>JAJGMV010000379.1:0-685969 GCA_021527685.1 Aphanomyces euteiches
GTTGCTTTCGGGCCACGTTGGTGCTTGGTGCACCACACTACCATGACACCTTTCAAACGTGCCAGACGTGGCAAGTGGGCGTCTTCATGGGGTCGATCGAGATCTGCACGTGGCAAGTTGGTCATCAGGCGAGAAAACACGAGTGGAGAATGCATCTTGTGGCGTGTGTGTGGGATACTCGCGTGTTTGCTTTCGGGCCACGTTGGTGCTTGGTGCACCACACTACCATGACACCTTTCAAACGTGCCAGACGTGGCAAGTGGGCGTCTTCATGGGGTTCGAGATCTGCACGTGGCAAGTGGTCATCAGGCGAGAAAACACGAGTGGAGATGCATCTTGTGGCGTGTGTGTGGGATACTCGCGTGTTGCTTTCGGGCCACGTTGGTGCTTGGTGCACCACACTACCATGACACCTTTCAAACGTGCCAGACGTGGCAAGTGGGCGTCTTCATGGGGTCGAGATCTGCACGTGGCAAGTGGTCATCAGGCGAGAAAACACGAGTGGAGATGCATCTTGTGGCGTGTGTGTGGGATACTCGCGTGTTGCTTTCGGGCCACGTTGGTGCTTGGTGCACCACACTACCATGACACCTTTCAAACGTGCCAGACGTGGCAAGTGGGCGTCTTCATGGGGTCGAGATCTGCACGTGGCAAGTGGGTCATCAGGCGAGAAACACGAGTGGAGATGCATCTTGTGGCGTGTGTGTGGGATACTCGCGTGTTGCTTTCGGGCCACGTTGGTGCTTGGTGCACCACACTACCATGACACCTTTCAAACGTGCCAGACGTGGCAAGTGGGCGTCTTCATGGGGTCGAGATCTGCACGTGGCAAGTTGGTCATCAGGCGAGAAAACACGAGTGGAGATGCATCTTGTGGCGTGTGTGTGGGATACTCGCGTGTTGCTTTCGGGCCACGTTGGTGCTTGGTGCACCACACTACCATGACACCTTTCAAACGTGCCAGACGTGGCAAGTGGGCGTCTTCATGGGGTCGATCGAGATCTGCACGTGGCAAGTTGGTCATCAGGCGAGAAAACACGAGTGGAGATGCATCTTGTGGCGTGTGTGTGGGATACTCGCGTGTTGCTTTCGGGCCACGTTGGTGCTTGGTGCACCACACTACCATGACACCTTTCAAACGTGCCAGACGTGGCAAGTGGGCGTCTTCATGGGGTCGAGATCTGCACGTGGCAAGTGGTCATGAGGCGAGAAAACACGAGTGGAGATGCATCTTGTGGCGTGTGTGTGGGATACTCGCGTGTTGCTTTCGGGCCACGTTGGTGCTTGGTGCACCACACTACCATGACACCTTTCAAACGTGCCAGACGTGGCAAGTGGGCGTCTTCATGGGGTCGTCGAGATCTGCACGTGGCAAGTGGGTCATCAGGCGAGAAAACACGAGTGGAGATGCATCTTGTGGCGTGTGTGTGGGATACTCGCGTGTTGCTTTCGGGCCACGTTGGTGCTTGGTGCACCACACTACCATGACACCTTTCAAACGTGCCAGACGTGGCAAGTGGGCGTCTTCATGGGGTCGAGATCTGCACGTGGCAAGTGGGTCATCAGGCGAGAAAACACGAGTGGAGATGCATCTTGTGGCGTGTGTGTGGGATACTCGCGTGTTGCTTTCGGGCCACGTTGGTGCTTGGTGCACCACACTACCATGACACCTTTCAAACGTGCCAGACGTGGCAAGTGGGCGTCTTCATGGGGTCGATCGAGATCTGCACGTGGCAAGTTGGTCATCAGGCGAGAAAACACGAGTGGAGATGCATCTTGTGGCGTGTGTGTGGGATACTCGCGTGTTGCTTTCGGGCCACGTTGGTGCTTGGTGCACCACACTACCATGACACCTTTCAAACGTGCCAGACGTGGCAAGTGGGCGTCTTCATGGGGTCGAGATCTGCACGTGGCAAGTGGTCATCAGGCGAGAAAACACGAGTGGAGATGCATCTTGTGGCGTGTGTGTGGGATACTCGCGTGTTGCTTTCGGGCCACGTTGGTGCTTGGTGCACCACACTACCATGACACCTTTCAAACGTGCCAGACGTGGCAAGTGGGCGTCTTCATGGGTGTCGAGATCTGCACGTGGCAAGTGGGTCATCAGGCGAGAAAACACGAGTGGAGATGCATCTTGTGGCGTGTGTGTGGGATACTCGCGTGTTGCTTTCGGGCCACGTTGGTGCTTGGTGCACCACACTACCATGACACCTTTCAAACGTGCAGACGTGGCAAGTGGGCGTCTTCATGGGGTCGAGATCTGCACGTGGCAAGTGGTCATCAGGCGAGAAAACACGAGTGGAGATGCATCTTGTGGCGTGTGTGTGGGATACTCGCGTGTTGCTTTCGGGCCACGTTGGTGCTTGGTGCACCACACTACCATGACACCTTTCAAACGTGCCAGACGTGGCAAGTGGGCGTCTTCATGGGGTCGAGATCTGCACGTGGCAAGTGGGTCATCAGGCGAGAAAACACGAGTGGAGATGCATCTTGTGGCGTGTGTGTGGGATACTCGCGTGTTGCTTTCGGGCCACGTTGGTGCTTGGTGCACCACACTACCATGACACCTTTCAAACGTGCCAGACGTGGCAAGTGGGCGTCTTCATGGGGTCGAGATCTGCACGTGGCAAGTGGTCATCAGGCGAGAAAACACGAGTGGAGATGCATCTTGTGGCGTGTGTGTGGGATACTCGCGTGTTGCTTTCGGGCCACGTTGGTGCTTGGTGCACCACACTACCATGACACCTTTCAAACGTGCCAGACGTGGCAAGTGGGCGTCTTCATGGGGTCGAGATCTGCACGTGGCAAGTGGTCATCAGGCGAGAAAACACGAGTGGAGATGCATCTTGTGGCGTGTGTGTGGGATACTCGCGTGTTGCTTTCGGGCCACGTTGGTGCTTGGTGCACCACACTACCATGACACCTTTCAAACGTGCCAGACGTGGCAAGTGGGCGTCTTCATGGGGTCGATCGAGATCTGCACGTGGCAAGTGGTCATCAGGCGAGAAAACACGAGTGGAGATGCATCTTGTGGCGTGTGTGTGGGATACTCGCGTGTTGCTTTCGGGCCACGTTGGTGCTTGGTGCACCACACTACCATGACACCTTTCAAACGTGCCAGACGTGGCAAGTGGGCGTCTTCATGGGGTCGAGATCTGCACGTGGCAAGTGGTCATCAGGCGAGAAAACACGAGTGGAGATGCATCTTGTGGCGTGTGTGTGGGATACTCGCGTGTTGCTTTCGGGCCACGTTGGTGCTTGGTGCACCACACTACCATGACACCTTTCAAACGTGCCAGACGTGGCAAGTGGGCGTCTTCATGGGGTCGAGATCTGCACGTGGCAAGTGGGTCATCAGGCGAGAAAACACGAGTGGAGATGCATCTTGTGGCGTGTGTGTGGGATACTCGCGTGTTGCTTTCGGGCCACGTTGGTGCTTGGTGCACCACACTACCATGACACCTTTCAAACGTGCCAGACGTGGCAAGTGGGCGTCTTCATGGGGTCGAGATCTGCACGTGGCAAGTGGGTCATCAGGCGAGAAAACACGAGTGGAGATGCATCTTGTGGCGTGTGTGTGGGATACTCGCGTGTTGCTTTCGGGCCACGTTGGTGCTTGGTGCACCACACTACCATGACACCTTTCAAACGTGCCAGACGTGGCAAGTGGGCGTCTTCATGGGGTCGAGATCTGCACGTGGCAAGTGGTCATCAGGCGAGAAAACACGAGTGGAGATGCATCTTGTGGCGTGTGTGTGGGATACTCGCGTGTTGCTTTCGGGCCACGTTGGTGCTTGGTGCACCACACTACCATGACACCTTTCAAACGTGCCAGACGTGGCAAGTGGGCGTCTTCATGGGGTCGAGATCTGCACGTGGCAAGTGGGTCATCAGGCGAGAAAACACGAGTGGAGATGCATCTTGTGGCGTGTGTGTGGGATACTCGCGTGTTGCTTTCGGGCCACGTTGGTGCTTGGTGCACCACACTACCATGACACCTTTCAAACGTGCCAGACGTGGCAAGTGGGCGTCTTCATGGGGTCGAGATCTGCACGTGGCAAGTGGGTCATCAGGCGAGAAAACACGAGTGGAGATGCATCTTGTGGCGTGTGTGTGGGATACTCGCGTGTTGCTTTCGGGCCACGTTGGTGCTTGGTGCACCACACTACCATGACACCTTTCAAACGTGCCAGACGTGGCAAGTGGGCGTCTTCATGGGGTCGAGATCTGCACGTGGCAAGTGGGTCATGAGGCGAGAAAACACGAGTGGAGATGCATCTTGTGGCGTGTGTGTGGGATACTCGCGTGTTGCTTTCGGGCCACGTTGGTGCTTGGTGCACCACACTACCATGACACCTTTCAAACGTGCCAGACGTGGCAAGTGGGCGTCTTCATGGGTCGATCGAGATCTGCACGTGGCAAGTGGGTCATCAGGCGAGAAAACACGAGTGGAGATGCATCTTGTGGCGTGTGTGTGGGATACTCGCGTGTTGCTTTCGGGCCACGTTGGTGCTTGGTGCACCACACTACCATGACACCTTTCAAACGTGCCAGACGTGGCAAGTGGGCGTCTTCATGGGGTCGAGATCTGCACGTGGCAAGTGGTCATCAGGCGAGAAAACACGAGTGGAGATGCATCTTGTGGCGTGTGTGTGGGATACTCGCGTGTTGCTTTCGGGCCACGTTGGTGCTTGGTGCACCACACTACCATGACACCTTTCAAACGTGCCAGACGTGGCAAGTGGGCGTCTTCATGGGTCGATCGAGATCTGCACGTGGCAAGTGGGTCATCAGGCGAGAAAACACGAGTGGAGATGCATCTTGTGGCGTGTGTGTGGGATACTCGCGTGTTGCTTTCGGGCCACGTTGGTGCTTGGTGCACCACACTACCATGACACCTTTCAAACGTGCCAGACGTGGCAAGTGGGCGTCTTCATGGGGTCGAGATCTGCACGTGGCAAGTGGGTCATCAGGCGAGAAAACACGAGTGGAGATGCATCTTGTGGCGTGTGTGTGGGATACTCGCGTGTTGCTTTCGGGCCACGTTGGTGCTTGGTGCACCACACTACCATGACACCTTTCAAACGGTGCCAGACGTGGCAAGTGGGCGTCTTCATGGGGTCGAGATCTGCACGTGGCAAGTGGGTCATCAGGCGAGAAAACACGAGTGGAGATGCATCTTGTGGCGTGTGTGTGGGATACTCGCGTGTTGCTTTCGGGCCACGTTGGTGCTTGGTGCACCACACTACCATGACACCTTTCAAACGTGCCAGACGTGGCAAGTGGGCGTCTTCATGGGGTCGAGATCTGCACGTGGCAAGTGGGTCATCAGGCGAGAAAACACGAGTGGAGATGCATCTTGTGGCGTGTGTGTGGGATACTCGCGTGTTGCTTTCGGGCCACGTTGGTGCTTGGTGCACCACACTACCATGACACCTTTCAAACGTGCCAGACGTGGCAAGTGGGCGTCTTCATGGGGTCGAGATCTGCACGTGGCAAGTGGGTCATCAGGCGAGAAAACACGAGTGGAGATGCATCTTGTGGCGTGTGTGTGGGATACTCGCGTGTTGCTTTCGGGCCACGTTGGTGCTTGGTGCACCACACTACCATGACACCTTTCAAACGTGCCAGACGTGGCAAGTGGGCGTCTTCATGGGGTCGAGATCTGCACGTGGCAAGTGGGTCATCAGGCGAGAAAACACGAGTGGAGATGCATCTTGTGGCGTGTGTGTGGGATACTCGCGTGTTGCTTTCGGGCCACGTTGGTGCTTGGTGCACCACACTACCATGACACCTTTCAAACGTGCCAGACGTGGCAAGTGGGCGTCTTCATGGGGTCGAGATCTGCACGTGGCAAGTGGGTCATCAGGCGAGAAAACACGAGTGGAGATGCATCTTGTGGCGTGTGTGTGGGATACTCGCGTGTTGCTTTCGGGCCACGTTGGTGCTTGGTGCACCACACTACCATGACACCTTTCAAACGTGCCAGACGTGGCAAGTGGGCGTCTTCATGGGGTCGAGATCTGCACGTGGCAAGTGGGTCATGAGGCGAGAAAACACGAGTGGAGATGCATCTTGTGGCGTGTGTGTGGGATACTCGCGTGTTGCTTTCGGGCCACGTTGGTGCTTGGTGCACCACACTACCATGACACCTTTCAAACGTGCCAGACGTGGCAAGTGGGCGTCTTCATGGGGTCGAGATCTGCACGTGGCAAGTGGGTCATCAGGCGAGAAAACACGAGTGGAGATGCATCTTGTGGCGTGTGTGTGGGATACTCGCGTGTTGCTTTCGGGCCACGTTGGTGCTTGGTGCACCACACTACCATGACACCTTTCAAACGTGCCAGACGTGGCAAGTGGGCGTCTTCATGGGGTCGAGATCTGCACGTGGCAAGTGGGTCATCAGGCGAGAAAACACGAGTGGAGATGCATCTTGTGGCGTGTGTGTGGGATACTCGCGTGTTGCTTTCGGGCCACGTTGGTGCTTGGTGCACCACACTACCATGACACCTTTCAAACGTGCCAGACGTGGCAAGTGGGCGTCTTCATGGGGTCGAGATCTGCACGTGGCAAGTGGGTCATCAGGCGAGAAAACACGAGTGGAGATGCATCTTGTGGCGTGTGTGTGGGATACTCGCGTGTTGCTTTCGGGCCACGTTGGTGCTTGGTGCACCACACTACCATGACACCTTTCAAACGTGCCAGACGTGGCAAGTGGGCGTCTTCATGGGGTCGAGATCTGCACGTGGCAAGTGGGTCATCAGGCGAGAAAACACGAGTGGAGATGCATCTTGTGGCGTGTGTGTGGGATACTCGCGTGTTGCTTTCGGGCCACGTTGGTGCTTGGTGCACCACACTACCATGACACCTTTCAAACGTGCCAGACGTGGCAAGTGGGCGTCTTCATGGGGTCGAGATCTGCACGTGGCAAGTGGGTCATCAGGCGAGAAAACACGAGTGGAGATGCATCTTGTGGCGTGTGTGTGGGATACTCGCGTGTTGCTTTCGGGCCACGTTGGTGCTTGGTGCACCACACTACCATGACACCTTTCAAACGTGCCAGACGTGGCAAGTGGGCGTCTTCATGGGGTCGAGATCTGCACGTGGCAAGTGGGTCATCAGGCGAGAAAACACGAGTGGAGATGCATCTTGTGGCGTGTGTGTGGGATACTCGCGTGTTGCTTTCGGGCCACGTTGGTGCTTGGTGCACCACACTACCATGACACCTTTCAAACGTGCCAGACGTGGCAAGTGGGCGTCTTCATGGGGTCGAGATCTGCACGTGGCAAGTGGGTCATGAGGCGAGAAAACACGAGTGGAGATGCATCTTGTGGCGTGTGTGTGGGATACTCGCGTGTTGCTTTCGGGCCACGTTGGTGCTTGGTGCACCACACTACCATGACACCTTTCAAACGTGCCAGACGTGGCAAGTGGGCGTCTTCATGGGGTCGAGATCTGCACGTGGCAAGTGGGTCATCAGGCGAGAAAACACGAGTGGAGATGCATCTTGTGGCGTGTGTGTGGGATACTCGCGTGTTGCTTTCGGGCCACGTTGGTGCTTGGTGCACCACACTACCATGACACCTTTCAAACGTGCCAGACGTGGCAAGTGGGCGTCTTCATGGGGTCGAGATCTGCACGTGGCAAGTGGGTCATCAGGCGAGAAAACACGAGTGGAGATGCATCTTGTGGCGTGTGTGTGGGATACTCGCGTGTTGCTTTCGGGCCACGTTGGTGCTTGGTGCACCACACTACCATGACACCTTTCAAACGTGCCAGACGTGGCAAGTGGGCGTCTTCATGGGGTCGAGATCTGCACGTGGCAAGTGGGTCATCAGGCGAGAAAACACGAGTGGAGATGCATCTTGTGGCGTGTGTGTGGGATACTCGCGTGTTGCTTTCGGGCCACGTTGGTGCTTGGTGCACCACACTACCATGACACCTTTCAAACGTGCCAGACGTGGCAAGTGGGCGTCTTCATGGGGTCGAGATCTGCACGTGGCAAGTGGGTCATCAGGCGAGAAAACACGAGTGGAGATGCATCTTGTGGCGTGTGTGGGATACTCGCGTGTTGCTTTCGGCCACGTTGGTGCTTGGTGCACCACACTACCATGACACCTTTCAAACGTGCCAGACGTGGCAAGTGGGCGTCTTCATGGGTCGAGATCTGCACGTGGCAAGTGGTCATAGGCGAGAAAACACGAGTGGAGATGCATCTTGTGGCGTGTGTGTGGGATACTCGCGTGTTGCTTTCGGGCCACGTTGGTGCTTGGTGCACCACACTACCATGACACCTTTCAAACGTGCCAGACGTGGCAAGTGGGCGTCTTCATGGGGTCGATCGAGATCTGCACGTGGCAAGTGGGTCATCAGGCGAGAAAACACGAGTGGAGATGCATCTTGTGGCGTGTGTGTGGGATACTCGCGTGTTGCTTTCGGGCCACGTTGGTGCTTGGTGCACCACACTACCATGACACCTTTCAAACGTGCCAGACGTGGCAAGTGGGCGTCTTCATGGGGTCGAGATCTGCACGTGGCAAGTGGGTCATCAGGCGAGAAAACACGAGTGGAGATGCATCTTGTGGCGTGTGTGTGGGATACTCGCGTGTTGCTTTCGGGCCACGTTGGTGCTTGGTGCACCACACTACCATGACACCTTTCAAACGTGCCAGACGTGGCAAGTGGGCGTCTTCATGGGGTCGAGATCTGCACGTGGCAAGTGGGTCATCAGGCGAGAAAACACGAGTGGAGATGCATCTTGTGGCGTGTGTGTGGGATACTCGCGTGTTGCTTTCGGGCCACGTTGGTGCTTGGTGCACCACACTACCATGACACCTTTCAAACGTGCCAGACGTGGCAAGTGGGCGTCTTCATGGGGTCGAGATCTGCACGTGGCAAGTGGGTCATCAGGCGAGAAAACACGAGTGGAGATGCATCTTGTGGCGTGTGTGTGGGATACTCGCGTGTTGCTTTCGGGCCACGTTGGTGCTTGGTGCACCACACTACCATGACACCTTTCAAACGTGCCAGACGTGGCAAGTGGGCGTCTTCATGGGGTCGAGATCTGCACGTGGCAAGTGGGTCATCAGGCGAGAAAACACGAGTGGAGATGCATCTTGTGGCGTGTGTGTGGGATACTCGCGTGTTGCTTTCGGGCCACGTTGGTGCTTGGTGCACCACACTACCATGACACCTTTCAAACGTGCCAGACGTGGCAAGTGGGCGTCTTCATGGGGTCGAGATCTGCACGTGGCAAGTGGGTCATCAGGCGAGAAAACACGAGTGGAGATGCATCTTGTGGCGTGTGTTTGGGATACTCGCGTGTTGCTTTCGGGCCACGTTGGTGCTTGGTGCACCACACTACCATGACACCTTTCAAACGTGGCCAGACGTGGCAAGTGGGCGTCTTCATGGGGTCGAGATCTGCACGTGGCAAGTGGGTCATGAGGCGAGAAAACACGAGTGGAGATGCATCTTGTGGCGTGTGTTGGGATACTCGCGTGTTGCTTTCGGGCCACGTTGGTGCTTGGTGCACCACACTACCATGACACCTTTCAAACGTGCCAGACGTGGCAAGTGGGCGTCTTCATGGGGTCGAGATCTGCACGTGGCAAGTGGGTCATCAGGCGAGAAAACACGAGTGGAGATGCATCTTGTGGCGTGTGTTTGGGATACTCGCGTGTTGCTTTCGGGCCACGTTGGTGCTTGGTGCACCACACTACCATGACACCTTTCAAACGTGCCAGACGTGGCAAGTGGGCGTCTTCATGGGGTCGAGATCTGCACGTGGCAAGTGGGTCATGAGGCGAGAAAACACGAGTGGAGATGCATCTTGTGGCGTGTGTTTGGGATACTCGCGTGTTGCTTTCGGGCCACGTTGGTGCTTGGTGCACCACACTACCATGACACCTTTCAAACGTGGCAGACGTGGCAAGTGGGCGTCTTCATGGGGTCGATCGAGATCTGCACGTGGCAAGTGGGTCATGAGGCGAGAAAACACGAGTGGAGATGCATCTTGTGGCGTGTGTTTGGGATACTCGCGTGTTGCTTTCGGGCCACGTTGGTGCTTGGTGCACCACACTACCATGACACCTTTCAAACGTGCCAGACGTGGCAAGTGGGCGTCTTCATGGGGTCGAGATCTGCACGTGGCAAGTGGGTCATCAGGCGAGAAAACACGAGTGGAGATGCATCTTGTGGCGTGTGTGTGGGATACTCGCGTGTTGCTTTCGGGCCACGTTGGTGCTTGGTGCACCACACTACCATGACACCTTTCAAACGTGCCAGACGTGGCAAGTGGGCGTCTTCATGGGGTCGATCGAGATCTGCACGTGGCAAGTGGGTCATGAGGCGAGAAAACACGAGTGGAGATGCATCTTGTGGCGTGTGTGTGGGATACTCGCGTGTTGCTTTCGGGCCACGTTGGTGCTTGGTGCACCACACTACCATGACACCTTTCAAACGTGCCAGACGTGGCAAGTGGGCGTCTTCATGGGGTCGATCGAGATCTGCACGTGGCAAGTGGGTCATGAGGCGAGAAAACACGAGTGGAGATGCATCTTGTGGCGTGTGTGTGGGATACTCGCGTGTTGCTTTCGGGCCACGTTGGTGCTTGGTGCACCACACTACCATGACACCTTTCAAACGTGCCAGACGTGGCAAGTGGGCGTCTTCATGGGGTCGAGATCTGCACGTGGCAAGTGGGTCATCAGGCGAGAAAACACGAGTGGAGATGCATCTTGTGGCGTGTGTGTGGGATACTCGCGTGTTGCTTTCGGGCCACGTTGGTGCTTGGTGCACCACACTACCATGACACCTTTCAAACGTGCCAGACGTGGCAAGTGGGCGTCTTCATGGGGTCGAGATCTGCACGTGGCAAGTGGGTCATGAGGCGAGAAAACACGAGTGGAGATGCATCTTGTGGCGTGTGTGTGGGATACTCGCGTGTTGCTTTCGGGCCACGTTGGTGCTTGGTGCACCACACTACCATGACACCTTTCAAACGTGCCAGACGTGGCAAGTGGGCGTCTTCATGGGTTCGAGATCTGCACGTGGCAAGTGGGTCATCAGGCGAGAAAACACGAGTGGAGATGCATCTTGTGGCGTGTGTTTGGGATACTCGCGTGTTGCTTTCGGGCCACGTTGGTGCTTGGTGCACCACACTACCATGACACCTTTCAAACGTGCCAGACGTGGCAAGTGGGCGTCTTCATGGGGTCGAGATCTGCACGTGGCAAGTGGGTCATCAGGCGAGAAAACACGAGTGGAGATGCATCTTGTGGCGTGTGTGTGGGATACTCGCGTGTTGCTTTCGGGCCACGTTGGTGCTTGGTGCACCACACTACCATGACACCTTTCAAACGTGCCAGACGTGGCAAGTGGGCGTCTTCATGGGGTCGAGATCTGCACGTGGCAAGTGGGTCATGAGGCGAGAAAACACGAGTGGAGATGCATCTTGTGGCGTGTGTGTGGGATACTCGCGTGTTGCTTTCGGGCCACGTTGGTGCTTGGTGCACCACACTACCATGACACCTTTCAAACGTGCCAGACGTGGCAAGTGGGCGTCTTCATGGGGTCGATCGAGATCTGCACGTGGCAAGTGGGTCATGAGGCGAGAAAACACGAGTGGAGATGCATCTTGTGGCGTGTGTTTGGGATACTCGCGTGTTGCTTTCGGGCCACGTTGGTGCTTGGTGCACCACACTACCATGACACCTTTCAAACGTGCCAGACGTGGCAAGTGGGCGTCTTCATGGGGTCGATCGAGATCTGCACGTGGCAAGTGGGTCATCAGGCGAGAAAACACGAGTGGAGATGCATCTTGTGGCGTGTGTGTGGGATACTCGCGTGTTGCTTTCGGGCCACGTTGGTGCTTGGTGCACCACACTACCATGACACCTTTCAAACGTGCCAGACGTGGCAAGTGGGCGTCTTCATGGAGTCGATCGAGATCTGCACGTGGCAAGTGGGTCATCAGGCGAGAAAACACGAGTGGAGATGCATCTTGTGGCGTGTGTTTGGGATACTCGCGTGTTGCTTTCGGGCCACGTTGGTGCTTGGTGCACCACACTACCATGACACCTTTCAAACGTGCCAGACGTGGCAAGTGGGCGTCTTCATGGGGTCGATCGAGATCTGCACGTGGCAAGTGGGTCATCAGACGAGAAAACACGAGTGGAGATGCATCTTGTGGCGTGTGTTTGGGATACTCGCGTGTTGCTTTCGGGCCACGTTGGTGCTTGGTGCACCACACTACCATGACACCTTTCAAACGTGCCAGACGTGGCAAGTGGGCGTCTTCATGGGGTCGAGATCTGCACGTGTCAAGTGGGTCATGAGGCGAGAAAACACGAGTGGAGATGCATCTTGTGGCGTGTGTTTGGGATACTCGCGTGTTGCTTTCGGGCCACGTTGGTGCTTGGTGCACCACACTACCATGACACCTTTCAAACGTGGCAGACGTGGCAAGTGGGCGTCTTCATGGGGTCGATCGAGATCTGCACGTGGCAAGTGGGTCATGAGGCGAGAAAACACGAGTGGAGATGCATCTTGTGGCGTGTGTTTGGGATACTCGCGTGTTGCTTTCGGGCCACGTTGGTGCTTGGTGCACCACACTACCATGACACCTTTCAAACGTGCCAGACGTGGCAAGTGGGCGTCTTCATGGGGTCGATCGAGATCTGCACGTGGCAAGTGGGTCATGAGGCGAGAAAACACGAGTGGAGATGCATCTTGTGGCGTGTGTTTGGGATACTCGCGTGTTGCTTTCGGGCCACGTTGGTGCTTGGTGCACCACACTACCATGACACCTTTCAAACGTGGCAGACGTGGCAAGTGGGCGTCTTCATGGGGTCGATCGAGATCTGCACGTGGCAAGTGGGTCATGAGGCGAGAAAACACGAGTGGAGATGCATCTTGTGGCGTGTGTTTGGGATACTCGCGTGTTGCTTTCGGGCCACGTTGGTGCTTGGTGCACCACACTACCATGACACCTTTCAAACGTGCCAGACGTGGCAAGTGGGCGTCTTCATGGGGTCGATCGAGATCTGCACGTGGCAAGTGGGTCATGAGGCGAGAAAACACGAGTGGAGATGCATCTTGTGGCGTGTGTTTGGGATACTCGCGTGTTGCTTTCGGGCCACGTTGGTGCTTGGTGCACCACACTACCATGACACCTTTCAAACGTGCCAGACGTGGCAAGTGGGCGTCTTCATGGGGTCGAGATCTGCACGTGGCAAGTGGGTCATGAGGCGAGAAAACACGAGTGGAGATGCATCTTGTGGCGTGTGTGTGGGATACTCGCGTGTTGCTTTCGGGCCACGTTGGTGCTTGGTGCACCACACTACCATGACACCTTTCAAACGTGGCAGACGTGGCAAGTGGGCGTCTTCATGGGGTCGATCGAGATCTGCACGTGGCAAGTGGGTCATGAGGCGAGAAAACACGAGTGGAGATGCATCTTGTGGCGTGTGTGTGGGATACTCGCGTGTTGCTTTCGGGCCACGTTGGTGCTTGGTGCACCACACTACCATGACACCTTTCAAACGTGCCAGACGTGGCAAGTGGGCGTCTTCATGGGGTCGAGATCTGCACGTGGCAAGTGGGTCATCAGGCGAGAAAACACGAGTGGAGATGCATCTTGTGGCGTGTGTTTGGGATACTCGCGTGTTGCTTTCGGGCCACGTTGGTGCTTGGTGCACCACACTACCATGACACCTTTCAAACGTGGCAGACGTGGCAAGTGGGCGTCTTCATGGGGTCGAGATCTGCACGTGGCAAGTGGGTCATGAGGCGAGAAAACACGAGTGGAGATGCATCTTGTGGCGTGTGTGTGGGATACTCGCGTGTTGCTTTCGGGCCACGTTGGTGCTTGGTGCACCACACTACCATGACACCTTTCAAACGTGGCAGACGTGGCAAGTGGGCGTCTTCATGGGGTCGATCGAGATCTGCACGTGGCAAGTGGGTCATGAGGCGAGAAAACACGAGTGGAGATGCATCTTGTGGCGTGTGTGTGGGATACTCGCGTGTTGCTTTCGGGCCACGTTGGTGCTTGGTGCACCACACTACCATGACACCTTTCAAACGTGCCAGACGTGGCAAGTGGGCGTCTTCATGGGGTCGAGATCTGCACGTGGCAAGTGGGTCATGAGGCGAGAAAACACGAGTGGAGATGCATCTTGTGGCGTGTGTGTGGGATACTCGCGTGTTGCTTTCGGGCCACGTTGGTGCTTGGTGCACCACACTACCATGACACCTTTCAAACGTGGCAGACGTGGCAAGTGGGCGTCTTCATGGGGTCGATCGAGATCTGCACGTGGCAAGTGGGTCATGAGGCGAGAAAACACGAGTGGAGATGCATCTTGTGGCGTGTGTGTGGGATACTCGCGTGTTGCTTTCGGGCCACGTTGGTGCTTGGTGCACCACACTACCATGACACCTTTCAAACGTGCCAGACGTGGCAAGTGGGCGTCTTCATGGGGTCGAGATCTGCACGTGGCAAGTGGGTCATCAGGCGAGAAAACACGAGTGGAGATGCATCTTGTGGCGTGTGTTTGGGATACTCGCGTGTTGCTTTCGGGCCACGTTGGTGCTTGGTGCACCACACTACCATGACACCTTTCAAACGTGCCAGACGTGGCAAGTGGGCGTCTTCATGGGGTCGAGATCTGCACGTGGCAAGTGGGTCATGAGGCGAGAAAACACGAGTGGAGATGCATCTTGTGGCGTGTGTGTGGGATACTCGCGTGTTGCTTTCGGGCCACGTTGGTGCTTGGTGCACCACACTACCATGACACCTTTCAAACGTGCCAGACGTGGCAAGTGGGCGTCTTCATGGGGTCGATCGAGATCTGCACGTGGCAAGTGGGTCATGAGGCGAGAAAACACGAGTGGAGATGCATCTTGTGGCGTGTGTGTGGGATACTCGCGTGTTGCTTTCGGGCCACGTTGGTGCTTGGTGCACCACACTACCATGACACCTTTCAAACGTGCCAGACGTGGCAAGTGGGCGTCTTCATGGGGTCGATCGAGATCTGCACGTGGCAAGTTGGTCATCAGGCGAGAAAACACGAGTGGAGATGCATCTTGTGGCGTGTGTGTGGGATACTCGCGTGTTGCTTTCGGGCCACGTTGGTGCTTGGTGCACCACACTACCATGACACCTTTCAAACGTGCCAGACGTGGCAAGTGGGCGTCTTCATGGGGTCGAGATCTGCACGTGGCAAGTGGGTCATGAGGCGAGAAAACACGAGTGGAGATGCATCTTGTGGCGTGTGTGTGGGATACTCGCGTGTTGCTTTCGGGCCACGTTGGTGCTTGGTGCACCACACTACCATGACACCTTTCAAACGTGCCAGACGTGGCAAGTGGGCGTCTTCATGGGGTCGAGATCTGCACGTGGCAAGTGGGTCATCAGGCGAGAAAACACGAGTGGAGATGCATCTTGTGGCGTGTGTGTGGGATACTCGCGTGTTGCTTTCGGGCCACGTTGGTGCTTGGTGCACCACACTACCATGACACCTTTCAAACGTGGCAGACGTGGCAAGTGGGCGTCTTCATGGGGTCGAGATCTGCACGTGGCAAGTGGGTCATCAGGCGAGAAAACACGAGTGGAGATGCATCTTGTGGCGTGTGTGTGGGATACTCGCGTGTTGCTTTCGGGCCACGTTGGTGCTTGGTGCACCACACTACCATGACACCTTTCAAACGTGCCAGACGTGGCAAGTGGGCGTCTTCATGGGGTCGATCGAGATCTGCACGTGGCAAGTGGGTCATGAGGCGAGAAAACACGAGTGGAGATGCATCTTGTGGCGTGTGTGTGGGATACTCGCGTGTTGCTTTCGGGCCACGTTGGTGCTTGGTGCACCACACTACCATGACACCTTTCAAACGTGGCAGACGTGGCAAGTGGGCGTCTTCATGGGGTCGAGATCTGCACGTGGCAAGTGGGTCATCAGGCGAGAAAACACGAGTGGAGATGCATCTTGTGGCGTGTGTGTGGGATACTCGCGTGTTGCTTTCGGGCCACGTTGGTGCTTGGTGCACCACACTACCATGACACCTTTCAAACGTGCCAGACGTGGCAAGTGGGCGTCTTCATGGGGTCGATCGAGATCTGCACGTGGCAAGTGGGTCATGAGGCGAGAAAACACGAGTGGAGATGCATCTTGTGGCGTGTGTTTGGGATACTCGCGTGTTGCTTTCGGGCCACGTTGGTGCTTGGTGCACCACACTACCATGACACCTTTCAAACGTGGCAGACGTGGCAAGTGGGTCATCAGGCGAGAAAACACGAGTGGAGATGCATCTTGTGGCGTGTGTGTGGGATACTCGCGTGTTGCTTTCGGGCCACGTTGGTGCTTGGTGCACCACACTACCATGACACCTTTCAAACGTGCCAGACGTGGCAAGTGGGCGTCTTCATGATGTTGAGAAATGCACGTAGCAAGTACACTAGGTCTTTCGTGGTGTCCAAAGTGTCATTTCGAAATTTCTCACCATCCTCGGAATGTCTCTTATGTCGGGTGAGATGTTTCTGTAGTGCACTAGGTCTTTCGTGGTGTCCAAAGTGTCATTTCGAAATTTCTCACCATCCTCGGAATGTCTCTTATGTCGGGTGAGATGTTTCTGTAGTGCACTAGGTCTTTCGTGGTGTCCAAAGTGTCATTTCGAAATTTCTCACCATCCTTGGAATGTCTCTTATGTCGGGTGAGATGTTTCTGTAGTGCACTAGGTCTTTCGTGGTGTCCAAAGTGTCATTTCGAAATTTCTCACCATCCTCGGAATGTCTCTTATGTCGGGTGAGATGTTTCTGTAGTGCACTAGGTCTTTCGTGGTGTCCAAAGTGTCAGTTCGAAATTTGTCCAATGGTATTGAATAAGATGGATGCGATATACAGATAGAATCAGATTTTATGATTGTTGTGTCCGTTGTTTGTGTTGAGTAAATGTTCTATTTGTTGTGTTGTTCTATGTGTTCGAAGTGCAATGCAATGAAATATGTTGTATAGAAACAGAAAAGTTAAGTTTTTCATCGAAGATGCGAGGATTTGGAGCGTACTTTTCAGGAAATAGCGGCATGTATCTGGATTTTGGCCCCAGACCACGCATGTGTTAATAATTTAATGATGACTGAACTTTCACGGGATTTCTTGTCCAACGAATTTATGCCTTATTTGTGTTTCACCTGAGGCGGACATTTTCTAAACATTATGAATTATGATGTAACCAAGTTTCGTCGTACTTGGAGAAAGCTGTATTTCCACAGAAATTTTACACTCGAAAAGAGATTTTGGAGAGCATTGTTGAGGAAATAGCAAATTTTATCGGGATAATTATTCCCTATGTCTATGCAGAATGGCGACTTACTGATGAACATCGTATCTTATAGTCTCGGCACAGACATTGCCAGTTCAATCCGATTTGACTTCATTCCAGAAGAAAAATGGTCCTCGAGAATAATTTTCGGGGGCTCTTTTGTGCTGATTGATTGAACACAAGTATCATAGCGAGGTACAGATCTCGAGAAAAAGTCAAATTGAGAATATACTATATTTGATATCATATCTGGCATATTCTCATGCATATTTATGATGATACATTTGATTTCTTGTCACCGTTTCTTTGTGTTTCGCCTTGTTCTCAATAATAGTACGAGGCAAATTAGTAAGTCAATAGGACCTTTGCTCAAGAATGAGGTTAATACAACTCATTTAACCTTGTTCTCAATAATCTCTCAGACATCATTTGATAAGAGAGAAACATCACTTCAGTTTGATAAAAGTCATGATGCTGATGCATATATCTTTTGACTGTTACTCATGACACATGCTCATCTTTCAGACTTCCAACGCAGAAAGAGACATATGAAATTTTGATGCTTGTGCTCCACATTTGTATCTTGACTTGTTTACAAGTATCTTGAGTTGTTTACATTTTTCCTTTTTCTCTTTCAACAATCTATAACATGGCATCTAAAAACATAAAACACCGCTGAAACACAATCTTAGGTCATATCAGGTGGCAGTCGGCTATCTGAGGGCACAGAAAACAAAAAGTAGCTTATCAACCATCGTGCAACGTTTGAGTTAGGCATTGCATCGGAAACTAGACATTCTCAGCTTCATTTTGACACCTTAGGATCCCGCCAAAGCGATGTCAATCAAAAGTTATGGCGGCTGCGGCACACGGCGTCGCCATTTTGGGTCCGAAATCGCAAATTGAGATTTATGTATCATCGTGTTGAGCTTTTCATGCTGAATCGTTTAATACTGTTCTTTTTCACAAACTCAAAGCCAAAGGCAATGTAAAGCTGGTTAAATGAGTTGTATTAACCTTATTTTTGAGCAAAGGCCCTAATGACTTACTAATTTGCCTCGTACTGTATAAATAGAGTTTGGTAAACAGAATATGGCAAAGTGGTCATTGAACAGGAGTGGAGGAGGGTGAATCGTCATGCTCACTCATGAAACGGTGCTGTCAGGAATGACATGTTGACGTAACCAGGGGTCCGAAGATAGACGTTTGAGCACATTGAATACTTTGGCGTATCCCTTCTTGAGAGGGAGATCAACCAGGAGCTGTTGTAGATGTAGCTTGATCAAAGAGGCAGCATGAATGGCAACTTCCATCGGACTCTTCGCTGTGAGGTCGGGTCGAAAGGTGCGATCGGCGCGTTGGAGCCATATTTGATAATACACACAGGCTCGGACAATCGGCCAGATCTTCAGATATCCACGGATGTAGTATCCATCGGCCGGCTTGGGTGTCTCGTAGAACATTTCCAGACACGTGGACGGAAAGGAACACTCGAGCAGTCGCTGGATTGCCTTGAAGTAATACCAAACAGATTGGCCGTATCCACAAGAGAACAGGAAATGTTCGTATGTCTCATTGACACGACAGAAGACACACGTTGGCTTGGGGTCTTGGTACTGAAACAGATATTGCATGGCGTTGGCGCGGAGCAGGGTCTTGAAAATGAACTCTCCATATCGAGGGAGAATATGGTCGGGTTGGAGGTAGGCGGCAAGTTGGGTAAGGCGCTTGGGGTCTTCGTAAAAGTTGGATGGCAGGTTGAGATGCTTGGTAGGAAGAATGGACGAGTTGACAGCTGGAGAAGCTCTGAGCTTAGCCGATTTCGAAGTCGCAAGCGATAACAAGATCGGACTCGAGTCAGGGTGAATCATCCAGTGCCATTCCATCCATTCAGAGTTAGGCGTGGGCAAGTGGAAAACCGGAGCATCCTCTTCAGAAACAATATCAAACAATCGTGATAACTTGGTCACCAAGATTGAGATCCATTGTTTCGTTGGAGGGACAAAATTGGCTTGGCGGCAGGCACGGTTGATTTTGTCGAACAAGATCGAAGCTGGCCACACTCGCTGACACGGAGTCAACAAATGCGACAACTTCGTGATGTGAAGCGAAGCCAATACATTGGCTTGGTCTTGCGTCGATGTTGAGCACTGATCGTATAGGTCTTCGAGTCCAGGCAGATACGAGTTGTGCCAAAGGGGAACATCCAAGGATGAGATGTGATTTGGACAGCCGTACGGAGTCCAGCGGGAATCAAACCAGCTACTCAATAAGGCTTTCCACATTGGAGTGATATTGGGATTCTTGTACACTTGTCGGATGAATGCAGAAGTACCATTTGCCAAGAGGAGATCTCGGGGGGAACCCCATGGATGAAAAGCATGCTCGAGGAGAGTATAACCCGGCGTAATCCAGGCAGACATGGCAGACTTGCGGGGTGGAGTGGTGATGGCTTGCATGCATCTGATCATGACAGAGCGGTTGTGTTGTTGCCATAAGGCCAGTGCATGATGCAGGCCGAAGCCACCGGACTTCTTCGGCATGAATATGATCTCCTTCTTGATCAAGCGGAGGCCATGAACAGAGGATGATGGGTTGATTTCTTCACCATGCATAAATTGAAGCATGACCTTGTCGATCTTTTTGGCCAGGTCTTTGTCAGCTGGGACAAAAGCCAGTTGGTACCACAACACAGGCAGACATATGCTGTGCAGGATAGTGACCTTTCCGGCCATGGTTCGAGCCTTGTAGAGCCACAAAGACAAGCGAGCCACAAACTTCTCAAACACGTAATTGAAACGTGCCAATGGAGAAAGATTGGGCGCGACCAAGATACCAAGAGCCTTCACAGGACTGTCGGAAGTAACTTGTAGTGAGGCAAGGGTCCCATTCAACTGGCTGTAGGTCAGAATCTGGGTCTTGTCTACGTTGAGTCGGAAACCAGACTTGTCGCAAAAGGTTCGAACCAATGCAAGCTGCCGGTGGAGGCACGTCTCATTTGCAGCATAGAGTTGCGAGTCGTCGGCAAAGTAACTCCCAGTGTGGTAGCGATCCCCACACTTGATGCCATAGTTGGAGTGTTGCCGGAGGAGTTGGCACATGGGTTCCAAAGCGATCACAAACAGAAGTGGCGACAGTGGATCACCTTGCAACACACCGCGTGAGATGTGAACTGGCTTGGACAAGAAGCCGTTCACCAAGATGCGAGATTTTCGGCCCGAGTACAGTACGCGAACCATGTCAACAAACGTTTCGGGAAAGCCATAGTGACGGAGGACACGGAGCAAGTACGCGTGGTCCACGCGATCGAAAGCTTTCTCAAAGTCGAGCAGTGCCACCATCGAGGACGGACTGTGTAGTTTGATGTGGTGCAGCATGTCATCCAGTCGTGCAATGTTGGTTTGGATATTGCTTCGACGGATAAAGCCTTGCTGGTCCGGGTGGATGATGTGTCGAATGTGGCGCTGGAGTCGATAAGCCAGAATACTCGTCAGGATTTTCACATCCGTGTTGAGTAGGCTAATGGGCCGATAGTTCTTGGCTTGTGACTTGGGGCCTTTCTTGTGCAGCAACACGAGCGTACTGACAAGTTGCATGGGAGTCAAGCGAGGGTGAGAATGGAGCTGGTGTGTGAATAGCAGCTCCAATACCAACGACCACTTGTGAGGTGCAAGTTTGAGGACTTCGAATGGCAAAGCGTTGGGACCTGGCGCTGAGTTCGAACTGCTGTGTCGAATAGCATGATAGAACTCGTTGGCGCGCAAGGGAGCCGACAGCTCTTGCTGGGCTTGCTCTGGCAGTTGCTTGTGTCGAGTCAATGGGGTTAGAAATGACGAAACTTCGTCTCCAGGTCGCAGCACCTCGGGAGCTGCAAACAAGTCCTTGTAGTAGTCGACCAGGACGCCAGACATGCCTTGCTGATTGGAGACAATATTTCCATTGACATCCACCAACTCTTTGAAGACTGTCTTCTTCAAGGGGGTAGGGACAGGGGACATGAAGTGGAACTTGGACGAGCGCTCTGCTTTGTACAAGTGAAGTTGGAACGTCTGGTCTTGTCGAAACTGCTTGTCACGATCCTGCAGCTCGTGGATTTGCTTTTGAAGATCGCGCACTCGTTCCACCAGCACTGAATCTTGACGCATGTTAGGGACTTGCAAAAGTGAAGCGATCTCAACAGCTAACTGCTTCAACGGCAAACGTTGTTTCTCCAAGCGTTGAGAATGGAATTCTTTGAGTTGGGAGCGGATATCATTGACCAGCATGTCGTAGGCCTTGGAGATATTGTGGAATGATGGAGACTTGTCCAAAAATCGATCCAGACATCCATGAACAATCTCGGCTGCTCGTGGTAGACGAAGTAGCCAAGTTGGAGCTTTCCATGATCCAGAGCCATGGCGCAGTGTTTGACGCTTTGTGATGATACGACAAGCCACGTGGTCAGCCTGTGGAACGTGTGGCATGTGCGTCGCCTTCCAATGACGAAGACCCGCCAATGTGGACGAACAAAAGATGTAGTCGAGTCGGTTGGTGAGTGTAGGACTTGTGAAGGCTCGTGCCAAGGGGTTTTGACGGCGAAACAGATCCACCAGAGACAAGCTATGCATCCATTGTTCGAGTTGAAGGGTGCCAGCCATGGTGGAGGTACTGGGTCTCAACGAATCCAAATCTTTGTTGAGAGTGCAGTTGAAATCTCCTCCAACAATGTGGAGCGCATGTGGAGGAAAGTCGCGTGGCAATTCTTCGAAGTAACTTGCTCGTTCTTGGAAGGCTGCCGGCGCGTAGATATTGTGGAGAACGACTGTCAGTGGACCCAGAGTACATCGCACTTGTAGATAACGACCACGAAGCACTGGGTTGTCATGGGGGACTTGAGTGGCGTTCTTCAAAGGAGAGTGAGGATGAATCAACGTAGCCAGACCTCCAGTGGCTGGCGATGTGGATACTTCAGGGTAAATAGGCTCTTCAAAGAACAAAGAGCCTTCGTGGTTTGTGATGCGTTGCCAATGGAATGCAACACGGTCGTGGAAACTTGGCGTGCGGAAACGGGTTTCTTGGATAAAGGAAACGTCGTGAACACTTGACAGTTTGTCAAGGATGTACCGATGACTGTTGGAGAAGCCATTGGTGTTGAGGGAGATGATTTGTGGGTCCCAGTCCACGAGTTCAGTTGGGACATTGGAGAAGTTGATGTCAATCATCACGAGTACAGATGAAATTGAGTAGAATGGAGGGGTCAGAGGGTAGGTTGCAATGGATTGAAGCAGGGGATAGAAGCCTTAGAGTTGATCGTCCTCCAAATCGAGGGGATCAATTTCGTCGGCGTTCATGAAATGGTGAGCTTTGCTGCAGAGCTCGTCGATGTGGTAATTGTTGGTGATGCTTTTGAGCATCGAGATGGCCGACAAGACGGGAGCCGGCAAAGTGAACTTCTCGAGATTGTCGCTGAAGTTTTCGATCAAAGCAAACAGCGACCAGTCCGTCAAGCTGTTGGTGTCAGGCAATCTTGTTGCTTCTTGGTTCAATAGAACAGTCAGCGCCTCCGAGTTTGTGTAGAGGTCTGGGGCCCGATTTGAGAGGAATAAGTCAACCGTAGCAAGTGCAAAGAGGATGCGCTTGATCTCTGGTATGTCCGTGGTCAATTCTTCCAGGATTTCTGCCGGGTGAATCTTGGATTGAGCCATGAAGTTGACGTGATGTTTGTAGTTGTGAGGCTTGCCTTGAGCTTTTAACAAAACCATCTTGCGCTCAATAGTCTTGGTTGCAACAAGTGACTGAAACAAACTGAGGTCTTCTTCGTCTTGTGCGTACATAGCATGTGCAACCAGCTGAGGGTCATCTCGCAAAATGCGTTGACATTCGGTGATACTGCCTTCGACCTTCTTGTCTCGAATAATCTTCTTCGCCAGTTCGAGGTGGGCCGCAGCAGACTTGTTAAGTCGTTGTTTCTTCGCTTTGCCTTTGGTCTTTTTCGGGCGTGGCGCACTTGAATCTTCCAACACAATTCGAGGCACTGCAAAGTCTTCAAACGAGAGTTCCACGTCGTCTTCTTCGAGGATATGAAAACGGTTGGATGTCGGCAGGGGGTCCAAACGTGGGGACGAAGGCAAAGTACGTTTTGGAGCTGGTCCAGACCGGTAGCCCGTTACCAATTGAAGGTCCAGCGAGTTCATAGGCTGCTCATTTGGTGGAGCAGGAGCGGGCGGTTCGTTGGTAGACATTTCCACATCTTCTTGTTGTTTGTCTTGCCCATTATTGTCAGGGCCGGGGGATCGCTGTCACCAGACATATCGACATCAGAGTTATGAGAAGTAGCTGTTGGCTGTGGTTGTTCGTCTTGACGATCTCCAGATGCCTCAGATGAGTCGGCGTTGCCTTCCGCATTTGTTCCGGGGTCTTGATCATGATCGTCGCCATCATGTTCAGGTTCTTTTTCTTCTGACGGAGGGGATTTTGCCTCTGCCTTGGTCGCTTTTGCCTTCGCTTTTTCAGCCTTGGCCTCTGCACGTCGTGAAGCAATGGACGGAGGCAATTTCTTGTTCAGAGCAGCGATCTTGTGCTGAAAGACAACAACAAAAGGCTGACCCGACGGGTCCGTAATGGTGATTTCGCGTAGTGCGTCGCCGGATTTTGGCACCAACACTGCAGGAGGCGCAGAAGACTTGAAAATGACTCTCAAATGCGGCGACTTGATGTTCTGACCGGCAGTAGGGTTGAATGCTGCTATCACTGACTTGGTCAATGCAGCCATTTTCTTGACAATTGCCTTGGCCATCGAAGGGTGACTGACCTTGTTGAACGTAACGTAGTAGTTGTTGCCATAACGCGAGTACTTGGGAACCAGGAAATCTTTGCCACCAAGACGAAACGTTGTGCCTCCCATTTCCACGCACGTAGACAAGTTGTAACTTGAGATCACAATGGTCTGTGGGTTTTTCTTGTGGATCAAGATGTTCGGAAATTTGGAGCCCCATAACGAACCAGGATTTTCCTTGACAAATTGATCGCAGATAATTTTTTCGGACCAGTCCTTGTAGCCTTCGCCCAACTTGACTGTGAGCTCGTACACTTGGGACTGGGGAGTGAGCAAAATGTTTTCAATGAAGGCGTCCATGTCACCAGAGTCTTTGTAGAATGCGTCCGCCATGGCCTCGCATCGCGCAATATCGTCATCGGCAATAGCATGAGCACCAATGTTGCGATGTTTCGCGCCTTTGGGGGCATTGCCTTGCTTGGAATCTTTCTTGGACGAAGCTGATTCCTTGCCGGAAGCCTTTTGCGTCCATGCATTGGCCTTTTCAGCATTTTGTTGCTCTTGATCACCTTGTGCTTTGTCTGCCGCGGAAGGAGGGTCAACAACGCCATTTCCTTGAGCAACGGATTTGTCGACAGTGTCTTGATTTGACTGTTCATTGTCTTTTTTTGTGGATTGCTCCTCTTGAATAACTTTTCCAGGAGTATCACACGGCTTCTCTTGGCCGTTAATGTCGCCTGACCCATCAACCTCAGAGTGAATTTGAGTATTTCCCTCATCAGTTAAGGCCTCGGTTTCAGAAGAATCCTTCCCCTCGGCGTCTCCAGAGACCATATCCACGTCCTCTTGAGATTTTTCTTCTTCCTCTCCCGTTCTAGGAGGCTCAGCACAGGGGGCGACGCGGTTGGTGGCTACTGGCTCAGTCCCATTGGTCACGACAAAGGCCGGGGCCAGACCCCCAGTGACAGGGGTAGAAGGGGAATCCATGCCATCCCCGCAGCACGGTGACTGGGGTACACCATTGCTCCGGCGAGAACCCAAATCGGGATACCGCCCCCGCCCCTCCGAAGAGGCCCCTGGGGGGAAGTAGACAGAACCGCAGGGTGTGCCCAAAGGGGGGGCCCTCGTAGCCTCTAGGGCTAGCATGGACCCCGTTTTCTCGCCGCCTTCACTGGGGATCGACTCCAATTGGAGTCCGGGGAAGCAGCCACCACAGGCACAAGGTCCCAGTGGTTCGCCCTCCTGAGTGAGGGCTTCGCTAGACACGTTAACGATAGTGGTCTGGGGGTCAACCACTGACCCACTGAGGTTGACCCCCCCTGGAACTCCGGCGAGTGGAGCACCAGGTGAAGCGCTGGTGGAGCGAGACGCAGATTGGTCTCCAGGGACGCTGTTGGGGTCAAAATCGACCTCCACTTCGGCCCTAGGGTTAGGTGTAGAGACATTACTCACACCACTTCCGCCATCCTGATTGGACGACGGAAGTGGGTGACGTGATACAATACCTGGAATGATGGTAACTCCGTGAGTGTTGGTCTCATGGAGCTCGGAACAGCTGTTGGCGTTGGACATTTTGAGCGCGGCGGCACTTGGTAACTTCTTGACTTGAGGGGTACGAGGCAAATGCGGAAGTCGAGAAAGGTGTCATGGTAGTGTGGTGCACCAAGCACCAACGTGGCCCGAAAGCAACACGCGACTATCCCACACACACGCCACAAGATGCATCTCCACTCGTGTTTTCTCGCCTGATGACCCACTTGCCACGTGCAGATCTCGACCCCATGAAGACGCCCACTTGCCACGTCTGGCACGTTTGAAAGGTGTCATGGTAGTGTGGTGCACCAAGCACCAACGTGGCCCGAAAGCAACACGCGAGTATCCCACGCACACGCCACAAGATGCATCTCCACTCGTGTTTTCTCGCCTGATGACCCACTTGCCACGTGCAGATCTCGACCCCATGAAGACGCCCACTTGCCACGTCTGGCACGTTTGAAAGGTGTCATGGTAGTGTGGTGCACCAAGCACCAACGTGGCCCGAAAGCAACACGCGAGTATCCCACACACACGCCACAAGATGCATCTCCACTCGTGTTTTCTCGCCTGATGACCAACTTGCCACGTGCAGATCTCGATCGACCCCATGAAGACGCCCACTTGCCACGTCTGGCACGTTTGAAAAGTGTCATGGTAGTGTGGTGCACCAAGCACCAACGTGGCCCGAAAGCAACACGCGAGTATCCCACGCACACGCCACAAGATGCATCTCCACTCGTGTTTTCTCGCCTGATGACCCACTTGCCACGTGCAGATCTCGACCCCATGAAGACGCCCACTTGCCACGTCTGGCACGTTTGAAAGGTGTCATGGTAGTGTGGTGCACCAAGCACCAACGTGGCCCGAAAGCAACACGCGACTATCCCACGCACACGCCACAAGATGCATCTCCACTCGTGTTTTCTCGCCTGATGACCCACTTGCCACGTGCAGATCTCGATCGACCCCATGAAGACGCCCACTTGCCACGTCTGGCACGTTTGAAAGGTGTCATGGTAGTGTGGTGCACCAAGCACCAACGTGGCCCGAAAGCAACACGCGAGTATCCCACACACGCCACAAGATGCATCTCCACTCGTGTTTTCTCGCCTGATGACCAACTTGCCACGTGCAGATCTCGATCGACCCATGAAGACGCCCACTTGCCACGTCTGGCACGTTTGAAACATGGTAGTGTGGTGCACCAAGCCTGATGACCACTTGCCACGTGCAGATCTCGACCCCATCCCCACTTGCCACACGCCACCAAGCACCAACGTGGCCCGATGCACACGTGCGACGCGTGCAGATCTCGAATGAAGTCGTCTGTTTCACACCAAGCACCAACGTGGCCCGAAAGCAACACGCGAGTATCCCACGCCACAAGATGCAGACGTGCAGATCTCGACCCCATGAAGACGCCACACGTCTGGCACGTTTGACATGGTAGTGTGGTGCTGGCCCGAAAGCAACACGCGAGTATCGCCACAAGATCTCATCGTGTTCTCGCCTGACCCACTTGCCACGTGCAGATCTCGACCCCATGAAGACGCCCACTTGCCACGTCTGGCACGTTTGAAAGGTGTCATGGTAGTGTGGTGCACCAAGCACCAACGTGGCCCGAAAGCAACACGCGAGTATCCCACGCACACGCCACAAGATGCATCTCCACTCGTGTTTTCTCGCCTGATGACCCACTTGCCACGTGCAGATCTCGACCCCATGAAGACGCCCACTTGCCACGTCTGGCACGTTTGAAAGGTGTCATGGTAGTGTGGTGCACCAAGCACCAACGTGGCCCGAAAGCAACACGCGAGTATCCCACCACACGCCACAAGATGCATCTCCACTCGTGTTTTCTCGCCTGATGACCCACTTGCCACGTGCAGATCTCGACCCCATGAAGACGCCCACTTGCCACGTCTGGCACGTTTGAAAGGTGTCATGGTAGTGTGGTGCACCAAGCACCAACGTGGCCCGAAAGCAACACGCGAGTATCCCACACACACGCCACAAGATGCATCTCCACTCGTGTTTTCTCGCCTGATGACCCACTTGCCACGTGCAGATCTCGACCCCATGAAGACGCCCACTTGCCACGTCTGGCACGTTTGAAAGGTGTCATGGTAGTGTGGTGCACCAAGCACCAACGTGGCCCGAAAGCAACACGCGAGTATCCCACCACACGCCACAAGATGCATCTCCACTCGTGTTTTCTCGCCTGATGACCCACTTGCCACGTGCAGATCTCGACCCCATGAAGACGCCCACTTGCCACGTCTGGCACGTTTGAAAGGTGTCATGGTAGTGTGGTGCACCAAGCACCAACGTGGCCCGAAAGCAACACGCGAGTATCCCACACACACGCCACAAGATGCATCTCCACTCGTGTTTTCTCGCCTGATGACCCACTTGCCACGTGCAGATCTCGACCCCATGAAGACGCCCACTTGCCACGTCTGGCACGTTTGAAAGGTGTCATGGTAGTGTGGTGCACCAAGCACCAACGTGGCCCGAAAGCAACACGCGAGTATCCCACACACACGCCACAAGATGCATCTCCACTCGTGTTTTCTCGCCTGATGACCACTTGCCACGTGCAGATCTCGACCCCATGAAGACGCCCACTTGCCACGTCTGGCACGTTTGAAAGGTGTCATGGTAGTGTGGTGCACCAAGCACCAACGTGGCCCGAAAGCAACACGCGAGTATCCCACGCACACGCCACAAGATGCATCTCCACTCGTGTTTTCTCGCCTGATGACCCACTTGCCACGTGCAGATCTCGACCCCATGAAGACGCCCACTTGCCACGTCTGGCACGTTTGAAAGGTGTCATGGTAGTGTGGTGCACCAAGCACCAACGTGGCCCGAAAGCAACACGCGAGTATCCCACACACACGCCACAAGATGCATCTCCACTCGTGTTTTCTCGCCTGATGACCCACTTGCCACGTGCAGATCTCGACCCCATGAAGACGCCCACTTGCCACGTCTGGCACGTTTGAAAGGTGTCATGGTAGTGTGGTGCACCAAGCACCAACGTGGCCCGAAAGCAACACGCGAGTATCCCACACACACGCCACAAGATGCATCTCCACTCGTGTTTTCTCGCCTGATGACCCACTTGCCACGTGCAGATCTCGACCCCATGAAGACGCCCACTTGCCACGTCTGGCACGTTTGAAAGGTGTCATGGTAGTGTGGTGCACCAAGCACCAACGTGGCCCGAAAGCAACACGCGAGTATCCCACACACACGCCACAAGATGCATCTCCACTCGTGTTTTCTCGCCTGATGACCCACTTGCCACGTGCAGATCTCGACCCCATGAAGACGCCCACTTGCCACGTCTGGCACGTTTGAAAGGTGTCATGGTAGTGTGGTGCACCAAGCACCAACGTGGCCCGAAAGCAACACGCGAGTATCCCACACACACGCCACAAGATGCATCTCCACTCGTGTTTTCTCGCCTGATGACCCACTTGCCACGTGCAGATCTCGACCCCATGAAGACGCCCACTTGCCACGTCTGGCACGTTTGAAAGGTGTCATGGTAGTGTGGTGCACCAAGCACCAACGTGGCCCGAAAGCAACACGCGAGTATCCCACACACACGCCACAAGATGCATCTCCACTCGTGTTTTCTCGCCTGATGACCCACTTGCCACGTGCAGATCTCGACCCCATGAAGACGCCCACTTGCCACGTCTGGCACGTTTGAAAGGTGTCATGGTAGTGTGGTGCACCAAGCACCAACGTGGCCCGAAAGCAACACGCGAGTATCCCACACACACGCCACAAGATGCATCTCCACTCGTGTTTTCTCGCCTGATGACCCACTTGCCACGTGCAGATCTCGACCCCATGAAGACGCCCACTTGCCACGTCTGGCACGTTTGAAAGGTGTCATGGTAGTGTGGTGCACCAAGCACCAACGTGGCCCGAAAGCAACACGCGAGTATCCCACACACACGCCACAAGATGCATCTCCACTCGTGTTTTCTCGCCTGATGACCCACTTGCCACGTGCAGATCTCGACCCCATGAAGACGCCCACTTGCCACGTCTGGCACGTTTGAAAGGTGTCATGGTAGTGTGGTGCACCAAGCACCAACGTGGCCCGAAAGCAACACGCGAGTATCCCACACACACGCCACAAGATGCATCTCCACTCGTGTTTTCTCGCCTGATGACCCACTTGCCACGTGCAGATCTCGACCCCATGAAGACGCCCACTTGCCACGTCTGGCACGTTTGAAAGGTGTCATGGTAGTGTGGTGCACCAAGCACCAACGTGGCCCGAAAGCAACACGCGAGTATCCCACACACACGCCACAAGATGCATCTCCACTCGTGTTTTCTCGCCTGATGACCCACTTGCCACGTGCAGATCTCGACCCCATGAAGACGCCCACTTGCCACGTCTGGCACGTTTGAAAGGTGTCATGGTAGTGTGGTGCACCAAGCACCAACGTGGCCCGAAAGCAACACGCGAGTATCCCACACACACGCCACAAGATGCATCTCCACTCGTGTTTTCTCGCCTGATGACCCACTTGCCACGTGCAGATCTCGACCCCATGAAGACGCCCACTTGCCACGTCTGGCACGTTTGAAAGGTGTCATGGTAGTGTGGTGCACCAAGCACCAACGTGGCCCGAAAGCAACACGCGAGTATCCCACACACACGCCACAAGATGCATCTCCACTCGTGTTTTCTCGCCTGATGACCCACTTGCCACGTGCAGATCTCGACCCCATGAAGACGCCCACTTGCCACGTCTGGCACGTTTGAAAGGTGTCATGGTAGTGTGGTGCACCAAGCACCAACGTGGCCCGAAAGCAACACGCGAGTATCCCACACACACGCCACAAGATGCATCTCCACTCGTGTTTTCTCGCCTGATGACCCACTTGCCACGTGCAGATCTCGACCCCATGAAGACGCCCACTTGCCACGTCTGGCACGTTTGAAAGGTGTCATGGTAGTGTGGTGCACCAAGCACCAACGTGGCCCGAAAGCAACACGCGAGTATCCCACACACACGCCACAAGATGCATCTCCACTCGTGTTTTCTCGCCTGATGACCCACTTGCCACGTGCAGATCTCGACCCCATGAAGACGCCCACTTGCCACGTCTGGCACGTTTGAAAGGTGTCATGGTAGTGTGGTGCACCAAGCACCAACGTGGCCCGAAAGCAACACGCGAGTATCCCACACACACGCCACAAGATGCATCTCCACTCGTGTTTTCTCGCCTGATGACCCACTTGCCACGTGCAGATCTCGACCCCATGAAGACGCCCACTTGCCACGTCTGGCACGTTTGAAAGGTGTCATGGTAGTGTGGTGCACCAAGCACCAACGTGGCCCGAAAGCAACACGCGAGTATCCCACACACACGCCACAAGATGCATCTCCACTCGTGTTTTCTCGCCTGATGACCCACTTGCCACGTGCAGATCTCGACCCCATGAAGACGCCCACTTGCCACGTCTGGCACGTTTGAAAGGTGTCATGGTAGTGTGGTGCACCAAGCACCAACGTGGCCCGAAAGCAACACGCGAGTATCCCACACACACGCCACAAGATGCATCTCCACTCGTGTTTTCTCGCCTGATGACCCACTTGCCACGTGCAGATCTCGACCCCATGAAGACGCCCACTTGCCACGTCTGGCACGTTTGAAAGGTGTCATGGTAGTGTGGTGCACCAAGCACCAACGTGGCCCGAAAGCAACACGCGAGTATCCCACACACACGCCACAAGATGCATCTCCACTCGTGTTTTCTCGCCTGATGACCCACTTGCCACGTGCAGATCTCGACCCCATGAAGACGCCCACTTGCCACGTCTGGCACGTTTGAAAGGTGTCATGGTAGTGTGGTGCACCAAGCACCAACGTGGCCCGAAAGCAACACGCGAGTATCCCACACACACGCCACAAGATGCATCTCCACTCGTGTTTTCTCGCCTGATGACCCACTTGCCACGTGCAGATCTCGACCCCATGAAGACGCCCACTTGCCACGTCTGGCACGTTTGAAAGGTGTCATGGTAGTGTGGTGCACCAAGCACCAACGTGGCCCGAAAGCAACACGCGAGTATCCCACACACACGCCACAAGATGCATCTCCACTCGTGTTTTCTCGCCTGATGACCCACTTGCCACGTGCAGATCTCGACCCCATGAAGACGCCCACTTGCCACGTCTGGCACGTTTGAAAGGTGTCATGGTAGTGTGGTGCACCAAGCACCAACGTGGCCCGAAAGCAACACGCGAGTATCCCACACACACGCCACAAGATGCATCTCCACTCGTGTTTTCTCGCCTGATGACCCACTTGCCACGTGCAGATCTCGACCCCATGAAGACGCCCACTTGCCACGTCTGGCACGTTTGAAAGTGTCATGGTAGTGTGGTGCACCAAGCACCAACGTGGCCCGAAAGCAACACGCGAGTATCCCACACACACGCCACAAGATGCATCTCCACTCGTGTTTTCTCGCCTGATGACCCACTTGCCACGTGCAGATCTCGACCCCATGAAGACGCCCACTTGCCACGTCTGGCACGTTTGAAAGGTGTCATGGTAGTGTGGTGCACCAAGCACCAACGTGGCCCGAAAGCAACACGCGAGTATCCCACACACACGCCACAAGATGCATCTCCACTCGTGTTTTCTCGCCTGATGACCCACTTGCCACGTGCAGATCTCGACCCCATGAAGACGCCCACTTGCCACGTCTGGCACGTTTGAAAGGTGTCATGGTAGTGTGGTGCACCAAGCACCAACGTGGCCCGAAAGCAACACGCGAGTATCCCACACACACGCCACAAGATGCATCTCCACTCGTGTTTTCTCGCCTGATGACCCACTTGCCACGTGCAGATCTCGACCCCATGAAGACGCCCACTTGCCACGTCTGGCACGTTTGAAAGGTGTCATGGTAGTGTGGTGCACCAAGCACCAACGTCCGAAGCAACACGCGAGTATCCCACACACACGCCACAAGATGCATCTCCACTCGTGTTTTCTCGCCTGATGACCCACTTGCCACGTGCAGATCTCGACCCCATGAAGACGCCCACTTGCCACGTCTGGCACGTTTGAAAGGTGTCATGGTAGTGTGGTGCACCAAGCACCAACGTGGCCCGAAAGCAACACGCGAGTATCCCACACACACGCCACAAGATGCATCTCCACTCGTGTTTTCTCGCCTGATGACCCACTTGCCACGTGCAGATCTCGACCCCATGAAGACGCCCACTTGCCACGTCTGGCACGTTTGAAAGGTGTCATGGTAGTGTGGTGCACCGAGCACCAACGTGGCCCGAAAGCAACACGCGAGTATCCCACACACACGCCACAAGATGCATCTCCACTCGTGTTTTCTCGCCTGATGACCCACTTGCCACGTGCAGATCTCGACCCCATGAAGACGCCCACTTGCCACGTCTGGCACGTTTGAAAGGTGTCATGGTAGTGTGGTGCACCGAGCACCAACGTGGCCCGAAAGCAACACGCGAGTATCCCACACACACGCCACAAGATGCATCTCCACTCGTGTTTTCTCGCCTGATGACCCACTTGCCACGTGCAGATCTCGACCCCATGAAGACGCCCACTTGCCACGTCTGCACGTTTGAAAGGTGTCATGGTAGTGTGGTGCACCAAGCACCAACGTGGCCCGAAAGCAACACGCGAGTATCCCACACACACGCCACAAGATGCATCTCCACTCGTGTTTTCTCGCCTGATGACCCACTTGCCACGTGCAGATCTCGACCCCATGAAGACGCCCACTTGCCACGTCTGGCACGTTTGAAAGGTGTCATGGTAGTGTGGTGCACCAAGCACCAACGTGGCCCGAAAGCAACACGCGAGTATCCCACACACACGCCACAAGATGCATCTCCACTCGTGTTTTCTCGCCTGATGACCCACTTGCCACGTGCAGATCTCGACCCCATGAAGACGCCCACTTGCCACGTCTGGCACGTTTGAAAGGTGTCATGGTAGTGTGGTGCACCGAGCACCAACGTGGCCCGAAAGCAACACGCGAGTATCCCACACACACGCCACAAGATGCATCTCCACTCGTGTTTTCTCGCCTGATGACCCACTTGCCACGTGCAGATCTCGACCCCATGAAGACGCCCACTTGCCACGTCTGGCACGTTTGAAAGGTGTCATGGTAGTGTGGTGCACCGAGCACCAACGTGGCCCGAAAGCAACACGCGAGTATCCCACACACACGCCACAAGATGCATCTCCACTCGTGTTTTCTCGCCTGATGACCCACTTGCCACGTGCAGATCTCGACCCCATGAAGACGCCCACTTGCCACGTCTGGCACGTTTGAAAGGTGTCATGGTAGTGTGGTGCACCGAGCACCAACGTGGCCCGAAAGCAACACGCGAGTATCCCACACACACGCCACAAGATGCATCTCCACTCGTGTTTTCTCGCCTGATGACCCACTTGCCACGTGCAGATCTCGACCCCATGAAGACGCCCACTTGCCACGTCTGGCACGTTTGAAAGGTGTCATGGTAGTGTGGTGCACCAAGCACCAACGTGGCCCGAAAGCAACACGCGAGTATCCCACACACACGCCACAAGATGCATCTCCACTCGTGTTTTCTCGCCTGATGACCCACTTGCCACGTGCAGATCTCGACCCCATGAAGACGCCCACTTGCCACGTCTGGCACGTTTGAAAGGTGTCATGGTAGTGTGGTGCACCAAGCACCAACGTGGCCCGAAAGCAACACGCGAGTATCCCACACACACGCCACAAGATGCATCTCCACTCGTGTTTTCTCGCCTGATGACCCACTTGCCACGTGCAGATCTCGACCCCATGAAGACGCCCACTTGCCACGTCTGGCACGTTTGAAAGGTGTCATGGTAGTGTGGTGCACCAAGCACCAACGTGGCCCGAAAGCAACACGCGAGTATCCCACACACACGCCACAAGATGCATCTCCACTCGTGTTTTCTCGCCTGATGACCCACTTGCCACGTGCAGATCTCGACCCCATGAAGACGCCCACTTGCCACGTCTGGCACGTTTGAAAGGTGTCATGGTAGTGTGGTGCACCAAGCACCAACGTGGCCCGAAAGCAACACGCGATATCCCACACACACGCCACAAGATGCATCTCCACTCGTGTTTTCTCGCCTGATGACCCACTTGCCACGTGCAGATCTCGACCCCATGAAGACGCCCACTTGCCACGTCTGGCACGTTTGAAAGGTGTCATGGTAGTGTGGTGCACCAAGCACCAACGTGGCCCGAAAGCAACACGCGAGTATCCCACACACACGCCACAAGATGCATCTCCACTCGTGTTTTCTCGCCTGATGACCCACTTGCCACGTGCAGATCTCGACCCCATGAAGACGCCCACTTGCCACGTCTGGCACGTTTGAAAGGTGTCATGGTAGTGTGGTGCACCAAGCACCAACGTGGCCCGAAAGCAACACGCGAGTATCCCACACACACGCCACAAGATGCATCTCCACTCGTGTTTTCTCGCCTGATGACCCACTTGCCACGTGCAGATCTCGACCCCATGAAGACGCCCACTTGCCACGTCTGGCACGTTTGAAAGGTGTCATGGTAGTGTGGTGCACCAAGCACCAACGTGGCCCGAAAGCAACACGCGAGTATCCCACACACACGCCACAAGATGCATCTCCACTCGTGTTTTCTCGCCTGATGACCCACTTGCCACGTGCAGATCTCGACCCCATGAAGACGCCCACTTGCCACGTCTGGCACGTTTGAAAGGTGTCATGGTAGTGTGGTGCACCAAGCACCAACGTGGCCCGAAAGCAACACGCGACTATCCCACGCACACGCCACAAGATGCATCTCCACTCGTGTTTTCTCGCCTGATGACCCACTTGCCACGTGCAGATCTCGACCCCATGAAGACGCCCACTTGCCACGTCTGGCACGTTTGAAAGGTGTCATGGTAGTGTGGTGCACCAAGCACCAACGTGGCCCGAAAGCAACACGCGACTATCCCACACACACGCCACAAGATGCATCTCCACTCGTGTTTTCTCGCCTGATGACCCACTTGCCACGTGCAGATCTCGACCCCATGAAGACGCCCACTTGCCACGTCTGGCACGTTTGAAAGGTGTCATGGTAGTGTGGTGCACCGAGCACCAACGTGGCCCGAAAGCAACACGCGACTATCCCACGCACACGCCACAAGATGCATCTCCACTCGTGTTTTCTCGCCTGATGACCCACTTGCCACGTGCAGATCTCGACCCCATGAAGACGCCCACTTGCCACGTCTGGCACGTTTGAAAGGTGTCATGGTAGTGTGGTGCACCAAGCACCAACGTGGCCCGAAAGCAACACGCGACTATCCCACACACACGCCACAAGATGCATCTCCACTCGTGTTTTCTCGCCTGATGACCCACTTGCCACGTGCAGATCTCGACCCCATGAAGACGCCCACTTGCCACGTCTGGCACGTTTGAAAGGTGTCATGGTAGTGTGGTGCACCAAGCACCAACGTGGCCCGAAAGCAACACGCGAGTATCCCACACACACGCCACAAGATGCATCTCCACTCGTGTTTTCTCGCCTCATGACCCACTTGCCACGTGCAGATCTCGACCCCATGAAGACGCCCACTTGCCACGTCTGGCACGTTTGAAAGGTGTCATGGTAGTGTGGTGCACCAAGCACCAACGTGGCCCGAAAGCAACACGCGACTATCCCACACACACGCCACAAGATGCATCTCCACTCGTGTTTTCTCGCCTGATGACCCACTTGCCACGTGCAGATCTCGACCCCATGAAGACGCCCACTTGCCACGTCTGGCACGTTTGAAAGGTGTCATGGTAGTGTGGTGCACCAAGCACCAACGTGGCCCGAAAGCAACACGCGACTATCCCACACACACGCCACAAGATGCATCTCCACTCGTGTTTTCTCGCCTGATGACCCACTTGCCACGTGCAGATCTCGACCCCATGAAGACGCCCACTTGCCACGTCTGGCACGTTTGAAAGGTGTCATGGTAGTGTGGTGCACCAAGCACCAACGTGGCCCGAAAGCAACACGCGAGTATCCCAAACACACGCCACAAGATGCATCTCCACTCGTGTTTTCTCGCCTGATGACCCACTTGCCACGTGCAGATCTCGACCCCATGAAGACGCCCACTTGCCACGTCTGGCACGTTTGAAAGGTGTCATGGTAGTGTGGTGCACCGAGCACCAACGTGGCCCGAAAGCAACACGCGACTATCCCACGCACACGCCACAAGATGCATCTCCACTCGTGTTTTCTCGCCTGATGACCCACTTGCCACGTGCAGATCTCGACCCCATGAAGACGCCCACTTGCCACGTCTGGCACGTTTGAAAGGTGTCATGGTAGTGTGGTGCACCAAGCACCAACGTGGCCCGAAAGCAACACGCGAGTATCCCAAACACACGCCACAAGATGCATCTCCACTCGTGTTTTCTCGCCTGATGACCCACTTGCCACGTGCAGATCTCGACCCCATGAAGACGCCCACTTGCCACGTCTGGCACGTTTGAAAGGTGTCATGGTAGTGTGGTGCACCGAGCACCAACGTGGCCCGAAAGCAACACGCGACTATCCCACGCACACGCCACAAGATGCATCTCCACTCGTGTTTTCTCGCCTGATGACCCACTTGCCACGTGCAGATTTCGACCCCATGAAGACGCCCACTCGCCACGTCTGGCACGTTTGAAAGGTGTCATGGTAGTGTGGTGGACCAAGCACCAACTTGACACGAAAGCTACACGCGAGTGTCCCAAACACACGCCACAAGATGCATCTCAACGTGTTTCTCGTCGCCTGTGCTGCGACTTGGCACGTGCATGTCTCGACCCCATGAAGACGCCCACTCGCCACGTCTGGCACGTTTGAAAGGTGTCATGGTAGTGTGGTGGACCAAGCACCAACTTGACACGAAAGCTACACGCGAGTGTCCCAAACACACGCCACAAGATGCATCTCCACGCGTGTTCGGTGTAGCCACATACGTCTTGACTTCCAGAGTACTCGATGCCAAAATCTTCTGTTCCCTTGAGGTATCGAAAGATGCATTTGACGGCTGACCAATGTTGCTGGCCAGGGTTCTCAAGAAACTGACTTGCAACTCCCACTGCAACGGCAATATCGGGTCTTGTGGCCACCATGAGATACATTAGGCATCCAACAGCGTCGTTGGACATAAACTTGCTCAGCCTCTGGCCTGCTTATAGTGGTGTCTTGACAGGCTTGCACTCTTGTATATTGAACTTCGCCAAGACTGACTTGAGAAACTTGGACTGGTGAATGAAGACAGATCCACTTGGTGAACGCATGACTTTAATGCCCTAGCAGTAGGATAGAGCATCCAAATCAGTAATCTTGAACCGCTTGCTCAGCACCATCTTCGTTGATTGCATCATTTCATTGCAGTTGGATGCCAGAATCTATTCATCAACATACAGAGACACCAGTATGACCCTGCTTCCAGTTCGCATGACGTAGATGCAGTGATCGCATTGGACTTGGTGAATCCGATCGACAACATGATACCGTCGATGGTTTCGTTCCACAATCTTGGAGCTTGCTTCAGACCATACACGCTCTTCTTGAGTTTGAGAACGAGTTTTTATGTCTGTCCTTGAGTTGCCTTGACATCGAGACCATCAGGCACTTGCATGTATATGTCTTCATCCAAGTCGCTGTTGAGGAACGCAGTGTTGACGTCCATTTGCTGCAGGTCGATGTTGTACTTTGCAGCAGTACTCAAGAGCACACGAATTGCAGTGAACTTGGCGACTGGTTCAAAAGTCTCTTCGTAGTCGATACCATATTCTTGTGAGTATCCCTTCGCCACAAGTCGAGCCTTGAACTTGTCGATAGAACCATCGGCCCTTTCCTTGATTTTGAACACCCACTTGCAACCGATGGCTTTTCTTCCTTCAGGTAGCTCAACAACATCCCATGTCTTGTTCTCAAGCAAAGATTTGATCTCGGCTTTGCATGCTTCGGACCATTTGCCCGCGTTGCCAGATTCCATAGCTGCCTTGTACGTCTTGGGTAAATGGTCTCCCACTGAAGCGGCAAAGTGAGTGAACTGAGCGACTTGCCACCATGCTTGCGGAGGCATTGTTGTTCGCTTGCTTCGACGTTTTTCAGTAAGAGCTTCAAAAGACTCTGACCTCGAAGTCCTTTTCACACCAGTGTCTGGAGCCACAAATTCTTCGTCGTCGGTATCACATGACTCCGATTCTTCGTCCTCGTCGGACAAATTGAAGTCGTCGTCTTGGTGTGATGATTGACGTTTTGGTTGCCGTTGCTCGGTCATTTGCTCAAGTGATGATCGTCCAGTTCTTTTCTCAGCTGACGGGCGTGGATATTGGGAAGCCGCACAGGGTATTTGATGGTATCTCTTGTTGTCACGATGTTGGGTCATATCTTCCAGCGACGTCGATCGGCTCGCTTGACTGGTGCAGGTCGTGGGGTTGGCGTTTCATGGTCGCGACGACTTGTGCTATTGTTGTCTTCATCGTCGCCATGCATACTAACATAATCGAAGTCTTCTTGATTTGCCTCTTCGCCAACCGTGTCTGCATTTCCACCACCCATACTTGCGTCTTCAAATTCTTGAGAGTCAGTGTTGTCTTCAGGTTCTTCAAAACGAACGTCATGTCCACCGAGTGAAAATGATTGCATCGAGTTTGAGTTTGGTTTTCCATCTTCATCGTCACATGAGGGAAAGTTTGCCTCATTGAACTTGACATCGCGATTGATCAAAATTCGCCCAGTTGACAGGCCTTCCAGTCGGTAACCATTGTTGAACAAGTCATAGCCAAGGAATCAACAACGCACAGCTTTGGCATCAAACTTCTTCCTCCAAAAGCTTCACATCCGAACACCTTGAAATGCTCTATTTTGGGGTTCGATCCAGTTACAACTTCGTACGGTGACTTCATATCGTGAATGGCATGAGTTGGCATGCGGTTTCTGATGTGCGCGGCAATAGTGATAGCTTCAGCGCAGTATTCTCGTGGAAGGCCAGCATGTTCCAACATGCAACGCGCGCTCTCGACCAGAGTTCGATTCATTCTCTCGGCAAGACCATTTATCTCTGGAGTGTAAGCAGGTGAAAACGCTGGAGTATGCCATGGGCCTTGCAATAGTCTTCGAAGTTGCGATTTTGGTACTCACGGCCGTTGTCACTGCGAAGTCGCTTGATGTTTGCCTTGAATTGTGTCTTGACCATTTCATGAAACTCGACAAATTTGTCGAAGATTTTCGACTTCTTGCGCAACAAATAAACCCAGCAGTAAGTCGAATTATTGCAAATGAAAGTACCAAAATACACACAGCCACCAATACTTGGTGTCTGCATGAGGCCGCAAATGTCCGTGCTGATTTCTTCGAAAAGAGCTGCGGTCGACCGGTTCGCAGACTTCTTGTTGAACTTGAATCTTGCTTGCTTGCCAAGAGCACATGAGTCACAGAAACCCCAATCTTCGACACTCTTGAGGGGCATGTCGCTTGACAATTTGTTCTTGACCAGTGCTTGGAGACCTTGAGAACCGATATGGCCCAAGCGCTCATGCCACAACATGGACGGATTGGGTTTGACTTCAGACAAGTTGGCCACCGCAGTTGGAGCTTTCACCGGCTTCATCTTAAGCTTGTATAAGTTCTTCCCAAATCGCTCGTCGATCGCAAATTTCGTGCCGCTCTTCTCCATGACGCAAGTATTCTTCTCGATGCTGACACTTATGCCTTGACTCGTGAACTGGCTGAATGAAAACAAGTTGCGGCTCAGTCTTGGCAGGTACCAAACGCCCTTGAGTACCCCACGCTTGGGTCCTTCGGGAGTTGCCAACTCCATCACAATATGGCCGCGTCCGATCGCTTCAATCACATAGTTGTCGACCAAGTGCACCTTGATCGCCTTCATTGCCTTGTAGTTGATCATGTTGGCCTTTGAGTTCGTCATGTGGTTCGTCATGTGGTTCGTTGCGCCGGAGTCGATGAACCACATTGTTTCTTCTTTCGCTTCATCTTCGCTTGCCATAAAGAGCCATGAACTTGCTTCCTTGGCAACCGACGCAACATTTGCACGTTTCTTCTGTTCGCGCCTTGTTCGCAGTGGCCAAACTCGCCGCAAATCTTGCACGGGTATTTCATCATCTTTTCTTGCTTCGTCAAGAACGCTGCGCTCTTAGTAGCTTCACTTCCTTGTTCATTGCGCTTCATTTCTTCATGGAGCATACGTGACGTCACAAACTCCCACGGCAGCGCATCGCTTCTTGACTCCAGCGCAGTGATCAGCACTTCGTAGGACTCAGGTAGGTTGCACAACAGCGTGATGACAAGGTCTTCTTCGCCCACGGGAGCCCCCACGGCTTCAAGCTGCTCGGACAGCGTCTTCATCTCGTTGATATACTTGAGCATGTCGCTTCCTTCGACCATCTCACAAGAGAAGAAGTTCTTGCGAAGGTACAGCTTGTTCGCAAGGCTTTTCTTCTCGTAGTGGTCTTCAAGACGCTTCCACGCTTCCGCGGCCGTCTTGCATGAGCGCACCATGCTCAGTTGCGAGTTTTCAAGGGACAGGCGCACGACCGCAAACGCCTTCTTCTGCCGCTTCGTGTATCGCGCTTGCGCCGCCGCATCGCCTTGGTTTTCCCAGTTCTCAAGCCCTGAGACGATGTCCCAGAGGTCCTTTTCTCCAAGCACCATCATGATCTTGAACTTCCATAGATGGAAGTTGTCGCCGTCAAACTTGTTGATCTTCATGGTCGAATCGTTGGCTGTCGTCGCTGCGTCCATTAGGTTCATAACCAACAAAAATTGAGTGATGCAAGGGGAATCCGGAAAAATAGAAAGTGAATTGAAAATTTAATGGCTGCCATGCGTCAGAGGGTGTGTAACATTGTACCCCCATACAATACACGTACACATACGTACACCGTATGTACCAGCGTACATGAACCGTACACTACCTCCTAAAATTAATGCCTCTCCTTGAACGCGTTCTTCGATACTTGATACTGACAGTCCATCTTATTCTTCAAAACTTGATACTTCGAGACTTGATACTGGGAACTTGGTTCTGGGAAACTTGATAACCTTGATTTGCCTTTTCAATACTTCCACTCAAATCATGGTGTGCTTGCTTGACGCCCATCTTTGTTCGCAACCTCTGAAGTTGGACCGTTGGCAATGCTTTTGTGAACATGTCGGCAATCATGTTTTGAGTTGGGTAGTACTTCAGGGCGATGTCTTGATCTTGAACTTTCTCGCCCACAAAGTGGTAACGAATATCGATGTGTTTCGTGCGATTGTGGATTCTTCGCCAAAGCAATACTTCCTTGATTGTCTTCCCAAACAACAATCGGAGTCTTGACATCGACTTCGTCCAAGTCCAGCAGTAATCGCTTCATCCAAACTGCTTCTTGCGACGCTTCGCTGAGACCCATATACTCAGCTTCAGTCGACGACAACGCATCTGTGCGTTGCTTGCGACTCTTCCAGCCGACGATTCCATTGTTGAGCATGAAACAGTATCCATTTGTTGAGTGTCTGGTATCGGTGTCGCCGGCCCAGTCTGCATCGGTGTAGCCACATACGTCTTGACTTCCAGAGTACTCGATGCCAAAATCTTCTGTTCCCTTGAGGTATCGAAAGATGCATTTGACGGCTGACCAATGTTGCTGGCCAGGGTTCTCAAGAAACTGACTTGCAACTCCCACTGCAACGGCAATATCGGGTCTTGTGGCCACCATGAGATACATTAGGCATCCAACAGCGTCGTTGGACATAAACTTGCTCAGCCTCTGGCCTGCTTATAGTGGTGTCTTGACAGGCTTGCACTCTTGTATATTGAACTTCGCCAAGACTGACTTGAGAAACTTGGACTGGTGAATGAAGACAGATCCACTTGGTGAACGCATGACTTTAATGCCCTAGCAGTAGGATAGAGCATCCAAATCAGTAATCTTGAACCGCTTGCTCAGCACCATCTTCGTTGATTGCATCATTTCATTGCAGTTGGATGCCAGAATCTATTCATCAACATACAGAGACACCAGTATGACCCTGCTTCCAGTTCGCATGACGTAGATGCAGTGATCGCATTGGACTTGGTGAATCCGATCGACAACATGATACCGTCGATGGTTTCGTTCCACAATCTTGGAGCTTGCTTCAGACCATACACGCTCTTCTTGAGTTTGAGAACGAGTTTTTATGTCTGTCCTTGAGTTGCCTTGACATCGAGACCATCAGGCACTTGCATGTATATGTCTTCATCCAAGTCGCTGTTGAGGAACGCAGTGTTGACGTCCATTTGCTGCAGGTCGATGTTGTACTTTGCAGCAGTACTCAAGAGCACACGAATTGCAGTGAACTTGGCGACTGGTTCAAAAGTCTCTTCGTAGTCGATACCATATTCTTGTGAGTATCCCTTCGCCACAAGTCGAGCCTTGAACTTGTCGATAGAACCATCGGCCCTTTCCTTGATTTTGAACACCCACTTGCAACCGATGGCTTTTCTTCCTTCAGGTAGCTCAACAACATCCCATGTCTTGTTCTCAAGCAAAGATTTGATCTCGGCTTTGCATGCTTCGGACCATTTGCCCGCGTTGCCAGATTCCATAGCTTCCTTGTACGTCTTGGGTAAATGGTCTCCCACTGAAGCGGCAAAGTGAGTGAACTGAGCGACTTGCCACCATGCTTGCGGAGGCATTGTTGTTCGCTTGCTTCGACGTTTTTCAGTAAGAGCTTCAAAAGACTCTGACCTCGAAGTCCTTTTCACACCAGTGTCTGGAGCCACAAATTCTTCGTCGTCGGTATCACATGACTCCGATTCTTCGTCCTCGTCGGACAAATTGAAGTCGTCGTCTTGGTGTGATGATTGACGTTTTGGTTGCCGTTGCTCGGTCATTTGCTCAAGTGATGATCGTCCAGTTCTTTTCTCAGCTGACGGGCGTGGATATTGGGAAGCCGCACAGGGTATTTGATGGTATCTCTTGTTGTCACGATGTTGGGTCATATCTTCCAGCGACGTCGATCGGCTCGCTTGACTGGTGCAGGTCGTGGGGTTGGCGTTTCATGGTCGCGACGACTTGTGCTATTGTTGTCTTCATCGTCGCCATGCATACTAACATAATCGAAGTCTTCTTGATTTGCCTCTTCGCCAACCGTGTCTGCATTTCCACCACCCATACTTGCGTCTTCAAATTCTTGAGAGTCAGTGTTGTCTTCAGGTTCTTCAAAACGAACGTCATGTCCACCGAGTGAAAATGATTGCATCGAGTTTGAGTTTGGTTTTCCATCTTCATCGTCACATGAGGGAAAGTTTGCCTCATTGAACTTGACATCGCGATTGATCAAAATTCGCCCAGTTGACAGGCCTTCCAGTCGGTAACCATTGTTGAACAAGTCATAGCCAAGGAATCAACAACGCACAGCTTTGGCATCAAACTTCTTCCTCCAAAAGCTTCACATCCAAACACCTTGAAATGCTCTATTTTGGGGTTCGATCCAGTTACAACTTCGTACGGTGACTTCATATCGTGAATGGCATGAGTTGGCATGCGGTTTCTGATGTGCGCGGCAATAGTGATAGCTTCAGCCCAGTATTCTCGTGGAAGGCCAGCATGTTCCAACATGCAACGCGCGCTCTCGACCAGAGTTCGATTCATTCTCTCGGCAAGACCATTTATCTCTGGAGTGTAAGCAGGTGAAAACGCTGGAGTATGCCATGGGCCTTGCAATAGTCTTCGAAGTTGCGATTTTGGTACTCACGGCCGTTGTCACTGCGAAGTCGCTTGATGTTTGCCTTGAATTGTGTCTTGACCATTTCATGAAACTCGACAAATTTGTCGAAGATTTTCGACTTCTTGCGCAACAAATAAACCCAGCAGTAAGTCGAATTATTGCAAATGAAAGTACCAAAATACACACAACCACCAATACTTGGTGTCTGCATGAGGCCGCAAATGTCCGTGCTGATTTCTTCGAAAAGAGCTGCGGTCGACCGGTTCGCAGACTTCTTGTTGAACTTGAATCTTGCTTGCTTGCCAAGAGCACATGAGTCACAGAAACCCCAATCTTCGACACTCTTGAGGGGCATGTCGCTTGACAATTTGTTCTTGACCAGTGCTTGGAGACCTTGAGAACCGATATGGCCCAAGCGCTCATGCCACAACATGGACGGATTGGGTTTGACTTCAGACAAGTTGGCCACCGCAGTTGGAGCTTTCACCGGCTTCATCTTAAGCTTGTATAAGTTCTTCCCAAATCGCTCGTCGATCGCAAATTTCGTGCCGCTCTTCTCCATGACGCAAGTATTCTTCTCGATGCTGACACTTATGCCTTGACTCGTGAACTGGCTGAATGAAAACAAGTTGCGGCTCAGTCTTGGCAGGTACCAAACGCCCTTGAGTACCCCACGCTTGGGTCCTTCGGGAGTTGCCAACTCCATCACAATATGGCCGCGTCCGATCGCTTCAATCACATAGTTGTCGACCGAGTGCACCTTGATCGCCTTCATTGCCTTGTAGTTGATCATGTTGGCCTTTGAGTTCGTCATGTGGTTCGTCATGTGGTTCGTTGCGCCGGAGTCGATGAACCACATTGTTTCTTCTTTCGCTTCATCTTCGCTTGCCATAAAGAGCCATGAACTTGCTTCCTTGGCAACCGACGCAACATTTGCACGTTTCTTCTGTTCGCGCCTTGTTCGCAGTGGCCAAACTCGCCGCAAATCTTGCACGGGTATTTCATCATCTTTTCTTGCTTCGTCAAGAACGCTGCGCTCTTAGTAGCTTCACTTCCTTGTTCATTGCGCTTCATTTCTTCATGGAGCATACGTGACGTCACAAACTCCCACGGCAGCGCATCGCTTCTTGACTCCAGCGCAGTGATCAGCACTTCGTAGGACTCAGGTAGGTTGCACAACAGCGTGATGACAAGGTCTTCTTCGCCCACGGGAGCCCCCACGGCTTCAAGCTGCTCGGACAGCGTCTTCATCTCGTTGATATACTTGAGCATGTCGCTTCCTTCGACCATCTCACAAGAGAAGAAGTTCTTGCGAAGGTACAGCTTGTTCGCAAGGCTTTTCTTCTCGTAGTGGTCTTCAAGACGCTTCCACGCTTCCGCGGCCGTCTTGCATGAGCGCACCATGCTCAGTTGCGAGTTTTCAAGGGACAGGCGCACGACCGCAAACGCCTTCTTCTGCCGCTTCGTGTATCGCGCTTGCGCCGCCGCATCGCCTTGGTTTTCCCAGTTCTCAAGCCCTGAGACGATGTCCCAGAGGTCCTTTTCTCCAAGCACCATCATGATCTTGAACTTCCATAGATGGAAGTTGTCGCCGTCAAACTTGTTGATCTTCATGGTCGAATCGTTGGCTGTCGTCGCTGCGTCCATTAGGTTCATAACCAACAAAAATTGAGTGATGCAAGGGGAATCCGGAAAAATAGAAAGTGAATTGAAAATTTAATGGCTGCCATGCGTCAGAGGGTGTGTAACATTGTACCCCCATACAATACACGTACACATACGTACACCGTATGTACCAGCGTACATGAACCGTACACTACCTCCTAAAATTAATGCCTCTCCTTGAACGCGTTCTTCGATACTTGATACTGACAGTCCATCTTATTCTTCAAAACTTGATACTTCGAGACTTGATACTGGGAACTTGGTTCTGGGAAACTTGATAACCTTGATTTGCCTTTTCAATACTTCCACTCAAATCATGGTGTGCTTGCTTGACGCCCATCTTTGTTCGCAACCTCTGAAGTTGGACCGTTGGCAATGCTTTTGTGAACATGTCGGCAATCATGTTTTGAGTTGGGTAGTACTTCAGGGCGATGTCTTGATCTTGAACTTTCTCGCCCACAAAGTGGTAACGAATATCGATGTGTTTCGTGCGATTGTGGATTCTTCGCCAAAGCAATACTTCCTTGATTGTCTTCCCAAACAACAATCGGAGTCTTGACATCGACTTCGTCCAAGTCCAGCAGTAATCGCTTCATCCAAACTGCTTCTTGCGACGCTTCGCTGAGACCCATATACTCAGCTTCAGTCGACGACAACGCATCTGTGCGTTGCTTGCGACTCTTCCAGCCGACGATTCCATTGTTGAGCATGAAACAGTATCCATTTGTTGAGTGTCTGGTATCGGTGTCGCCGGCCCAGTCTGCATCGGTGTAGCCACATACGTCTTGACTTCCAGAGTACTCGATGCCAAAATCTTCTGTTCCCTTGAGGTATCGAAAGATGCATTTGACGGCTGACCAATGTTGCTGGCCAGGGTTCTCAAGAAACTGACTTGCAACTCCCACTGCAACGGCAATATCGGGTCTTGTGGCCACCATGAGATACATTAGGCATCCAACAGCGTCGTTGGACATAAACTTGCTCAGCCTCTGGCCTGCTTATAGTGGTGTCTTGACAGGCTTGCACTCTTGTATATTGAACTTCGCCAAGACTGACTTGAGAAACTTGGACTGGTGAATGAAGACAGATCCACTTGGTGAACGCATGACTTTAATGCCCTAGCAGTAGGATAGAGCATCCAAATCAGTAATCTTGAACCGCTTGCTCAGCACCATCTTCGTTGATTGCATCATTTCATTGCAGTTGGATGCCAGAATCTATTCATCAACATACAGAGACACCAGTATGACCCTGCTTCCAGTTCGCATGACGTAGATGCAGTGATCGCATTGGACTTGGTGAATCCGATCGACAACATGATACCGTCGATGGTTTCGTTCCACAATCTTGGAGCTTGCTTCAGACCATACACGCTCTTCTTGAGTTTGAGAACGAGTTTTTATGTCTGTCCTTGAGTTGCCTTGACATCGAGACCATCAGGCACTTGCATGTATATGTCTTCATCCAAGTCGCTGTTGAGGAACGCAGTGTTGACGTCCATTTGCTGCAGGTCGATGTTGTACTTTGCAGCAGTACTCAAGAGCACACGAATTGCAGTGAACTTGGCGACTGGTTCAAAAGTCTCTTCGTAGTCGATACCATATTCTTGTGAGTATCCCTTCGCCACAAGTCGAGCCTTGAACTTGTCGATAGAACCATCGGCCCTTTCCTTGATTTTGAACACCCACTTGCAACCGATGGCTTTTCTTCCTTCAGGTAGCTCAACAACATCCCATGTCTTGTTCTCAAGCAAAGATTTGATCTCGGCTTTGCATGCTTCGGACCATTTGCCCGCGTTGCCAGATTCCATAGCTGCCTTGTACGTCTTGGGTAAATGGTCTCCCACTGAAGCGGCAAAGTGAGTGAACTGAGCGACTTGCCACCATGCTTGCGGAGGCATTGTTGTTCGCTTGCTTCGACGTTTTTCAGTAAGAGCTTCAAAAGACTCTGACCTCGAAGTCCTTTTCACACCAGTGTCTGGAGCCACAAATTCTTCGTCGTCGGTATCACATGACTCCGATTCTTCGTCCTCGTCGGACAAATTGAAGTCGTCGTCTTGGTGTGATGATTGACGTTTTGGTTGCCGTTGCTCGGTCATTTGCTCAAGTGATGATCGTCCAGTTCTTTTCTCAGCTGACGGGCGTGGATATTGGGAAGCCGCACAGGGTATTTGATGGTATCTCTTGTTGTCACGATGTTGGGTCATATCTTCCAGCGACGTCGATCGGCTCGCTTGACTGGTGCAGGTCGTGGGGTTGGCGTTTCATGGTCGCGACGACTTGTGCTATTGTTGTCTTCATCGTCGCCATGCATACTAACATAATCGAAGTCTTCTTGATTTGCCTCTTCGCCAACCGTGTCTGCATTTCCACCACCCATACTTGCGTCTTCAAATTCTTGAGAGTCAGTGTTGTCTTCAGGTTCTTCAAAACGAACGTCATGTCCACCGAGTGAAAATGATTGCATCGAGTTTGAGTTTGGTTTTCCATCTTCATCGTCACATGAGGGAAAGTTTGCCTCATTGAACTTGACATCGCGATTGATCAAAATTCGCCCAGTTGACAGGCCTTCCAGTCGGTAACCATTGTTGAACAAGTCATAGCCAAGGAATCAACAACGCACAGCTTTGGCATCAAACTTCTTCCTCCAAAAGCTTCACATCCAAACACCTTGAAATGCTCTATTTTGGGGTTCGATCCAGTTACAACTTCGTACGGTGACTTCATATCGTGAATGGCATGAGTTGGCATGCGGTTTCTGATGTGCGCGGCAATAGTGATAGCTTCAGCCCAGTATTCTCGTGGAAGGCCAGCATGTTCCAACATGCAACGCGCGCTCTCGACCAGAGTTCGATTCATTCTCTCGGCAAGACCATTTATCTCTGGAGTGTAAGCAGGTGAAAACGCTGGAGTATGCCATGGGCCTTGCAATAGTCTTCGAAGTTGCGATTTTGGTACTCACGGCCGTTGTCACTGCGAAGTCGCTTGATGTTTGCCTTGAATTGTGTCTTGACCATTTCATGAAACTCGACAAATTTGTCGAAGATTTTCGACTTCTTGCGCAACAAATAAACCCAGCAGTAAGTCGAATTATTGCAAATGAAAGTACCAAAATACACACAGCCACCAATACTTGGTGTCTGCATGAGGCCGCAAATGTCCGTGCTGATTTCTTCGAAAAGAGCTGCGGTCGACCGGTTCGCAGACTTCTTGTTGAACTTGAATCTTGCTTGCTTGCCAAGAGCACATGAGTCACAGAAACCCCAATCTTCGACACTCTTGAGGGGCATGTCGCTTGACAATTTGTTCTTGACCAGTGCTTGGAGACCTTGAGAACCGATATGGCCCAAGCGCTCATGCCACAACATGGACGGATTGGGTTTGACTTCAGACAAGTTGGCCACCGCAGTTGGAGCTTTCACCGGCTTCATCTTAAGCTTGTATAAGTTCTTCCCAAATCGCTCGTCGATCGCAAATTTCGTGCCGCTCTTCTCCATGACGCAAGTATTCTTCTCGATGCTGACACTTATGCCTTGACTCGTGAACTGGCTGAATGAAAACAAGTTGCGGCTCAGTCTTGGCAGGTACCAAACGCCCTTGAGTACCCCACGCTTGGGTCCTTCGGGAGTTGCCAACTCCATCACAATATGGCCGCGTCCGATCGCTTCAATCACATAGTTGTCGACCGAGTGCACCTTGATCGCCTTCATTGCCTTGTAGTTGATCATGTTGGCCTTTGAGTTCGTCATGTGGTTCGTCATGTGGTTCGTTGCGCCGGAGTCGATGAACCACATTGTTTCTTCTTTCGCTTCATCTTCGCTTGCCATAAAGAGCCATGAACTTGCTTCCTTGGCAACCGACGCAACATTTGCACGTTTCTTCTGTTCGCGCCTTGTTCGCAGTGGCCAAACTCGCCGCAAATCTTGCACGGGTATTTCATCATCTTTTCTTGCTTCGTCAAGAACGCTGCGCTCTTAGTAGCTTCACTTCCTTGTTCATTGCGCTTCATTTCTTCATGGAGCATACGTGACGTCACAAACTCCCACGGCAGCGCATCGCTTCTTGACTCCAGCGCAGTGATCAGCACTTCGTAGGACTCAGGTAGGTTGCACAACAGCGTGATGACAAGGTCTTCTTCGCCCACGGGAGCCCCCACGGCTTCAAGCTGCTCGGACAGCGTCTTCATCTCGTTGATATACTTGAGCATGTCGCTTCCTTCGACCATCTCACAAGAGAAGAAGTTCTTGCGAAGGTACAGCTTGTTCGCAAGGCTTTTCTTCTCGTAGTGGTCTTCAAGACGCTTCCACGCTTCCGCGGCCGTCTTGCATGAGCGCACCATGCTCAGTTGCGAGTTTTCAAGGGACAGGCGCACGACCGCAAACGCCTTCTTCTGCCGCTTCGTGTATCGCGCTTGCGCCGCCGCATCGCCTTGGTTTTCCCAGTTCTCAAGCCCTGAGACGATGTCCCAGAGGTCCTTTTCTCCAAGCACCATCATGATCTTGAACTTCCATAGATGGAAGTTGTCGCCGTCAAACTTGTTGATCTTCATGGTCGAATCGTTGGCTGTCGTCGCTGCGTCCATTAGGTTCATAACCAACAAAAATTGAGTGATGCAAGGGGAATCCGGAAAAATAGAAAGTGAATTGAAAATTTAATGGCTGCCATGCGTCAGAGGGTGTGTAACATTGTACCCCCATACAATACACGTACACATACGTACACCGTATGTACCAGCGTACATGAACCGTACACTACCTCCTAAAATTAATGCCTCTCCTTGAACGCGTTCTTCGATACTTGATACTGACAGTCCATCTTATTCTTCAAAACTTGATACTTCGAGACTTGATACTGGGAACTTGGTTCTGGGAAACTTGATAACCTTGATTTGCCTTTTCAATACGGACATTTGGAAGCTGACGAATTGGTAATACAAGTGTGACAATGCCCTTAACACAATTAATCTGAAAATTGCATACCCTCCTACTTCATATACCCTGGTGCTGATTTTCATTGTCATCCTCGTCGATGCTTGCCCGATTGCAGTTGACGCAGTAACTTTTGCATCGTCAAAGCAAGAAAGATCGCATGATCCCGTTCCCAAGGCCAGCTTTTGGATTCTATTCAAAAATGGATCATGGATCAAGAAGCACGATGCGTGTTGGAAATTGAATGCTACGGAATCGTATGGGCTATTAAGAAATTCTGACCATACATCGACATACGATCTTTTACTATTTACGCGGAGCTTTTTAAGGCTATTGAAACATGCATTTCACTCTACAAACTGCAAACTTGCAAGATGGGTCGTATACTTGCAAGTCTGAATTTTAGCGTTGTTCACAGACCCGGATCTAAGATGGGATGCACAGACGGACTCTCGCATTTACCCCTGGAACCAACACTTGCTGAAATCGAGTCGTCGCCCACTTTTCGGTGCAATGTGTCCACGTCTGAGTGGGTTCGGCAACATGCAATCGAGACTCGTAGCAATCTAAATCCGCGTCTGACTCTTCGACACCGAAACGCCTCGTTTTGGAACAATTGGTAGATTTTGAGCTTATATTTCACATTCATATTCGTTGACAAATCGCACCAAGCTCCGTTGTCGGTTAAATTTGTCGTATCGCCACTTTTATCTACACATAAAAAATTGACACCGGAAAATTTACCAAATTTTTTATCTCTTCCTCTTGGGACACTATGAACACTGTATCAACCAATGCGAGGAACGCAATTTATTTCGATGAGTCTCTGATGAGGGGTTGAAGGTTCACTTTTGATCGAACACCAGACAGTCATGTGGCGCAAGAGCATCCAGTCCATCAAGAAGGGCATCCGAATGGCTCCCCGTGGAGCCCTGAGCACTACGACGTTGTATCCACCCAACTCATCGTCAAAGGCTATGCAAGCGGTAGCACTGTCTGCTGTGGTAGGTTCGATGGCCTTTTGCTCGACGGCAGGGAACGACTCAGTGAACAAGTGGGACTTGAAAGACAAGTCGCAGTGCTCGGTGGAGGATTTCTTGTACCCAAAGATTGAACCGTATAAGAAGGGAACTCTTCAAGTCTCGAAAACCCATACTTTATACTACGAAGAGAGCGGCAACCCTAATGGAAAGCCTGTCATTCTTGTCCACGGGGGACCTGGTGGCGGCTGCACTCCTACCATGAATCGCTATCATGACCCAGCAGTTTATCGAATCATTGCATTGGACCAACGTGGATCTGGCCGAAGTCTCCCCCATGCCTCTTTGGAAGATAACACGACGTGGCATTTGATTGCTGATATGGAAAAGTTGCGTGAGGAGCTGAAAATTGAAAAATGGCAAGTCTTTGGCGGTTCATGGGGAAGTACTTTGGTAACCATGAAGAGAACATACTGCTTTAGGCTGATCTAATGTACGTAGTCTACTGCTTACGCTGAAATGCATCCCTCTCGAGTCTCAGAATTGGTCTTGCGTGGCATTTTCCACATTCGTGACAAGGAAATTCAATTCTATTACCAGGTATGAATGAACTCATCTAGCTTTCCTTGTTCTGACTCGCTATAGAGTGGAGCTAATTTCATCTACCCCGATCGTTGGGAAGCATACCGCGACGCCATTCCCGAAGAGGAACGCCATGATTTTCTTACTGCGTACCACAAACGACTGACGAGTCCTGACAAAGATGTGCGCCAGAAGGCAGCGTTGGCGTGGACAACTTGGGAACTATCCACGAGCAATCTCATTCCTCCCACCGATGCTGTTGAAAAGTCCATGGCTAATGCTCATTTCGCTGAAGCATTTGCACGTATTGAGAACCATTACTTCGTCAACAAGGGTTTCTTCCCCACGCCCAACTTTTTGATTGATCATGTGTACAAAATCCGCCACATCCCGACGGTAATCGTGCAAGGAAGGTAACGTCATTTGTGTATAATGTTACATTGTTTAATCTCTGTGGATTAGATATGATGTGGTGTGCCCAATGGAAACAGCGTGGGAATTCCATAAAGCTTTCCCTGAAGCTGACTTTCGCATCGTCCAAACTGCGGGCCATTCCGCCGGAGAACCAGGAATTGCTGCCGAATTGGTCCGCGCGACGGACAAATTCAAGCACAACAAAAACTATTAGCAATTGTGGTTAATTAGTCCTTTTGTTTTCTCTTCAATTTTTTCTCCTTGTGTTTTCGGTTGCGAAGATCCTCCACTTCATCTTCGTAGTCACCATAGCGAGCACTTCGATATTCTTCCCGCTGTATTTCCTCAAAGCTAGCCTCCATGTCTGATGAATCGCCATCGTCGTCATAATACGCCGGACGACGTCCACGTCCCTTGCGAAACATGGACGTGATGGCGCCTGGAACAAAATGGTCTTCTTCGTCGTTGACAACAAATCCATCATCACTGTCGTATTCGTCGTCATCATAACTGGGTCGCTTTCGCTTGGCAACTGGTGGTGGCTTGCTTTTCCTCGATTGTTTCAGCGATTGCACGGCCATTTCCACGACTCGGCAATGCCCACGTTTTGGAATCATGGCTGCAATGTCCTTGTCATTGATTGTCGATACAAGTTTCATGCTGTCAAAGCCATTGTCAAAAAACGTTTGCGCGTATTGACTCATATCTTCGGTCAAACCTTTCAACCAGTGCATAACTTCTCTTTCGCCTTCTTTTAGAGGCGCCGGCGCTTTACTTCCTTCGTCTCGCTTTTGCTTTGTATTTGTCTCGACAGGTGGGCGACCAGCTACGCGAGGATACATTTTGTCGAGAAATTCTTTGTCCACTTTGTCTTTGGGATTCATCGTCGGCGCAGCTTTCACGGGCCGTCTTTCGCTCTTGTCACTCGACGAGCGAGGCTTCGAGTGGCTAGCTGGTGCTGGAGTAGACTTGGCAGCAGGTACTGCCTTTGAAATGGACGCCGGTACTGTTTTACCAGTTTCACGAGCTTTTTTCTCGGCGAGCATGCGGTACTGCATCTGCCGACGATGATGACGCTCTTCTTCAGGACTAAACAGGGTATCAAGTTAGAGAGAAGCCAAAAGATTGCGCCTTACGTCATTTTCTTTATTGGTTGTGAGGTTGAAGAGTATGATTTGGTGTGTTCGCTCGAGCTTCTGTTGATGTTGCTCGATGGACGGACTTGCGAAATAGTTTTACTTGTAGATGGAGGAGCGATAGCTCGAGGTATTTTTCGCTCCACACCAGGCCGTGGAGGATTGACATACCTCGTGATGGTAGTTGTTGACACAGATTTGCGTCCTTTTCCCCGCTTGGCTACAGGATTGTCCAAAAATACACTCGTGCGTGCTTCGCGCTTGGCTTTCTCGTTTGCATATGACTGCTGTAAACGTTGGCGAGCCGCTTCGTTTTTGCGTTCAGCTTCAATGTTCATGGTTCGATCGTTCTGCACACGATGTCTCAGGTGAGCAAGTCAAAAGCTCGACCTACCTCTGGACCTCTTGATGTGCTTCCAGCCGTCTTGATATCAAGTGCCGATTTCCACTTGCCTGTTAACATTGATGCGTACGCGCTCACGCAGTTGTCATCGTGTTTTCGCAGCTTGCTCACCGCCACACCAATTCGAGTCTCCCGAAGCGCATTTTGATCTGGTTTATACGTTTTCAGTGTCGCCAGCCACTTCTGAAGGTTTCTTGCCGTCTCTCGATTCGTCTTCCAGTCACTTTCGCTTATCACATTGTGCAGCTTGTTGGACATATCTCGAACTTGGTCCAAACTCCATGATTCAGACATGCTTCGTGGCGACGACAGAGGACAAGATGCGGCAAATTATTTTTAAACCACAAGTGCTGATATCCGGATGTTGCTTAAACCCAGCACCCCTCTGCCACAAACCCTTCGTTATAACCACCTCAACCCTTCTGGATAAATCGTTGTCTAAACTCTTCAACCCATTTTTGCATTACAGATAGTTGTAGCTAAACTCCGCTTGCAATAGTCGCTATTTAATGACATCGACAAGTACAGTCTGTGCGGATGCTGTAGTTGACTGTATTTGGCCCGTCGATTGCAATTTCGGCCTTTCTTTATTCTTGACCTAGGCGAAGGCACAGAACAGCCACCTTGAGATTCGGACAAAGGATTATTCTTATTGGTCACAAACTGAACATTACAGCCAGAAACGACCTAACAACGGAATTGGCCATATTTCTTGCTCCAGGTGCTTCGAAGAAGGTGGCATGAATGGTACTTGTCCATGATATTTAGATGGTTTTAATGTAGATGTGACGTAGGCGAAGAGACGAGGGACAAGAGCCTCCAACAGGCTATCCACGCCGAAGTTCGCCATGTCACAGGTCACATTCAAGCGCGTATGAACCAGGAAATGCACATGCATGAAGTACTCATTCCGAACTCGAAAGCAGAAGCTCGTTGCTCCGTCTTCCTCTCTGATGACTGGAATGTGAATCCAAGGCTCTGTATTTTTATGCAAAGTACCAAGGGTGTTAGTCCTGGATTGTGGGGTCTGCCACGGATCCAGACCCCCCAGTCGGCGTCGCAAATGCAAGCATTCTCCGTGGCACTCTCAGCTATGTCAATGATACCTTACATTAAAGCAGCCAAAGACAGTGGATACGCTGTTCTTGTCATGAATCCGAGTACAAACAGAGTTCTGGTCAAAGGACACCCAGCAAAGATTCTCCATTCTTCAACACCAGAAGAGCATGTCATGTACGTTTGGAACACATATATCCTACGATGCACAGCAAGCCAAATTCACTTGATTTCGTTTGATGAATCCGGTCTTCTGGTGAATCAATTTTTGTCCATGATAGGGGAAGAATCTTATGTAGGCTTTCAATTGCAACGCTTCGGCTAATCTCTGCCTAGGGTCGAATTGGAGGAATTGTGTACATTGACTCACCACAGGCTATTCGTCGAAATCGTCGTGAATCAAGCGCACTTCAAGCTCTAATTGAAGCGCGTGGAATTCATTTTGAGCCATCGACTCAACCGATGTTCCAGCTTCTGGGAAATAATGGTCGCTGCACGTCTATATCAATTGGGCGTGTGTCGACCGATAATTCGTCGTCAATTCTTCAATCTGTTCAAGCGCCTGCTTTTGTTTTTTTACAGGTTGTTTTGATACATTGAGAACAGTTAACCTCATATTAACTAGATGATCGGAAATGGCATTCAAGAAGCTCTGCAAGCAATCAAAGCAACAGTCCCAAACAAGTTAGTTATCACCGTAAACCGTGCTCGTCTTACTGGCCAACCGTACAATAATCCTTACGCAGTGGTGTCGTGCGTCGGACAAAAGAGGGAAACTGTAGGTAACCACAAGAAAACTATGGACCCTGAGTGGAACCAAACGTTTTCGTTCCCAGTGTGCGATGAAAATGCTACGGTCGTGATTACAGTCAAAGATAAAGCGTTTCCCTTGTCTACCACAGTCGGCGGCGTATCGTTAACGATGTCAGACATTGGGTTAAATCGATCTCTTCGAAAGTGGTATTCCCTGCGAGATGACCGGATGGGTAACCGTGGAAATGGCGAATTGGAATTAACTGTCGAATGGGTGCATGATACCTTTGTTGCTCGCACAGACTCATTCTTACGTCAAAACAAACGTGTGCACTCGTCATCAACTTCCCCCAGCGAAGATATTCGAAACCAAAACAATTGCTACTTGTGTGGTTGTACCTTTGTCTTACACAGAAGACGGCATTGCCGAATGTGCTTACGTGCTGTATGTGTTAGTTGTTCCGACAGATTATTTTTGCCTGGCTTTAGCGAAGCCAAACGTGTTTGCACGGCATGCTGCAATTTACAAATATCTTTACACAAACAACCGAGCCCTTCGCCGCCACCTCCAACATTTCAAACATATTCAAGTAATAACCATCACCACAGTCCCCGTGCGGTCAAGCCACGCCGACCGCCTCCTCCTATGGACCAAGCAACATTGGAGGAGGCCAATAGGACTTTTCAAAAAATGGTATTGCGAGAAAAGGCAAAGGATAAGGATCGACCTCTGAGCATTGAAGACTTTGACTTGATGAAAGTGGTGGGACGTGGTGCTTTTGGAAAAGTTATGCTTGTCCGCAAAAAGAATGGCAAAAATGCTGGTGCTATTTATGCTATGAAGATCTTAAAGAAAGCTCATATTATCCAAAACGATCAAGTTGAAAATACAAAGGCAGAACAACACATTTTAAAAGAAATCAGCCATCCTTATGTTGTTCGATTGCGTTACGCCTTTCAAAATCCTGAAAAGTTGTACCTCGTGATGGATTACTACCCCGGTGGCTCCATGTATTATCACTTGAAGAAGTCGAAGAAGTGAGTCTTGTGGATGATTACTTATATTGACCTCTGATGTAGGTTTACTGAAGAGAGAACTCGACTGTATATGGCTCAATTACTTACCGCCATCATGCATTTACATTCAAAAGATATCGCATACCGAGACCTTAAACTAGAAAATATTTTGATGGACGCTCAAGGACATATTGCACTAACAGATTTTGGTTTGTCAAAGGAAGGACAATCTATTGAAGGCGCTATTCGAGCTTCCCAAGCCCATGGTAAAGCGAATCTGTAGATGTTTTTTGAATATTTTTAGGTGGAATGAAGACAATATGTGGCACTGCAGAGTATATGGCTCCTGAATTATTACGACATCAACCGTATGGCAAAGTGGTGGATTGGTGGTCTTATGGCATCCTCATGTTTGAAATGCTCACCGGTAAAACTCCATTTGTGGACAGAAATCGCCGCAATATGTTCAAAAACATTATGAACAGTGATGTTGTCTATCCACCTTATATATCTCCCGTTGCGAAGGCTCTAATTTCCAAGTAAGGCTTTAAGGGCAATACTTTATACTGATAACTTTGTTCAGGTTATTGGTGAGAGACCCCAGCAGGCGTTTAGGAAGTGGCACAGGAGGTGGTCGAGATATTATGGCTGACGAGTTTTTCCGTCCCATTGACTGGGATGCTCTCCTCAGGAAGGAAATTCAGCCAGTATTTGTACCTGAAATTTCTAGCGCCGATGATGTTTCGAATGTTCCAGCTCAGTTTCAAAATATGGCAGCATTGGATTCTCCAGTCTCCGATGGAAAGAATCCGAACCATTTTGAAGACTTCAGTTATCAAGAGGAGTCACGCATGACTCGTATGTAAATGTACACCCCAATTTAATGCCAAGGTAACACAACATCGTGTTTGTTCAACCCCCATATTATTTTTAAACGCAAATAAAGAAATATTGCAATGCAAACCTCGGAGTCTATTGATTTTACGCATTTGCTATAAGTGGGGAGTCAAAAGTTGGGTGATTTCAGGCTCTTGTTTAATACCAGGTACAACAGAAATTAGTCGATTGATCAATCGTAGCCACAATTTAGTGATCCACTAAAGAAAGAAATACCCAGGGCCAGTAGATCGATCGATAGTCATGGGAACTTTTCCAAGATTCCAGGAATCGGTTAGGCATATCCGGATAATTTCAGGCATTTCCGAATTGCTCTGGGCCAATCAAGCCCCAGCACCGCAGCACAGGCGAAAAGGTCGCAAACATGGCAGAATACACGATTGCCCAAGTGGACAAATGCCGATTTACCGCCTGGTATGAGTGCTTGCGGAAAGTGAGCATCAAAAGCATAGCTATCCCTCTGCCAGAAACATTTGTGGAGACGCTCTTGGCTGACAAAATTCAAGTGAATGAGCAACTGTACGATCAGACCTTTGTCAATGCGGTCAAACAATCGATTGAAACGTTGGGTGGCAGTGTCTTTGTCAAGTTAGACTGGAGTAGTCCGAAGGATGCTAAGTGGATTATCGGCAATTCGCTCCGATGCAGGACGTTTGAAGATATTGTTGTTCTGTTGAAAGCGTCCGACTTTGTTTTGCACGATCTGACACTATCATACAATGGATGCACCGATGCGCTGGACAAAAAACGCCCTGACACGTTCCATTTGGTCTTAAAAAAATGGTGCAATTTTTACGACTCGATGCATTTTCGCTGCTTTGTTGTCCATGGGATGCTGACTGGAATTTCCCAACGGAACTGCTCAGAGTTTTATGACTTTCTGCAAAGCGAGGCGACACAAGACACAATATGCGATGCAATTACGTCCATGTTTGAAAACCATTTAAAGTTATGCGAAGTTCTTTCGGAACCAAATTATGTGTTCGATGTGTACGTGGACAAGAACAATCGAGTATTCTTGTTGGATATCAACGTATTTGGCTCGGTTACCGACTCACTGCTATTTGAATGGGATGAATTATTCGAACTACTCGACCAACCAAAAGAAAATGTAGATTTTCGTGTCGTGACACAAACTCAGTCGGCGTATACTGACCCGTATAGCCAATATCGAGTTCCCATCGATTTGATCGACCATTTGGCCACTTCCGGAGGATTCGACGAGTTTATTCGACAAGTCGCGCAAGATAATGCCGCTCACGGTTCTAGGAACGACGACGACAATGTGTCAACATCTTCCTCCGATGTGGAATAATGCTACTCAAGAAATCAGATTTTATAAACCTGCATTTTGGTCTTGATGGCATTTTACTTCTGGTTCAGATTATTTGACGCGGTGGATGACGTCAAATGCTAGTAGGGTAAACACCATCACGAAATCGCAAAAGCACAGACAAAAAGCCCCTCGAATCTCCTCGCTACATGTTTAACGATCCCGACGTAACCTCCTACTTGCCCATGTTGTGTGAAGGAGCCTCGCTAAATCTGCCGTGAAAGCAAAGCGTGACGAGCTCAAAGCTATCAAAATCAAGCATGAACTTCGTGCACCAAATACCCTTGAAGAGCCCGACAGTAGAGAAGTGCAGAGGCAAGCCATCGCTACGAAGCTGGTCAAGTTGAACTAAACTGTGCTAGTTGTCGAGAATTCTCAACAATACGGTAGACTTCTTTCACGCAGTAATAAATATAGAAGACTGTTATTATTTCTCGACCAAGCTCTACATATCGTTGCCCTGAGTAGATTCCATGAAGTTGGCAATGTATACCATGGCAAATTGGTTTGTCTTATTTCATTTTCTCAACCAAGGAGCTGTCACTTGTCCTGATAAGCAATAAAAGGATTTGTCCCAAGTTCGTCCAAAGTGATGAAGCAAATCGAAGATCCACCAGACCGTATTAAAGAATTGAAATTAAACCTTTACGCTCGCAACTGACCAATTCCCGTTGTCACATGAATTAACTAAAAATAGCCCAAATTCGACGCATGAGATGACCAAGTCATTGTTGGGGTTGCCTTTCCAGAAAGCAAACTGCACACTCCTATTTCTATGTCTGTTATATGAAAGGCGTACAAACAATTGCCTAGGTCCTAATGATGTGAGCTGCTGCGCCTTCTTATCATCTTTATCATTGAATAAGTGTCGTTACTTCTGTGATCTAGCAACATCAAAATGCAATGAATCGACTTGGTATGAGAATGGACTTGTTAAATATTATATCGAATTTGGTATAATAAAATAAAATATACTGGATACATCGAGCAGTTGATAGGTGCATTTTTTCATTTGCACGAGAAAAAAAATGATCTGCGGCGCAGGGGCGCCGAGGTTTCCACCGAGTCCTGGGGAAAGACAGTTTATAGATGTCTTGAGCCGTGGCTGTGAAGCTATTACAAAGGCGCTGACGTCCCAAATCCCAGATATGGAAGTGTCGGAGCCAATCTCTGGCTCTGAGCCAACAACAACTACCGCTGTGCAAGCGCTGATTCAATTACTCAAGCTCATGACTGACTGGGCGTTTGAAGGACAGGCTGACCTCTTCAACTATGCAGAGCTGTTTGACAACTTCCATCGTATCTTGGGGGAACTTGTCCATGCCACGCACCGTAGCAACGATGGAACTTTTGCATTACTCCCATCGGTGAAAGACATCACAGACAAGGTTAAGCCCGGTCCAAATGAGATCCAATGGACCAATGGTGAGCGCGAAGCATTGTCCTTTGAATTATTGCGAGTGACAGCGTTTATCTTGGAGAACTCGACTAACAAACAGCTCTATCCTTCGTTGGATTATGTTATTGCACTCATCGAGGCCACAAGCGAACGAGTCGTAAAAATTGCGGTCAAGGTTGTTGCTATGCTAGCGCTTCCTTCGCTTTCCCACCGTCACCCATCCGATCCACAGAATCAAGGAGATGCCCCGGCTGTGAGCAAGTCACGACTGAAAAAACTTTTACTTGCCATCACCGAAGGCACAGGAGGCGCAAGCACCAACTTTGCGATGGCTGAATACCTGAAGGTAGAACCATCTCGCGACGATGCTATGGTCTACCAATTTTACCGTTATGACGAGACCTCTAAGGACAGTGTCTTAGTTACTGTCGAAATCCCGCTCATTGCATCAACTGACATCAACGGTGCTGCCAGTATTCACAGGAAATTGGTTGCTCAGTACAATGTCCCTGAGAAGCATCAATTCAAGCTCTTGTGTCGCATTCGATCGAGCTTGTGGAGATTTACTAAAGACGCTCGAGAAGCAGCCCTTGTTCAGAGATTGCATGCATTGCTGAGCCTCTTTCACATGTTCGGCGATTCTTGGGAAGTGAATCAATACCTTGAACAACACCCTGAAGTCACTGGAGAACTGCTAGACTTGGTTCGACTCGACCGTAAAGACGAAATCCCATTACAAGTGCGAGTGGCAACTCTTCATGTCTTAACAGCTTTAGTTAACGACAAGAGAGGCCGTGGAATGGGAACGCTAGGCCGACAGTCTGCAGTGTTGACCTCACTAGGTGTTGCACGGGGCGCACCAAGTGGTCCATTTGTTCCGCTTGTTCGATATTGCATGGGCGAACTCGTTATTGGAGACAAGAGCAATGACATGGATATGGATCTTGCAGTTGCGTTTGTCCAAGCAACTACTATCAACGAGAGAAAGCCCTTTCGTGATCTCAACAGTGCTCAAGAACGCCAGTTTTATTGGATTGAATGTGTCCTTGGACTTGTCTGCTCAGTCGCTGGACTTCAATCTGGAGCCTCAACGTTGACTGAGTCGGGAATTATTCCTTCCTTGTTGCATGCCATCAGCTGTGCATCAGTGAGTCCATTGCATACATCAATTATTGTTCAGTGCATCCAAGCTTTGGAACTGACGATGACCAACCACACTCCAGCAGCCGTCTTGTTTCGCGACCTCAATGGAGTGACTATTTTGGTGGATCGTTTGTTGTACGAAATTAGCTCTCCAGACATGAATGATACCAAGCGAGTTCTGGTTATATCTCTCATCAATATGCTTTCAGTCGCGTTTCATACGCAGGGTATCATGAGTGCTGGTACTACTTCTCGTTTCATCCGAGAAGGCTCAACATTGAACACAGCACTAGCTACCATTTTGAGTCAAATGGATACATTTGGTCCACTTATTTATTCTCAAGCTGCAACATTGATGGCGGATGTCATCAGTAATGATCCAACTTGCGTCAACCATGTTCATTCCACCGGCCTTGCCAAAGCATTCCTTGACACGATTTGTCGCTGGGATTTGGCATCATCAGACAAAGCTTTACCACCTGGACCAGAACTAATCATTGCGATTCCTAATGTGATTTCAGCATTGTGCTTGACAAGTACATACATCGAGAAAGTGACGAAATATGAGCCACTGACATACTTAATGGATATGTTTGCGATGCCAGCGTATGTAGAAGACATCGACTTTTTGCAAAGAGATGTGGCGTCTATTGTCGGAAGTGGACTGGACGAACTAATGCGCCATGTCCCTGCCCTTGCAAAACCAGCAATTCAAGCTTGTGTGCGTGCTTTGAAGAAAGTGGTGGACTTGCGTGCAACCCATACCGTGCTAATTCGATTGACACTTCATTTATGCGATGTTCTTGAGCCAGTTCTCGCCAAAGTGGAGAATTCTTCTCGTTTCTCTGAGATTGGTGGTGTCGATGCCTTGTTGACACTGTATACTCGTATTTTGCCAGACGCAACAATTTTCTTGTCAAATGCGTCGAATGAGTCGTCACCGCTGTCTCATTATCCAGCAGCGCAAAGCATTACGATGGCATCTCGCGCGTACATTACACAACAACCAGCCGCTATGTTATCCAAACTCATGAGTCAAATTTCTGCCCAAATTGATGTATTGGAGGCTACCAGAACAAACGGAGTACTTGGACTCATTTCCCTCGTGCAAGATATTTCTTTGAATGAGATCAATCAAACAAATACACCAGTTGGAGCGATTGGTACATACTTACAGACACTGAGTCAATTGGAATGGCTGGTATCTTTGTTAATCTGGACGATGAGAACTGCTCAAACGCATGTTCAAAACAAAAAATGGTTTGTGGATTTTTCTTCGACCCAGAATCAAGAAGTGTTGAAAAGATTATTTGCTTTGGATCGATCAGTTCAAATCGAGCGAATGACGTTGGACTATCAGTTAGATATGGCGACTGCTCCACATGAAAAAGGACTGTGGAAGGTTGGCTCCTTGTTGCTACTAAAATTCTCTCTCACTATTCGTAACCTACTTGGCAAGTACGGACGCATGTTTTTCGTGTCTCGTTTGTCTGATGAAAGTGTAAGCCCTCTCTCCGCACACGCAGCACCGTTGGCTCAAAATATCGTTGAAATGCTTCAGCTGACTTTGGATACTATCATGTCGTCGAATCGATTTGTGCGCAATGGCGCATTAACATTTTTAGTGGAAACAATATCGTCATTGCTCTTCGAAGGAAAGCGTGGAACCGCAAATATTTTATTGGCTCATGTGTGCATCGAAAAGAAACTGCTGGAGCGGGTTATGCAGGCACTAACAAGTTGTGTCGTGGATTGCTTAAACTCCGATGATTCAGGCCAAATGTCTCAATTGGATGCGCGAATGTGCCAAATGGCAGCGCATTTCTTGAAGAAAACTGCAGATATTCAATCTTTGAATTCTTCATCAATCTCGACATCTTTATTGCTTTCAGGTGACACTAAATTAGACCCCAATGCTTTGAAAGTTCAATTGCATACCAAGACATTGGAGTCCGTTTTGAATATTTGGACCCATCCTCGCTTTCCGCTCTCCGAAAAATGTATCATTTATTTCGTCCCAGTTGTATCAACTCTTCTAAAACAGAGACTCGACCGAGGTAACGACAAAGCTAGTCCTGTGAAAGAGATGAAGTTGGATGCCACTGTTGTTGAGAGTCTAATGCTGATGGGATTTTCTAAGTCTCATGTTGAATCTGCTCTTCGAAAAATTGAAGTGAACGATGTCGAAATGGCAATGGAATGGATGCTAGAACATCCCGAGGAAGAGATTACTATTCAAGAGCTGGCCCCGGTCCCGAAACCAGAAGTATCGTACTTAAACTATCAAGCATTGCGAAACACTCTGGACACCGTTCCTCTGGTTATTGTGGAAACTCAGACGGACAATGTAGTGAGAGTTATTTCAGAGCTGCTTGTGCTGCAGTGTAGTTTCTCAGATGATGAGCGACAGACTGTGATTCACAGTATTGACAAGCGAATGATGGAACTTCCATTGGACGGCTTAGTATCAATTACCCATTTACTGGCGCTCATTGTCCACGGGGACATTAAGACTAGATCAATCCTGCGAAATTGCACATCCGTGAAGCACCTCGTTGATACTATCGAGAAATGCTCCGATCAAGACAAGTTGCACGAATGTGTTGCTCCTATTCTGTTGGTCATGGATGCCTTGGCTCAGGACGAGTTTTTGGACGTGAGTTCAAAGGAGAAGCTCATTATTAGCTGTGTTCGTATAATGAAACTACCTGAGCTTCCAGCTGGTGGAGGTCACTCAGTTTGGCAACTTGTTGTTCGACTGACTCGAGAATTGGAGATGGTCAACAAATTTGTTGAGAGTAATGGAATTGAGGCATGTCTTGACGTATCAAGTCAATTTGAAGGCTACAAAGAATTGACTTCGGCAATATTAGCCCACGTCATGGAATACCCTGAAGTATTACAAGCGCGCATGGAAGAAAAAATTATTCAAAGCATGAAAAAGTTGTCTGCTCGCTTGGGAGCTGCCAGCCAAACCCGAATCCAACCCCGTAATTTACTGTCAGAGTTGGGAATTGTCGCAATGCGAAACGAAAAATTGTTTTTAGCTGCGCTACGAGAAACAGTCGATGTCAAAAAGAGTGACTCGGGTCGAGTTTATGTTGTGTTGAAGGATGCTGAAATGGTTGGAATGAAGAAACTAATGCAGTTGCCCATTCCAAATGCTTCCAAGGTCATGCAGTTAGTCGTTCAAAGGATCGAGCGCCTCTGGAGCACTCATGATCCCTCCACAGGATTATTTTTGTTCTTTCTTGTACACTTGGTTACTATGTTTCCAGCTTGTGGTACACATCTATTGAACGATTGCGGTCCTTTCTTGTCCCTTGTCTTGCGGGAAATGTTGCCTTGTCGTGAACTCACTCTGATTATGGCGTCCAAGGAAGACAAGACCTTGAATGACCAAGCTAAAGTTAGAGTCCACAATGCTCATCGTCTCATGGTTCGCCTATGCGCTCAAGAAGGATCGAAAAAAATTCTGTTGGATCTTTGCAAATTGCTAGATACTTGGCCTGTAGTTGAATCCAACACGACAAATGCTTTAAGCTCTTTGCATGCCTGGTGTGCGCTCTTGATGAGTATTCTCTGGCCTCGAGAAGAAAAAGAAAAGGCTTTGGTTCATGAAAACGCAAAGACGTTGCTGAAGAAGGATGTTGTAAAATCGTTGTTTTCTGCTTTAAACAAAGTTGACTTATCCCATCCCTTGGCTCGCTCTACTTGTACTATGGTGTTAAAGCCTCTGGGCTCCTTCACTCGACCCCAGTTCTGTCATCGTCTGAAACGTCAAAGAAAGCGGGATTCCTCTGAAGCTCTACCTCGAGTTACTGATGATGGCCAGCAGCCCAGCCATGACTTCGAAGATATCCACATGGCTCATCCAGACGATGATGAAGATGAGGGAGATAACGGCGATGAGGGAGAGAATAGCAGCGAGTCCTCTGAAGGTGACGACAATGAGGACGAGGAGGATGAAGAAGAAGAAGAAGAAGAAGATGACCAAGATGACGACGAAGACGATGACGACGAAGACGACATTGAGCTGAATCGTGAAGACCTCGAGCTAATGCAAGCTGAAGGAGAGTTTCAATCTTCAAGAGACGACCACAATCCGCTGTGGGATGCTCTAGACGCGGACTTGTCGGTTCTTGACGACGAGGCGGAACAAAATCCACCGCAAAATAATCGCTCTACTCACTCGACGCGCCAAGACGACCCAAGATCTATTTTCGATTTGTTTTCGTTCCACCACACTCCAGGGTCATCTCACAATCAGCGCCGACCGCCAACTCAATGGAGCCACATTTTTCGTGAATTTGAGCAAGACTTGTCCAGTCACAGTCATGACGACGCCATGTTCGTCTTACGTGATTTTGATGACGAAGAAGCGGACATTCTAACGATCCCGTTCGACGGTTTGGACAGAGACCTACGTCGACTTCGAAGTACGTATTATTCCTACTCAATCTCCGGATTATTCACTTTTCTAATTAGTGGGGCAGCACATGACGTCGACAACCACTGCAGCTGCAAATGCAACATCAAACTCTTCCTTGGCTGGTCTGACTCATCCCTTACTATCAAGCTCAAGAGACCAAAGAGATTCCTCGTCGCGTCCTCCAAGTAGACATCACACCCACAGCGGTTTTCTTGGACTTCATCCTCGCAGCGCCATGCCTAACTCTCTTATGGATATTAATTCTTCATTGTGGCCCCGCGAAGAGCAACAATCACAATTGCGCCAAGTTGTTCAGCGAATGGAGGAGGAATTAAACGAGCTAATTACACAAAATGTAGAAGCAAATGCTGAAGAAGATACTGCATCAGTTCAAGCTCTTACGAGTACGTTGGGCGAGTCGACGTTGCAGTCTCCTCCAGACACGACAATGGGTCAAAGCCCTCCGCCACCGACTGATTCGACAGAAACTGTCTCCGTTGAAGAGCCTTTTCCCACCACCCAAGACACGTTCAGACAAAATCCCGAACCTGTTGACCAACCTATGGATTCCTCTGCTATGCCACCACCGGCTCCAACAGAGGCTCCATCATCCGTATTGAACTTCACGTTGGATTTGCAGAACATACCTTCTCAACCAACTGAGCCACAACCCACACGTCTTGTTTGCCCAGAAGGCATGGACCCTGAAGTTTTCCACTCTCTACCTCCCGATATGCAGGCTGAAGTTATTGCAGCCAACCCATCGACACCATCCCCATCAGACGACATCTTTCAGTCAAGCTATGACCGCGAAACTTTGGAGGCTCTGCCACCAGATATTCGCGAAGAGGTGCTCGCAAACGAAAGACGAGAAAGAGAAGCTGCTGCTGCCCCTCCTCCTGATGTATCTTTGGCTCAAGAAATGGACAATGCTTCGTTTGTTGCTTCTCTAGCACCAGAACTACGTGAAGAAATCTTGATCACATCAGATGACGCCTTTTTGCAAACATTGCCCTCCTCTGTTCGAGCAGAAGCAATGGTGCTTCGAGAAAGAGCTGCCTTTCGATCTGTTCAAGCTCATGCTCGTCAGGAGGACGATGGTTCAGCCTTCTTTCAGCGTCCTACGTTGCGACGCATGCTAACCAGTCATGGAAGTGATTTAGCTGCTACGTCACGACGATCTACCAGACGTAACGAGTCACGACCGTTGGTTCCTCCCATCGAGGATAATTCGAAACTTGGTCTCGTGCAGGTTGAAAAAGACGAAATTATGGATCACATCGCCGTTTTGGATGAAGCGACGATTCAACATTTGTTGCAGTGTCTATTCATGACCCAATCTATTCTGAAAGAGCATGCCTTCATCAACGTTGTGACGAATTTATGTCGTTATCCCAACACGCGCACCCTGATTCGAGTGAATCTTTTGAACATTTTGACAGGAACTCGATCAAATTCATGGTTCCCACCATCGAATATTATTGGGTGTGGGGCTAAAAAATCGATCGAGCACGGTGTTGTAAGCGAAGTCACATCTCGTGCTTTGGTGACATTAGAAACTCTCACCAAGCTCAATATTCGGCTTTGCGTCGAATTCTTGCAGCATGACTTGCTTCGTTTATTGAAATTGCTCGACTCACGCTGGATCCACAACAATGTAGGCCACTTGGATTTGGTGCTGGAGGTTTTGGAATCCGTCGTATCTCCTCTTATTCGCATGGCCCCAAAGACATCCACGGAAGAATCCACAGTTCCTTCAACCTTGGAAACACTTGAGTGGATTTCAGTTCCTTCAGTTGTCTTGTCAGCAGCCGATTTGAATCATTTAATCTCTGTCTTGAGCATGGATTTGTGTACATCTTCGATGCAGACTCGGATTCTAAGCATTTTGAAGTCGTTGTCCAACGTGAGTCAAAACCAGAAGTGCATAATGGATACTTTGATTGAGTTTGGTTCCCAACTACTCTCTGGAACACATGTGCGCACATCTACTTCAGCAGTTTTTCACAGCTCGCAACACGAAGTAAAATTGCTCCGGTTGTTGCACACCCTTTCAGATGTCGCTCAAACTTCTGAACAGTTTACTGAACAAGTCGAGCGATTAGACTTGGTACCTGTTTGGCAAGATCTCAGCAATGCTTTGGAAGAAGCTCGAGCGGCTGAAGGCTTGTTTGAAGACAATAAAGAAGGTGAAAGCATGGTTATTGAAGGCAAGAGTGCTGGTGCTTCGTGTGCTATGGGCTCTATTCTCAGTCGGTTCTTACCGATGATTGAGGCATTTTTCGTCGTCAATGCCCGTGACGCCGCTCAAATGAGCTTAGCTCCCCCCAATCTTGAAGAAGATCACAACGATGCCCATGCAACCCAGCTAGCAAACTTTGTCGAAGCAAATCGTGTGCTACTCAACATGTTGGTTCGAGAAAAGCCTTCGCTTTTGGATAGCACTCTGGCAGCGATGATCAAGATTCCTCGATGCCGTGCTTTTCTGGACTTTGACAATAAGCGCACATATTTCCAAGCTGCGATGAAACGCTTGCGCCATTCGTCGTTGCGTTCTCATGGAGGAGGTTCATCGTCTGTTCGCATCCCTGTTCGAAGAGACCGAGTATTCGAAGATTCTTTTTATGCTTTGCGCATGAGAAGCGGCCACGAACTACGTCGAAAGCTCCACATTTCTTTTACTGGTGAGGAAGGTATTGATGCTGGTGGGGTCACTCGAGAATGGTACATGATTTTAGCGCGTGAAATATTCAACCCCAACTACGCTTTGTTCACATCAGCTGCCGATTCACCCACGTTCCAGCCCAATCCACTGTCGTTTGTCAACAAGGACCACTTGAGCTACTTTGAATTTGTTGGAAAAGTGATTGGTAAAGCGATTGCTGACGGTCAGTTGTTGGATGCTCACTTTACTCGATCGTTTTACAAGCATATTTTGCAATTGCCTTTGTCTTACAGCGACATGGAAGCGATTGATCCTGAATACTACCGAAATTTGCATTCAATCCTTGATAATCCAATTGAAGACCTTGGTTTGGAGCTTACGTTTTCAATTGAGCACTCCAATTTTGGCAAATTGGATGTGGTAGATTTAATTCCAAACGGACGAAATGTTCCAGTCACTGATGAAAACAAAATGGAGTACGTCAAGCTGGTGACACATCATCGTATGGCAACTGGAATCCGATCTCAAATTGATGCATTTTTGTCGGGATTTCATCAGTTGGTGTCACCTCAACTGATATCCATTTTCAATGAAAACGAACTCGAACTGTTGATTTCAGGCATGCCTGAAATCGATATCGATGATTTAAAAGCCAACACAGACTACGCCAACTACAAACCAACCGATCCAGTCATTCGATGGTTCTGGAATGTCCTGTACTCCTTTACGCACGAGGAACGAGCACTTTTCATCCAATTTGTCACTGGGACATCCAAAGTGCCACTAGAAGGATTTAAAGCGTTGGAAGGGATGCGAGGAACACAAAAGTTCAATATCCACAAAGCATTTGGGTCTAGCGACTCGTTGCCCACAGCTCATACTTGGTAAGCTCTCTTTAACTGAACTATTCTCACTCGTCGCATAGCTTCAATCAATTGGACTTACCAGAATACGAAAGCGAAGAGCAGGTGAAAACCAGATTGCTGCTTGCGATTAGAGAAGGCTCGGAAGGGTTTGGCTTTGGCTAAGTCAGGAAATAGCTACTCTTTTGAATATACATGTGATCTTAACAAAATTGATCTCGCGCTGCTCTCCAGACTTCAAAGATTTCCACGAGCACGTTGTCTTATGTGACTGATGGCATGCGTCAAGACGACTTTACAAGACATGACGAAGCTCTTCCTAGAATGAAATGAAGTCGGTGAGGGAAACTCTAATCAACCTGGAGCATTTTAATCGCCATAGCTTGGAGCTGGCCACGATGCACTTCCTTCATTGAGTGAGAAATGAAATAGATTTGACGGAACACCTTGGCATGTGTAGACTCAACTGAAGCTAGTTTGCGATTCGATTTCTCGAGTTCGCGTCGAAGTGATTCGAGTTGGAGCTCTACAGCAGGTTAGATACGTCGTGGTGTGGAGATTGCAAACTCACTCAAAGCCTCATTTTCTTGTAGCAAAAGCGCATTTTGAAGCTCTAAGCTTTGGATGCGTTCGCTCGTTAGCTACAAATCCGGTAACTTCTTCCCAAAATCATAACACTCACAGAATCGCAAAGTGCAGTTGACACTGTTTCACCATCGTCTTTAGACTGCATGTCGTTTATCTGGACTGCCTGAGAGCACATCGTAGTCGAGTAGACTTTGTTTGGAGTCTGAACGACGTGAGGAATCGGACAAGAATTCTCAACACGATCCTCGATATTATTAACGCGGTGCGATTGCTTTGCTATCTTCAAGAGCTCTAGATCGTTTCTACAAAGCTCAAGTGAGTAATATGTCGTTGTGTCAATGTATTGACTTGGTTTTGCAGACTTGGATTGTCAATTCCTCGAGCATGGACGTCATCGAGTGTCGTTTCATCGAGTTGTTCGACTTGGTTGTCACCCGGATAGTATCCGGGCGCGCCTCTTTGACTCATTTGAAAAGTCGCGACGGGATTTACATGATCGATGGCGGGGCGGGCGATGCCGGAAGGGTTAACTTGTCGGTATGGAACGAATGGCACTGCACTTTTTCAATGGCAGTCCTAGGAGCGAGGGCTCACAAGCGACACTGCCGACCGCGCTTTACACATGTTTCCGGCTGCTCATTGCATCGATCTGAGTCGCAACAACATTGGCATGCAGATGATACAGCTATGTATCTAATACACTCTGGCGTAGATGCATTTCCTCGACACTTTCCCACTCAGTTGCTGTCGTTGAACTTATCTTTGAATGCCATCACATCTCTCGGTGCAGTCGGTCATCTACGACATCTTCGGTATGTTCCCTTGGCACTGACGCCATCAAACACTTGTCCAGAGTGATCGACTTAAGCTACAACCGCTTGGATGACGTTGGAGCTCTCATCTTCTGCACCGAGCTTCGAACAGTCGATTTGCGGGGAAATCGGTATTGTGGCTTTATCGATATGGAATCAAACGACTATGACATATTAGACTCACAAGTACCAAGGGATTCGAGAGCCTGAAACACCTCGAACGTGTCGATTTATCTGAAAATGTTATTGAAGAGTACGACAGCTCTTCTTCTCTGATTGTAATACCCATCTAGACCCGAAGCGATTCGTAGCTTGTCGCTCAATACCTCCTTGACGACACTCTCCCTCAAGGGAAATCCCATTGCGAATACCCTGGACTATCGGATCATGCTGCTCGATCTCGTATGAACTTCACTTGAAATTACTGCTGACATGGACATGGACAGGTTCCCCAAGTCTCCTTCCTCGATGGAAAGCGGTACGTTCTTCCTCTTGTTTTGACCTTTTCACGCTACTCCGACAGACAAAGTCGTCAACAGTTTCGTTGCCCTCAAGCAAACTCTTATGGTTTGTGTTCGATAGCTCAATTTGAAATCAAATGAATTTTCTCTAGCATATATGTATGACGCCAAGAAGCAATTCCAATGCATGCGGAGCAATAGCACCCAAGGAATGCCCACGGCGACTCTGACTCGGGCGAGACTTCGCAACCACTCAGCCCCCGCTCCCTCTTCGTCACCGATGGAGCTGGTCCCACAATCGTCCCCCCTGCCAACGACATTCCCAACCCAAGACATTTCAACTGTCCATCGTCCAGCCCCTGCTCATGCTTCTTACTGCCCCAAGAGTCTACGCACTTCATCCGCGCCAAGCATGAAGCTGGACAAGTATAAGCGCCAGAAGGCTCAAGAGCAAGTAACGAGCTCGACACCAGTGTATGTTAGTTTATTTGACCGCGTGGCCGATGCGAGTGGCGTCAAGCGTTGCCCCTCCACTGGAAAGCCCAAGGTGGCGACGAAACGGAAAAATGTCATATCTCCCCCCAAGGGCAAAGTCCAAGGTAAGAGCTTTCTCGTCGTATCCAGTCCTGATTGTCTTAGCCGTGCAATTGCGAAACGGTGGCACGTTCGTTCCGCGACGACAGTTGATGCCAAACGACGACCGAGCAGCCGAATGTGTGCCAAACAAACAGGACAGCAGCTTGAATCGATCCCAGATCAAAGTCCTGGGCCTCATCCAAGATCTCATTCAGCATAAACGCCAGACCATCGCAACACTCAACAAAAATGGACAGCTTACTGCGTAGTTCATCGCCGTGAATTGTTGAAGTCGCCTTGATGTCCGGTCAGTTAGAACGCTGTGAGTAACGAGCGAGGGATGGCTTGACAAAAAAATTGTTCCCTGGTTCTCGCCTCTGTTCATAACACGCTGCGTGACAAGCAGACGACATGGGCCACCATTTGATGCCTAGACTTTTATCTTTGAAGATGCGCGACACGATGTATGGATTGCCATGGAAAAACATACTTTTTTCGTTTGGTCAATGACCGGACACCGTAAAATGGTCGTTCGACTGATGTGGTTTGCATCACGTTAAGCTTTTTAATGTCCTTGGCTCAGGTATGTTTTACGAGGACGTGTTTGCATTGCTCTCCTTCCCCCCTTGGGGAGGGGAGCATGGTGGTGCTGTCTCTGCCACTCTATAGGTGGCGTCTCTACTTCATACCGAGAACATCGCACTCTATTGACAAAAGTATCACAATATGGGGCATGTACTGTATGCATCTGGTTGTGTTCGTTCGTGCATCGTCGCTTGCTTGGCCCTTCCGTTCCCCAGCCGGTTTCTGCGACCACGAAACATTCATGAAGTAACCGAGAAATGGAGTAATTCCCTCATTAAAACAGTACTACTGTTGTTTTGACTCTCTGAAGCTGTTGTTATGAGGGAAAGGATCTATCCGGCAGAAAGCCCTCTAAATTGCCTAAATAAGTATGCTCGGACACGTATTTTAGAGCATTTAAACGGATTAACACTGTAAATACTATTTTCCGATAAAGTTGGATATATTGCTCCACAGGCCTCGTCAGGGAGCGGCACGGCCTAAATGCATACCTGCCGCTTTTCCCGACGAGAATAAAATAAAGATCATTTGGTTAACACGAGAGGCTTAGATCCGCGCTCTCGTCCGGCCGCGCTTGCGCAGACGGCCTCCCTGGCGCTCGGGGCCAACACGAACGTACCTATTTAGTGCCTATACAAATACGTGTCCGAGCATACTTATTTAGGCTATTTAGAGGGCTTTCTGCCGGATAGATCCTTTCCCTCATAACAACAGCTTCAGAGAGTCAAAACAACAGTAGTACTGTTTTAATGAGGGAATTACTCACGAGAAATGTGTTTCTCACCACGAATCGCCAGCTGTTGGCATGGCTCCTCGTGGTTTTTGGCATCACTTTGTCCCAATTAGGATATACCTATCATTTGATAAATCCACAGGCTCTTTTCAACCGTCTCGACGCCAACAACGCCATACCATGCCATCAAAGCCGTCTCAAGCTCTACACATCCACCGCTTTTTCTCTCAGTCGTGTAGAATTGATCGCATGCTGGAGCTTCCAAAACAGTTGCGATGGTCCAGGTGGAGATTTTGCAAATTGCATTAGGAATAGCAGCTAGGTACATATTATATACACACCCACACGGGATAAAGTCTGTCCAGTGTACAATGTCGAATGGTTCATTTGATGGCCATCGACGGCGAGAAGCCGCGATTTTAGCCATGGATTCAATGCACGTAGGATTAAACTTGCTGAATGAAGCAATCCATTCATGAGCATGCTCTGGGAATGACGAGAGAGAGGTGACAACCGACGGTGCCAATTACTCACCGCAGCCATCGACTCGATTGGATAAAAGTCGAGCGGATCGTCCGTCGTGAATGCAGTTACTCACTTCGGTCCTGCAGCCAAGTATAGAAAAATCAAGTATAAGAGCTGGCTTAAGAGTGCGGAGTGCCTTTACCATTTTTGAATTGCTGCCGCCCAGTCCAGAACTTGGCTGCGCTCTCTAACATGCGTCTCTCTGCATGTATTGTGGCCTTGACTGCTGCCGCCGCAGTAGCCTCAGCCGCCTTAGACGTGAATGACCTTGCGCAAGATCTAGTTGGCGGCATTGGCGACATCGTGGAAGACATTGCGACTAATACACCAACATCCACGCCTGATCCGTCTGCACCGACGGATGCACCTACAAATGGACCATCGACAGCACCCTCCACTGCCCCAACGTCCGCTCCATCCGGAACTCCAGCGACACCAGACCCGTCTTCTGCGACTACAACAGCACCTCCTCCGGCTCCTGCGGCTACACCAGCTGCACCGACCTCAACTGCAGCACCCCCTGCTTCAACACCTGCGCCACCTCCAACAGCGACTACAGCTTCTCCCCCAGCCACGACCGCGAAACCATCGCCAACCCCGGCCCTTACTATCGAACTACCGCCAATCCCAACTTTACTACCGCCAATCCCAACTTTACCGCCAATCGCAACCACAACCCCGAAACCATCGCCAACCCCGACCACTACCTTAGAACCACCGCCAGCCCCAACCACTAGCTTGGAACCACCGCCAGCCCCAACCACAACCTTGGAACCATCGCCAGACCCAACCACAACTGTACCACCACCTCCATCGCCAGACCCAACCACAACTGTACCACCACCTCCATCGCCAGACCCAACCACTACTGCGCCACCACCTCCAACGCCGACCCCGACTACCATAGAAATACCAACAATACCGCCAATCATTACCACAACCGCGAAACCATCGCCAACCACGGCCACTACCTTAGACCCACCGCCAGCCCCAACCACTACTGCACCATCTCCATCCCCAACCACTGTTGACCCAGCGCCAGCCCCAACCACCGTTAACCCAGCGCCAGTGACCACAACTGTACCATCTCCGGGCCCAACCACCGCTAACCCAGCGCCAGTAACCACAAATGTACCATCTCCAACGACTGTTGACCCAACGCCAGTGACCACAACTGTACCATCTCCGGGCCCAACCACCGCTAACCCAGCGCCAGTAACCACAAATGTACCATCTCCAACGACTGTTGACCCAACGCCAGTGACCACAACTGTACCATCTCCGGGCCTAACCACAGCTAACCCATCGCCAGTAACCACAAATGTACCATCTCCAACGCCAGTGACCACAAATGTACCATCCTCAACCACTGTTGAGCCATCGCCTGCATCAACGGCGCCTACCCCAACAAGTGGCACCCCAACGAGTACCCCATCCACCCCCCCATCCCCTGTGCCCACGACTGGTCCAACAAGTACTCCTGATTCGTCTACAACATCGCCACCCAAGACATACACAGTCGTGCCAACGGATTTGCCCGTCGTGACGACCCCCGTGCCATCGACCCAATCCGTCTTCACGGATGAATTGTTTAACAAGACGACGACGACACCTCCCCCCGATGCAACAACGCCAAAGCCTGTCGTGGACAACTTGGTGAGCTTCACCACGCCATCACCCATGGCCACTGATGCCAATGGGGCACCTATCAATAACAATAGTGGTGGCAGCACCTCGAGTGGCAGCGACGTCGCAACGGACAACACGGATCACTCTGACAAGCGTCGTCAAGACATTGAAGCCAAGTCGCCCGAAGCACGGGAAGACTTGAAGGCATCCATCACGACAGGATCCGAGTCCAAGTTGCAGCAAACGCTCCGCTACCTCTCGTCGTCCATTGTCGGCATCACTCTCGTCTTGATGGCGTTCTTCCAATTCATCGCGATGAACCCATCGTACATCTTGCCTGACTCGCCCAACGACCGCTTCGCCGCCCCCAACTCGTGGGAGTTCCCCATGTTCATCTCGTTCGTCCAACAAGTCGGCGTGCTTTCGTTGGCGAAGAACACCAAAGTGCCTCAAAAGTTCTACGTCAACTACGTGGACTCGCTCAGCTGGATGGAATTCCTCATCCGCGGCACGTCGTCGTCGTCGTCCTCGTCAGGCGTATCGAGCACGCAATTGCTTTCGCTAGTCAACTCAACGGGTCGTCTTTTGGCCGACGACGACAGCGGCTACGACGCCCAAGGCAAGCTTCAATTCTCGTTGCGCTCCGATATCAACGACAAGGACTGGTTTGTCCGTGTCTGGGTCGCAATCTTGGTGGTCATTGCTGCCATCATGGTCTTTGTGATTGCCACGGCGTTGATCTCCCAGTGGGTGTCCCAGCGTGGCAATCCATTCCACTCGGACTCGACCGACTCGCACAAGCGTTCCGTGAGCTTCCGCAGCATCTCGCGCCGTCTTCTCGGCATGTGTGTCTTGGTTGGCTTCTTCGCCATCTTGCCGCTTTCGATGATTTGCATGTTTGAAACCCTCCAAGAAGCATCGTCGACGGGCATTCAAACCTACGGTATCTTGTCCATCGCGACGCTTGCGCTCTTGGTTGGCGGTGTGCTCTACGGCATGTGGGCGTTGCAAAATTTGACCGAAGCTGGCTTGTCCAAGTGGCGCACGCGTGTGGTGTGGGGCGTTGTCTACTCCAACTACCACTACACGAGCCGTCTCTTCTTTGGTGCGACCGCGCTCGTTCAGTTTTTGACCGGTGTGCTTGTCGCTGCTATCACCAAGGATGCCGTCACGCAGCTCTTGTCGCTCATTATTGTGCAAGTGTTGTATCTCTTGGCGATGATTTTGCTCCAGCCGTTTGCCTGCTCGGTCCACTTTAAGTTTGCCGTCGCGTTCCAACTGCTCATCGTCTTGGTCTACGGCCTTGCGTGTGGCATGACAGGATCGAATCTGTCGGTGGACATGCAGAAGTCGCTTTCGTACGCCGTCATTATCTCTCTTATGATTATCTTCGTCGCCATGTTTGTCCGTCAATTGTTCATGCTCTGGACGTATGCGTCGGCGTGGGCCAAGGACGAAAACGAATCGATCACGGGCATGCCGACCCTCAACGACCACGAAATTGAAAGTGGTGCTGGCAACTACACGATTTCACTCCGAGGCGTCGACTCGAGCAACAATTCGGGCAGCCACAACCATGGCACGAATGCGTCCAACTTGAGTCCCATGAACACGATTCGCATTGTCGACACCAACACAATGCGTCGTTAAGGAGACATGGCTCCAAGTAGACTTAGTGTTGGTATTGTCTCGAATTATATACGCATCTTGCATACATTTATCTCGCTTCCTTCAGCATTTCCTTTCAAACGTTTCATGCACTGCCTCGCCTTCTCTTTCTGTCATCGCTAGGACCTCCCTAGGAATCGTGGAAAACCTAGAGACAGACCGCCGTGGTGGCCGCTAAGCTACGAATACTAAAGAAATAATAGACTCGATTAATTTTCAACTTTGATTTCGCATAAAGTGCATGCAAATGGCACGGAGTTGATTAGCGTTGGCTTTGTCTGCACCGTCGAGGATGTGTAAAACATTGTCGGCATCGATCGCGTGCTGCAATTCGCGCTCACAGAGTTGTTTGAGATGGTCAAGCATATATTGATCGGCCGCGACGAGAAGTTCCAGCAGCATCGCCACAGATCGAACGTTTATATCAGCGAGGACGCCGCCGGCATAAATGTACTCCATTATGGCACGAAACACTTCATGCGTCATGTCTGGAATGACAATTTGCGCCGCCGACGCTTCTCGGAATCCATGCGAAAACATGGCGCGGAAACGATCGCTCGCAAGTGATAGCACGAGTTTATGCGCATGAACGACGCGGTCTTCGACAACCTAGGTATCGATGAGAACATTGAGATCGCACACTGTTTGACGTACAAATGAAATATCCGAGTAGTCTGGTGAGTCCACGTACTTTGCCAAGGCCGCCGTCAAGTTGCATGATGTTGTAATTGCCGCTTCAGGCGTCGGATCAGTGTCGAGAATGTGCATGTCATTGAGGTATTCGTTGTCAAAACTGCCGCCAAAGATGAACAATTTTCGATTTACGACGGTGCAAGTATGTCCTGCCCGACGACTTGGATTGCAACCCACGACTGATAGCTGTAATTCTGGTGACAAAGAGTTTGACAACGATGACGAAGGTGACAACGACGACGACTCGATCCATATTGGACTAGAAAGACGAAAAGGTGAGGAAAGGTAAGGATAGAGACAACATTGTACCTGTCGGAAGACGATGTGTCGTTGGGATTCGCTTCATGTGGAGCAGATTGACTACTATTGCCATTGATGCTGCTTCTTGAAGGGATTTCTCGCCATGTATGGCCATCGTGAGGATCCAAGACGTACAAATCGTTGAAGCACTTGGCAGGATACGTGTTGGCCGAGATGCCGTAGCCGCCAAAGAGAAAAAAGCGCTGCCGTAGACACACAAAGCTCATGCCAGCGCGAGGATGCGGTACTTGACCAGCGAATTGGACGCTGCTCCATCGCCATGGCCGACATGACGGCGATGTGTCCAAAATGTGAATATCGTTGAGGCGGCGGGTACCATTCCAGCCGCCAAAAATGTACATGCGGTGGTCCAAAAGCGCTGAACTGTGGTTAGCCCGAGGCATCGGCGGCGTGCCATCCGTCGATGGACTTGTCCAATGGTGGGTATCCACGTTGAAAAGATGCAAGTCGTTCAGGTATTCCTTGCCGTCACCGCCTCGAAAGACCGCAATGCTACGAGCATGGGGGAGAAAATCGGCCGTGTGCATATTACAAGGCCCTGGACCTTGACCCGTTGTAACTGGTTGTTCCCAGAGCATGGAATCCACGTGCAAAATATGGAGATCGTCAGCAGCAAGCGGTCCACTTCCCAGCCATCCACCCAAAATGTAAATGCGGTTGTCAGCTAGCGTCGCAGTGTGCCCATTTCGTCCTGCGGGAAACGTCGAGCCTTGGAGATATCGTTGTCTTCGAGTCGCCGTCGAATCATCGTTCAGCTGCAAACCATGTCTCGGGCTTTCAGAGAACATCTCCCAGGACAACGTATCACAGTCAAACACGTGCAAGTCGTTGTGGTTGCGTCTTCCATCGTACCCGCCAAAGACAAAAATGCGCGCCTTCACAAGAGTGGCTACATACACGGCGCTGTGAGGAAAGTGACAAAAGCAGGAGCGTCATACCTGTGTGATTCTTTAGTGGCGGCACTGAAGTCGAAAGGATCTGCTTGGTGTCTTCCCAACGCATTGAGATGAAGACCAGCGTGCCGTGTCCGTGCACTCGGACCTTCTTCCACTTGACGATTTCTTCTTTTCTAGTTCAAGATGCGTTTTTTCATAAAACGTATTTAACGCACTGTCTTTTTAAACCCTGCACCCCAAACCACCCAACCCCTAAAATATCATTAAACCCTTCAACCCCTAATGAGGGGCGGGCACAAGCTTGATGGGGGCAGCCACTTCTTCGGTTGGAAGAGGCAAGCTTTGCACTTCCCCCAGGCAGTGAAAAGGGTAAGGGGGCTGCTGGGGACATCTACGAAGTGAGTCTCTTCAATTTGTAGTGGACACAATAATGCAGGGCAAATGAGGTTCACATGAAACGTGACATTGCTCAAGGAATGCCTTTGAATCCCGCTTTGCCATACATTCAACTAAACGAGAGGTCTCAACAAAGCTCAGCTTTGGAGATCCTTGACAACAAATGTAGGAAAGAAGCCATAGAGGCAGTGTTATACACCCGGAGCTTTTGTGTGAAATCGTGTGAGAATAAATTGGATTGTTTATATGCTTAGAATCCGCGCGGTTGCGGCCGACATGGCTGTTTCAAGGTCTTCTGTGGCCGTCTTGGCAACTCCTGAAAAATCCGCCGATGCAAAGCGTGGAGGTGTGACGTTTCCACACGCTGGCAGCGCACAATACATGTCGTCCCACAAAATAACGCGGCGCAATACGAGCGACAGCGGTGGAACTAGCGCCCCGGATTCGCCATGGTGCACATCGCGGTTATACGGTCGAAAGAATGGATTCTCAAACTGGCGGCGGTTCTCAATGATAAAACTCCACAAGGACGGCGTGCGCTGTGCAATGTTCATCGAGACGCGGTCTCGGGCACAGTTGCCCAAAAACGTACCAAAGCGCCCTGACGTGACGTGGAACGCAATGCATACGAGTGCCACGCTGCTAAATTCAAAATACGTCGGAAACTGTCGATGGAGTTGCCAGACGCAGTCGAGAAATTGGAGAAAAATCGGCGCTTGTTCGTCGTCTAACCAAAGAAACCACAAGTTAGGGACGACGACTATGGAGTTCATTGTACTCTCAGCTTTGCCAGGACCGACACGATCTTCAAACTTGTGGCCAACTTGAATCCATTCCTAGACAAAGAAATGGCAGTTAGACTCCTTTGTCTCCGGAATTTGAAAAATACTTTTTCAATCAAGTGTATGAATCCCTCAATCGTGCGATACTTTGGATCCAGGAGCAACTGAGCGAGCGCACAAACTTGGCCAGTGCGATCCCAACCGTCGCTGCAGTGCACGACAACAGACTGAGCCCGTTCGTGGATCGATTGGGCGGTTTGAATTGCAGCCGTCAAGACAAGACGAATGTGATACAACCATTTGGTGCTCTAGACAACCAATTCAGTCAAAACATTGGAGCAAAGTAGAACACACGTACTTCCACTCGAGAGTGCCATTGGAGGTCCGCATCGGACGACGAATATAAAAACAATTGGCGAAGCGCTTCCAAGCTCTCCCGCATTGCGTGGATGTTGGCAATGTTCATAAACGTGACGGTGGCATGACGAATGCTTGAGCTTTCGGTGCCTCCTCCTGTCAACTACAACATCCGACGAGTCATGGCAAAAACTATCGATTGGAGTGCGTACATTGTTGGCACGAGCATTGAGTTCAGGACGACAGTCGACAATCCACACCTTTTGATTGATCTTGTTGGTTTGAGCAATCATGAGCAACATGTGCTCGTCGTCGCTGTTCTGGGCATGAAAGAGACCGCGTTTCGGCTGAGCACAACGCCACAGGCTCGCTGTATTGGAAGCATGCACCCAACAGCACAGAGGCAAGCGGCGTTTCGAGCGGAATTCCGCCACGGCAGTGACCTGTGGATCCGACAGACGCGCCGGTACGACCAAGAGCGGTGGATACGTCGGGCACAGTGTGAACGAACGATTTAACTCTGTGACGCGAAATGCGCAGTCTGGCGCGGAGAAATTGACGCCCATCTCTTGAAAATCGCGCCGAACGTCGTAGATTGAGTGGCCTGCCAATTGATCTGGTGACGACAAATTGCCACGGGCAAAGGCAAAGAGACTCATGGACGAATCGACAAACACGATGCGGTTGAGCGTCAGCATGAGTTCTTGCACATTTCCTCGCAGGAACCACGTACGGGAATTGCGAAAGTTGACGACAATCTGCGTTGGCAAGGCGGCATTCGAGTCGTAGGACTTTGTCTGCGGATAGTTTAGCTTGCAAACGGACGCAGTGGGCAAGCCAGGCATGATTGCTTCTTGGAGCACGCTATGATTTAGCGACGTGAATTGTCTCGGATCATGTTTCTGTGATGGTTCAAAGCGAAGACGGTAGTTGGTCACAATCAACGTGCCCGAGACGCCTTCTCGTTGCGACACCTCAAACGTACACGCGAGCGAGGCCAACTTGACTTCGCCTGGAAACGACACTTTCAAATAGTCCGAGAACGATTCGGTTGGCACATGGATAGGTAGTGCGGAGGATCTCAGTGGCAATGCGCCAACAACGGGTGGAATATACGTTGGTGGAACGGGCGGTGACGACGACACCGTTGGCGCAGCCGGTGGAGCTGACGATTGCACTGGTTTCTTCGGCGCCAAGGCCATGACTCTGGCCATACGCTGGTGGTGTGTACACATTGTAGACGAATCGTCTGCAACTGGAGACGTACACCGAGCGCCATTGCGCATGATCGTCGAGCACATGGTCATCTTGGGTCGAGATTCTTGTTTTGGGGCGTTTTATATTGCACACATCCGGATAGAGAGCAATAATCCGGATAATTAGGGGTTTAGCCCAGTCGGGGTGTAGGGGTTTTGTACGATCAAGCGCAAAATATATAAACGATTGCAAAGACGGGGTAAGGCACTAATAAATTATCATGTTTTAGCCTCCACGGCGTACGAAGGCACGTGTGGAATATTGCCGTCTCTTCGGTGTGTCGAGATGAGGCAAGGAACGAATTTCATGATGTTTCCACGATTCCATGACAGTGAAACCCCTGCACCCCCAAAGCAAGTTAGATCTTATCCGGAATTTGTGTCCGCAAAAAGGCAAGCATTAGTTCGAGGGAAGCTACGATGATGTCGTCCCTGATCGAAGCGCCACCGCCACCTCCTCCGACGGAGACTGCGCTCGTTGTATCGGATGGCCCACCACCATCGACAGAGCAGCAGCCAGAAGCCGAGCTTCCTGTGGATTTAATGCAAATTCCGTCGATTCCTCTGCAAAAATCGCTCTTGCTTGTCACCAACTTTTGTGCCAACAGCGTTCGCTTTCTCAACCACTTTTCCAGTCTCTGCGAGGAGCGCCTCTTGACAATCTCCAACAATCTGACTCGTCTCGAGATTTCCCTTGCCATTCTTGAAGCGAAACTCAACAGCATACCCGATCTTCCAACAACAATCTCAGCTGCTGATATTGCTGCCGATGTCAACTTGCCACCCACAGGTACAATTGCTTTCTTGGACACAATTTACACACCACCTAGACGCCGCTCCACCACCGCCTCCACCACCACCGGGCCCTGCACCTGGTGAAGAGCAATCAACAGCTCCACCTCCTCCACCACCACCTCCAGCTGATGGATCAAGTCCGGAAGCACCTCCACCTCCCCCAGCTGCCAACATACTCAAACTCAAGGATGATCCCATGTATGAAAAGTATTTCAAAATGCAAAAGCTGGGTATGCCCGTTGGTGCGATTCGCCAAAAGATGCAATTGGACGGCGTCGACCCAGACGTTCTCAAGTATGTTTCATCTGTCGATATTTGCCCAATCTTTGTGTCGCTAGTCTCGATCCTGAAGGTCCCTCGCCATCTGCGTCAAGTCTTGTGCTCGTTGGTGATTCATCATCTACGGCTCTGACGGTCGTTCCAGCACCACCGCCTCCTGTCGTCTTGCCGAGGGCTGCGGCAAATGACGACGATTTCGACGATGATGACGACGAAGGGCCTTCGTCAATGCCACCACCACCTCCACCACCATCATCTTCAATGGTTCCACCACCTCCTCTTCCATCTTTTGACAATGTTATCCCTCCTCCTCCATCCTTTGGAGGGGATGACATGACTGGACCTCCACCACCGCCACCGCCGGCAGCATCACCACCTTTACCGCCTGCAACTGCACCAACCCCAGCAGCATCTTCATCAGGAGCTTCCAACTTTCTCAAACTCAAAGACGATCCCATGTTTGAAAAATACTTTAAAATGCAAAAACTTGGCATGCCTGAAGGTGTGATTCGACACAAATTGGCCATGGATGGGGTCACAATTGACATCCTCAGGTATATTCTACCTTATCTGACCGTAGCTAACTCGATGTTGTAGCATGGACCCAGAAGGTCCGTCCCCCAACGGCGGCGTTGCTAAACCAGCCCAGGACGATGATGACGACGATGATTTCTAGACGGAAGAAACGATGGAAGTTTTGTTTTAGAAAAAAGGTAATAAATTAGGCTGGATCTTCAGCAAACATATCTGCACTGATACGCTTCATACGCGTTATGTTGCGCGCTTTGGCTTGAGACATATTATGGATAAAGTCGTCGTCCAGGACGGAGTCAAAGAGCTGGTTGGATTTCTTTTTGGCAGCCTCGACGTCATTGACTTTGGGCGGTTTTCGTCGCATGGCGAAGTCAGCTATTCGCAGGATGGCACCAAGGCCAGGCATGGTCGATTCATCTGGTGTTTCGTCTTTTCGCATGAGCTTGGTCATCTTTTGCATGTTAATGGCCGTCTGCTGCCTCGAGTCGGCAATTTTCTTGAGAGCAATGTGAAATTGAGGAAAACTGTGGATAATCGTATTGAAATCGTCCTTGCGGATCATCTCGAGCTCGCAAAAGAGTGCCGCACGGACATTAGCCGACCGCGGTGCATTTGTCAACAGTGCGATTTCGCCAAAATACGACCCCGCCCCAAGTACACCCAGCTGCACTTTGTTCTTCTTCACTATAATGTCGACTTCAACGGACCCCGAATTGATAAAGTAGAACTCCTCGCCCTACGAAAATATTAAAAACAAGTGGTTGGGATAGCTTACAGGTTCGCCTTCCCGGACAATCAAATCTTTTGGCATAGCCACAACGCTCTCCATGCACTGCACGATTGCAATCGTGCCACCAGGCGAGAGAGCTTTGAAGAGCGGCACTTTATTGATGAAATCTCGATGGAGCGACAGTGTGAGTTGAAGCTTTAGGCGATCCGGTAGATCGACAAAGAGTTGACTCGACTGTTCGCTTGGCCGAACAGTCCACACATAGTCGTAATAGTGTCGGATCTTGTCCTGGAGCATCAGAGGTACCTAAAACAACAATTAAGCTGACCTGTACTTTGCGAAGTGTACCTTTTTGAATCTGAGGTAGTCGTTGATCGCATCAAGGTGTTCTTTTCGTGCAACTTCAGTTTTGTCAAGATTGGCGAGCAAGTTTGCCGCCGAACCGATAATTGTAGCATTGACGGCAATACCAAGAAGTAACATAAGACCCGTGAAAATGCGTTCAAGCGTCGTGCGAGGCTGGAGATCATTGGCAGTCGTGACCATGATGGCAAAGTAGAAGCAACTAACGTATTTATCGGACAGAGGTGTTGATTCAAGATCAAACGCAGGTTGCCACGTGGCATCCGTGATGCCTTCGTACGAGACGACGTAATAGTACATGCACGCAATGAAATGCTGGCAGAGAAGAAAGATCAGGAGCAGCTTGAGCATTCGAAGCATGGCAGGATTCATCTTGCGGGAGACGTATGCCGTCAAATTGACAAATAGCGGCGATTTCGACAAGTGAAAGACTCGAAAGATCTTGAGAATGCGCAGGAATTTGAGCGCTTGGAACGAACTATTCTGGTCTTTCACATTGAACCACGACACCTAGATCGAGTAAATCCAACAAAGTCACTGCAGAATGGCGTACAGGATAGCTACTAGCGGCGTCGGGAATGAACCAGCCGTATAAATAGTGCCGCCGGATCATGCTGGCATCGTTGATCTCTTCACGTGTTGCGCTGTCAATATACGACGTGCGGAATGTCAAAATGAGCTCCAGCACGAATATTGAGTCAACAAAGACCTGCAAATAATCAATCATCATCAAGGAACCAGCGATATACCTGAATGTTGTCTAGAGTTGTGTATTCTTTCAGGCCAAATCCCACTTGGACAGGTGTAATAATGACAACGTAGACGGTCACGATAGCAACGGCGACATCCCACCATCGTTTGAACTTTGAGTTGAGCGAGATGACAAAGCCATGGTTTTGTTTCTGCACCATCTTTGCAATCTGGTCGGCCGACATGCCGTTGAGCTCTTGCTCGAGCAATTCGGCAATTCGATTTGTGTTCTCGACTGTCTTGCGTGACTCGAACACGCCTTTCATACCTTCTTCTACCATTGTCACCGTACCTCGCGCTCCGGTCCGTGGTCGCCCCTTACAACTGATCGTAAAAATAACAACGTGAAACTTCTGCGTCGTTTCGTTTGTTTATAGACATAAAATGGTAGACAGTGACAACGACATGTTTGGATATCGCTCAATACGAATCACTAGCATCTGACGAATCCATTTCGCCAGCATCGAACGACTCATCGCTGCTGTCGTCGTTTCTCAAGACGCGAACTTTTGTGCTGCCTCGAGGAGTCAAAACCCCTTCGAGTTTTCGAGCTCCAATACGGGCAGTTGACCGCAGGTCGATTCCCTACGCATGATGTTATGCCAATGAAACTCAAACTAATGCAAACATTGTCACTATCGTCGTCGGCCCATTGCTTTTTCCGAGCAATTGGTTGGCCTTGTTTTTTCTGGCGAAATTGGACAACATATTTATCCACGTCATCTCGACGAGAAGACGAGATCGGTGCCAGTAATTCGGGATCCGACTCATCAGAGGATGATTCCTTAAATTTCTGTTTGAACTTTTTGATTGATTGAGGGGTCTTCATGGCCTTAGCTTCCACCTCTCTTGATGGCACCCACACGTCATCAGCATAGGTGGCCTCACTCTAAAGAATCAACATAGTAGATTATACACTGAAAAAACGTACATGTTGGACAAATTGTCGAACTTGCTTTTTGAACTTTTGAGTACCAGCCTTAGACAATGCTTGATGAGTTTGTTTTTGACGAGCTGGTTGCCGATTCTTTTTCGCCGATCCAAGGTCTTCAAACTGCTTGGCTTGACATTGAGCTCCCGTCTTTTTGTCCACATATAGTGCAACCTAGACCACATATTCTGTTGTAAAATCACTCTTGTGTCATCTTGTTACTTTGTCCCAATAGTTTCGTTCTTTTGGATCCACCTCATTTATTGCCTGTTTTAAGGAGTTCAATTGGGAGGAAGTCCAGACGTCTGTCTCATCATCTCTACACACACAATTAGACTTGGCATTGTACAACTACGCACTCTCTTTCTTTCTCTGGTCCTCGCGATGGAACAGAGATAGACTTGAGAACAGGTGCTTCAATCTTCCACCAGTCTTTTGTGCTTTGCACTTCTCGACCACTACGTGTTCTCTACATTGGAGTTACAATCGGTACAGCGCATAAAAAAATTACCTTGGTCGCCGATCCGACTGGAACGACTTGCTTTGACGGTGTACTTTTCTAGACAAAGAAGAATTGGTTGTCAGACGAAATTGTGTTCCTTACGACTTTCGGTGATTCCAGGTACTAATCAGTGACAAGGCTTAATTAAAAAGCCGAAGGTATTTTCTACCTGCTTCCGCCTTACTGAAACAGCGGGCGATCTTGCGGAAGGCCCAATTGGTACAACTCGTTTAGTTGGAGTTCCAAACTACATAAAAAAACTTTGGATGATACAGGAGGCCTTCAACATACTTGTTTTGGGGACTGGATCTAATTAACTCCATGAGACATTGGACAATTTTATAACGTACATGTACTGATGACTCGGACACAAAATCATACGACAATCTTTTCTTGGGGGTCTGTGGAATATATCTTACATTAGCCAAATATCTTGTCATACCAGTTTTCTGCCGACTGAAACTGCAGGAGACCTCTGAGAAATTCTGTCGATATCAACACTACAACTGAGTAAGTATTTTCAAAGAGTTTGCAACGGAACCTCGCATCGGAGAAAGATTTCTCTTCCTCCTCCTCACTACGACACAGCTGAGAACAATATTTACACGAACGAATACATACATTTGGTCTTCTTTCTCACTGGCAGAGTCAAGAAATGCACTCAATGATGCAATTGTTTTCGTTGGAGTCATCTTCTTGATTGGTACCAATACTTTGTTCATCCAGCCGGCAGGAATGCCTTGAGCAAAGTAATTAATGAACCGCTGAGGCATGCCTTGGGATATGCACTTGTCCTCATCCATGCTTCCAACTAATGTGATTGCCTTTTCCTTGTTCGAAATAAACTGACGTGGTCCCTTCATTCGAAGCAATTCATGTGAGGCTTTCTTGCTTCCCATTAGCCCTCGAATTATCTACGCCAAACATTCAGTAATATTGAGTGTGCAAACACTAGTACCAGTCTCATTGAACCGTTCTTCTCAGGAACTGGCCATACAACATACCATTTGCGCAAGGCCAGTGTATTCCTTTCTGCACCATCATCGTCATCTAGAACGCATATGAGTTGTGCTCAGTAATTCAATAGTAACCTTCATCGAATGACAAAAAATTTGCCACTTCTTCCTCTTGAGTGGATGTGAACGATTTTTTGTTCAATTGTCTTTCACGCGATGGCGTAGGATCTTCCATTGGAGAATTCTTCCATGGACTACCATCGGACACTTCTTCCAATGAATTGTACGTTTTCTTTCCCGCAGACACCCCTCTTGCCTGTGACTTATCGGGCGTTGACCTTGTATCACGTAGTGACGACGTGGTTGTAGGGAGCTTAGTTTTGCCAGCTGGGCTTTTCATTGAGTTCTTGCCATGTTTGGTTTGTCCTTTCTTTTCGAGATCACGTCGAACAGAGACAGTTTTCGTTACTTCTGTCTCATGAGTCTGTTTAAGACGGCGGAATTTCGTCGGGGTGAGCTCGTCTTCGCTTCGTGATTGTCTCCCTCTCTTTTTCAAAGCTACTTTACCCCGAGGAGTGGAAGGTGACGACACTAGTATATGTAAGCATGCAAATATATCGTGAGTACTTACGAAGAAGCTGTGTGGTCAAGACAGAGTTTTCTGGCAGTTCTTTAGGTGGCGATGGAAGTTTGACTTCGCGATTCGTATCAACTAGAGGAGAGACAATTTTGGTGAGTTTTGAAACCTTGGACGATGGGGCGGGGGTGGCTGGTTTGTTTTTTCTAGCAGCAATGCTTCCAGGTGATTTCTTGATTTTATTTGGCGTTGTCGATGGGCGTTGTGGCGTGGTAATTTTGGCCTTGCTTGGTTTTAAGACGGATATATTTTCCTTTTTTGATGCAAGTTCTTCATGCGCCTCGTTAATTGACTCAGGCACCACCCTCGTTCGAGTCTCCTGCGATGGTGCCTCCAGCGGTTCATTGTTGGAGTTGTGTTTGCTCTCTTGCTGAACGTCGGGTGACCCCTTGGTCTCTTTCACTGGTGTCACTTCGATTTGTTTAGAAGATGACATTTTCTTGGACAGTTTTAGGAAAGAGTTTTCAGTCGATGGCTCTGGGGAGTTTGCTACATCAATTACGCTGGGTACAGTAGACATGGATCTGGCCTCATCTCCATGGACATCCAATGATACAGAAACATGGGTTGCCAATGACTTCGACGCTTCGTTAGGATTCACCATCAATGATGCATCAGTTGTTGATTGCTGAACATGTTCTTTCTTTTGTAAAGACGGTTCTTCGTCTGGATCGAATGAGAGCCGTGTTTTGACCTGTTTATCACTTCGAACTGGAGAATGAGGTGATGAGGAAGGCACACTGAAAGGGTTATTCGTCGAAGTTGACTTGACAGGTGTACGAATCTGAGAGTTTTGTGCCTTGCTGACGGTCATACCAGGTTCTGGTCGCTGTGTGCTAGCACGCGTCGAAGACACTGGGAATCGGAGAGGAGTAGGTGGCTTTGCTGAAATTACGTGATTCATTGATATTGATGTGTTTTGATCGGTTGGAGGAGGTTTTGTTGGTGTCACGAAACCAGGCATCGAAATTGAAGTCAATGGCTGAATCGTTGTTGCGCTACTCGTCTTGGGTGGCAAAACGTCGGTGGATACAGCGGATGTGGTTTGAGATTCAACACTGGTCGTGAGGGATGGCGCTGGACTAGCAGCAGGGCGAAATATGTATCGTCGTCGTTGCCCTACTGGTGTCAATGCCACAGGTGTTTGGGCAGTTGCGGGCGACATTCCATTCGCTGTCACCTGTTGCACTTTAGCACAAAGAATTTTAGGCATGGGGCTCTTTTGACATAACGCATTGAATGCTTCCCGACTCGACAATGGAGGTTGGGCTGTACTCGTCGTGCCTGTCTCACTCGCTGGCTTCTCAGTCACGCTTGCCACATTCTCAACCAAATTCTTTGGAACCAGGGTTGGTGCAGGGCTACTCCACATGGATGTAGCAGGCCGCATGCGGAAAACAACGCCATTTTGCACCACGTTCAGGTTGCTTGACGCGTCGGGATCCATCGGCTCGATGCTTGCAAGCCTTTCTCTGGTCGATTATCCGGAAAATTTAAAACAACATCCGAAAAAAATAATCCGGATAACTTCGTGTCATTCCCAAAGTTTATCCGGATTTTTGTGGACATTCCTGACGCTTGTCCACATGGTATACTGTAGCACATGCAGAGGGGCAAGCTGATCTTTTGCAAAGAAAACTCGATCCAGCGAGGTCGTTGTCACGATATTCAACATGCTGGCTCAAAGGCTCATGTACTCAGTGCTGAGAAGGGTTTCCGATTCCGGATACATTTTATTCGGATTTCAACTTGGTATGTTTCTCCAAAGACGCACCTTTTCAAGGCAAAGCTCCTCCTCTCACATGGAAAGAAGGCAGCTTACTACACATTGCACCGTAGCTGTTGTGGCGTTGCCGATCTGATAGATGAGCGCGACAAGATGGCTGTTATGGTGTTTGGTGTTATCCGGATATGTAATGAATCTTCCCGGGTGCGTGTTTTTCTCGCATTTGAATAAAGTATAGCACCCATGTATTGTTTGGCGGCACTGTGTATTTATCCGAAAGTTATCCGGACGATGTTGCACTTACAATCGGCGCATTCGTTATTTCTACAAGACAAGGTTGGATGAATAAGCTCCCGTATGGCATTGCTACAGAGAAGGGACCGAAGCAGACACAAGAGGTACAAGATAATGACGTGCAAATGACTAACCAGGGTTTTCTGTAGGATGCCTACTACATTGGCGCATTCGGTGGCGAACGGCTCACATTGAACGGATTTACGGGTTCTGGCAACGGCTACGAAGATGGATGTTTTGGCGTCTTTGATGGCCATGGTGGGGATAGAGCATCCCGTTATTGCGCAGAGTTTACGTTCAAGAGGATTCATGATCGATTACAAAAATACGTCCCGTCGTCTGTGACGGAGGCGTCGGAAGGCACATTAGTGCCGGCTATCCGACAGGCAATTTTGGACATAGGTACTGATTGCTGATGTGAGGGGATCATGCACTGTATGTGCAGATGCCGAGTTTTGCGAGTTTTCAGCGGCGCAACTTCGGTTTGGCAAAGCGAACGGCAACAAAAGATTTCCATTGTGTGGCATCGAAGATGGCACGACATTAGTTATTGCGATGATTCGCGATGATCATATTTATGTTGCCAATGTCGGTGATTCCAGAGCAGTGCTATGTCAACTGGACTCCCGTGGCAAAACCAAAGCCGTGCCTCTTTCTAAAGGTACGATGTGAATCTAATTCTTGGACTCATCTCGACTAGATCACAAGCCTGAAGTTCCTTCCGAGCGAGAGCGAATTGAAGCCAAAGGCGGGAAAGTCACCGGTCTCTTCTATGGGAATCGACCGCCGGGGTTTGCGCTAAATACTTGGCCGTTTAATCGCATGGTGGACGTGCCACGTGTCGACGGCATACTGAGTATGACACGAGCTATTGGCGATGCTACGATGAAGCCTCCCCTCACTGCAGACCCAGATATTGTGACCCATCCGCTTGGCCCCACGGACAAGTACTTGATTCTAGCTTGTGATGGCTTGTGGGATGTCATTTCCAACGCGAAAGCCGCAAAAATAGCATGTCGGAGTCCATCGGCTCAAGCCGCAGCGTCGACGTTGTGCAAATATGCGATGCAAAAAGGATCACAAGACAACGTGACGGTGCTCGTTGTGGATCTCGCGTTCTACTCCTCTCATCCCGAGATCATTGTGTCTCAATACGCCGAATCGACCGTCTCGTCCATCATATCGCCACCGAAATGCTAAATTATACATATATATCAACCAAGTTTTGCAACATCTTGCAGCACGGCGTGAACTTTATCGGGAAAATGATCGTCAAGCATCGTCCGCGCCACGTAAACTTTGAGAAACTGTGTCTGGTCCGACCAAACATACTCGTAATGCGTCCGTGGGGTGCAAAGTATTCCCGCCCCTGGTCGGCAGCACATGCAAAATCCTCGCTTTTGAGATCGAATGGTGCGCTTGAGATGGATGATGCGGCCTGGCATCCACATCTACCTGAATCAGAGACATATCGACAATGTTTATGTACCTCGTGGATGGGTTCGTGGGCCTGAATGCGTCGCAGCATCGTGCGGTAGTTCACTAATTGAGTTGTGAAAGCCGTATGCGCAACTTCTTGTTCCGTGGGATGCAACAGCTCGTCAGGGTGACGCCATGAGAGAGCCTGGCGCATGATGGATGCCTTGCTCACTTTACTCCGTCCTATCAAGCTCAAAACTTCATCTCGTAGCGCTTGGAACGACAAGAGCGACGCGCGTGCAATGATATCTTTGCCAAGAACAACTGACGTTATGAATGACGAACTCGACTTGGCCAGTTCAGGCGACATGAGGCATCCAGGTGGACTAAAGGCCAAACACTTCAACGCAGGGTATTTGGGTCGCAACATGATTGCAAGCAACGCGGCTGTGCCAGCGCCAAGCGAGTGACCAGTGATTGTCAAGCCATAGTCGTGATAGGCACCTGGCACGGATTCATTCACGGCTGGATTCTTGAGAGGCGGCGTCGAAGGATCGAACAGCATGTCGAGTGCACGCAGCGACGTTAGTTCGCTCATGAGCCACACTGCGCATTGAAGCATGCCCTAGCACAGCGTAGTCATAAATTAATATACGAGATATCGGCCTACTTGATGGGCAAACGCTCCTTGACCTTCGCAGCCATACCGTTGTGCCACGTCATTCAATGACACACCATAGGCAATCACATCGGTCAAACAGTCTTCGAGAGATAACGTGCCACGGATAGCAACAACCACTGTCTTCTTGGCATGGTCCAAGACAATGCAAAACGCAGGTTTGCACACATTGTTGTGGAAACTCGCATAGATGATATCATGCGCTGCCAGACCTGTCTCGATCTGAAGTGCTGATTGATGCAAATGGAGCCAATTGTCACCGTGAATGTATTTACGGCGCCGTTTGATGCATGAGAGGAGAAGCTGCGGGGCACCTCTCCAAGGATGAGACCACACGAAGAGCATCCAGCCGTAAATGCCAATCGCATACTTGGAAAAATGCGCCAATTCCGTGACTGATGCGACAAGCAATGGATCTTTTGGCTCTGACGCTCCGTCTTCTTTGGGTTTGTCCATCGCAATCGAGACATCTCCATTCGCATTCTGACGAATCTCGCTCAACTTTGCCGTGTTCTTCTCGTGATACTGCACGGCGCCCAAAAGAACAAATCCCGCAATGATGTCTGAAAAGACCAAGTCGGGCGATCCATAGAAGAAGCGCGCAAAGACCGACGCAACGACAGACATGGCATCGTTCTGAGTGCCGCTACCACCAAAGAGATTACACGTGCAGCAACGAACGCAAGCACAGCATCGATGGCAATTCTGCTCCCATCTCCGCTCGTGGGGAATGTAGATATCGCTGTTGGGAAGTGTCGGATCCGTCGGGCCTACGGACGACGTGTCACAAATTAAAGGAGGAAGCGGATTGCCATAAAGAAGCGTGTGGTTTTCAGGGTCGTCGACATGCGAGACCGGATCCTCCGAAACCTTGCGTCGTTGCTGCACTGGAGTGCCGCCAATAACGAGGCACGCAAAGAGATTCATGCCAAGGACATTGCAGAGAAAGCCAAGTGCGACAATCTAGGCAAACGAGTTAGACGTGGAATATCAGTCGTCCTTGTACCAACACGTAATTTCCATCGGGGTAGCAAATCATCCCTTGATAGTACACGACTAGACCAACAGTGCTGGCTGCCAGCATCACAATCGCCCATGCAAAATGGACAACCAACAAGGGCTTCATCAGCACACGGCTTTCGTGACTCACGATCGTGCCTTGAGATGCCACGTGAAGTTCGAGCACATTGATGAATATGAGGAAGATATACAACGGAATTGAGAGCAGATTGTACCAGAAGGCGAAACCACTCATGTTGTGCAGCTGCATGGTCGAGCACGAGCGCGACGTTGCGAGGAAGATGACGCAGATCACGACAAATGGGATCTGGAAAATGAGCTGGACGAGAGCTGGGCAGAAGAAATCATCGCTTGCGATGCGGCTGCGGCGACCAAACAGAACCAGCGCTGGCATCTTGTTGAATGCTGCCTTGTCGGCAGAGGGCAGCAACCGACAGAGTTCAAAATAGAAATTTATTGTCTGCATCCGGATAAATAAAAGATATTTTCCGGATGATATCAAGACACCATCCGGATAAATCAGCTATCCGGAACTGGAGAAGGTGGATAAATATATAAATGTTCACAGGTAGTCAGTCTTGTTGCTGAAGACAAGACAAGGTTGGATGATTCTACTCGGGGACATTGATCAATTCAAGAGGCCTTCACAAATTACTTGACTGGGCAGATCTCACGTGGCCAATTGGCCGCATGAGCAGAGGGAGGTGCATTCGACTAGCAAACACAGTACTACATAGTACTGTAATTCTCGAGAGACACATGATGATATCGTAATTAAAGTTGGCGTGGATTGACAGTGAATTTGGCCATGAGTCCAAGTGAATGAATAGTTTAACAATCCCAATCGAGGGCTCTTATGGCTGTATCTCATGACTGCCGTTAGATTCCATGCGGAGGGAATGCCATGCTTCTTCCTTTTTAGTGCTTTGTCAGTGTTCTTTATAAAGCTGTTAACAAAAGATATCCCTCTTCGTTTGTCTCTAGAATTGAAGAAATTTGCAACATGCCTCAAGCAAACACTTTTAGAAACAATTGTAAGACAGCCAACTCATCGAGGAGTTTGAGCTTGAGCGATAAGGATTTTTGCATTGTTTTGAAAAACCTGTAATAGTTTATATTGCGGACGACCCCCTTTCTTTTTGCAATTTGGTCATTTTTCTTTTCGCCTCCAAGTACTCAAGCGAAAATGATCGACGCTTTGAATTGGCGCCTCACGTGCCGACAAGAAGACCGCCAGTCAATGATAATGCAGTTATGCCAAGTGCTCTTGCGTGCCACACGTGAAGACGATACGGCCAAAGTGTGGCAAAGCGCGTCCAAGTATGAAAATACTGTTTGGATTCAGGCGAAGAACCTATGGGAGTACAACCTTCTCATTCAGACAAAACTCCAAAATCTTCAGCAACAACTGACCTCAAATATTACATCAAACACGACCTCTCAATCGTCGTGGACTACGATGGAAAAGCAGTTCAATCAAGAGATGGCTGATCTAAGTCTAAAGCAACAAACTGCCGTCGAGAATTTGCATCAATCCCAATTGACTGAACGCAACCAAGTCGTTGCCAATCTGTATGAAAGGAAGGTATCATGGGACATCCAGTGCTGGGAACTCGCAGAATTGACTTATCGCCATAAATTGGCTCTGCTACAACTCGAGCAAGATCACTTGTCCCAACAAAAACTCGTGATCCAACGCCATCTTCAGTGTTTCGCTTCTGAAGTGTCAAGTTCAGCACCAAATTCATGCCAGATGAGTAATTCTGGGTTGCACGATGAAGTTAATCTGTCTGGGGTCACCCCGTCACCAACAAATCATTTCAATCCAAAGGTAATGAATGAAGCCAAGACAGCATTAGCTCTTCTGCGAGATCAGCATACAAACACAGTGCAAAAGACTATTGTGGTGGTTGAAAATATCTTGAGCAGGTCCAACATGCAAACGGCGATGTCGCCAGCATCGAAAACAAAACTGGAGAAATCTCTTCAAGGAATGAAACACATATTGCGAGCTCTTGCGTCCAACAGTGATCAAATCGATACTGAGAAGATCGAGCGATACATCACGACGGTCGTCAAGCCTCTCTACGCAAGATTGAGTCAAACGCAGTCCACCAAAACTTCTGCCGTTGCCATAGTCATCCCAACACCTCAAATGCAAGTGATGGGCAAATCATGAAAGTGATGGTCATCAAACCTAATGCTTAAACATAAAACCATGTAATTTACCTATTAACAATCAAAGTGAAAAGTGAAATCATGCATCAATCTTTTGATGCCAAAGCTTAAATCTCTTCAGAAGTGATTGTGAATTGTACCGCCACTACAAATGGTCAGTCAGTAAAGCGGCAGATTCTGAGAGAAAGTTGATCTGTCTTGACAGGGGGCGTATTGTCCACTCGAGAGTTTGTTGGTCAAGGCGTTGACATTGTCATAGAATTGTGTGCCATGTTAAATGGTCAGTGCCCGTGATGAGATAGTACTTAACTACATTGCAACACATCGACCCTGCATCGATGAGAATCACTTGGGTGTCGAGAACGATGAAACACAGAGCCAGCGAAATGAATTTAACCCAATAACTTCGTTAAAGACCGTTTAAATTAATCGTTCAATTTCACAATGAAACGGCATTTTGAAATTAACAAGTAACCAAAACGCGGGAAAGTGCACAATGAGTAGAGTCATTCGGCGCGGCAAAGTACACGGAACAACCTTTCGAGCGCTAATGTATATGGCTTAGGGAGTTGTCGATCCCCTCTCTGGCAAGGAAGACAAATGCACGGTCCTTCAGGTACGCTGGCTCATTTCTTCGCACTTGCTTAAACTTGTAGGACGGGACTGTATGGTCTGTCATGCTCAACCAAACGGATGTTTCGTATGGTATCAAAGGGTACATAGCACAATTCATGCTGGATGTGTTTATAACCAGGCTCATATCGTAGCCACAACAAATTTTATATGTTTCAAATCATCGTGGACAACAATGATGGCCATCGCGCTTTTGTCTTTTTTAAATGGGGCCGTGTTGGGGCAAAGAATCCCCAGGTGCGACAACCTTTATGCTTTGTGAAACGTTATACTATTGTTCTAGCGCAAATTGCATGGACCATTTACACTGGATGGTGCAAAAGAGCTCTTTGTCACGAAATTTACTCTCAAGACTGAGAATCCATGGCCACTAGAAGGGCCGTTTGCCCCCATCAAAGGAAAATATACGTTGATCGGTTCATATCAGAATGCTTGAGTGTGGACTTATTCATTCCTAGATCTCGACTACACAGAAGACGATGAAGCTGAGACCACAGCAGAAACAAACGTCAATGTGACCGTACCGACATCTAAACTCGAGCCTTCTATTCAAAATTTTGTCAAAGTGAGTATGGCTTGTTAACTCTGTGGCTTATCCTTAAAAAGATGATTTGCAATGTGGATTTGCTCATCCAAGAAGTTGCTGAAATGCATTTGGACCTAAAGCGCATGCCCTTGGGTACGATTTTGATCAAATTCTAGGTAGATTACTTTGAAAACGTAGGAAAATTGTCCAAACAACAAATTGCAAAAGGATACAGCATTCTCGATAGCATTTCCGAAGTCTTGTCGAAATTGGCAGAGTTGGAAGGAGCCAAAACGGAGGATCCCCGTAAAGCGTCCTCCCCACCCGCTTCCTCTGGGAGATCCACTCGTCGATCCACACGAATAAAATATACTTCTGGCACCACTTCCAGAAGTGAGATTTCAAAATGCAAGTCGCAGTTGAAAGAGCTCACAAGCGATTTTTACACGGTATGCAACCACATTATGATACAGTATCGTGTTGTTCTGATCAATGTCGAGTAGCTGATTCCTCATGATTTTGGCATGAACTTACCACCAGTGATCGATTCCATATCTGAACTAAAGCTCAAATTGGATCTCTTGGAAGTGAGTATGATTTAGTGAAAGGAGATTCTCATTGTTGCTCCGCAGGTGCTCTCGGACATAGAAGTCACACAGAAGATCATCAATACCCAGCAAACCCACATCGACATGAACCCTGTTGATGCGCACTATGCATCTCTCGGTGTTGAAATGGAATTTGTCGATACAACTTCGTCCGAATTTCAGCGCATCGAAGAGTAAGCATGTATGAGGAAGTTGAAGTTAATTACAACTCTAGATATATTGCCTCGACTCATGCTCCAACGCATCGACAATACAAATTGCAAGTTGAGGCCATTCACAAATTGAGCCGGTCAGTATTATCAAGGATAGAATTGCTGATTTAAAAGATTTAGGCCAAGCGAAACCTCAACTGAAATGAATGAAGTGTTCAATGCGATCGACAATCACCAGGTAATTTTTCACTAGCAGTACACCTTGTTATAAATGTAACCAGCTTCTTTGGCACGGATCGCGCTTATCCAACATCGCAAGTATTTTGACTAAAGGTCTACGTATCGCTCCACCGGAAGCACCTTCAACAGGTTACATGTTCGGAAAAGGAGTACGTGACATGACTTCTTTCTTTTCATTGAGATGTATCTTAGATATATTTTGCCGATGTTGCCTCAAAATCGGCAAATTACTGTTGGGCTAATGCCAAGCAGACCAAGGTATTGTTGCCGAAAGAAATACAGCTGTACCTCATGTGCTCTTGAAGGGTGTTCTTATTTTGTGTGAAGTGGCCTTGGGAAAAAGTATTGAAGTTCTCCACGCTGATGAATATTCATACGAAGCTCTTGAAAAAAAGCATTTTCATAGTTTAAAGGGACTCGGTCGCATGGAACCAGCGAGAGAATCGCATTTTGTCGCGTACGAACGATCATTTGGCCAATAATTCTAATCAACATAAATTAGGAGCGATGGCGTCAAAATGCCCAAAGGAATTCTACAGCCGACTACAGCAGACGGCACATTATTGTACAATGAATACGTGGTTTATCGAACAGAGCAAGTAAGAACTATCATGACCTTGCATTGCCTGATGAATTGAACTGTAGGTCAAACTCCGCTACGCTGTAACTTTGAACTTCGAATTCAACTAGCCGCAAACTGTTTAGGTATATCTGGAACACAATACAATGAACATGTATTTCTAAAAGCGCAAAGTGTTGAGTCATGTCGAGTAATCAGCCCACATGCGTTTCGCTTAAATTGTACATATACTGCCCAAGTTTGGTCAAATCCCATGCGCGACAAACTAAGACTTGCGGCATCTATAGGTTGGGCGTTGTCAATTTCTCACAATTACTATTGTATTGATTGACAGACTAGCAGAATTTATCCCTCCTTCTGTCTTCATACGACATTGCTAATTTTGGATGCCTTGCAGCTGCCACAATTATGCATTGATCTACCACTTCGATTACCCCTAGCATAGGTTACTCCAGGTTTTGTCGCTCAATGTCTTCACATTCATGATCTTGCTTGATACAGTTATGTGGAGTTCAAATCCGGATAAAGATACATTTGTTCGATCTTTATCCGGAACAATTATCGAAAAAGAGAAAGTCCAACACATTTTGAAATTGACGTGATGAGGTAAGGCTATCCAGCGACAAGACCGATCTTAACGTATGCGGTTTAGCAACGAAGCTTTGGGGTACATGGTAATGCCTCATGAGGCTGAATATATGATTGAGAATCTTACGCGCATGACGTTGCAAGATATGGGATCGTCGGAGTTTATGCGCATCCACCATGACGTCGAAAAATTGAATTTGCAAACTCATCAAAGCGCCAAGCAAAAATCCGATAATTTTGTAGTCGAGTCACTATTGACGTTCAAGAAATTGGATGTTCTCATTGAGAATATGCTTGTGAACGAGCTCTGGAAAGAGCAAGTGTTTCCAACTCTCCAAGATATCAGTGACACAGCGTCGCTTCGTATTTACTTCGTGGTAAGACTTGCCCAAACATCCATTACTTTACGACGCCGCGTTAATAGTTGTATCATGAAGCAGTGCTATGCAATCTCCTCGAAGTTGCATTTTACCACGAGCATGTAATTGAAAGTTTGGACGATGAAACGTTGATGGAAGTCATTGACTATGCTATGCGCAAAGTAACGTGGCTGATTAGTACACCTCGAGGAGTCTTTCGAACAAAAACCACTTTCCATAAATCTGGCAAAGACATTGTCCAAGAGCTCGACAAGGCGTCAAGCCAAGAGGAGCTCCATAGACAACGCCTAGAGATGGAATTTCGATTGGCCATCCAATGCGTCACAATCCTCCGCTACATTTGTGAACGTATCCATATTTTATCCCTCAATATTCTCAGCCGTCTCCTTGACAAGCATGATGTGTTGCTCTCCTTTGTGGCACTGATCGAAAATCCACCGTGGACGTATAAAACCGAAACAAACGAGTGGAAAAAGTTCCAAGATCAAAAGTGGGTTTACGTGGAGCCATGCGATTTACTGCAAGTTACAACAACCGAAGCACAGCCATGGATTGCTGTCTACTTCCTAGTCTGCTCAAAGGCTTCTCGGGACCAATATCAGCTCACATCTTTTCGGAAAAACCAAGTCTTGCGCATTCGAAAATACCTCAATGATGTCATGCTGGACCAACTTCCACTGTTAGCTGACGTTCAACGATTTCTCGACGAGCTTGCTATCGTGCAGCTAAATCCAAACACGGTGTCGAGCGCTGCAAAACTTGTCATGGAAATCGTTCCTGTATTTCGAACTGCTTTGTTGCGCCAATACAAAAACGATTACACCAAAGTTGGCCAAGAATTTACGACAGCTTGTGCTTCTATAAATCGCCACGATGACATGAAGCAACTTGCAGAGGTGTACAATATGGCAGGTATTGATGAATTGTTGGACGGAGCGGACACATCTCAGCCTCAAGCAACAAACAATGAAGTGACACCAGAGTCAGTTATTCCAGATGTCAACCCGAACAAGCCCCACTCGGTGAATATTGTCATTACAAATTGCTCTCAAAAAATTGTCGAGCTTGGGTCGGAAGACGAAATCACAATCAAGTGCTCAGTCGACGCGTCAACCGAGAAATTAGTCGAAACGACAGATGGAATGTACTTTCGCTACACTATGCACCCCTCGTCAGCGGAATCGTCGATTGTCGTACCGCCACATGCATTGGTCCATGCTACTATCTCTTTTGAGAGCTCAAAGAATCTGATAAATCTTCAAAACAGCGATCTACAATTACCAGTGGGAAGTGCGAAACCTGTTTGGCGGCAAGTGGGTACACTTGAAGAAAGCAAAGGCGTTGTCCAGATGCAATTCAAAATCGAATACCAGCAGTATGTCCTTGGATTGCTCTTCGTGTCGATTCCAGCTACAATGACGTAATTTCTGGATAAGAGAAACAGGGCTTGTCGTCAAATTGATTATTCTGTTGTTGCTACTAGAGGCAGGTTTTAGATTGATTCTGAGACTCGCACCAATGACTTCTTAGACATTGATTTATCCTGACGATTCTGGTCTAAATCGCACTAAACATTACAGCACACATTGTGCAGACTAAACTGAAAGATATTCCTGCAGCACGTATTTCATATTTTCATATTTTGTTCAGAACTACAAATGTAGTAAACACCTTCTCAACCCAATCAACTTCAATCAATGGATATAACATGTCTAGCTTACGAGAAGCGAGTTATACGATAGGGCAACAACGTCGTGTTATGGTCTAAATATTAGTTTGAGTCGATTGCTGACAAGTCTTCAAAGCCAACTCGAAAGAATCGTAACACAGTTGTCGAAATAAAGCCTGGTCAATACAGCCGTGCTTGTATTCGTCTTCGGTGGTCACAATCGAGTACATTTGAATTACTGACGGTAGTGGGGTCAATGCACGTAGTTCCAAACCACAAATCTTTGAAACAGACGATAAGGATGAAGCCATACTTTAACTTACCTCAAAAAGTCTTTGAAGGCCACGATACAAGGAATTTGAAACATAAAAGCAATTTCTTGAGAACGCCATCGGTTCACGGCAACTTGCGTAGGCATCTTTCCATTCGATCTCTTTGCCATCGAGAAGGGCCTTAACTTGTTCCAGCCTTTGCTTAGTTGTATCTGATAGTTGAGATGATATCTTACTCGCATTAGACCTATTTTCAGGTGCATTTTTACCTTGCTTAGCATCGACGGCAGGCCCCCACCACGGTACCACTGTAATGCATCTCGGGTTTGGCATTTGTCACCAATGTTGTTTTCAGGAAATTCAGACGGTAGTAAGATACCAACAATTTCGTACTCGACTTGATTTTCTTGGAGGGAAATGAAACCGAAGTGATTTGTCAAGTATGCATCGTTGAAATTGTGCTTGTATATGCACAAATGTCCCAAAGAGCCTTCTTTAAAATATGTGATTGTTTTTAGCATCTCTTTTGTGAATTGGGAAAAAAGCGGACCAACAGCAAACTGCCGAATGATAACATTTGATACAACATGCTGCACCACGGTATCAAATCCAAAATAATCGTTTCCACAGATGAAAACAACTTGTCTACAATGCGAAATATCAAACAAAAGAGCCCCTTTTTAGACACTGACTTGTTTGACGTTCCTTTCCATTCAAAGATAAGTTGCAAGAGTTTAAGTAAATCGACTCCACGATATGGAATTCGGTTGGTATACATGGAGTTGAACTTTGCCTAGTGACTGCATTGTGGCACACCTTCTCCAATTGAAAATACCTTTTCTCTCGTGTCTTCTAACGAATCATCGATCAAAGGCTGGTCAGACGCAATAACCAGTGTCGAGATGGGTTGCTTTAATAGATTATCCAACCTATGCCACCGCTCACATATTCCATCTTGTTCCTTCGATAGGCTTAGGATTCACAGAGCATAGAAGAATGTATACCTGCTCTTTCTGCCACACATAAAGACCAAAACCACCCCATGAATGGGTATATGACGAATTCGGCAACCACAACTGGTCTTGATATTCTTTGGCGACTTCTCGTAGTATTTTAGCAAGTTGGCATCTATGTTCATCGTGCCTATGTTCATATGGATCGAGTGTATCTGTTTCGTTCCAGAGCATGATATGTGAACCGCACATTAGACTTTGCCTAAAATTTTGTTATATAGAGAAGAAAGTTGCGTACTTTGTATCAGTCAAATTCCAATGATCTCTGTAAATACTACGCAGTTGCTCTTTTACCAAAAGAATCGTGGTTGGATCATTGATGTCTCGCGCCTTAAGGAGCGCCAAGGCTTCATCGACGGAAGGGTTTGAAGGTGCAACCACCTTTATGGTAACTAAGGAGAACGAGTGTATAATAACAATACCTGTCCACCTAAATGTACGACAAGATTAACAGAAGAAAATGGCTGCGATATCGAAGCTCCAATTGTGGACCACAAATTATGACTTGTCTTCTCGTTGCTCGAGAAGGAGCTTTGCATGTCTCGCGATACCAATATCATGTTCCACTGAGTTGGAGATTTCTCTGGAGTATGAAATGTGCAATAGAGCTTGCTATCTTCAAGGCCCTCAAAATGCGCTGTATAGTGTTGGCCGGGCCGTAAATGTGTAAAATAGAATGATTGTGGGGTTTTGGCTGAGAAAACTTGGAGCAACCTTTGCTCTTCCGAGGTAACAATATTCTTCACAACACAGCCAATAGTTGCCTCTTTGTCTACTTCTAGCAGAATAACGCAAGACTGACTGTCCACGACTCCCATTACTGGCCCGGCCAATACTCGAACTTGGGAGGCAATCTATTTTACACAATTCAACCATTTAAACTGCAGCCATACTCACTTGACCAAATCTTTGAATGTTAAAGACTGGATCTCGCCCTTCTAATGCACTCAGGTCCAGGAATGCAAAATTATTTTCCTGTGGTAGCTCCAGTGTATGCTGATATTGAAATCTTTGTGATTCACCAACATCACCAGTCATAGAGGGTGCCAAAATAGTTGACAGAGGTCCAGCAATCGGACCAACTGTGTACTGATTGAATTCAGTTCTCATCTTTGTGTCCTTGACAGCCGACGTCAGAGCAAACTTCGTACTACTTGCACCAGACAATAGAATCAAATCTCTGTTGGGTTTCTAGCTAGGTAAGCATAGTAGTCAAGGTGCAAAATACCTGCAACTTCCATTCTGACAAGAGTGCCAATAATCTTTCTTGATCTCTTGGAGTAAATCCCCACCACGACCTGCAAACACTTGCACTTTCATGCACAGCCAGCGCATTTGTTATGTTGGCGTTGCTGTCATCAACTATCGGTAACTCGGAGCATATCACCAAAAGCCGTACAGTTGTGTCGCCAAGTGCGCTTAGGACATAATCCCATTGAGCTGGAGATAGTATTGGATTATCTGGAGACTATTCCAGGACAAAGTCGAGAAATACGCTTCCCCCATGGTGTCGATTACCTGAGCTCCAGCAGGTGTTAGACGTGATCCTCTCATGTCTAGCATGAGGAATCCAATGTTGCTGTCCGTCTTGAAAAAGTATTCCTCTCCCCGTCGAGAATCAATTTGTTCACGTAACTTCACAAATTCTTTCTGGAGCTACAATCCAATGCCATTTTCGTTCGAAGCCAAACCATTCTACCTGTTCGATCTTCGCCTTGAGCTCATTCATTCGACTCTCGCAGCGTTTAACAACATCAAATTCCATCTTTCGTTTGGCCGTCGCTAGAGTCTTCTCTACCTCTTCAATTTCTTGTCGACTACGGTGTACTGTGACCGTCGCATTGATGGCAGCTTCAGATGACTTGACTAGCTCGTTCTATTATGAAAAAATCAACGGTCTTGATTGAACACGTCCGATCTTACCATTTCCTTGTAAAACTCAGAGTAATTCGCGTCCCAAAGTTGGCGCTGGTATTCATGATAGATGAGTCGTGCAGACCGCAAGAGTGTACGCATGATTTGCATCTATCTTCCAAGTGAGCTAAGCTCAAATCACAATTTCCTCAGTCATACCTGAATGGTTGGGCTTTCATGATTCGCCTTGAATATCTCGGAGCAGGTGAAATCGGCGTAAATATCTTGGTCGCTCCATAACATCAAGTTGGACACATTTGCCAAGACATTTCGAACATGCGGGAGACTCCATTGGAAGCGATAAGCATCTCGCATCCTCTCGACAACTTTTGCTTCCATTTCCTCCCATGATGCTTGCGGCGTAGTCGATTGGACATACCTAGAGAGCAAGACCCAACACTGTTGGAATGTTCGCTCCATGTGGATTTGTCCCCCAAGATGAAGGATATAATGAACAGGAGGACGCACGGTTGGGGCGACTTCTTCATTGCCAGCCACGACTTGCGCGAGGCGCTCCCATCCACCAATGTTGTCGCCATCGTAGACATTGTTTCCACTCACAGCTCCAATTTGCACAGGAGCGTCGCTCACATGCAACGTGTGGAACGTTCCATATCGAGAGGTAGCATCTCGCTCATTCAACCCACTAAAGGCAAACGTGTACCGCGTATCTGGCCGTAGCCGAGTCATATGGAATAGACTTGGACGATTCTTCACGCACTCGACTTGGACTCGCGACCTCTCAACTTCGAGCCATTGGCCCGTCCTTTCATCTTGTCGAGATACATGACAAGCAATTGATGTCGTTGCGTCCACTTCCAGCAATATCCTCGCGTAATCCAGACCGACTGCTCCAACAATTGGCCCCACATTGACCTTGACATCTGCAACGCATCAAGTCGGATCAGGCTTCAACTGGAGATATTCCTACCTTTTCTGCACCCCAAGACGAGGCCTTTGAATTCAATATGATGGGGAAGCAGAGGACGACGTCCGATTGGATTCGTAGCAGCAAGCACAGACAGCGTACTTTCCAACTGCTCGAGTTCTGTCTGGAGCGCGCGGCAACTCTCTGCATTACCCATCTCGCGTCGATTCGTATCTTTGAGAAATACGGTATCCGACTCTCATGGGTCATAAAATACAGAAATCCCATGGACGTCAAACGTCGAGTGACTACCGTAGATCATGAAGAAGGTCATCTACGCCTCAACTTGTCGAGTTCTTGGGGCTGAGAGCAGCTCACTACTGTGCACGCGTCGTCCATTGAATTTAAGCCCAAAGCTGCAATCGCGTCCTGCTGGCGACGGCAACAAGAATGGACGAGGTAAAGCTTCAACGTATCTCGATTATGAACATTGGTTGCTCTTATCCGATAAGTCTCAGTCCGTATCGGACGTGCTCAACATGAGTCCGCATTGTGGTTCTAGCTGGAGACTCGAGAAGCTGACGATCTTCATTTGCGAGGTCGACTTGTTCTGTCTACGCCATGTACGACGCGCACCGGCGTCTTTCAAAAGAGCCACCAACTTGTCATTGACCTCGTCAGAGACGCGCTCGGCGCAATTGAGCGGCATGAGATCCTCCTATTGGCATTGTGACTCGGAATTGGATCCTCGGCCAACGTACCTTGGCAATCGCATTCACGTCCGCGCCGTACATGACTAAAATGGAAGCAACGCCAAGGAAGGTCTTGGCGCAAGCGACGTGGAGAGGAGTGAACAAATCTCGTTTCCTCTACGAGAGGAGTCAAATACGTAGAAAGAAGCACGGCCATACCTGAAAGTTGACGTCCATCTGAGCTTGGAGGAGGAAATGAAGCAGTGGCTGCAACGTGTCGTCGAGATGCTCGTCGGAGCATTCCTCAATCACTCGATGGAGCGTGTCCTTCACGAACGGATGATTCACGTCGAAGCCGTTGTCGACCATGAACTTGAGAACGTCCATGCGCCGCCGCAGGGATGCTTCCTGAAACATCTTGACGTAGTAGTACGTGAGGACGTGTGCGTCCAACGCATCCACTGCATGAATCATCTCTTTCAAAGCACCAACTTCTCCCCCAGCAGCCAGTTCAACCATGAGCTTGCTGTTTGATAATACGTTCTCTGCAGCTTCAGCATCGGTGCATCGCAAACCATCCATCCATTCCAGCTCTTCTTGCACCGTGCGCTTGATCTCAAACACCATGTCGTTTCGCAACTAAGATCTTCCACGTAACTTCGAACATTCCGTCGTCCATCATGTGTCGATTTCCATGTCTCGGTGACTCTCTGTCGACTTCTTGACCTTGCTTGTCCATGCTCTTTGAGATCAATCATGCTGATCATGTCAAAATCACCCTAGGACTGTCGCGGCAGCTTGATTTCCCACGCGGCCGGCGGGAGTTTCCCCTGATCGGCTTATGATCGTGAGCGCATTGTATCCATGAAGCAGACGGGATTTGATGTACGTTGAGGCTTTGAGATGTTAAACAAGTTGGTCGAACGAGCAATCCCACGGCAAGGATAAACCGTCATAATTTTCTCTCTTGCCACTCTGGGGAGCAAACCAAGACGACGACCTACAACTTTCCTTGCGCGTAGTCCATCACTGCATTGACATCGGCCCTGCGCTGTCGCTCAATCCTGGTGTCTCCTTGCCTTGTTTAAACTACTGTAACTTGGACCTCGATGACTCCGTCGGGGTCATTTGTCAACTTAGATCGCTGTTGTCATCCCCAGGCCACGTACTGCCTCCGTGTTCCTTCCGTGTCACCTACAAGCAAACCCTTCACAGCTCTCTTCGGGTTCTCGAGCGTGATCTCGTGTCCAAACCGCTGCGTTCATCCGATCGCATGCTGACGACACTTGAGGAGCAACTTCAACTGGTTCCGGTCGGGCACGGAGGAATTCAGGCGGCAGATACGCAAGATTCGGTCTAAACCGGTTGAAATCTGGTGGATACGGGCTATTGCTCGGATTCGACATAGCCGCGCGCGGCGGTGCGCTAGTCGTCAAATTCAACACTTCGTCAACTGGTTTTGAAGATCGAGAGGCAATATCTAGATCGAGCTGACATACACGGCGTGCTTTCTTTTGCCGCTTGGCGCTGTTGTACGACGCCGATAGCTATGCTTTGATCGTCCCCAAGTCGGGTTTCTCCTTGACTGTGAGGATCTGGCGGAGGTCCACGTTCCATTCCAGGTGTGACCTCGAGTTCTTGCTCTTTGCGCTTAAGCTTGTTGACACCACTAAAAGACGAACTCACATCCTAAATCACCGTCTAGACAGACTTCGCACAGCTCCAGAGCGGGACAATTGCTGGCAGAAGTCTCCTCTCGCGCCGCCACTCGTCGCTGCCAAAGTTTAAATTTCGATCCGGATGATGCATTTATTTTGTGAAAAATCAATGTCAGGACGACATCATGGTCGTCCCGACCGATCACTTCACCAAGACGACCGCAACGATCTCAAGCAAGAGGCAATACAATTTGTACGCCGCTGCAATCATACTTTGCGCCGTGAGTATGCTACCAGTGCATCATCGTATGGCTGTACAACACCGATGACGGTATCCCCAGGATCGCATCTCATTGAAGGGTATGCTCGATGGATTGCATCCACAGAAGCAGAGGAAGCGTCACGCCGTGAACAAGTCGTTGATCTTTACCTCAGACATGCAGTGGAGGATATTCTACAAGGACGTCTGTCGTGCGACGCTCTCATTGACGATCTACTCAGTGCGAGCAAGAACCAACCTCCGCCTCTTGTTGTCGTGTGGAAGCTCCATGCGAAATCCGTGCTTTGCTTTGATAAGTTTCTATGCGACGCTCTCTGTCCCAGCGCTCGGTACCGGAAACGACTCCGTCCTCCTCGGCACTATCAATACGACGTTGCTGAATCCAACATCCGCCGGTTTGTCGATGCACTGGATTCAATTCCGCATCAAGCGCGTGAAACAACCTCGGCGATTCTACGGCACATCCTGTCGACTTATGTTGAGACGACAGAATGTCCCCAAACACATCCTCCAGTTGTGCGAGTTGTCATGGAAGCTCTTGTCAAAGGTTGCTTCAACGAGGCTTCACCATCGACATACTTATTGCTCGTCGATGCTTGCCACCATTTGAAGCAGCACTCGACAATCCAAACACTTGTCAAGGTTCAGCTCCTTCGCCACTTGGAGCAGCCGATGGCTTGGGCGTCGTCCCTTGATGTTGGTCGCGCATTCCTCAACGCACTTCATGTCGATTCTTTCATTGCCGTATGTACTTCATATCAATTACTATTTCAAATGTGTCCAGGTGCTTAAAGATTACTTTTGGACACATCCATGGCGCACCAACGACGCGTTGCTCTCATCTTTGCTCGATGGCTTTGACAAGTCGAATCTTTTGCCTCGTGCGCTCAATCTCGCTCACATTTTTATCGACCATGGGCTTCGCACGATGAATCCTGCCTTACTCAATACTGGCATGTCTTTAGTAACGTGCGTCTGCTCGATTGAAGAATGCACGGATTGGTTTCAAGACCACTTCGGTGCTCAGCCATCCACAGCGACTTCCAGCATGTGTGGAGTCTCGTCTTCCACTAAATGCACTTCGTTCCTTGCACCTTCCAAGCGCAACCTCCAATACATGCTGGCCATCTTGACTGAACGTGTAGCAGTCGAAGCATCGATGGATTTCGTCGATGTGGTGTTGAAAGTCATCAAAACCCATCAAGAACACCCTGACATTGTGCTGCCTTTTGTACAATCTGCGCGACGCCGTCTCAACGACTTGAAATCGTCGTTGCGTGCAAAATCCAGTACAACTACGACTGCTATTCCCACAGGTAGACTGAGCTAGCTGGAGATGTCTTAGATCGATCTAGTGACTTCTGCTATCGAGGAAGAAATACGTGCGGCAATTCAGACCTTTCTCGAGTCGGGGAAAGTGTCTTTGAATCTCCGCCAGCGTATTTTACTCCAAGATGCAACATGGAAAACACAGCTAAAGCCTGGTCTTCTTCGACCTAGGGACATGAATGATCATGTTTACTTGCTCGGATGGATGCAACTCGTCCACACACTCGCCCGCGAAGGCATTATTGCGCCATCAGAGTATGCGCCATTCCTTCAATCAATGCACAACCTTGTTCAGACTCGAATGGGCGCCGATGCTGCTGGAACTACGTCTTTGGTACAATTTGCCCATAAAATCGTTGAGTTGGATATTCTGCCCGACAACGTCGAAGCCAAAATGCTTCGGCGTCTCCAATCTATCGAAAACGACATCCACAAAGAGTGGGTGGAGGCTGCAAAAGTTCTCTGTGTGGCTTATCCTCGAACGCAAAGCTTGCTGACATCATTGTGGTCGGCCCTTTCAACTACAAATCAGGCCGAAATAATCCAGAAACTCCACGAAAAAGTGCGAACTGAGTTGAGTGATTCCAAATCCGAAAATCTACAGCTGCTTGCTCGACTCTTGGGCTTTATCTTTCTCATCGATGGAATACAAAGAGATGTTACAGTAGCATTTCTCGATGACATTGTCAACCCACCGGTGCGAGCTCGCTTTGTATGTATCTTTCGTGTGTGTGCTGAAGTCGTTCAAATTTCCTTAGCGGGTGAAGGAGGTACGAAAAAAACTTCTCATCAAAAATCACTATTCAGGCATTCCAGATACCATTCCCAAGCATGCTCACGAGTTTATGAATTGGATGTACTTGCGAATGAAGTATGGTGGCTTGTCTGGCGAGTCCAAGTGTGACTTGATGTACATATCAGAACGCATGGCGAACATGACTATTGGCAACGACATCGTGGCTTTTGCGTCTTGGCATCGATACGAGTTGCACACGTCATCTGACATTTCATCCTATCGATTCGAATGCATCACGCAGCATTTTATGCAACTTTCAGACAACAAGGCAGTCGCTGCGATTTCAATCGTGAGTGGCATGGGCAAAGAACTTCTCTTGCATCAAGGTAATTTCTCTCGTCTTCACAATCCTTCATGACATAGATAGAACAGTGCTCTCCATCAGTTTCGTCTGCAAGCTCACCACATAGCATCCAATCTTACAATGGACATTTTGCACGTGCGCGTTTCCTTCCCCTAAAACTCATTTCGTTGAGTAGGTGCATGCAAATTGGTCATCTAGTTTGAGCACTGACCAAAGCGAGCCGAGTTGCCGTGTTGATATTGGCCTTCTCCTCTTCTGTCAAGTCCTCCCAATTTTATTTGCATCGACGGAGAACAAGGCTAACGTGCATAGTGCCCTTCTGAACATTTTTATCAGCGCGGCTGGTGCTACACTCGACAAATCCACAAGGCCTGCGAAAGTGAAAGCGCAAGTTTGCCTTCTCTTGTTTGAGCTTATCCACGCTGTGTCCACACACAGTAATGTTATGCCCCACACCGTCTCCGCCAAAGCCCAAAAGACTCTGATCTCTTTCATCCATGCTCACCTCATGCAGCCAGCCCCCTGGCCACCTCGTGTGACCTCTGTCATACTGGCTTGTTTCGAGGACGATTTCCGGGCCTTAGACAGTGCTATCATTGCGTCAGCACTCGCGTCTTTTGGAGCCCTTCAAGGTCTCTCATCTTCCATTAGAACCAAGCTCCGCGCTCTGCGTAGTTTCTTGGCGTCGTCTCAGTCAAATGAAAAGCTGGACCAAGTGCTAGAGCTGGAGAAGACGGAGGATTTCTCGCATTTCTTCAAAGTAATTCGATTTTGGATGGCATGGGGCAATGCATCAAAAGTGTGGACACCTGAACTATTCCTGGCTCATTTCACTTCGACACCATCCTTCAATACCATGCTGATAGACATTGTCTATCTTGAATGGGTTCAGTGGACAAAATCATTGGGTGAATGTGACTCCACCCATGATGATAAATCATTTCCAGCACTGATGCTTCAGCTTGCCAGTCATCTCATTGTGACATATCCACATGATAGTGGCCAGTGGGTGCTCGATCAATCTAATCTTTTGTCACCTTGGTATTTATTGGTTTTGAAGCAATTTTCTCCATCCCATTGGGATACCTGTCATCGAGCGCTTGGCTCAAAATGGCTTTCAAAAATGTGCGATGCATACTTGGCCTATTATGCAACTCCCGCATACTTGTTACCCGCTGCCTCACATGAGAGGTACACTATTGGGCTCTTATGACGGCCATCTTTGACGTGTAAATGATCGTAGATTCCCTGAAGTGCTCGACGCCTGCTTGGCTAGTGCCATTCGACTCAACATTGAATTTGAACAAGAGGATCATGTTGGACGTTTGAGGCATATTGTGACCCCGTCAACTCTGACCTTACTTGAAACCATTCCAATCGCAAATTTTGACGACGGTGACGACGACATCAACCCATCATTTCGACTCTTGTAAATTACAACAGTCGGGTGTACTTGGCCCGGCGACGGCGGTAATGACGAACAGTAGCCACGACAGCGCCGACTAAACCAACAGCAATGACGGCAATTGTAGCTGATCCAACGTGCGTTGTTGCCGTCACGGTCAGGTTGACAGAGCTTGCTCCGATTGGATTTGTCTCGCCGCTGAGTAATTCAAGGCTATCAGAAGGATACATAAAAGACGAGCAAGTGTCATCGCCAAAGATAAAGCATTCAAACATGTAGAGCGCGTGAAGAGGACGCACAGCTGCAACCATATGCCCTGCTCCCTTGACTGTCTTGAATGTCAAATTTGTGTATACTTGGCTATACCCTGCAAGCTGCTTATCAGGTCCAAACCACGCTTTCCAGTCGTCAAGAAGCGTCAAATTGAGTCCTTCATCAGTGATCCACCGTTCAGTGCCGATAAAATTAACGACCGAATCGGCATCACCGCTATAAATAAGCGCTTTGAGACCTACAAGCACATCTTAACTTTGGTTGAAACCTGTCTTGGCTTACCAGCTGACAAAATTCGAGGATACAACTGAAGCGCCGATCGGCTTCGTGAATACATTCGAGTGACGTTGTGATTGCAGTCATTCCATAAGATGTGATCGCCTTGAACATGCAGTGCTTTCTGTACCGAACTGAGCTGCAAGTATGCTCTAGTAAACACGTCTTGACAGGGACCAATGTCGCCCCGTGGAAGAATGGAGCTTTCGTGCAGTGTGTAGTGCAAGGCCTTGGCTTGACCATTTTCAAGTAAACATACGTCGCCATAAATGTTGTACGGGTTGAGTGCTTGCTTGTCCACTTGAACAATGCCGGCATGTAGAGCATCCGCACATTCCTTCGAACACTCTCGCTCGGCTGAGCTCAAGCAATAACGGATCTCTTCACCAACACAGTATGTCGTCGTACGTTGGTAATTTTGACGGGAAATCAGGGCATGAGTATAGTAAAAATCCATGAGGGCGTTGCCATCAACTTTGTCGTCCGTCGCCGGGTTGCCAATCGAAAAGCCAGCGAGCGTCACATTCTTGATGGGAGCTGTGACAAGCTTATGCACGAGAAATGGAATGTATCGTCCAGCATAGCTTTCGCCCATTATATAGAACGGTCGATTGTGATACGTTGGATAGTGCTCAAAGAAAAGTTCGAGAAATTCGTACGCTCTGTCGGTCGTGAATTCTTCGTTGTACTGGCTGCTGTCGAGAAGCGGTTTTGAAAACCCCACTCCTGCTGGCAATTCTAGAAACACCATATTCGTCTTTCGATTCCATGCGTATTTGTTTCTCTTCACGCTCAGATCTCCTTCGACGACAAATGGGCCCAATTCTGTAAACAAACCAGCAAGCGACGAGCAACCAGGGCCTCCATTGAGCCACAACACCAAAGGATCGTTCTTGGGATCGTTTTCCGAGTGGACAAGCCAGTAAAAGAGCTCGACTTGAGCGGTCGGAAGCGCCATTCGACCTGCGTATTGTTCAAAATCAATCGGATGCTTGTCATTGTAGTTGGGCAGCGCTGTAATTCGATGAACATTTTTGTGCATTGCCTTCGTCTGGACGTCAGCATAGACTGCAAATGCCGCAAAGATCGCGCCAAACCACCGCCACTGCATGTTTGTGATATTTCCAAAATGATTTCCAAAATGACGCCCAAAGGTTCAACATTCCGGATAGCATATTCGTATATCCACTTCAAGTTGAAGTGCTGCACTTTCTAATTTCATCCAATCCAGTTTGACGATTATGCATTAAAATTTATATTATGACCAATCATTTACCGTTATTCCTGTGAGATTCATAGAGTATACCAGCACTGCGTTGTAAGTAACTTGTAAAATGGGAAATCGCACAACTCGATCGAAAATCTTGAATCGACCATAACGCAAACCACCGAAAATTCATCCAAAGTCAATGGCTTGCTCAAATCTAGGGACCAACAAACTTCGTGGAATTCTCTAAAATTGACGGAAACCTAGTCGGACTGGCAATGAAGTCTTCATGAGTTCTATTTGCATTATCCGTTTTCTTCCAGGTGCATCGCTATGACGCAATGTAAATTTAATCCTGAAGACATGACGGTTGTTCTAGTACAAGTGCTTCGCAACTCTTATGCAGGCTGAGGAAACACGGCTCGATTTGTCATATGGTCGCCAAGCTCATGTCAATCTTTTAAGAGGTTTTGAGACACTTACCAACCACAACTGAGCTAATGGACTATGGCTTAACTGCTGGCAAACGAATGTCAATGTCAGCAATTATTTCTTTAATAAACCTTTGACCACTCGTAGCGATTCATGAATTTCAAGTTTATATAACCAGATGATACTACCTACAAGGCTTCGTATTGTCTTTTGCGGTCGAGTTGTTTCTTAGCAATCGCTGCGATTGCAACACAAACAATCACAACAAACATGCCGTACAAGCTCCAATCGATCACTTGATCGCCTGTCGGGCTAAAATTCTTTGTGTCATCGTCGTCGTCGTCGTCATACGCGACGACATCTTCACCGCTGAGGTACTCTAGCGAGTCCTTCGGGTAGTCAAATGACGCACAAGCGTCGTGGCCATACACAAAGCACTCAAACATGTACAAAGCATGCAATGGACGAACGGCAGGGACCATGTGGCCTGCCCCTTTGACGGTTGTGAAATTGAGTCCGTCGTATTCTTCAGTGTAGCCGGCGAGTTGCTTGTCCGGGCCAAACCAAGCATGCCACGTCGTTTTGATCCTCAGTTTGAGCCCATCTCGTGAAATCCAACGCTGCGTGCCGAGGAAATTGACCACCATGTCGGCATCTCCAGAATAAATCAGTGCTTGGAGGCCCTTCGAGAGAATTTTTGGGTACAATTCCATCGACGAATCACTCTTGTGGTAGACGTTCGACACCGCGTCGTTGCAACTCGTCCACGACGGGTTGTTCGTGACATGGAGGGCTTCTAGGACAGCAGGCAGACGAAGGTATTGCTGGGTAAATGTGTCGGTGCAAGGGCCAACGCGGCCGCGATTCAATGGACGCAGATGACGGTACTTGAGATGATACGCTTGGGAATTGTTGAGCAAGCAGACGTCCCCATAAATGTAGTAAGGGTTCAGCGCCGTTTCGTTGATGGCCAAAATGCCTTCTTGGAGCGCATTTTCACATGCATCCGTGCAATTCACGGGGGAAATGACACAGCGACCGACGTCATGGCCACAGGCACTCTTGACAGCCTCGTAGTTTTCCATTGACAGCAAACCATGCGAGTAGTAGTAGTCCACATACGCATTGTGGTCAATAATGTAGTTGGTCGATGGGTTTCCAATGGCATATCCTCGCAGATTGACCGTCTCCAGCGGCGCTTCAATCAATTTGGTCAATAAAAACGGAATATACCGACCGGCGTAGCTTTCGCCCGTGATGAAGAGAGGACGGTGTTGATAAGCAGGATAGGCCAGCAAGAACTGCTCCAGAAATTCACGCGTGCGGGCAGCAGTCGTGTCGTCGTTGTATTCATTGTCGGGAAGCATCGGTTCGCTGAATCCAACACCGGCGGGGGATTCCAGAAATACCATATTGGCTTTGCGATTCCATGCATACTTGTTGCGCTTGACACTCAAATCACTCTGGACAACAAATGGACCAAGTTCGGTAAAGAAACCACCGAGGGACGAGCAACCAGGACCGCCATTGAGCCACAACACGAGTGGATCGTTCGTCGGGTCATTTTCCGACTCGATCAACCAGTAAAACATTTTCTGGCCGTTGCTAGGAAGCGCGAGATGGCCTGCATATTGGTTAAAGTCAATCGGGCGTTTGTCGGCGTATCCAGGGAGCGTGTGAATCTGGTGATCGATCGCGGCCACGGCAGCTGCCAAGGTCAACCAGACGAGATGCGTTGCCATGGTGGCAAAAGGCAAACTTGCTGCAGTTGCGATGCAATTTTTTAAAAAACGGTCTAAACTCCACGTCAAAGTCGATCATTTCAACGATGTCAAGTGACCACATCAAGCTTTGGATCTCGCCCTTGAGCCACGTCAGTGGATCGTTTGAGACACTTGAAACTCGTCCAAACTCGACCAGCGCCGCCCCAAAGGCAGCAGACTTTGAATCGACCCCCCCCCCTTGGCCATCTTGAAGCGAGCCCCCACGTATTTTCACGACCAGAACAACCGTCCCCACAGTCACAGCACGGTGTGCTGTTCCACGTAGCCCATTATTCGATGAAGTAGATGGCAGCGTCAGCAATGACTTGCAATCGGAGTCGAGGCAACCATTGCGTTCTTGAAATCGAACGATATCTCCCCCATCAGTTTCCCATTGTCGAGCTATCGAGCAACTGCTAAAAAGACCCGAGAAACTGGTGTAAACACGCCAGCAACCTCCGTTGAGAGCCACTTAACAGGGCAGCTCTTGATGCGCTCCAGTGAGGAGAATCTGCGAGTTCCAGATTGACATTTACAACAATCTATAGCAGCGTCATATATTGTAATAGCAAGTCCTGCAGTGGTCGTAACCACAACAAAGAGGCTGGTGGATCCTGCTCCAAGGAGAGACTGCCGACGTATGCGATGAGAACCAACGCATGAACTTGAGCGAGAAATTTATGGAAGTCGCCAGGCTTCGTATGCTAAAACGCGGTTTTTATCCTCTGTCGCCAGCTGGTTTTTCGAAACTTGACGTTCTGAGTTGCCTATCAAAAGGGCCACCGCTTAAGATGGTGGCATCCTCACATTCGAAGAAAATGTGGAAGCTGGTCACGTCTGCATTCGTCCTGGCTTCGGCGACGACATGGGCGGCAAGCCAAGATGTCTTGGCGGACCATCGGATTACATCTTTGCCCAATTACAATGACGAAAAGCCCATCAACTTTAACCAGTATGCAGGCCACTTGGTGTTGCCATCCACAAACCAAAAGATGTTTTACTGGCTTGTCGAGTCCGAGACGAATCCTGAGCTGGATCCTCTCGTGTTATGGCTCAACGGTGGCCCTGGGTGCTCCTCCATCGGTGGATTCTTTACGGAATTGGGTCCCTATGTGGTCGAGAGCGATTTGAGCGTGAAGCGAAATCCATATGCGTGGAATCGCAAAGCGAACATGCTCTTCTTGGAATCGCCCGCTGGTGTGGGCTTTAGCTCGCCACTCTTGAACGAAAGCGACTACAATGACCCGACAACCGCCGATCGCGCGTATGAATTTCTCAAACTCTTCTTCAAATCGTACCCCACGTACCAGGATCGCCACTTTTATATTACCGGTGAAAGTTATGCTGGCCAGTATATTCCCTACCTCGTGCATAAACTTATCAAGACTCCTCTCGACGGCGTCACACTGGTTGGTATGGCGATTGGCAATCCCGTCACGGACGACACGATTGATGGCAATGCGTATATGGATTACTATTACTCCCACGGCATGATTTCCCTTGAACAGTACGACGACATGACATCCAAGTGCCAAGATAAAATCGGCATTTATGCTGGCTTGTACGCTTCCTCGCCGTGTATCCGCGATCCCAACGTCACGTGCTCTAATGTCTGTGAAGCTGCTGTCCAAGAAGCTGTGCTTTCGGCCCAAACAGACCATTTGAACCCATACTACATTTATGGCGATGTCTGCCTCTTAGACAACAACCAAATTGGAGTCTTGCAATACCGCGACAGCGCTGCATTACCGCGTCATCCTCATGCTCCTTGCACGGATCAATTCACCGCTGCTTACCTCCAGTTGCCTCAAGTCCGTGAATCCCTCCATGTCCATCCGACCGCCCCTGCTTGGACCGATTGCAATGACGACGTGAATCGATTGTACCACCGAAGCACATCGTCGTTGCCATTGTATCCCGACATTTTGGCAACGGATTTGAAAACGCTTATCTTCAGCGGTGATGCCGATTCGATTGTCAATTTTATTGGCACGGAGCGGTGGCTTGGTGCTCGTGGTCTTCGTCTCCGTGTGGTTGAAAAGTGGGCCGCGTGGTTTGGTCCTGACAAGCAACTTGCTGGCTATACCCAAAAGTTCGACGGTGTGACCTTCACGACCGTGAAAGGTGCTGGTCATATGGTTCCTGCCACTCGTCCGCTCCATGGCCTCTACCTCTTTGAATGCTTTCTGTACGGCAAAGAGCTCTGCGCGACATTTGACTACCCGAAGGATAACCTCGAATATTTGAGTGGCGAAGATTTGACGGCAGCTGGTGACGACGATGACGACAAAACCACTTCAAATTCGTCCATCTGGTCGAATGGTTGGGCAATCGCGATTGTTCTTACCATTGTCGCTGTCGGTGCTGTCTTTGGATTTGTGTGGATGCAGTGGAAGAAGCGAAGTGGCTACGCTCCACTACTCAACAAGGATTAAGCAGCCCATCTAATATAAACTGTTCTGATTGGCCAATTTTTGTGGTCGTTACAAAATAGGCCAATCAAAATTTAGAGTTTCATCTCAATCATCCAGACCAGACCGATACTAAACTTCGAAGTGTCGGGCTGGTCTTAATTGCAAAACGCCACATTTTTCCGACCTCGGAAAAGCTGTCCTGCCTCTTCAACTATTTCACACGAATCGGTGGATGAGTGAATCTGGTCACAGCCCAACGCAGTTGGAGAGCCCGCGGAAGTTCCACGGAATTCCGAGGACATCAATAAAAGTTCTCGAGTTCACTGTCAGTGAATTATCTCTACTGGGTATAGATTGGCTTGGACTCACCGTCTGTAAGCGACTGGTACTTGGGCTTGTTGGACAATCGGTTCACGACGACAACAGCAAACACAGTGCCAGCTACCAAGACCGAGTACCATACAGCATAGTGCCAGGGCTTGACAGCAGGTTCAACGGAAAACGCAACATCATCGTCGTTGTCCCCTTCGTCGGCGCTGTAGACGACATCCGCTCCAGTCAAGTATTCAAGATTGTCCTTTGGGTAGTCAAACTTGGCGCATGCATCGGGACCGTAGATGAAGCATTCAAAGAGGTAAAGGCCGTGGAGTGGACGGACAGCAGGGACCATGTGGCCAGCACCCTTGATAGTCGTAAAGTTAAGTCCATCGTAACCCTCTGTATAACCAGCAAGTTGCTTGTCAGGTCCAAACCATGGACGCCACTTGGACTTTACATTTAATTTAAGGCCGTTGGTCGTAATCCAGCGTTGAGTGCCGATAAAGTTGACCACGGAATCGGCATCACCAGAGTAGATAAGTGCCTTCAATCCCTTGGACAAAATCGTTGGGTACAATGGCAAGGAAGACTTGCTGCGAGTGTAATGAATCGCGCTGTGACTAGAGCAGGCAGTCCAATCGACGTGGTTTCCAGTGATGTGGATGGCAGATTGGACGGCTGGAAGTCTCAAGTAGGATTCCGTAAATTGGTCCGCACATGGGCCAATGTTGCCTCGATGCACGGGGCGAATATTCTTGTAGCGAAGGACATTGCCTTGCTCGTTATTGAGCAAGCAAACGTCACCAAAGATGTAATAGCCGTTGAAATTTGCTCGATCACTGTCTTTCATTCCTTGATGGACTGCTTTGGCACAAGCATCATCGACCGTATTGTCAGAGAAGACTCCAGCAAACTTGGCAAGAGAAGTCTTGTTGCAATTAGCTTGGATCGCATTGTAGTCTTCGATGGAAATCAAGCCATGCGAGTAGTAATAGTCCATGTAGGCGGCGTTGTCAATCGCTTCGTCCGTGTATGGGTTACCGATCGCAAAACCTTTGAGGTTGATGCCTTGGGCAGGCGTCGTGACAAGGTTGTGGACCAAGAATGGAATGTACATGCCACCGTAGCTTTCACCGGTAATATAAAAGTCTCGGTTTTGAAGTTCAGGGTAAGCTTTGAAGAATTCAATGAGAAATTCTCGCGCACGGCCGGTGGTAAAATCGTCGTTGTATTGGGAAGAATTCAAGACTGGTCGACTAAAGCCAACACCGGATGGAGACTCCAAAAACACAACGTTGGCTTTGCGGTTCCATCCGTATTTGTTGCGCTTGACGCTCAAATCACTCATGACAACGAAAGGACCAAGTTCAGTGAAGAAACCACCCAAGGAGGAGCAGCCAGGACCGCCATTGAGCCACAAGACGATCGGGTCGTTCTTTGGGTCGTTTTGAGATTCGACGTACCAGTAAAACATTTCTTGGCCATTGCTAGGGATGGCGAGGCGGCCAGCATACTGGTTGAAATCCAATGGCGTCTTGTCGTTGTAATTCGGCAGCGTCGTAATTTTGTGATCCTCCTTGATGGAGCCAGCCAAGGCTGCGACGATCGCAGTAGCGCCAAGCAAGAGACCTCGGAACAGCTTCATAACCAAAGGCAAAATGACGAAGTGAGTTGCATGTGTCAATTTGAACCTGGCTCAAATGACTGCCATCGATCATCCCTTCCCATTAGTCCAACATGCTCCAATGAAATTCAAGTGTCCCCGAAGAACGAAGTTGCAATCTCAATTCTCCTTAATCAAGTACATTCCTCGGCATTCCTTGACATCCATGGGCTGATATGATAATCCATTCAGGCTTCTTACCGCCATATGAATCCTCCACTTCTTATACAATTGATTGCAAAGGAATATTCCACGTCGCCCAGTTGGTAAATCAATTGCGAATCATTGAGTATCGCTAGACTTCGTCATCTTATCCCATCTCCTCCCATGGCATCTTGGGCTCGAGAGAGTTTGCACACCAAGTGTTTTCTCGCCATGTTTGGCCGCTACCATAACTCTCAATGTGTTTGTACAAGTAAATCATTAAGAGGAATAAACTGCGGTCAAAGCTTAATCAAGCAAACAGGCCTTTCGATGCAAAACCTGATTGTCGATGAGACTGTACTTAACCAAGATATTTATTTTACCAATCAAAAGATGTTTGCGAATTCAAGTTGAAGCTGTCAACGACAAAGTGCACTAGTGCTCGCTGTTGAATTGCCTTCGTCACGCTTCAGGCCACGTCTTGAAGCCTACAACTTTGCTTTCAAGAGCCTTCGGGAGGGCTGGCAGGTTTTATAGATGAAATGGACTCTTGTCCAGCTCAAAATTGAGCTTAAAACTGAGTTGAACCACTTTTGTTTCACCTGATCCGAGGTCCCACAGGCATTCCAATTTGACTATCATATGACAGTCACCCATTTTTTACCACAACTGATTTTCACTTCGCAAGTCACCATGTTGGGCTTCCTTGCTGCTGTCATCGCAGTCGTTGCGGGCTACATTGTCGAGCACAAAGTCACGGACCTGCCAAACTACAACGATGAAAAGCCGATCAATTTCGACCACTATGCTGGCCACATCGCGTTGCCTAGCACCGGCCAAAACATGTTCTACTGGCTCGTCGAAGCTGAAAACAACCCATCGACTGCTCCTATTGCACTCTGGCTCAACGGTGGCCCTGGATGCTCCTCTATTTCTGGTTTCTTCACTGAAAATGGTCCTTTTGTCATTGCGAGCGATCTCTCCGTGAAGCGAAACCGATATGCCTGGAACCGCAATGTGAATTATGTGTTTTTGGACTCCCCTGCTGGTGTTGGCTATAGCACACCGTTCTTGAACGCCAGTGACTACAACAACGACGTGACAACCGGTCGCATCTACGAGTTCCTCAAGGTTTTCTTTGACAAGTTCCCAACGTATCAACGTCGCCCTTTCTTCGTCACGGGCGAAAGCTACAATGGATTTTATATCCCTTACTTGATCCATAAGATGGTGGAAAAGCCTCATCCAACCATCAACTTGGTGGGTTTTGCCATTGGCAATGCCTACACGGATGTCCACATCGATGGCAAAGCTTACTACGATTGGATCTACAACCACGCCCTCATCTCATCGGAAACCTACCGTGCCCTCAAAGACAACTGCGGTGACCGCGTGAGCGAATGCGCATACGGAAATGCAAACTGTTCCTCTGCGTGCAAGGCTGCCTTGGAAGAATCCAGTGTGAGCTCTGACATCGCCGATCTTAACGAGTATTTCATCTACGGTGATGTCTGCCTCTTGAAGGATCGACAAGTCGAAACCTTTCCATACCATCGCATTCGACCAAACACTCGCGGTGACATCACGCCTTGCGCTGACTCGTTCACCCATTCGTACTTGAATTTGCCAGAAGTCCAAAACGCACTTCACGTCACTGGTGGCTTCATCTCTTGGTCTCAATGCAACAACAAGGTCGGTGAAGTCTTCGCTCGTGATGCATCTGCTCTCTCGAAATACCCACTTATTCTCAACGCCAGCCTCAAGATTTTGATTTACAGCGGCGATGCAGATTCCAACACCAATTTTATTGGAACCCAGCGCTGGCTTACTAGCGAAGGACTCAAGTTGCCTGTCGTGTCGCCATGGAAGGGTTGGTTTGGACCTGATGACCAACTCGCGGGCTACACGCAAGGCTACAAAGGTCTCACCTTCACGACTGTGAAGGGAGCTGGTCACATGGTGCCATCCACTCGTCCTCTTCATGCCCTTTATTTGATTGAGTGCTTTATTCATGGGGAAGATGTGTGCACCAACTGGTTGTACCCTGTAGACAACTTGGAATATGTGAGTGGTTTGACCAATTTCAACGACTCCCCAGCAATCTCTGCTGCGGAATGGCTTGCTCTCATCGTGCCCTTCGTTGCCGTCTTGATCTTTATCACGTGGTATGCGTGGTGGAAAAAGGTGTGGGCTATCGAGGAATGAGACCTGAATATGTCTAGGTGTTGTTCCAAAAGAGCGCTTAACTTTTCGTATGCGCTTAGAGTGATATTGAAGTGTTCTCGAGATAACTTTAATATCACAATATTCAACTGTCTCTTCTATTCGTGATCTCGACCATGTTGCCCTGCGAATTATTACCCGTAAAAACGTAGTAAATGGGAAAAGACCGTATGTCGACAGAATTTATCTTTTCGGTTTGATAGAATTAGAGGTAGCGGGAGAGGAGCCAGTAAAAAATGTTTAATCATTTCTTTGACGATTGAACTTGGCTCTCACCACTGTTTGTCGTGAAAGGCGTATTAATGTACAAGATGCTCCGTTTTGCTATTATAATAACGTTAAACAAAACATGATTGCTTGCTTTGGTGTTGTATTAAAATAATACATGGCGCTGGAGTCAGCGGCTCGACTCTTCATCGGTCCAAGTATTTCAGGTTCTTATCTACGAGATGGTCAAGAAACTCCGCAAAGAATTCCGGAATTGTCCTAGTTTTTGCGTAAACTTGTCGCGGTTTGATGCTTCTAAGGTTGGCAAAATTTCTTGGTATAGCTTGGCAAAGGCGTCATCAACCAATGCTTTGTGTTGTTCATTTCCTTGTGATGCGGCAATACTGTGTTGGTAAGATGCCAAAGCATCAGGACTGCACAAAGACAACGATAAAATTGGTCTGGACAATGCCCATTGTGACGTCGCGTCTCCATAAATCAAAATATTGAATAAAGAAGAGAGAAGGGTTGACCACAACGAAGGGTACGCTTGAAGATGAGCCATCAAGGCATGTTTGACTTGTGAGTCTTTCTTCTTCTTTGTCTCATGGTAATACAATGTCGCCAGATGATCCACGGCTGTGGCGCATTGCGCAGCGATGGCCAAATCGTAGGAATTCACGCCCTCATGTAGACTCTGGACAAGCTGAGAAAAAATGGTCGAATCTAATGACACAACTGAAACGATTTGGTTACGAAATAGTATTTCCAAGAAGTAGAAGTAGGCGTTTTTCACTTTGGGATATGTCTAGAGAACAAAATGAGTTCAATTGAAAACAACGAGTTTACCATCAATTCGTCTAATGGGATAGATAAGGCCAGCTGTAAACTGATTTCCAATGCTTGATCCCATGCAACATCATTGTAAAGTTTGAAAACTCCAAAGTTTACATAGTTTCCACCTGCAACAGAGCATCAGATCAACATTTCAATCTAGGTGCGCACCTAAAGCCCGAAATAGAACTCCAAGACAAAGAGAAATGCCTTTGTACTTTTCAGCGTAAGCATCTCGTTGAGGCTGGTGGTTCAAAATCCGAGTCCCGTATGCCACAATAACATGACTCAATTCTCGAAACAGCAAAATGCCATTAGGAGAGCTTTGGTCGAACATGACGCGCTGGGATTTATTGTAGGATAATTCTTGTAAAAACTTGAGAAGAGCATTCATCACTGTCGGCGTATCAAACCAAACTTCCGCAGCCTTCGTAAAAATTGGCATGTAGGTGGGGTAGATGAAGTCAAACATACAGTTGTACGTTCTTTTGTTATGAGTGGAAATGAAAATACCACGGAGATCACGGCAAACACCAATGATTGCTTCCCGGACGTCTTGCTGTCGGTAATTTTGAGTCTGCATCAATTTCGATAGCACTTGTTCCAATGGGGCAACGTATTCCTCGAAACGATCGGACGACTCATCAAAGGAGGTCGTGAACAATAAACGAGAGATTGTGCTGTGGAAACTTGTTCGATGTCGGGTATTGGAGGGGACGGCCAAAAAGGGAAATTCTTCTGCTGTTGGGTGGCTAATTAAGTATTGGACAGTATCCAAGCCCAAGAGCAATTTCCCAGACGAGTAACCCGATGCAATATCCAAGAAAAGCGTCAGAGTTTGGCTAATTACTTTCTCTTCGTCGCCCCAGAACTTCAAGTTTTGTCCAATATGCGTTACAATCATGTTTACCACGACAGTGTGGTCACCAAAGCCCATTCGCTCAAACATCCGTTGGTAAGATTTGTGTTTTGCTGTTATAGATGTATCTGTGGGAGATGTCATCAGACAAACTGCAGCTGAAGACGGCGATGTGACACCAAGCTGAGGCATCGGCGGCATACCATGTTGTTCTCCGATGTAAGATCGTCGGAAATAGCTGAAAAAGTGCAACAAAGCTAACTCAAGATGCACATGGCATTTTTGACCACCCCCAGAATTGATCAATCGATGCTCAACGATTTTCATTGTTCGAAATACTCTTTGACACAGATCAGCGTCAACCAACTCATCGCCATCATTCATTTGGGATGATGTGTATGAATGACCACCAATTATGGAACCGACAATATAAATGAGCCAAGCAAGCTGCATCTCTAATCCATTTAGGCCTCGCTGCATAGCATCATCATCTTCACCCATGGAAGAGCCCAAGTTCATTCCTACAACCTCGCGATACTGATTTTGAAGTGAATCAAAAACCTGCAAAATATATTCGCCCACTTGCCGGTAATTGTAATGACATATCGTGGGTAATTTGTCAAATTGCTCAGATAAACTGCCTTCGTCTTCCAAGGGATCTTCCAATGAATCGTCTTGGCTGACTTGAGATGCCGAATCCAATCTAGACTGAACATAGGATTGAATAATTTGAGGAATGGCCTGATCAAGAAAATTGACTGAAGCAGGGCCATTTCGTTCTGCTCGGACATAGGGTAATGCAGCAACTAATCGAGACCACAGACCAAGTAAATAATGAATTGAGTTGGCCGACCATTGCCATTGCTGAAACGATTTAACGGTAAATGTTGGAGTCAAATCCACCCATTCTTGAAATGACTCAGCTTTCATCAACTCGGATAATTGGTAGTTTGATTTCAAGCGGCCCAATAGACGGCAAAATTCGTGGTAATTCGCTTGTTCTGAGAGACCATGCTGTGTGGAAATAATATGACAAATCCCCGTTAACAGGTGGGAGAGAAAATTGGCGCGCTCTTTGTCTGGGGAAAACAGCGAGCGCCTCACTGATGCCAGCAACATGAGAGTTTCCAAACAACGCGCTGAATTCGGTGCTTGAGTACCGTGGTAAAAATCAAACAAAAGTTGCATGGTTTCTGGCTCTTGAATGATACTGCGCCAAGAAGATGGGACTTGTAGAGCACCAGCATCTTCGGACGATTCGTCCGGATTGGTACCAATGAAGTCAAACGATAAACATTTGATGGCTAAATTGAGAGCCAAATCAGCCATTCTGTTTTCTTGGTCGAGAGAGGCGCCTGGAATATTCTTCATTTGCAATGTTTTGACAGTTGTCAATGCGACTTGAAAGATATGATAGAGTGATGCTTCTCGAAAGGCGACGGCAATCTTTCTGTGAAATGTCAAGTTTCGGCCACTGACTGGTTGATTCATCTCTGTGACCAATTCGTTCAAGATTTGCAAGCCAATGATGCAATGATCGACCGTGGCTTGGAGAAACTTGGACACTTCATGGTTGAGTTCGCGGAATTGTTCGTCGTCGAACCACCCGAACTTGGTCAAACGGCACACGAGTTGAATCAACGACGTCGTCACGTACTTTTCCAAATTCGGACCTTTCTGCGCCAAGTACCCTAAGACGTAATTGCGAATGTCGATCCGTTGTGATGGCGTAAAATTATTCCAATGAGTTGAGATGAGCTTCGTGAGACTGGTACTTGCTACAAGCAATGCATACATGCAAGTAGAATTGTCCAAGATGTATTGGCACCGTGGAATATGCTCTGCTGAGCTTTGCAACGCCAAGATGCTCTGCTGTGCCATTGATCGCTCCATTTCATTGCTAGATTGATACAAAGCTGTGCACAGCATTTCTACTTGCTTGAGTTCGTTCGCATCCATCTTGTAGCGCAATTGGACGGACGCGGTAAAACAACCCCCTTTTGTATGGATATGGGCTTGGAAGTCGCCTGCGATCACGCAATATTTATTCTGACAGGTTTATATGGGATCCCGCTTGTATCACCTTTTACAGGTAAATAATCTCCAAATATCTTTTAACCAATCAAAAATTTTAGCAGATGTTTAAAACCATATGATTGGCTACTATTGAAAATGGCTGACCAATGGATTTTTTCCATGAGGCAAATCTGTGGTTGGGGTTGAGGGGGTTTGTCTAATTCGGTGTTCAGGGGTTAGCATCAAAAGGGTTGAAGTTTTGGGGGGTTCATCATTGTCTTGGTGACCCTGTCAGATTGCAACGATGACGTCGTCCCGTGGTCGCTTCCTCGTTGAGTTCGTGGCACTGCCGCTCGTGCAAGCCAATAGTTACACGTACAAATCTATCTTGCAAATGATCTTAGTGTGTGAATGTTTTCGCGGTAATTGTCATAGTCGCACGTTTGGCGCCACAAACTTCAGGCCACTGTGGTGACACCGAAGAGCCACATTCCGCATCAAGTTGATGGTTTATCATGGGAAACATTAGCCAAGAATTTCAAAGCTGCATCACAAACGACAATTACACCACTATTTCGCTATTGTTATAGATGCTAGCATCGCCCCCTGACGTTGCAACTGGTGGTGGCACGTCCGTTGCTACGGTTTTGTAGGTACTGATCAAGTCATCCCTCTAAGCCAGCATGTCAAGATGTGCTAGTGCACAAGGAACGAACCATTGGAAAGGAAACTTCGATCCATGACCTGCAGCAAGTCTTGACAAGCTTCCAGTCCACACGGGCCTCTCGAAAGCATGGACGCAGGTTGATTCGATCAATAAGCGTTCGTGTATACTGCTCAGCCTACAAAGAGTCGTCATCCAATGCAGGCAATCAGCAAAACGACGTCGTGGATGCACATATTGGGACATAACAAAGACAATCCACCCGTGCACAAGCAACACATATATCCACAACACACACAAAAGAAGCATGGCCAATAGTCCGACAACGTGTTGTTGATTTGGTTGATGGCTTGCGAAAACTGCGCCTCCGAGACCTATCCAGCACGAGAGATTTAAACCACCACTAACAAGCTTGGCTCAACGTACCAATGACTCCATTTCGGGTGGGAAGGCGTCATCGTATCGATTGGCAATGCCACTGATAAACGGGATCCGTCGAGGCATCAGTCGGACCGTCATGCGAGGCGATATCGCTTCGGGCTGACGCGTCTTTTCCATCCCCTCCAATCTGAAACTGTGGTCGAGGCATCGAGCCAATCTTCATCGTGCAAAACCGTCTCGTCATGTTCATTTAGATCAAACGGCGACGTCAAGGACTCACGCAAGTCTCCTTTCTCTGTCAGTCCCTCAAATTCCATAGAGGACAATCAAGTGGCTTAGAGACATCGTGTTTTCCATCGGCCGAGGCAGAGACAATTGAGCCAGTTATCAAGAGTCTAGCAATGATTTCCCGCAGATCAACGTCGCTTTTCGACAGTTCTTTGGCCGAAGAAGTCTGAAATCAAGTATCAGGCATTTGTATGACACTGAAGTCCAAGTTGAGACGAAGAAGATATGGCGTCGGTGTGCGTTAATTGCGGGGATGAGCTCGCGTCGCCCGCATCGGAAACGATCGAATTTGACAGGTAATATATTAAAATTAGAAGGAATTAATTTTCAAGAGGACATCTCGAAAACGTCTCTCGCCACGTTGTCGCCACGAGGCACAGAAAAAAGGGAAGTAAATCAGGCTCAATTGCATTGCGGCTGTGCTGTGTTGCTTTGAAACCACAGCTTTGACTTGCCAACTCAGGACACTTAGAGTTTCACTGCAAGCTGACAAATTTCTCAAGCCATTCAGCCCACCCCCTTTCCACTTTCCAGCCTTATTCTAATCTATGCCCCTCAATCGAACTGGTTATGCCATTGCAAATAAGCGCCACGACAGCAATACGATTACAGCCAGCGTTGTGATTGTGGGTGGTTATCTCAAACAATCACCCTTCCAGAGGAGCGTCGTGATTGAACCTTCATCATATTATCTTATTGATACTTATTAAGTTATAGAGTTAAACATTTGATACAATTTCACAAACCGAATGTTGCATTCCGACTGTAGCGCAATTGTAAAACGAGTTTTGGTCGAGGTGGATCCATCTCATGGATGCAGTCGGATTAAGCCGGGGGATCTTCATCCGCTAGAGGATTCGAAATCCATGAAGAAATCCATGAATGGCATCGCGACATGCGTTCGGAAACGAGTGTCGCAGGAATAAATCCAATGCATCATGGAAAACCTCGATCTCAATTCTCCAAGGGCGGTGACACTCGTGGGGTGCCCTTGTCGAGACCGACCATTTCACCAAGAATGAAAATGTCTTCGTGGCTCCAGTCGTCCCATTGCATCGGTTCGAGTTTTGTGTCTGTAGCGGTTGCAACGACGTGTTCCCACGTCGCGTCGTTGGGCTGTGGCTCGAGTTTCATCGGAGGATCGGGTTCGTCATCGTCGTCGTCGTCTTCGCTGCTTGCAGCTGTCCCTCCTTCTCGATGCATTCGTCGCTCCATCCGCTTCAACCACCGGCGCTTCACGTCCGACTTGCGCTGGTTCTTGTTGTGCTGGATACGGTGAGGTTCGCATAACGTGTGCGGCTGCCCGTTCTCCTTAGTCGTGCGCTCATTCATGCATTTGCCAGACTTGTACTTGCACCGCCCACGGTACATGCTGCCATATCGGATGTCACTCGGCATCGGAGATGAGTTCACAGGAGGGCCACTTGGAAAATGAGCCGATCTCAATCGTTGCAATCGACATCAATGTCGCAGATTCAACACCCCCATCCGGTTCATAACCACGTTGTGCCAACTTGCTGCCCGCCATTCTCGTTCCTCTGTCCGCTCCACGACGGAGAAACTTGTTCTTTGTCATCTCTCTGTGCATGCATTAGAGTGGATGCAGAGATTTCACCGTCCGCTACCGGAGTCCTTCCTCTTCAAGCAACTGTATCCATATTCAACCACGGCCACATCGTCATGCCTTCTTGGTGATGCTACAGAATTCATTTTGACCGCTCAATGTAATCAATGCGTTGGTTACGAGAGGAAGTCTTGCTCCATCTCCATGAATCTGTTCATGGAGGAGGTGACGATATCCCTCGGAGAATTTCCTCGACGGATACATTGAGATGAAGATTGAATGATGATCGTTGAAGCCTTGCAATGCAACACGGATATCGTTGTCAATCATCAACTCGATCATGGATGCACAGTCACAATCGAGCGAGCCAAACCGCACCCAGATGGATGTGGCGGCGCATCTGCGACGAATACATCAAGCCATTCCTAGCCGCTCGTGTCTTGTTTCTTGGACGTGCTCATGTGGCGCTTGTATCAATTGTTGACATGTACGTCGATTACGTGAATCACGACTCGATAGAAGGCGGGGAACACGATGGACAGTGAATGGAAAGCACGACTCGATAGAAGGCGGGGAACACGATGGACAGTGAATGGAAAGCCTAGCGAAGAAAACTCTCCGCACCAATCAACTCGAACGTTGTAAACATGGATATCGATGACATCAGCGAGCTTGCGACATACTGTTGCTCCTATTTTGTGCTCCTCGAATGGATCCTTCCTCTGATGTATCCTTTCATTCACGACGAACGTGGCGACACACTTTGACAGAGCAAAGCGATGAACCCGAGACCCCTTTGTGTTTCAAGGGCAGTTGAATCACTCATGTGCTCATTGTACCCTCGTCAACTATCCTTGCGACACGAATAATTACAGATTGGACATGCACTCGGTGGGCGGCTGTCTCCACAAAGCATCAACTACAACTTTGACATTTGTTACACTTCGGCAACGTGAAGATACGCTGAGCCGACGTCGGCTTTGTCGTCGCGCTCGAGACGTGATGTCATGGCCAGAGAGAACTCCTTGACGAGGTACAATGCAACCATGCCGAGCACAAAGGCAACTACGGGTGGCACTTGCGAAATCAACTGAAGCCACGTGAATTCTGGCGTGAATGTATCGCCACCAATGTCCGTGATCAATTCCATGGCTGTGTGCGCTGCAGTGTCGTCGCAGTTGGCTTCAGCAAACCCGATCCGGTGGTTTGTCATGTCGTAGAGCACGTTGTGGTTGGCCAACATGGATGCGCCAATGATGGTAGCATGGGCAAAATCTTGAAAGAAGAGCGTCGCGGTGTACATGTTGTCACCGTCGTAAACCATATATTGGCTGGGCGGCAGTCTCATCGTGGCATTGTTGGCAAAGGTAAACTCGATCGTGGGGAGTTTGTTCAACGTTGCACGCGTCAAGATCAAGTACTCCCCTCCCTCACGGTATGTTGTGTAGCGCTCATCCAGCCCTGCTTCCTTGACGGCAGTCTCCCATTGAGCTTGAAATGGAGCGGCGACAGAGCTGGGGAGATAGACAAATGTCGTGCCGCTGTCAAAGACACAACCTCGGTTGGCATTGTACACAGAAGACGCAACATCGACTCGGTGGCCACCGACTGTGATTGTATCGAGCGAGACTGTCCAGTAGGTGTAGCCCGTGGTGCGGAGCGGCGTAAAGACCATCTCGGCCCCAGGAGTATGCACTGATCGATCCAAACCACCAATGACCATACTTCCGCCGGATTGAGCAATGCATTGAGAGAAGCCTTTCATGCTAGTCGCACCGCTCTTGAAGAATTGTAAGAAGATTGCATCAGGATCTTGGGACATCCCCATGATGCCGTCGGCTTGTTGGCTCAAGAAGGCTCCCGATTCGGTGTGCATGCAACCAAAGACAACATCGGCAGTCACGGAGGGGTTTCCTTCAAAGTAGACTCGGTCTTTCACTTTGAATGCTTCCCATCCACTGCCTTCGACATACGATTCAGCGAAAACGCACTTGTCGTCCGTGCTACATGATTTGCATTTGGTAAAACCAAGCGCGGCGTTTTCATGGCATGTGACGTATGAGGACGATTTAGTTGGGGTGTAGAAGGGATTCACGTGCTCGCCACCACATCCTGAGCAATCGGAGCATGGAAATGCCGTGTCGGCGCTGCCCGTATCCACGATCAAAACACGAGGCTGGCCACCGAAATATACTTCGACCGAGTGGACGCCTTGTCCAAGCATCAGATGTGTCTTGACGGCGCGTTGTTCTGGCTCACTCTTGAGGTTTTGGAGGAAGGCTTCTTCATGTGTGGTCTCAAGACGACGCATACGCAACGCAATGCCATTCTTTGATGCAGCTACGGCCACTACAACTGCCGCAAGTCCGACGACCCATGGCCTCATTGCTTCAAAATCCTAGTGTCCGTTCGAAAAAAGAATAAGCAATCCAAGATTTGACAGTTACAAGGCGGGCGGTGTTGAACCCACCAACCGAATTGACATCTTCCAAAGCGCATGAAGACGCCGTCAGTGTTATCGCTACCCAAGCGTGCGAGCCTAGGGAATTGGCTTACCCTCTTGAGTACGACTCTCTGGAAATCTACTTTGAACGCACTCGAAGAGATTGACCTCGCGTAGGAGTTGTACCCTTCAAATTGTCTGGAAGGGTGCGGTACACGTCGGGCAAATCAAAAGAGTTGCTCCTACTCGATCGTGATGGCCGCAAGACTATCCGTGGGTACATGTCCAAAGTTTGCCGACAAATACAATGGTAGTCTTCCCGAGCAAAAAAGAGCGACAAGGATAAGCCGCGCATCTCGGGTTCATCGTCACAAAAATACCAACACCTGAGTGTCAGTCGCTCCTCCCAACTTTCGGCTTGTTCAGCAAAAACACGATAATATGGGCTCTGCTTCATACTTTGCAAGCCATTCAAATGGTATTCATGTCAACGGTACGCCTCCATGACCTCCATGATTCTCTTTGATGTCAGTAATGAATGGCTACAAGTGTGGTGGAGTCGAGTCGTGCAAGCTCTCGAATGCTTCAAACCCTCCCAGTTTGAAAGAACTTTGAAGCGTCGCAGGACAAATCTCCATTGCTTTGGCGAACCTTTCAACAGATTTCATGGTATGTGAGAAGACTGGATTCGATACGCGGGCAAAGTTAATAATTACTTGGAAACAAAGCTAGACATAGTACAACGACAAGAGCGACATCGACACCTGGAGCAATATCGAGGTGAAAGCACGGGCCAAAATGAAAGCTGCCATTGTGTCGGAACTTGGCCACGGGCTCACCGTCGCAAAGAATGAGTGCTTTACTGCTCGAGAGCGTTCCCACGACTGAATATGCGTGTCGTGCTCCTGAAATGGGGTCTTGAACACTACAGCGAGCCACGCTTCCACCAGTCTTGATGACAAACAGTTCGTGGTCTCCAGCATCGACAATCGTTTTGGACGCGATACCTTTCTTGACTATTGCAAACGTGTGTCCATCCAAGTCTCGCAGGCAATCGCCGTCAACACGAAACATACTTGCTCCAGAGCTCATATCCCGCACAATCGGGCCGGATCCCATGTCGAGTCGGAGAGGACAATGCGATAGAAAGTGCTCGTCAATGGCAACGCAAGGTGCTTTGGGTGCGACGAGCTCCGTCGTTTCAAACTCAGTGGACGAGAGATGGTTGCCCATGGCTTGAATTCGTAAATGAGCTCGATCTTCCATATGGAACGGCCTGTCTGAGTCACATTTGGCATCCTCGATGATCCTGGACGTTTTCCTGGAAGGTCCACATGAATTTGATGACAAATACAGTACGCTGAGAAGTTCCCATGAAGAAAGTCAAGAGCTGCATACAACTTCCAATGGATTCTGCGACGAGGACTCCATGCAAGAGATGAAAAGAACAGTCAACTTCTTTGAACTGGACAACCCGACCGCTGCCAAACATTATTGACGTGTGAGATGCATCAAGCCATGGCGCTTGGCTAAGCTCACATTTGCAACAGCTGCCTGAGATGTCTTTGTTTTGGAGCGCTTTAAAGTCTTCCTCAGTGCTCACTGGATAGCAATACAATCGTGAAATATCCAGATCAAGGCTGTCTTCAGTGAAGATAGCCTCTGCAGGATCGAAGTGAAGACTCGTCACTTCGATCCTGCAGAGACGACGATGGTTGTCATTAACATGACCAAAACTCAAGTTGTCGAATGTTGGGCAACTTGTAAATATTAATTACTTGAGATTTCTAATTATTAAGGTGGATATTAAATATGACAGCACTTACTATCCAGTTGATTGCTGGGCTTCATCCAAAGCTGTGCATCCTCGAATTGGGTTACCTAGTGACGATGCATTGATCACTGCCTGTGGAGTCTACTCTGTCCCTTATCCAGCCTCCAACTTGATTTAGATTAATCGAATAACTGGGGACGCAAAGGCCCTGATTGTACTCCAAAGTATTCACGCAGGGACTTCCGGGATATCTTGCATCTTGCATAAACCGAGTTGTAGCTCAATAAGAGTTTCTCCTCACTCATAGATAATAACATTGAGAAGGCAAATCAATTGAGCGGGTCTACTATTTCACGAGTCTTCGGGTGAAGGTTGGATTGAATGAAGCTCGGCTCGAATTATTTTGCTTGTTTCATATTCGACCAACATTGATTTGGAGTGCAAAGCTGGGCTATAAAAAGATTCCAGGACAAAAGTGAATAAAGATCCCGCTCCTGAAGTGCAATACAGTATGTCGAGTACTTGTCACTTTTGATTCCCCGCATTAATTTATATCCTTCGAATACTGCGCAGAATCCGAAGTGCCAGATGTATTTGTGGACCAGATGCCAAAAAGAACAGGACATTTGATCCATGTGAGATTTTATACCCAAACCCCGTGGACAATACACTCGCACTCGGGACAACAAACCATATCAACAGATTCGCACTGAGCCTTTTCAGCCAGTAGGTCGATACTAAGTAATTGCATGAGAGTTTAGCCGCAGAAGCATCTGCGTATCCATTAGAAAATATGCACCCGCATCTTCTTCACAACCATGATGAACTATGCACCGACTCGACTTCCGAGAAGAAAAATCTACCAAAGAGTGAGAGCCAATTGCCTCGTAAATTGTTGAAATATTTTGCAGTTCGTGTTCAACGATGCGAAAAGAGTTCAAATTACTCATTCTCTGCCCGTCGTCATGTGTGTCCGACTGAGCCTCGATATCTACATTACAAAGGCATTGCGCCGAAATCAATATTGATGCTAAGCCACTGGGTCTATTATCATTATGCAAATTATTCCTGCTGACGAAAGAAAGAGCACAAAGCCAAACAAAATTTTGAAGGGTACTCCTCGTGCCCAGCAACGAGCTCAACGTCGATGTTTTGATGTAAACTCAAAGCGCTCATTACTTCATTCTGACCAAGCCATTGGGATCCGATGGCCTTATTTACTGAGCTTGAGCCTACTTTCAAATGTGATTTCAAAGCATTAAACCAGTAGTTGATGAGGTAAAGCCACTAGCCAAATCTATGCTTGGAAGAAGTATTTCATTTCGTTGACTCTTATGAATCATCAGCAAGAGGTAATGCGCAGTCAAGGTGAAACGGAAGTGCTGAAGATTGCTCAATTTCGCACGAGTGAATTCTCCAAGTCTTAATGTCAAACACATAGAGAATGCCACCAGATTCTATTGAGAGTAAACCCGTCAAGACAGCTGAAGCCTTGTCCAAATACAATATGCCCATGTGCTCCCAATTATCCGTGCGAAACTGATACCTAGCAGCAGCATATAAAAGCAGAGATCGTGGTTTTGTTTGCGGCTCTCGCGGTCGCAGAATTCGTGCAATGAGATAACAAAGTGCACAATATCCAAACACAAAACAAAGCAGTTTGATGAAGTGTCGGAAAGTTCCAATTGCGACGACGCCACTATTGCACTCGACTTGAAAGTCAACTTCAATTACAGAGCAGCTTCGTGATAGAGACACAATGGCAGAAGGTTGATCGACGAAAGACATTATTCCCGAGGCTAGCCAAACAAGGATAAAGCTCATGGCGGCATATCGAGGAGTGTACTGCTTTGTCACAATGGAGAAGACGTCATTTATGATATACACCATCCAATTGACCTCGCCCGCTGCCAAAATAATTGTGTACCATTCCTGTGGGACAACTACCAAGTGTTGTATGAGGCCATCTAGTGGACGTACTAGAGACAAAGTAGACGTCGAGAGTAGACAAATGGCGGCAATCGCTCGAACAAATATGAGAGGACGACCGATCCAAACTAGAGATGCTATGCGACTGAAAGACATCATATTCAGAGCCTCGACACGGCCGTGTAAACACAATATGTATGCACACACAAGGCAAGCAACGCAAAGTAGAACACAGGTGATATACTGCATAAGCATCCGCACGAAGTAGGCTACATTGGTGGGGACTTCAGTTGGATTAACTTGGACATCGCTAAGGGGACTAATTGTTGATATGGCAGTAATACTGCCATTCTCTCCCTGGAATGTAACCACCTCTCTAAAGCCTTGCACCCAGTCGAATAAGAACAGCCATGCGTAAAAATCGAAGTCAGGCTCGGTGTCTGAAAAAAGAGGGAGGATTGAGAGTGTCAATTTCGCTCCCCGTCGGAGAAACTGGACCAACGAGACATTCGTTGCATTTTGGATTGAGGCTCGAGTGATTTCTGCTTGGTTACTCAATATTTTCAAAGTGTTTGATGGGATGTATGCATTGAGAAATGCCACAGATGATGTTAGGATTGCCTTTGTGCTTGCGGGATTGCGGGTCTCCATCTCAACCAATGCTGTTGCGTTTGTATGTCCCGCCGCCATCAGGCCGAACATCCAGGCTTTCAGATCGTTTGTGATAAACTCCTGGACATTAAGACCGCATGAGCCAGTTGAGCTGAAAAATACACCTGGAAGACTACCTGCAATCAATGCTGTCTCCACGTCACAGAGCAGATTCCCTCCTCCCAAGATCGCACCCTCCCAAGCTCTAGGCCGAGGGGCTATCGAGAAGGAAGTATAAAGTGGCCAAAAGGCGCTTTGAATAGCATGACTTGAACTCAAAGCGTGTGTCAGCTCAAAACTTAAGTTTTGGAAAAGCCCTCGGAGTTGATCAGGACATGACACCCGCTTCATTTTGACTGAACCAAAAGGACCTAGGACACTGCGCACCAAAGACAAGCCTGGGCCAAGCGGTGCAATTAAATAACCTGTAGCAACAACGATATCTTCTGGGGTAGCATTCTGAAATGCAAAATTCTGACTCGTTCGGATGAGACTTTTACCACCAATACCGCTTGTGTTTGACAGAATAGCGGTCAATGTTTGTGCTAATGGCCACTGCATTTTTAGAGATGTCTGGACAGGTAGTTGGAAGGAGCCATTCAGATACTTTAGTGTTAAGGGATAACTCAATCCAAAAGCATTCTGGATGGAAAAGGATTCAGCAATCCCAAGACTTTTGTAATTTTGCCATTGCGTGCTAAATCTCGTAATATTGAAGGTCGTCCAATATGTAATTTCGTCTGCAATTGAATTATTTGTCTGTTGAGCTTCAGATAACCATGCAATTCCTTCAATCGATCCTCTCAGATACGCAAATACACTCGTTTCCAAAGAAGAACCCCAACATTTTGTCAAAGCGTTCGCATCTGCATTACGAAGCAATGACTCAAGATAGATAGCTCCGTTGTTCTTGTCCATTTGACAATACTGCTGCAGCTTTTGAGTTGGAGCCATTTCCCACTTTTGCTTGAAATCTACGTAGCAATATACTGTCATTATCCAAGGAGTTTGGCAGCCATCCATTTTCCTCAAACTCTGAATAACATTTGAAACAGTGTTTACCTCGTCTTGAATAGAGTTTGAGTATAGTATGGAGGCCTGGGAGGATGTTGCCGTTGAGTTCGTGGTCGTAACAAATATTCCATGCGTGAAATCTGTAATATGTATGTCTGGAGATGAGCTCAAATACTGCAGACCTTGGTTGAACCAATTCGTCATGAAAACTTGAGTTGGGATGTCAAACGATTCCCACCAAAAATCATTGCTCATAGCCGAACTTGTGAGTTGGAGGAAAGCAAAACTACTTGCAATTGACATTGCCATATACAAAAGACTGCCGTACCCCAAAATTACATTTCGTAGACTAAAGGACGAATCTCCAACAACATTTATGTGGGGAGTAATGCGAGTGAAGCTCACCATTTTAGTACATTGAGATTCAACAGCCACATTTGTCCATAAATTGAAATTGAACAAGTGCGTTTTCATAGGGAGAAAGCCAGACATAACAGATGTAATATTGTCGATTGGCCAAGCAGCGTGTACGGCAGGTGCTAAAAAAGCTTTAGCAGCCGCAGGGATAATAATGTGGTCTAAATGTTGCTCGTTGTTTGGTGCACTTTTGTTGCTGAGATAAATCCACATGGCGAGATTTGATACAAAAAGGCACGCAATTTGGACACCACACAAAAGCAGCACTCGCGTGAAACTACCAACTTCCACTTGCCCACTGATGCATGTAGCACCTCGTCGAAACGATGTGATTGAACAAGTTTGATTTGCTGTGGCTGCGATCTGAATCGGAGCAGTTGTTTCAATACAAAAAATTGTGGCGAAAGTTGTCAAGCTGTTAAAAATTGTACAAGTCCTCGAGTGATAATGCAACAGAGGAAGCAGGAAATCCTCTATAACGTAGGATACCCATAGACATTCTCCACATAACAGAAGGCGCTCGAGCAACGGTCGCGGGGTATGATCAAAGTAAGTAACAACGTTGGTTCTTGCAAGCACGGCTGGTGAAGTGCTCAGCACAACGGCTGCAGTAACTCCACGCACCAGCAATACCGGTCGTCCAATCCAAACACTACCGACAACTCGATTGAAATTGAACAGAATTCCACCATCCTGTTGAAATCTGTTCAGGAATGAAAATGTAAATAGTACAAGGATGATTACGCAAGAGAGTGATGTCAAGTAACATGCAGAGTACCAAACGTAGCGACATGCTGATTCGGGGAGCTCGAGCCTCTTTGCAGCCATTGGTAGGTAGTTCATCCTAGCAGACAATAAAGTCATATTTCCATTATCTCCTTCAAACACATAGGCTTCTCGAGTCCCATCAACCCAGTCATATAATGCAATCCATCCCAACGGTGTCCAAGGACTCTTTGAGTGTGGAAGGATTGCCTGTGTCAGGAGAATTTTTGATGTGTTTTCAGTAGCAAGTTGTATAAAGAGTAATTGTGTGGATTTGACCGCATTTGACGTCTCCTGCACATTGCAGGGTGACGAAAACTTCGAAGCAGGCTTTAGGGCGGACAAAAGAGTTTTATAGCATGCCTTTTCAGACACGACACTGAGTTTGCATGTCAAACTAATGTCAGAATCAATCATTTGGGATACCCATACGGCAAAGAGTACGCCTGGTTGAGTGAAAGTCATCGCAAATCGGTTTTGAGTCTGACACGCATCATCAAAATTAAACGACATTTGTACAAATGATTTTGCTGGAGCCAAAGGAGCACACAATGGATTTCCACCGTAATACAAGAGTCCAGACCTTCTCCAATCGTTCGGGACTACATCAACATCACTTTCGTGTATGGTTTGGAAAGAAGTGCTGAATGATTCGTCTTGTCGAAGCCGTTGATATAATTCTGTTTGAAACATGACAAATAATTTCACAAGAGAACCAGGAGGAAGGACTTGGTAGACATCCCAATTCATCAAAGGACCGATGAACGACCGCACCAAGTCACCGCCAATAGTCACTGTTGTTCCAGTGTATACTGTGTCCCAGTTGCGGCCCATTGCCTCCATTGAGTTAGTCATATTGCGAACCAACGTGCAACCCAAACTGACGCACTTCGTCATATCATTCCAGAAGCCGCTTGAAATGTATTTCGTGGACCATGTGGCCAATCCTCTCGAAACATAGGTCAAAGAGGTAGTTGTCATCGATCGACGAGTGCCAAAGGCATTAACAATGCTAATCGAGTTCAATAATCCCATTTGGAAACGGTTTTCAAATTGAATCGAGTATCGAGTGAGATTGTATTGTTGCCAAAGTGCAACTTCGTCTGATATAGGTCCCCAAGTGTGATTTTTCAACGCCGTAACCCAAGCAGATCCTCCCGTTGTGGTGGCCACTGCAGTCAAGACAATTTGGTTGATTTGAACGCCATAAGCTGATTGCGTTAGATCCAAAGGGTCTACATTTCGTAGCAGAGCTTCCAAGTAAACTGCTGCATTGTCGATTTGGCGTGATGCGCATCGCAGTTGCCGCTTGGCTGTGTGTGCCATTTCGAATCGCCTGCTGAAGTCCACCCAACAGTGGCCAACAATAGTAAAAATGTGTTCGTACAAACTATTTGCACGAAGTGCACTGATCGCTGACTCCAATGAAGTCGCCGCAAGCATAATTTGTCGCGCTGCAATAGGCCTCATGTCAATCGTTGAGCCTGACGTTGAATAATCCTTGGCAATGAAGGAGTCATAAATGTCGAATGGGCCGAACTGACCAAGCAACAGCCTAGTATTGATCACGTCTGCAAGGAATGTTTGACCACCGGTATTATTAAAGCCACGCCACAAATGATCGTTGGTCGTGTATTCAGACAGAACAAGAAGAAATCCAAAGCTGCATGCCATCGTGAAGAGGAGATAGACGTATCCACACGCTGAAACGAGGGGATCCAAGAACTGCTTGGAGTTTGTGCGAGTTGAGTCAGTGAATTGTACATTTGATAAGATGGAAATAGGAGCAGTCCTGTGCCTTTTGAAGCATTGGATCAGCTTCATGCAGAGATGGTTTGACTTGATTTAGCAGTTGCCCTGACAGGGACCAAACGACCAGTATAATTATAGTACACGTAGTACACAAATAGGATAACCATTTTATGTCGACTCAGAGGCCAGAAACGCCCCAGCGATTCTGCTGCATTCTTTGTACTTCATGGCTACATTTCTTGACCGTGCAAGATGCGAGTTGGAGCGGACATGATCAGCTAGAGAAACCTTTCACCGTATTGTGATCGTAGAAATCGTCCTGAGCGTGTCCTCGCACGTCAATTGATTTTCAAGACGAGCATCTTGATAACACCGTCGTCACAAATTCTTCCATTGATGTCAAATTCTGTGGAAGTTATTGCTGTCCTTGTCCTGGAAACTTTATAGTTGTGCACAGCCTATATGGATATGTTCTCTGGCTTTGCATTTGATTTCCTTCAGAAACACGGCCGCGTGTTGTCATTACTTGCTCGTAGTTTCTTCTCTCAGAGAAAACGTGTGAATTAGAACCAACTGACTTATATCACCGACATAGACAAATGAACACGATATCGGTCGTTTTCTGTAGATTCAGAGCAGTCCAGCACAATGTTGAAACAACAAACATGCAAGTTAGCATTGTAAATTGAAATAATGAGCATCAGTTGTTATGGACATATCTATTAATATTTTGAGAGTATTGAAACGGTCGCGACACCAAAGTGCCCCGCCCATGCAGCTCAGCCATGTCGTCGTCGAAAAAGATTTTTCCGTTGGTAGTGCCTGCACCTCCATCACGTCAAATTGTTGAACCGTTCTTGCTATCAGTCGCTTCATCCCTATTGTCCAGGTGGTCAGCATTGAGCTACTTATATCTTCTCTTCACAACTGGCTGTGGCATTGCGTATGTCACTCTCTTGGCTGAATACACAACGAATGATCATTGGTGGCGAGGCTTGAATACAACTGGGGGCCAAACCTTTCTCGCGGATGTATTCAACACCAAGCTCACTTCATATCAGTTTGGGGAGTTTGACCTCGCCGCAGAGTTTATTCCAAAGGATTATTCAACTCCAGCAACTTTCATCGATGTCAGGCCGACCGAAGCTAGAAGACTCATGCTTGCTCCAATTCCATTAGATGTGGCTATTACGACAATCCGAGCTAATAGCTTGTATGAAAACATCTTCACAATCTCTGGACATTGCTGGGTCGACTTTGACCGTCGATTTGAAATGGCACACACCGCAAAGCGACAACTCCGTTGTGCACTTCGACAAAATGACAATGCTGCAGTCTATTTGGAAGCACTTTTGCGCAATGTTATTACCGTCGACTTGACTCAATCAGCGTATGGTTTGCAGATGAATCAAATTATTTTAACAGCAGTTGCAACGACGCCTGAAGGATCAATATGGGTATCAAAATTGAGAAATCACACTTGGAGCTCTGTTGCAGATGAAGTGTCTGTGTGGAGCGAGCACGGCCTATTGCGATACAACATTCAGTGGCACAATCGATTTCAAACTGGAATTTTTAATAGCATTAAGATTGTTAATGCCCTTGGCGTTAGTCGATCGGTGACGACAAGATACGTGCCATTTGTTATCCGCGGATTAGCAATGTGGTCGTCCCGGCATATTTCAAGCGGTCTTTGGAATGATATGGCAAAATGTGTCAACCTCAAATGCACGATGGTTCGAAATATGAACAACTCGATGGAAGCAATAGGGCACGACTGGGACGCTTTGTACATGGGATCTACCCAGACCACTGGTAGAGATTTGGCGCTGTCGTTTATTGGGCCTCTTATGAACTGGGATACATTCTTTGTCGCTCCTCCAGCATCTCTGTTCAATTTAGTGGCTTCTTTTCAAAGGATGCTCAATAATCGGTTGCAAAACGACGATGCTTTCTGTGACGAATACCAACCTTTGTTCGAAGTTGATATCGACGTCGTTCCACCACATTGGGATAGCCCTGATATGTTGTACTATGGTGGAAATCCTCTTTGCGCCCCACTCGCCGCAGCCAAGCCTTTTGTTCAAATGCCATTCACATACGACGATGCATGTCTTACACAAAATCGGCTTGCCATCACATTTACAAGACGCGGTTTACTTTTCTCCGCGTGGATCATGCAGCAAGCAAATATGAATGCTAATTCGGTGTGCAGTTGCAGCGTATTGAGCCGCAAAAATTGCTATGATGCAATTTTACCTGCACTACGACTTGTGTCCAGCTTTCCCTAATCGTACAATTTACAATCAATTTCGGGAGACATTCAAGCCCTCCGGCTTCTGTTTGTACAATTTGCAACACAAAATCAGACGAAATTACTACTAACTCAACCAATTATTCAGTACCCTACCGACTTGTGGTCTCCCTTTGGCTGGATTGCTCTCTTTGATTGGGTTGATGGGACTAGAGAGGCCTTAACTTTAGAGGGTGATTACGGGAACTTGACTCTACTGTCTGGTCGCAGCAATTACTTGCCGTTAGCAGCAAAAACAATCGAGTTACCCCATACTGCCACGCCATACTTTTGGTATTCGGTTTTGTACACAAGAGTTGTTTCAACAACAGTGACGATCCTGCTCTTGATCTACGCCTTCGTCTACAAGTTTCGAGGGGAGAGACGCAACCTTTTTCAGTTTAATCGAGTGATGGGGAGCGTGTGGATAGGAAGGCCATTGCTATTTCTTCGTGGTCTTACTGCTACTTTTATACTAAGTTCTTCACCAGCCGTCTTGACCCCAGCCAACTGTCTAGCGCGCTTCACTACGCCTCCAAGGCCATGGTATAGGAAAATTTTACTTAGCGGAGAAACCCTGTGGATGTCCTATGTCATGAATGACTTTCTACTCCCCGTCACCAATCGAAAAACTCGAGCGTACGTTGCATTGCACTCTATGTTTTCCTTTTTGTGCATGTATTGCATCGAAACATTTCAGCCAGTTCAAGTCAGAGCGACTGTCAACCAAACTTGCTCAATAACATCATTTCGACGAGGCGTTGTATGTGTTGGCGGTGAGGTTGAAATCGGCAGCCATTCTCGTGTTTTCCTTCTCGTGAGTGTTCATGTCTTTTGTCTTGTAGCGTCATATCTTTTCTTTACGATATATCAATGTTATATCAGGTTGGAGCAAACGCAAGAAAAATATCTCAGCAGTGTTCTCATCTCAGCACCAGCGCAGGCGTATTTCATGCCTTCACATCAGAGTTCGCAATATTTAGATCCCGTTTCATGTGTCATGTGTGGTCTCTTGTCTATAAAATCACATATATTCGACTTTAAAATTTGGGAAATCGTTTACCGAAATCCCCGCAAAGGCGGGGCATTAAGTTATGCCATGTCTGACCAAGCCAAAACCAACTCAGGAAAGGCTCCTGAGTTTACGAGATGCCAAAATATTTTGGGCTTTGCTAGTCTCACGATTATGGTCGGTTCAATTATAGGCAGTTTTGCATTTCTTCAGGTCACAGGGTCGGCCATGCAAAATGATTTCTGGTGGTCATCATTTGATTTACAAACTCAAGTGTACTTATCCAATTGGTTCATCGAGAATCTGCAGTACATGAGGTCGATATCTAATGCAGATATCACAGATTTATCATTTGGCGCCTTAGCAACCACTACCGACACTTCCGTCCAGTCAATTGAAGTGTTTCCTCTCCTTGTGAATTCAATTCACGACGAAGTGAATACATTACCAAATATAATTCGTAGCCTGCGCCAAATGGATGGATGTCAAGTCCCATGGATAATGAGCACAACATGCTACCTTGATTTCCAGCGGCGATGGGAAATGGCTCCTACCCATAGGTTACAAAGTCGTTGTTTGAATGAAATCAGCAACGTTGCTGTCTTCCTGGAATCGATGCTTCGAAACGTTGATTTGGACAGCTTTACAGAGTGCTGGGGTGAAATGTTCGAGATCGGAGTGTTCTCGTATTTAACGAGATCCGCTGACGGAATCTCGTGGCAGTCACAAACAAATCAACGTAGTTTTTCGGTCACTGATGAACTTGCATATTGGAGCTCGATGAATATTACACACTACACAACTCAATGGCAAAATTACAAGACTCTTGGTATTGTCGAGACCTTTTCAATTCAAAATGCATTTGGATTGACTTATCCATTCACACTGAAATTCTGTAATGGCACTTATCAAGTTCCAGTTCAAACATCAATGAAAATGCTCATGCCGCTGGGACAAATGCTAAGAACTGTTACAACCAATTCGAGTGGTCTTGTTGGTCAGAGCCTTATTCGCTCGAGTGATTCGTTTACCTACAGAAATATAACCCCTGAGAATATACTGGTCGATCAAGGTATCATGAGTTTTCCCTTTGGTGAAGGCTTTAGTTTGGTACGCAATCTCCTTGGTCCATTCGGTTCTATAACGATGAAGCGAGTTCCATGCCCTGAGTCATTGCGTGATTTATACAAATCGATCACCTTTGAGGTGGTCAAACTGCTCAGCTCGAGCACTGAGACCCAAAACAGCTTCTGGCGATTTTACAGCTCGTTTTCGTTCGCCCCCCGACCGCGGGCTTGGGAAGGAGCAACTCTAGGTGGCGGTGATATACTTTGTGACGTATCTTTGGGATCAATGACCGGAACACTCCCAGGATCATTTATCACGTCTTCAGGATCATGTGGAGTCAATATACAAGAATTTTTCGTTGTATGGTTGGTAGGACTCATCGCATCGGGTCCAGTGAACACCACAGCGTTGGTTGAAATGGAAACTAGAAACCCAGCTAGCAGCAAGGCTACGCTTGGATTTGCTACCTCGTTCCTGCAGACGTATCTGGCTCGCGACATTAGCATTGCATTGCACAAGCAAGCCCAATTGACTAGAGCTACAATAAAAAACAAAACAAGGGTCTCTGTGGCTCAATTTCTGCGGCGTGGAACTAATTTGTCACTCTCCATACTTCCTTTGTTCTCGGAATCGGAGCCCGACTTTGAGTTCTATGCTTGGCTGTTTATGACTGATTGGGTCCAAGGACTTCGGGAAGTGGTATCCTTTGAAGGCGACGAAGGGGCTGCCACTTTAATCTCAACGTTAAGTCCGCTGAGTGACTTGCAAGCTAACCCAAGTGAAGTGCCAACAAATGTGGCGTACTTAGTACGCGGCCTCATGCAATACATCACATGGGTCATGCTGTGTGTTGCTTGCGTGGTGAGTTTTTACATTCTATATGTACGTGGTCATGTCGAAGCAGCCAACATGACTGCTTTCAGCCGTGTGGCGTCACTGGTGTGGATTGGTCGCCCCCTCATTCTCGTTCGTGCAATAGCTGCCATTTGCCTTCTATCCACATCAACTTTGACGTTGCAGAGGCCACTCAGTGGTCTCGTTTCACATTTGCAGTCAATGCCTCAGCCATGGTACACTGTTGTCCTTGCAGGGGGCGAGCTCAATTGGATAGTCTACATTATCAATGATGTTTTTTCAGTCTTACCAAGAAGTACACACCTCACTATGCATTTATGAGTTTCATTGTAATTTGGTTGGCAGCAACGTTATTATCATTTCTTTCACCTCCAATTGCTTCTGTGTCGCTTTCGAGAGTTTGCCCAGTTGTTCAAGTGGACTTTCAAGTCGAATGTAATAGTGGCACCATTGCGATAGGAAGTACCGAGAGATTCCTCACATTGCTAGGCCTCGTCGTTAGTCTCTGTTTTCTCTGCTACATTGTAGAGCGTCTGAGGCATCCGCACGAGTCACCCAGAACTGCTCAGTCGCTGGTACTGTACGCTGCTGCAAGATATCAATTCCGTACCGCAACTTGGGAGCACATGGGAATCCTGTATTTGGATAAATCCTCCGGTGTATTGACTGGATTACTGTCGATTGAAGTACTTTATACTCTCTATGTCTTTGACATTAAAACTTGGCGGATGTATACCTCCGATGTGCGTCAATTAGGGCTGCCTATTCATCTAGAGAATGCAATACCTCTTGTTGACTAATTTTCGCTGAAGAACCAACAGTTCTGGAAGTGAGAGGGAGTATTAACACCATTCGTTTTATGTATCGCTATCCCTTTTCACTGGGCTGGTTTTATTTACTCGATGCTCGTGAGTTTCGCTGTGTCCAATTAGCGTTTACACACTCTGGTTAACTCGGTCAGGTTAAGGTTGGCTTGAACGATACAAGAGGGTTCATATGTGTCTGAAAAATGGCATTGTAATTATCTCTAACTCAAACATCCTGTTATGGGATGTAAATTCTATGTCAACTCTCTGAACCTTGCCAATTAAGTGAGTTTCGTAACGTTGTGTTCTCAAGTTTGAACTATATGCATTGACGACTGTTTGCCGCAGAGACTCGAGGCGATACATAACCAGTTCTCGAATACGGAATCCTATGTGTTTATCGATAACGTAGTCTGTGTTCGTCCTTGGGAATCGGTTTTAGTCAAAGCATATCAAAAGCTACAATCACTTCTATACGCTCGTTTCTGGACACAGTAAATACTTCAAATTGCTCATTTATGAACACTATAACAGTGCTTGAGCGCAGAGGAAGTAAATCGAAAACGTTGTTAGCTGGCAGACTTAAGTGTGAGCTATCCTAACATGATCGGCTCCAAGCCTGTGGCTGCGCATCTCGCAGCCGCGCGTTCGACGTTGCGTGAGCCTCGCTTCGAAGCTCCCAGAGCATCCTTCTAACTTGAATCTTCCTTCGATGGATCTTATACCCGGTGTTCTTAGAACACGCCGTGATCTTGACGTGACATCATTGACTTGACTAGCAACAGTCCTGTGCAAACACAGTCATCTGGGCTTGAATATTGATCTGCAGAAGGTCAGAGTCGATTTCATCGTATTAAAATAGATTTAGACTCGCGCAAAAATTCTTTGAAACGAAATAACAACTCAATTAGAGTGTAGTTCTCGCCTTTTCAACGAGCGTCCAGTTGGCAATTTGATGATCCAAATGTTGAAGAGTCAATATATTCATCTTATAGATCGACTAGTGGGACAGCGTGCATAAGATGTGTGGGAAGATCTCCCATGTCAGATGTTGTCTGGTGCAAAGGGCATCCGTGCATTCGCCATGTCTTTATATCAAACACATACAATGTATCGCCAAATTCAATCGACAATAAGCCCGTGAGAACTGCCGACGCCTTGTCTAGAAACACCATATCATTATATTCCCAGTTGGTCATTCGAAATTGGTGTCTCGCAGCAGCGTACAAGAACAGTGAACGCGAATCTTTGAACAAAAGTTTCCTATAGAAAACGCGAACAATACTGAAGCAAATTGTACAAAGACCCAAGACAAGCCCTAGTAGCACGAGTAATTGACGAAGGCTTCCAATAACAACAGTGCCACTGTGACATTCGACTTGAAAATCCACTTGCGCCACGGAGCATACTCTTTCGATCGAAACAGATACTGATGGAGGAGAAACAAACGACAAAATTGCTGATGCTACCCACACAGCCAAATAGCATAAAAAAGAGTACATTTGAGTGTATTCATTCGTGACCACCGAGAAGATATCGTTGATGATGTAAACTATCCAGTTAAGTTCACCAGCTGCAAGGATGATTGTATACCATGGCTGAGGTGCCGCCGTCAAGTGCGATATGAGACCATTTAAAGGTCTCTCTAATACTAATGAAGATGTGGACAGAAGGCATAAAGCGGCAATCGCACGAACAAAGATGAGTGGACGGCCAAGCCATACCAGTGATGCCACTCGAGTAAAAGATACCATATTGGAACCTTCTACATGACCTCGTACTCGCAGTATATAAATACAAACAATACAAGCCACAAACAAGAGCACCCACGTTATGTATTGCATGAGCCACCGCATAAGGTAGGCAACATTGGTAGGCATTTCAGCCGGGTTAGCCTCAACACCACCAAAAGGAGTCATACTAGACATCAATGCCACTGTCGAGTTTCCTCCTTCAAAGGACACAACTTCTCGTTGACCTTGGACCCAATCAAATAAGTAGAGCCAAGAAAAGAAGTCGAAGTCGGGCTCTGTCTCATTAAAGAGGGGAAAAATTGAGAGTGACAATTCAGATCCACGTCGAAGAAATTGGGCGATTGAAATTCTTGATTCATTTGCGATCAATGCTTGAACTGTTTGAGCTTGTTGATGAAGTACGAGGTATTTGTCATTCGGGAAATATCCTTTAAAGAAAGCAGTTGATAAGATAAGATTTACTTTAGTGCTCGCAGGATTACGTGTCTCCATTTGGACCAAGGCAGTGATATTGACTGGTCCAGTTGCAAGAAATACCATCAACCACATTGATGTTTCGTGTACAAAAAATTCTTGAACATTCACACCACATGAGCCTGTGGATGAGTAAAAGACTCCAGGTAGTGTCCCCGTCATTGTCGCAACGGCGACGTCGCACATAATATTTCCACCGCCCAGTGTGGCTCCTTCCCATGCTCTTGGTCGAGGTGCAATTGTTGTCGACGTGTATGCAGGCCAATACGCGCTTTGGATGTCACGGGACGAGCTCAAAAATTTCATCATTTCGAAACTTACGTTTTGATACCATTCCCGCAGTAAGTTGGGAACCGCAACACGTCTCATACTCACTGAGCCAAATGGACCCAAGAGGTTCCGAACCAATGACAAACTTGGTCCGAGAGGTGAACTTAAAACCCCTGCACTTACAAGCGCATCTTCGGATGTTGAATTGACAAAAGCATACATAGGACTCATTCGAATCAGACTTTTGCCACTGAGAGCACTCGCATTTGAAAGAATGGCTGTCAGTATTTGTGCCAACGGCCACTGCATCTTGAACGAGGTTTGAACCGAGAGTTGAAAGGAAGAATTGAGATACTTTAATGTCAAGGGATACGTCAATCCAAACGCATTTTGAATAAAAAAGAATTCAGCAACCCCAAGACTCTTGTAGTTTTGCCACTGCGTTGTGTACCTCGTTAAATTGGAAGCGAGCCAGTATTTCACTTCATCTGAGACTGAAAGCTTGCTCGACCTAGTATCTGACAACCATTCTTTCCCATTTGCAAACGACTTCAAATACGAGAACACAGCTATTTCCAGTGACTGACCCCAACAATCCGACAAACTTTCAGCATCGGCATTTCGAAGGAGAGATTCAAGATAGATAGCACCATTGTTTTGGTCATTCTTGCATCGATCTTGCATACTCTGTGTCGGAGCCATTTCCCATTGTCGCTTGAAATCCACATAGCAGTAAATTGTCATGATCCAGGGCACTTGGCACCCATCCATTCGTCGTAGTCCTTCAATGACATTGGCTAATGAATTTGAAACATCGTGCACAGCAATTGCAGAAAGCGGAGCAACAGCTACAGTCATTACTGTAGTATTTGTGATTGCTGCTAGAGCTCCAAACTCAGGTGCTGTTATGTCAATACTTGTAGTCGCATTCATGTATTGTAGGTTTTGATTGTAAAAATTACCAAGATATGTCTGGGTAGAAACGTCAAACAATGCCCACCAGAAATCGTTTTCCATGGAAAATCTAGTCAATTGAAGAAATGCAAAGCTGCCGACGATTGATCCAGCCATATAGAGTAAACTAGCATATCCTATCGCAGTGTTCCGCCACGTAAATTGTGGAGAGGACTTGGGCTTGTTTGAAGACATATCGTTGGTAATGTTTGCCTCTTTTCCACACTCGAAGTCCTTGGTAACCAAGTCCCAAATATTGAAGTTGAAATGTGAAGATGGCAAAGGCAAAAGACCAGACATGACACAAGCAATAGAGTCCAATGGATACGACGAATCGTGAGAGGTTATGAAGAAAGCATTGGCTGCAGCTGGAACAAGGAATCGATCCGGATTGTGCATCTGAAATGTGTGGAGTTTGCGCCTTGTGAAACACCATTCAAAAATATAAATCATAACGAGGGACGATAAAAGGCACATAATTTGAACAAAAACGAGGAGTTGAACCCGAGTGAAGTCACCGATGTTTACGTGACCACCTTGGCAAACTGCTCCTCGACGAAAAGACGTAAATTTGCATTCATGGCTAACTGTTGCTTGGACTTGAATGGGGTATTGGTGTTCAATCCAAAATGTTGCCACGAACGATAGAATCGCATTGAGAGTTGCATACTTTTTTGTAATTGGATTTGATATGGGAAGAAGAGCATCGTTTAGCACATATGAGATCCACAGCGATTCGCCACATAACAGGAGACGGATGATCAGCGACCGTGGTGAGTTGAGAAAAAATGTCATGCTGTTTTGCTTGGTTAGAATTGTTGGTGATGTACTCAGGATTAGAATAGCGGTCAGACCACGTAGAAACAAAAGAGGTCTTCCAATCCAAATGCTACCGACCACTCGATTGAATTGAAAAAGATTCCGGGCCTCGCCGTGAAATTTATTTACGAATGCATACATCAATATTACCAAAGCTGTTCCAAAGGAGATAAAGGTGAAGTATAATGCCATATACCTAAAGTAGCGGCATGCGGTTTGGGGTAATTCAAGAGATTTTGGTGCCAACGGTAAATAGCTGCTTGCGGCAGAAAGTAATGTCAAGTTCCCTGTATCCCCTTCGAAATTAAATGCTTCTCTTGTTCCGTCTACCCAGTCAAATAGTGTAATCCAACCAAATGCCGACCATTGATCATTTGGAGACTGCACTACGGGTTGAGTGAGAAGTCGCTTGGTTGTGTTCTGGGTTGCAAACTGAATAAACAATAGATTGAGAGATCGAATATCTTGCACAATTGTTTGGATATTGCTTGGTTTTATGAAATCCGACACCAGGTTTTGGGCAGATGCGAAGATATCATTGCAATACATGGCATGTATATCGCTGCAGTTGCAAACAGTTCCAACGTCGCTCAAGGCCAATTGCGACACCCACGCCGAGAAAAGTACACCAAGGCGACCGAATCGAATTGAAAATCGCTCTTGTACTTGACAAGCATCATCAAAGCTGAATGGCATCTGAATATACGGCTTGGCCTGAGCTAGCGGGGCACACAGTGGATTTCCACCGAAGTATGATATGCCAATCTCATCCCATCCTGGAGGTGTGACATCAATGTCTACTTCTTTTATGGATTCATAGACAGAGCTGAAAGCTGAGTCGGTTTGCAATCGATTGTACAATTGGCCTTGAAACTTAACTACCACATCAACAAGAGATGCAGGGGGAGCAACATAGTAAGTATCCCAATTCACAAGGGGGCCGAGGAACTCCCGTGCCAAATCACCACTTGTATTTTGGGCAGAGCCCATGTACGTTGTGTCCCAGTTGCGTCCCAACGCTTCCAGTGAATTGTTCTTGTTCCGAAGCAATGTACATCCAAAGGTCACACATTTCGTCAAGTCGTTCCAAAGACCGGCTGCAATTTGTTTCGTTGTCCAAGTTGCTAGTCCTGCGACAATGAACGGCACAGAGTGTGTCGTCATCCATCTGCCAACTCCAAGTGCATTCACGACGGTGATAGTATTCTCATAGCCGAGCAGAAATCGATTTTGGGATTGGATTGTGAATCTTGTTAGGCCATTTTGCTGCCAGAACGCAACTTCATCGGACACTGCTCCCCATTTGTGTGCATTCAGTGCAGCAAGCCATGCTGACCCCTCTGTCGTCTGAACTACTGCGCTGAAAATAATTTGATTGATTTGTACACCATATGATGATTGAGCCCAGTCTGTGGGATCGACATTTCGAGCTAAAGTTTCCAAATGAACCGCAGCATTGTCGTATTGGCGCAGTGCGCATCTTAGTTGTCGTTTGGCAGTGTGTGCCATTTCGAATCGATGACTGAAATCAACCCAACAGTACGGAATAATTGTGAAAATGTTTTCGTACAAACCATTAGTACGAATTGTTGTGACAACCTTTTCCAAAGGTATAGAACTCAGTAGAATCTTTCGCACCGACGTAGGTCGCATGTCAATGAACGTGTTTGGGGTAGAATAATCTTTTGGGAGTGAGCTCGCAAAGAGGTCAAAGTCACCTAGCTGGCCCATATTGATCCTGGTATTGAAGACATCGGCAACAAATGTGTGACCACCAGTTGTGTTGAATTCTCGCCACCAGTGGTCATTTGTAGTGTATTCCGAAATGAGAAGAACAAACCCAATGCTGCATCCAATTGTGAAGAACAGGTATGCGTAGCTTACAATTCCCGACAGAATGAAGGACAACGGTAGCGCTGAGAGCATGTCTGCCGACGTTGCGGTGTGTTCCTCTGACGCTGTCGAGGCAGGTATGACTCTTTCTTTGCCCCCGATGCGAGACATGGTTGATCGCACCTCGTTGGAAGGAGGTGCAAGAGTACGTTTCGACGCTAGATGGGGTCGCTATTAATGTAACTTCTTGAACGATAGGAAAACGGTCTATACTGTAACTGATCGATCTTGTGCCCAATTCATTGATCGGAACGATTTCACAGTCAATCGCAACCAGGCCTTGGTGATAATATATTTACTCAAAACATATATTTAAATATATTGTTATCAATAATGGGGGTGTCAAAATAAATTGACAACAATAATTTAGGTGTTCATGGTGCTTCTAAACAATTGATTATATTTAAAATAAATAAATATATCGATTTTTCTTCACGTTGGCCACCACTGCCATTTTCGAAAGTTTATTCTTCGTTCAAACCTATCGTGTGCGACCATTCGGATCCAATTCGACTAACGTATTGATTCAATGGCTCTGAATGCCACATATGGGTGAAAAGTCGCGTCCTTTCAAGTGACAAGACGCGACTTTTCACCCATAAACGGCTTAAACGACCATATAACTAACATTGCACTTTCTGTTTTTCCTTGCAAATGCCGCGCGCACGCGATCCCAACTTACCATCCGCCAGGGACTACTGTGAATTGTACTTCGGAACAGCTCCAACAGATGCTAAAAACCATATATGGACCTGTTCGTGCGGTCGCCCTCGAAAGTGCAATACCAAAAACATGGATATCACAACTTATTTGAACATGTGAAAGAGCGTCACATTGATTACGAAGACGTATACAAACTGTCTCTTACAGCGATGCTCGACACTAAAACTACCAACGTGTGCCGATGGATTGAGTGGATCATCACAGCACAACTCTCTCTCTCGTTTGCTGACAACGAATTGACTCACAAAAATTCAAGTCTCAAAAAAATGACGTCAAAAACGCTTAAAACCTATGGTTTTAAGCTTGTCGAAATGGTTGAACGTCAAATGTTTGTTGATATGGGCAACTCTCCTTTTGCTTTGGTTTTTGATGGTTGGTCAGTCGATTCAACACATTTTGTGGGCCTTTTGGCATTCTACACCACGTCTGGCGAGCATCCAGTCGACAAACTCGCCTTATTGGCGTTTGCCCCATTGTTAGAAGAAACCAATTTTTCAGCTGAAAATCATGTCGATTTTATCCGAAACACTTTGACCTGGTATGGTTTTTCACATGATGCAGTCGAGAAGCGTTTAATTGCTCTGACTCGCGATAATTGCTCGACCAATAAGGCAACAGCTGACCTGCTATCACGACCTTTGATTGGTTGTCATAGTCATCGCTTCAACCTCGGTGTCGAGAGATACCTCAACCTGAACCTCTCCGATGAGCTTTCCAATGTGACCGCTGTGATGAACAAACTACGCGCACTAAAAGCAGGAGGCCGTTTGCGTATGTTTACAACACTGAAGCCTAAGAAGCGCAACGCTACGCGCTGGACTGGCGCTGTGGACATGCTACGGTGCTTCATTGTGTACCGAGATGGTGGTCACATTGACGCAATGGATTCTGAAATGTCCTCCTTATTGCCTTCTCCAAGCCACGAATTAAAGATTCACAATCATATACCAATCCTTGAGAAGTTTGAATCGATAACAAAAGCTTTGCAGTCGTCCGAAACAAGTATTTTGGATGCTCGCAGCATGTTCGACGAAATGATCGCCAAGCATCCTCATTTTCAAGAATACATCTCGCCATCGTCTCAAATTGTACATTCTCCTGTATTTGAATGTGCTATTGTGAAGCTGCAGAGTCGTCTCGAAGCTACACTATCTGATATAGAAGCGTTATCTGTTGTGCGGCTCTTAAAAACCTCATCGGTCGACACAGATGCATTATTCCAAAATGAAAAGGACTATGCCACACAACTGCTAAAGCGCAAAAGGCTTGAGAGAGACATGGCTTCGGGATTCCTTCCAACAACCTTCTTACTCCCAACATCTAATGATGTCGAGCGCCTTTTTTAGCCTTGCCAAAAATGTGTATGCACCAAGCCGCCGCTCACTTCACCCACGAACACTGGAAATGCTCTTGTTTCTCCGTTGCAACCGAGAATATTGGAACGTCCAACTTGTTTCGCAGGTCGTGAACGCTTCCAGTACTGTTGAAGATGATGCATTAGACTCTGATAGTGATGACAATTAGATAACTTACATTAATGCATGTTAAGAAAATCTGTATGGTCTATCGCCACATTGTTGTCTTCGTATGATAAGCTGCGTGATCTGTTTCTCCCGTTGATGGCCCGCACGCAATGTGGTTTACAAAATAGTATTCGCTCCGATGTAGATTTTGCGATCCTGCATGATATGTTAGAGTAAGAAGGTTGTTGGTAAACCTACGGGGCTGCTTGTGTTTGGAATCAGTGCTCGACAAGGACGTTCGAAGTGCTGGCACGTTGCCATGTCCATTTTCAGCCATGGAAGCAGCGCGCAACCACGTGAGAGCTCGGTGGGGTCGTGCTGGACGAGATGGTGCCATGTGCCGGCGTTGTTGGCCAAACGGCAAAGGCAAAGCTTGCTCCATTGTGGCGGGGCTGACAAGTCGATGCGCGGTGGTCTTGGTTGATGTCTTGCTTGCTTGCCTTGCTTGCTTTGACATGCGCTTGCCGAGAGCCGCCGCCTTCTGATCGAAAATGACACTGACCACTGAACAATAAAGTACGCAGATAATATGGGTCTAGTATTTAATTATTGTCATTATATTATCAATAATGGGTTGGTTGCACATTCATAAAGCCATATAAATAGGTATTGTAGTTTAAATTTTCCAGTAAAATATCAATACAATATTCCCTTGCTCTGATCGCAACATCGAACGTCTTCGCACAGACCGAAAGTTGACACTGAAAATAGCTCATACGAATATGAGATACACGCCACACTGGAAGAGAGAAGTCTTGAGGACTTAGCTGCTGATCCAAAATACATCAAGAAATGTTCATTTTAACGCCAAAGATTTTTACCCGACCCACGGAACACCAAGCATTCCACCCCGATTACGCGGCACCAAACCTTGGAAAAAAATAACCCTTTTCAAAAATATATTTTTAGTGGCAAAAAATAATTTATTTTTATTGCATGTGGGAACGAGTAAATTATTAAAAAATAAAAGGATTTCACGAAACACACACGAATCACCCGGATTATAGCATGAATCATGAAACAAATCTGTTTCGTAAGGAAAATTATACTACTCCCGTGTGGAAAGACCATTGCTATTTCTTTTAGATTTTCTTAGGTTTGAGTTCACCAGTCGTCCTAACATAAGCCAACTGTCCAACACACTTCAATCCGTCTTCAAGGCCATGGAATATGAAAGCTTAACTTAGTGGAGAATCTCCGTGGATGTTTGTTGTGTCTCCCGCTTCTTCCTGGCTTTCGGCCTTGGTCATGGCGGGCGAAACTGATATCGTCAGTTTAAACATGACCTGGCGGCAGCTATAGCGCAGCGTATCCACTAGGTCTTCTGCACAATCGTACGCACAGCAATGGTTTGAACTCTTTCGATTTTCGTTGGCTTTTGTGTCTCGCCAAGCACCTTGGAAAAAGATTCAACTGAATTACAGTGCTGTTCTCGACATTTCAGCAAGCACTAACTTCGAAAATTTGATGGCCGAGGTGTTCATGATGATAAATCGACCAGAGGAACAGCGTGGAGAAGATGTGTGGGACAATCTCCCTTGTCAAATGTCGTCTTGTGCAGAAGGCATCCATGCAATCGCCAAGTCTTAACGTCAAACACATACAATGTATCGCCAATTTCAATCGACAACAAGCCCGTGAGAACAGCCGAAGCCTTGTCTAGAAACACCATATCGTTATATTCCCAGTTGGTCGTTCGAAATTGGTGTCTCGCAGCGGCATACAAGAGCAATGACTTTGTTTGTTTGGACCATAATTTCCTGGACCAAACGCGCACGATGGTGTAGCAAAGTGTACAAAGACCTAACACGAGTCCAAGCAGCAGGAGTAATTGACGAAGGCTTCCAATAACAACAGTGCCACTGTGACATTCGACTTGAAAATCCACTTGCGCCACCGAGCATACTCTTTCGATCGAAACAGATATTTATGGAGGAGACACAAATGACAATATTGCTGATGCCACCCACACAGCCAAATAGCATAAAAAAGAGTACATTTGAGTGTATTCATTCGTGACCACCGAGAAGATATCGTTAATGATGTAAACTATCCAGTTAAGCTCACCTGCTGCAAGGGTGATCGTATACCATGGCTGAGGTGCCGTCGTCAAGTGCGATACGAGACCATTTAAAGGTCTCTCTAATACTAATGTAGATGTGGACAGAAGGCATAAAGCGGCAATCGCTCTAACAAAGATGAGTGGACGGCCAAGCCATACCAACGATGCAACTCGAGTAAAAGAAACCATGTTGGAACCTTTCACATGACCTCGTACTCGCAGTATATAAATACAAACAATGCAAGCCACAAACAGGAGCACCCATGTGATGTATTGCATGAACCATCGCATGAGATAGGCAACGTTGGTTGGCGTTTCAGCCGGGTTGGCCTGAACACGAGTAAATGGTGTCGAACTTGATATCAATGCCACTTTCGAGTTATCTCCTTCAAAGGACACAACTTCTCGTTGACCTTGGACCCAATCAAATAAGTAGAGCCAAGAAAAGAAGTCAAAGTCGGGCTCTGTCTCATTAAAGAGGGCAAACATCGAGAGTGACAATTCAGATCCACGTCGAATAAATTGCACGATTGAAATTTTTGTTTCATTTGCGATCAATGCTTGAACTATTTGAGCTTGTTGATGCAGTACGAGATAAATGTCATTCGGGAAATATGCTTTAAAGAAAGCAGTTGATAAGATAAGATTCCCTTTAGTGCTCGCAGGATTTCGATTTTCCATTTGGACCAAGGTAGTGATATTGACAGGTCCAGTTGCTACAAATACCATCAACCACATTGATGTTTCGTGCACAAAAAATTCTTGAACGTTCACACCACATGAGCCTGTGGATGAGTAAAAGACTCCAGGGAGTGTCCCCGTCATTGTTCCAACTGGGACGTCGCACATAATATTTCCACCGCCCAGTGTGGCTCCTTCCCATGCTCTTGGTCGAGGCCCTATAGTCGTCGATGTGTACGCAGGCCAATATGCGCTTTGGATGTCGCGGGACGAGCTCAAAAATTTCATCATTTCGAAATTTACGTTTTGATACCATTCCCGCAGTAAATTGGGAACCGCAAAACGTCTCATACTCACTGAGCCAAATGGACCCAAGAGGTTCCGAACCAATGACAAACTTGGTCCGAGAGGTGAACTTAAAACCCCTGCACTAACCAGCGCATCTTCGGATGTTGAATTGACAAAAGCATACATAGGACTCATTCGAATGAGACTTTTGCCACTGAGAGCACTCGCATTTGAAAGAATGGCTGTCAGTATTTGTGCCAACGGCCACTGCATTTTGAACGAGGTTTGAACCGAGAGTTGAAAGGAAGAATTGAGATACTTTAATGTCAAGGGATACGTCAATCCAAACGCATTTTGAACAAAAAAGAATTCAGCAACTTGTAGTTTTGCCACTGCGTTGTGTACCTCGTTAAATTGGAAGCGAGCCAGTATTTCACTTCATCTGAGACTGAAAGCTTGCTCGACCTAGTATCTGACAACCATTCTTTCCCATTTGCAAACGACTTCAAATACGAGAACACAGCTATTTCCAGTGACTGACCCCAACAATCTGACAAACTTTCAGCATCGGCATTTCGAAGGAGAGATTCAAGAAAGAGAGCACCATTGTTTTGTTCATTCTTGCATCGATCTTGCATACTCTGTGTCGGAGCCATTTCCCACCATCGATCAAAATCCACATAACAGTACACTGTCATAATCCACGGAATTTGACATCCATCCATTTGTCGCAGTCCTTGAATGACATTGGCTAATGAATTTGAAAGATCTTGCACTGCAATCGCAGAAAGCGTAGCAACAGCTACAGCCATTGTGGTTGTATTTTTTATTGCTGCCAGAGCTCCAAACTCAGGTGCTGTAATGTCAATACTTGTAGTCGCATTCATGTATTGTAGGTTTTGATTGTAAAAATTACCAAGATATGTGACCACCAGTTGTGTTGAATTCTCGCCACCAGTGGTCATTTGTAGTGTATTCTGAAAGGAGAAATCCGACGCTGCATCCAGCTGTAAAGAGCAGGTATGTGTAACTTACAAAGGCGGACTGAATGAAGGACAGCGGCAGCATTGAGCGCATGTCTGTCGACTTTGAAGTGTTATGTCCAGACGGTGTCGAAGCAGGCATGACTCTGTCTATGGCCCCGATGCGAGGCATGGTTGATCGCACCTTGTTGGCAGAATGTTCAAGAGTACGTTTCGATGTTAGAGAACGTTTCAATGGGGTGACAATTATGTAACTTCTTGAACAATTGGAAAGTCACCTATGTAACTGACCCATCAAGTGTCTTAATTATGTTTGATCGCAAGGAATTAAGTGGCAACATTTGAAGATATGATGCAACCTTGGCTAAGAATATACAGTAGGAATAACACTTAATAAATTTACGTGGCTCCCCTTAGGGACAATAAATAGCTCGGAGAGTGCTCTGAATCAACATACAAAATGGCGCCTCAGGTCTTAGATTCGAGAAAAATGCAGTGGCTTCCTGACTGAAGTTAACTCCACCATCAACCAAGATAGAAAATGATCATGCAGATCGCGATTGCATCAATGACAATCACCATGACTTGTGGCTCTCCATTTTTCATTTTCTCAAAGAAGCAATGCCTTGACTAGGTTTTTACCACATGGCGATTTTTCACACGTCTTCGGTTAGATAATACACTTTCCTTGAAATATGCCATCAAATTGCGGTTCGAATAAAGGTGGTATTTCGCGGAAATTTTTCAATTGACTTGCTAGCAAATATCAAAGTGCATTAGACATCAAAAGTCGCGTAGAGGTACTGCGTTCCCGAGATGGATCGGAAGCATTACTCTCTGGGATTCTAAGCTATAGCCGTGCAATCGCCAAGTCTTGATATCAAACACAAACAATGTGTCACCTCTCTTGAAAGATAGCAATCCCGTCAGGACTGCTGATGCCTTGTCCAAGTACAATGTGCCCATGTATTCCCATTTTTCAGTACGAAATTGGTGTCGAGCCGCGGCATACACAAGGAAAGATTGAAGCTGATTTGATGGTGGCCGTCTAGAGTGAAACACTCGAACTACAGTATAGCAAAATATACAAAGCCCAACGACTAGCCCAAGTAATATATAAAATTGTCGAAGGCTCCCGATTGCTATGGTACCTGCTTGACATTCGACTTGGAAATCTACCATTACCACAGAGCAAATTCTCTCCAGGGATACCAATGGAGAAGGAGGTGAAATAAATGACAGCAGTGCTGAAGCCACCCACACAATAACGAAGCACAAGAATGCATATTGGGGAGTGAACTCATTGGTGAACACAGAAAATATATCGTTGACTATATATACCATCCAATTGATCTCGCCTGCAGTAAGGATAATTGAGTACCATGCCTGCGGTACCGATATCATGTGTGATACAAGGCCGTTGAGGGGTCTTTCTAGTGTCAACGTGGCAGTAGATAGTAGACATATCGCTACAATTGCTCTCACAAATATCAGCGGACGTCCCAGCCATACAAGCGATGATACTCGAGCGAAGGAAACCATATTGCCAGCTTCGACGTGGCCGTGCACTTGTAGGATATAAATGCAGACAACGCAACCTACACTTAGCAGCACCCAGGTGATGTATTGAATGAGCCAGCGAAATAGATGTGCCACATTTGTCGCTATTTCAGCTTGGCTCACCTGCGATCCAATGAGAGGATTCAAACTTGATACTAAAGTGATGTTAGACTTTTCGCCTTGAAACTTCACAACTTCACGTTGTCCTTGAATCCAATCGAACAAGAACAGCCAAGAAAAGAAGTCAAAATCAGGCTCATCGTCCGAAAACAAGGGGAAAAATGATAGCGACAAGACTGATTCACGGCGAAGAAACTGAGCTAGAGATATGTGCAGTTCATTTTTGATCACAGCTCGGGATTCTTGAGCTCGAGTCAATAAAGCCTTCGCAGTATCAACGGGTAAGAATTTGTTAAGAAGACCAACAGTGGTAGCCAAGCTAACTTTGGTGTTTGCAGAGTTGCGTGTTTCCATTCGAGCAACGGCAGAAACGTTTATAGGCCCAGTTGCAACCAACCCAGCTAGCCATGCGATCGTATCTCGCGTAAGGAATTCTTGGACGTTGACACCGCATGAGCCAGTAGAGCTGAAGAAGACGCCAGGAAGTGCGCCTGTGATAGTTCCAACTACTACATCACACAAGATATTTCCGCCTCCAAGTGTTGCGCCTTCCCAAGCCCTCGGTCGAGGGGCAAACACAAGCGACGAATGTAGTGGCCAAAAGGCATCTTGAATTTCACGATTCAAACTCAATATTTTTATCAGCTCAAAGCTAATGTTTTGGTAAAGACCGCGCAATGATTCCGGGAATGGTACACGTGTCATGGTCACTGAACCAAATGGGCCCAAGAGATTGCGCACCAACGCCAACCCTGGACCCAGTGGTGAGCCCAAGAATCCTGTGTTCATCAGTGCATCTTCTTGAGTAGAATTGGCAAAGGCATATGTTGGGCTCCCTCGAATGAGGCTCTTGGCACTGATACCACTTGTATTGGAAAGAATTGCTGTGAGGCTTTGAGCTAATGGCATAAGCATCTTCAGGGAAGTTTGGACAGAGAGTTGGAAGGAAGAGTTGATGTACTTTAATGTCAAAGGATATGATAATCCGAATGCGTTTTGAATATAAAATGACTCAGCAATCCCAATACTTTTATAGTTTTGCCACTGAGTAATGTAAGTTGTAAGGCCTGATGACATCCAGTAGTCAACCTCGGCGCCGATAGAAATGCCGGAGGGTTTTGTCTTGGACAGCCATGCAAGTCCATCTGCAGATGTTTTCAGGTATGAGAACAACGCGATGTCCAAAGAACGTTCCCAGCATTCAAAAAAAGTTTTATCATCAGCATTTCTGAGTATCGATTCGAGATAAATAGCACTATTGCTTGAATCTTTCTTGCAGCGATCTTGCATACTCTGTGTCGGAGCCATTTCCCACCGTCGATCAAAATCTACATAACAGTACACTGTCATAATCCACGGAATTTGACACCCATCCATTTGTCGAAGACCTCGAATGACATTGGCCAGCGAGTTAGCAAAGTTTTGAACAAGTATTCCTGAAAGAGGAGAAATGTTCAGCGTTGTTACTGTGGTATTGGTGGTCGTGGCCAAGGCTCCAAACTCAGGCACCGTTATGTCAATGCTTGACGTCGCATTCGTATAATGTAGATTTAGATTGTACCAATTACTGAGGTATGTTTGAGTTGAAGCATCGAACGATGCCCACCAAAAATCATTGCTCATAGCGGAGCTGGTAATTTGGAGGAATTCAAAACTACTCGTAATTGTCCCCACCATGTACAACAGACTTGCATATCCCAGCGCTGAATGGCGTCTTGTAAACGTTGGGGTTGGACTTGGAGGTATCTGCGGATTTTTATCTCCGTCCCCTTCTTGTTTTTCGGACCCAAATTTCTTCGCCACTAATGCCCATAAGTTGAAATTAAAAACTGACGACGGTAGAGGCAAAAGGCCAGACATGACACAACCAACAGAATCCAAAGGCCGAGTGGAGGAGTTCGAAGTAACAAGGAATGCATCAGATGCAGCTGGTATTAGTGAGTGCTCAGGCATGCACAATTGAAATGAATGAGCTTTGTGCTTTTGCGAGTACCAAAAGTATATCCAAGTAGCAATTAATGATACTGCTAAGCAAATAACTTGGATCATAATCAGAAGAATAGCTCGAGACCAGTGACCGATCTCAACCTGACCACCATTGCATACTGGACCTTGGCGAAAAGATGTGAAAGTGCATTTCTGATTGACAGAGGCATGAATCTTGACTGGCATGACTACTTCGATCGAAAAGACTGCAAGAAACGAGAGAATCTCGTGAAGGGCGACGTATGTTTTAGGTGCACGGTTTGTTAGAGGAAGCAATGCATCGTTCAACACGTACAAGATCCATAGCGATTCCCCACTTAAAAGCGCTCGAGTGAGCCACGTACGCGTCGATCTGTCAAAATATGTCATGATACTAGAGATTGTCAGCGTAGTAGGAGACGTGCTCAAGATTAAAATGGCAGTGAGGCCACGCAGGAAGAGAATAGGGCGTCCAATCCAAACACTACCAACCACTCGATTAAAATGGAGCACATTGCTGACATCGCCTTGAAATTTGTTTGTCACTGCGTAGGCCAACACGACTAGCGAAATAATTACAGAGATACATGTGAAATACAAAGACATGTATCGAAAGTAGCGACACGCTGTTCGTGGTAATTCAAGTGGCTTGGCGGCCAAGGGTAAATAGCTGCTTCTGGCTGAAAGCAACGTCATATTGCCTGCGTCGCCCTCGAAATTCAATGCTTCTCGAGTTCCATCCACCCAGTCATACAGCGTAACCCATCCTAAAGGAGACCATGAATCTGTGGGATACTGTACGATGGGTTGAGTTAAAAGCAATTTTGTCGTGTTTTGGGTAGCCAGTTGAATAAAAAGTAGATTTAATGATTGAATGTCTTGAACAACCGATTGAACATTGCTGGGCTTGCTGAAGTCAGCCACAAGTGACGAAGAAGTAGTGAGAAAGTTCGAGCACGCAGTTGCACTCAATACACTGCAATTACAGACTCCATCGACGTTGCGTGATGTCAATTGTGACATCCACGCTGAAAAAAGAACACCAGGGCGGGTAAATGTAATGCCAAATCGCTGTTGTAATTGGCAAGCATCGTCAAAACTGAATGGCATTTGCACAAATGGCTTGCCAGATGCAACAGGGGCACATAATGGGTTTCCTCCGAAATATGATAGACCTAGGCCCTTCCAACTCGGAGGCACGGCGTCTATATCAACGTCCACCATGCCTTGATACGCAGAACTAAAGGATATGTCTGTTTGCAGTCGCTGATACAATTGTGTTTGAAACACGACCACCAAGTTGATAAGGGAACCGGGGGGAACAATATAAAAAGTGTCCCAATTCATCAGTGGTCCAATAAATGTTCGCACCAAGTCGCTACCAGTGGACAAGGCCGTCCCGGTGTACACTGTATCCCAGTTGCGTCCTATTGCCTCCAATGAATTGTTCATATTCCGGACCATGGTACATTCCAAAGTGATGCATTTCGTCATGTCAGTCCATAGACCACTGGAAATGTATTTGGTCGACCACGTTGCCAGACCCAACACAATATACGGTACGGAGTGTGTAGTCATAGTTCGGCTCACGCCAAGCGCATTTATAATCGTGACGGTGTTGAGACATCCAGGCTGGAATCGATTTTGGGGCTGAATTGCAAATTGGTCTAAGCCATTACTCCTCCAAAACGCAGCTTCGTCCGACACTGATCCCCAATTACGAGCTCTCATTGCTGTTAGCCATGCGGATCCTTCTGGGGTTTGAACAACTGCGCTCAAAATGGTTTGATTGATTTGCACTCCATATGATGACTGTGCCAGGTCAATTGGGCCTACATTTCGCAAAACAGCTTCCAAATGTACCGCAGCGTTGGTGTACTGGTGCTTTACGCATCGTTGCTGTCGCTTAGCAGTATGAGCTAGTTCAAATCGGTGGTTGAAATCGACCCAGCAGTACGCAATAACGGTGAAGACACTTTCGTACAAACTGTTGGCACGTATGGTTGAGACAGCCTGTTCAAATGATATCAGACCCAGCAAAATCTGCCGAGTGGCGGTGGGGCGCATATCAATGAAGGTGCTTGCGGAATAATCCTTGGGCAGTGAGCTGTCAAAAAGATCGAAATCACCGTGCTGGCGTTGATTAAGTTTACTGTTGAAAACGTCAGCGAGAAAGGTGTGGCTGCCAGTTGTGTTGAATTCTCGCCACCAGTGGTCGTTTGAGGTATACTCGGAAAGTAGCACGACAAAGCCAATACCGCAGCTGATGGTGAAGAACAGATAAGCATAGCTCAAAGGAGCTGACGTGATAAATGCTAGTGGCGTCTGGGAGTTCGCACTTTGTGGACTGGTAGGAGGGTTTATTAATGACAAAGTAGACGGTACGACACGTAGTTTCGCCCCCAAGCGAGACATACTGAATCAATCGAGGTGGACGCTCTTGGATGGGCTCTATCTGGCGGGTTGTGAGATTTCAGTTTGAGCCAAACGTTTTCAGTCGAAAATAGCAACCACTCATGCTTTTAGTGCCACGGTTTTGATTCCGGCGTTATTCGTCTCATGGGACTCTTCGCAAGGGTCGATGATTCAATTGATCCCGAATCGCAAATTGTGACGGGTTGTCCACCAGTACATTGGTTTCATTCTGACTTGTTAGTCATCTCTGGTTCGTGGAAATCGACATCAGCAGCATCATTTTATTTCGCCAGACAACTGGGCGTTACTTACTTCTGTTGCTGATGAGCGCAACCAACGTCCAAAATTTGATTTATGTGGATCCAAAAGACGATAATCGCTGAGATAACCATCATGGAGGTATGCTAGGTTGGACTCAGAGATGGTATGAGTCATAGGAACTCAATTACCTCACACGGTCTGAAATGGACACTTCCACGATGTCGAGTAATTTCTTCAGCATGGCAATTAACCAGGAAACTACGGTGTCCCCGTCCTGGACGTTGATCTCCGTGGGCATGAGGCGATTTTCAGTAAGCTGTACATGAATTTGGGTCAAAGCAATCCCGAGCCACTGCAAATAGACAATTGAAAATTTGCTGCACCTCCCAAAGGAAATCCATGTCTTGTTTTGCTGCGATCCAGCAACTCGCATATCATGTGTTCTCTTTCTCGGGGAGTTTCAATAGTGATTGTCATGGAAGCTTTGAAACGAGCTCATTGTTGAATCAGCCATGTCGAGCAACAAACATGCTAATGGGACTTCAAAGAGAGCACCAATGATGAAAGCCAAGAGTTTTTCATCTGCGTCAGTCCCAATGTTTGATCATTTTAAATCTCCTCGGTCGTCAGTAAACTCCACCCAAGGCGGCTTTGTCACGGAAGCTCGCAATGTCTATGAAGACATGACTGCTGTCTTCCAAGAGTGGAGAAGGCGCAGACTTGCACGAAAATCATCCCGCAAAAACGAAACAAAAGGAGCGACAATGCCACCTGAAGAAAACATGACAAGAACACCGAAATACCAAGCGTTGCTTCAATCCATGCGAGCTCGGGTTAGTTCAATGACCTACAAGGTCGACATCTCAGCGCTTGACTTGGCAAGTCGACAAAAACAAGACAAGAAGACTGACTCAATCAGGTCAACCGAATATTGCAGCCAAATCAGCGTGCCAAAACGAACACCTGTGACTTCGAAACTCGTCCAGCCGACACCAGTGCGGAGACATTTGGATCTTCCAGTCAAGATAAAGGAAGAACGGACTGTTGCTTCAGGAGCTACAGCACCCGTGGTTTGGCCAAGTGTTCCTTGTCGAAAGATGTGGCGCCTTTGGTTTCGAAAATACCCTAAAACTGGAACTGGGCCGCTACGTTTCGTCGCAAGTGGATCCGTCGACAAAAAAAACATGGCGAGTCGACTCAACGCGCTGGTCATGAACAAACTGGTCGATATTGCACTTGCAAACTCTCTGGCAGCATCTGAAGACGCCATTGGCGACATGGACGACGACGAGAGGTTCATGGGTGTCTTTGACGCTGCTTTTGAAATTTTGCTGCATCACAATCCAGAGGGCAATCTCGACACCGTCTCGGCCGACACGGAATCAATCTATCACGGCATGCCAACCACTAGCGTTGCTGCCGAAATGACGGCCAAGGCATTGACAAGCTACAGAACGTTCCAATGGCCAGATAAATTGTGGTATCGCGTTCCACGCGGCTGGGATTTTCCACTCTTGACGACGTGTCGAACCATGTGGCTCTACTGGTTTCGAGGGGATGCCAAGCAGCGCGTCGGTCCGTTCCGTTCAATTACTCTCTCGGAGCTCACGAACGCAACATCAAAACGAGCAAAGACCAAAGTGACAGCCCTCATGAAAGACATCCTCGCGATGGCTCAAGACGTCGGGTACCTCGAATGTATCATTGTGCAATTGCCCGTCGCGAAATTGCTCGAAGCGTTCGATCTCGCCTTCTCCAAGTGGCTGCGAAAACTTCCAGGTACACTTGGATGGAATGACGGCACCATGCCGTGCGATGTTGCTTGTGGCTTGATGCGCGAAGTAAGCAAGCCATCTAGGATATAATGCATACAACGATCCACATTGAATACACCAAATGGGCCAAGTAGACTTGAGCGTGGACCGACAGGTCCTTCCAGACCCCGTAGCAATCGAATAGAGCACGTTTCTGGAAGGACCTGTCGGTCCTTCCAGACCCCGTAGCAATCGAATAGAGCACGTTTCAATAGCAGCTCAGTCGCGTGGAGATGCCGCGCGTCGTGAAAATGGCGGGGATTGGGTTTCCATGACAGCGCGATCTCCGTTGACAACATAGAGCCAAATCAATCGCTGGAATGTTCAAAGTCGGTGATGTAGTTCGCTAGAGCTGTCCTGGTCAAGTGGAATGTCGTTGCTACGGCGTTGGGTGTTGACCGGTTGCTCTGCAATGCATCGTCTCCAGCTTGTGTGGTCCAAGATCTACATCAGGGGAAGTATGATCCATCCTTGGAGCTGAAATCGAGCATTCCGAGAGAGAGGCGTGGTGCAGTGCTCGCTGCTTCACAATTTACTACCAAATCCGCTCTTCCATGCTGCAATGGGCGTGAGTTCAACCAAGTTGTTGGGACGTCTCGATCATGGGAGATAAATTAGTAACATTTCCCGGGCGTCTTTGGGGTTGCGGTGGCTCTGACGTGTATAGAATCGGTCTATCATCACGGATAGAAGGCACAGACGAGACCCAGCGGAGAACGAGATGGAAGCAATGTCGTTTGTGTGAGATGGAGAGCTCCATGTTTGTCCAAGTTGAAAGGCATTTTAATTTCATCCAATCGGTCGTCCCATTGCTAAATATGGAGGCTGTCAATCGGACGACGACGACGACGACGACCCACTTTGCCTCTTCGTGGCGTTTGCCAAGACAAAGCATGAGCTCAGCGACGAAGCCAGGTAGCGAGGACGACGAGACTGACGCGCCTGGACCAGTGCTCTCTCCTCCGCCTGCTCCGCAATCCATGCAGGCCTACTGGACAACTCGTCTCGCCCAGATGAAGAACTCGGCGGCGGCAGCGAAAAAGCACTGGGCCCCACAACTCCAGCAATTGCAGTCGAGGATTACAAGCACGACATCTGCAGCGTCTATTGCCGCCAAGACGAGCCGCGAACGTCTTCGCGCGAAAAGCATGACGGAGCAACTGCAACCAACGATCGACCGAGCCAAAGTGGGCATGAATGTATTGAAGCGCCGGGTGACCCACACATCGGCTCGTGTGCAGCGGCAGATGGGCAAACTCGGTACGCGTCTTGCGAATGAGCTCTTTGTGGACAAGAAGTTTCGAAAGATCATGCAAGGCGACACACTTCCGACGCGGTTCCTTCAAGGTACGTCTATTCAAAATGGGATATCGACATATTCATGGAGTTCAGAGGCGTCCCATGACCACATCGTCTACTCCATGGACGTAAACCCAGCGTCCCTAGCTGAAACGTGTTTTGGGATTCCATTTGTCTTGTACTCGATTTTATCTTTTGCTGGATGGTACTGCTAGCGTTCGTCATCCATATGTCGGTCAACTTGGATCTAGTGTACCGACAATTGCTCAAATGGCCGCTGTAAATGTGTCGATACGGCAGCTCGTGCTCGCTGAACCGCGACTTGTTCGCTTTTGCGTTCGATACGGCACGTTCACCCCCCGACTGCGCCTTGGATTTTGGCTCCACGTCTCCGGGTACGCTTCGGAAGCTTTCGTAAAATTCCCCGACTCAATGGTGTCGTTCTAGAGCATCTTCACTTCAAGCGTCGTCCGATTTTGACTATGCAACGTATGTCTGCTTGGCGAAATCCAACCATGAATGGACAGATGCCATTTGGGTGGACGTCCGTCGCACTTATATCCGCGTCGCGCCGCATCTTCGGTATGAAAATGGCTACAATGGGTTGAATCTGACCAAGTAATCCCTAGAAATGGAAATCCATGGCACGATGCTGTCGATTCCGACGCGGACATTCAAGAACAAATGTCCAACGTCCTCCATGCTCTTGCTGGCCGATTCCCAGAAGTCGGATATTGCCAAGGCATGGATTATATCACCGCGCATGTCTTGGAACATGTTAAAGCCGCTGACGCCTCGGTAAGATGCCATAAATTTCATTTCCTAGAAAGAGAATTCATCGTAGTATGCGCATATCCATGGTGAAACAAAGCACCGAGTCATGGTAGCCCAAGAAGAAACGACGTTTTGGCTCATGGCGTCGCTCTTTGAATCGTATGGACTGCGGGACATGTTCAGGTAGACAATGGTTGTTTTTTCCTTCTCTTAGATGTGCTGGTCTATTTTGTAGTCCTGGGCTGGGGAAATTGCATTTGCATTGTTATCAATTCAATCGTCTCTTTCAGCTCGGCTTGCCGACGCTCTACGATCACTTTCACACGGAAACCATCATGGTTGAAATGTATCTCGTTGGATGGTTCCAAACGCTCTTTCTCTACTTGAACGCGCTGCCGAAATCGTCCCTCGATGCCATCTGGGATGTCTTTTTCTTTGAGAAGAGTTGGAAAGTTCTCTTTCGCGTCGCGCTCGCGATGCTCCAAGCCTCCGAGTCGCATTTACTCCAACAGCCGATTGACCACGTCATGCGCTTCCTCAACACATTTGCCACACATCAGGTAGAAAATGTGTTCCAACTCGGGCGGTTCATGTTGGTCTTGTAGCATGTGTTAGCAGCGACTCCGTTGCGAGAAGCCGCCCTACGGATTAAAATTACCAACAGCATGCTCACTCGTCTAGAGAAAGACCATGCCGCGAAGCAGCGGCGAAAACCATCTCCTATTTATTGATAAAGCCGCTTGAGTGCAAATTGACATTGTTGAATTTCGTGGACGTTGCGAGAGGAAATTCAAGCATTCGAAGGACCATTGGAATTCTTTCATACATTTAATGCCTTTGCTGCTATTCGTATCGGCAACACGGCTTCCCTGCTTGAAATACCCAAGAAGCCCTTTTTGAAGATCTTTGCGTCTTTGCCTCACAGTTTCTTGGCTGTGTTTGCCCAGTTTCCCCCATATCGTTGGCAATGAAGGGGACAAATGAGCTGAAAAATACCAAGCAAGTTCTTGGGGAAGGCACTCCTCGCAAGAAGTCACAGGGAGACGATGCCGTAGCTGGTAGGGCACTCCACCTTTGTGAAGATTTTTGTGGTTGGACATTTGAGATTGACATCAAAACGGTTGACAACATGGGGCTAAAAATATACTTCGAAGTACTACACAATCGTCATGGAGCTGGACCATGGCTGGAGGAAGCGCCAAGATGAATTAAATCACATGGAGCTTGCACTAGATCGCCTGGAGTCGCAGTGCATACGCGGCGACTGCGAGGACATGTCATTTTCTGCTTGGGAAGTTGTCGTCTCGGAGGTGGCGGACATCGCAACCATTTGCAATGGACTGGAGCAATATCCATTCGCTGTCGACATTGATCAAGCAGGTATGTCCTCTTTGAAAGTGAAGTTAAGCCTTTGTTTATGGTTAGACGAGATACTGTTCAAGATGGACGACATGTTGACCTCGTGGAGCATGTGTGGAGAAGACGAATCTAGCTCCATTTGGAACAGCGGGTCCCCCGAGCTCGTGGATGCAGTGGCAGAGTGTTTCTTTGATCTGACCCAGCTTTGTGAAAATGCTGGACTTGTTGTTGCGTTTCAAGACGAGACAAGTCCTATGCAGGAAGACGAAACCATCTTGAAGGAATTTCAGCATCACGGCCATCGAAATCACGAGTCCAAGATTGACAGAGAGTCTGAAGACGAAGACGGGGATGACTCATTATGGTTTGAAGGAATTCTAGATCCACCATTGAGTCCAAAAAGCATGCGGGAGCTTTTCACAGACATGTACTTGGACAAGCAGTTCAAAGCAAAGCCACGACGGCGGTAGATTGACCACACCGTTGAGATATGTATGCCGAAGATGTGATATTTTGCAGTCAGGATCGAAAATAACTAACAAGCCACGCTACAGTGAACCTCATTTTCCTCGTAGCATCTTCTTGCTGATTGCAGGGCACAACTACATCAGTGGCAGGACTAAGTCAATTTTGAGTAATGGCAAGGACTACTTGATTTCATGACTTCAACTTTAATTTTCATGCTTTGTCAAGGGGAGACGATATTATCGCATCACAGTCGGGGGAAGGAATTAACATGACGGGGGACACGGTCAAGGAGAAGCGAGTGCTTGATCTGCTTCGTGGCCACCAGCAAGAACCATTGTGCCAGGAGATGTTTGCTTGAAATTATCAAAACTCAAAGAAGTCTCTATTTCATTACACGGGAGAAGTTATTTACCGACCAAGAAGTGAAAGACATCTCCGTCTTGACAGACATAGTCCTTGCCTTCCGTGCGAATCCAGCCCTTGTCTCGTGCTTGCTTCATGCTGCCAGCTTCGACCAATTTGTCAAAGCTGATTGTTTCCGCGCGGATAAAGAGTCGTTCAAAGTCGGAGTGGATGACACCGGCCGCAGCGGGTGCAAGAGTTCCTTTTGGAATCGTCCACGCTCGCGCTTCTTGTACACCGACTGTGTAGTACGATTGCAACTGGAGAAGTTCATGGCATGCTCGAATCACTTGTGTTAATCCAGTCTCGGAGAGCCCACTGCATTCCAAATACTCCATCTGTCCGGCTTCGTCTTCAAACTGCGACGCTGCTTCTTCGAGTGCTCCAGACACCACAAGGCAAACACTGCCTTCAGCTTCAACCTGTCATGACGCAATGAGCCCGAATGCGAGCAGCCGTATAGACGTACTTGTTGTCGCACAGCTTCCGTCATGGCGTTGCCTGTTGCAGCGTCTTCTTCTGACACGTTGCACAAGAAGAGAGCCTTCTTTGGCGTGAGGAGCTGAAGACGTTCAAACTGAATGCGTTCTTCTGGATGGTCAAAGACGACGTCGTGGAGCATACGGCCATCTTCAAGAATAGGGAGAATGTGCTTGAGCACCTTGATGAGATGAGCATCTGATGCTGCCCTACAAGCACAGGTTTGTCAAAAATACGGGAAACTCGACGTACTTCTTCTTGCCAACGGTCTGGAGGCGCTTTTCGACAGTTTGCAAATCCGCTAGAAGGAGCTCTGTGCGAATTGTATCGAGATCGCGAAGCGGATCGACCGATTCTTCAACGTGCAAGATGTTGACGTCTTCAAAACAGCGGACGACATGGGCAATCACAGCCACTTGACGAATGTTGTCGAGAAACTTGTTACCGAGACCTTCACCTTTCGAAGCACCACGGACAAGGCCTGCAATGTCGACGAATTCTAGCTGCGTTTCAATCACTTTTTGCGAGTTTTCCATCTTGGCAAGCGTATGGACACGTGGATCGGGAACACTCACACGCGAGACGTTGGGATCAATCGTGCAGAAAGGATAGTTCGCAGCTTGAGCTTGGCCTGTCTTTGTAAGAGCGTTGAAAAGCGTCGACTTGCCGACGTTGGGCATGCCAACAATTCCCACTGAGCGATGGAACGCTCGCCGCGCCAATGGCCTGAGCAACATCGTTGACAATATCCAAATGAGCCTGATTGGCTTAAATTTATTGTGATGAAATTCAAGTACAATCGGAAGGTACACGAATTAATGTGTGTGTGTTGGTGTGTTTTGTGTGTGCTTGAAAATCTCTGGACGCTGATTGGCTGGTTGGATTTGGTGATTGATTCAAAGTTTGAGGAAATTTGGATTCAAACCGACAAGTTGAGCCTCAGTGTCTTCTCATCCTCCTCTCGACGGATTGAGCCACCTCAAAGCTTCACAAGCAGTGTTCAATATCTTCCATACCTTCGATGAGCTAGACTTGGTCTTTATCTGCCCGATGAGAGCGTGTAGCCGTTGTCGTTGGCGGTTGTTGAGAGACGCTTCGAAAGATGTGGTTGAGACATCTGAGACTTGTGAAATTATATTCAAAGTGTGACAAGGAGATGGCTTCATGGCTAGCATCTATACTTCGCGATCATTGCCTTTGAGGAAGCCATAGAGTTTCTAGCGAAATAAATTTGGAGTTACATGTTATTTAAGCCACCATGACCAAAACGGCAGCCACGACCGCTACAGCACTCAAGACCAGCGATGTGGCCGTACCTTCCGCCAAGACAACGGCGGGGCATCCACCGGTGGTCGTCGAGCAGTCAGTGCCCTTGCAGTCAGGGCAAGCCGTGCCCTTGCATTTGGTGCACTTGCACTTGCACACTGTACCGGCATCATAGGGGGCACCACCGTCACTGCATTTGACACCAGCGCAGTTGTCCACTTTACCACCACAGGTCAAACCAATGTAGCCTTCTTTGCACTCGCACTTTCCAGTGTCCACGTTGCACGTGTTGTTGTTTTCACAAGCAGCATTCTTGACACACTTGGAGCAACGCACGTCCTTGCCAGCGTAGGCAGCATAGCACACACATTGACGGTTTATGCAAGCACCACCAACACCACAGTCGACATCACAAGTTCCACCAGTGGTCTTTTCACAGTTTTGGCCAGTGTAGCCAGCGTAGCAGCGGCACGAGTAGCCCTCAGGACGCATTGGTTGGAAGATATCGTTGGATTGGCACGTGCCACGATTGTTGCACAATTGGCGTTCACCAGTAACACACTTCTTTGGACGGCAGTAAGATTCCTTATCCGATTGCAAGGCTGCTTGCGACGCGGCCGATTGCTCCATGCACATCGAGTAGTCAACACAGCGATATTGAGCCAAGATCGTTCGATTGCCGTAGACAGTGTTGAACCAACACTTTGGGCTGTCCAGTGAGAGAGTCTTGTCAGATGGACATGCTTGGGCCTTCACGGGGGTGATATCATCAGCAGATGAGGAGGAAGAAGACGTCCCAGAGCCGGAAGAGCTGGACGACGTATCATCAGTAGGAGCATCCGTAACGGGCGCAGCGGTCGTGTTCGATGCATTTCCTGCAGAAGAAGCCATAGCAGCCAGAAGACGAGCACCCGGCACGACAGGAGGTTGTGGAGGCGCGGCCGTCGTCCCAGTCGATTTCTTGGTTGTGGCAGGCGTTGCAGGAGCAGACGTTGTATCGGTGGTGGGAGATGTAGAAGCAGTGGTCTTCGGCGCAGTTGCAGGAGTAGTTGAGTCGGTTGGAGTGGTCGTGTCAGTGCCTGGGCCAGCGGGAGCAGCAGTCGTCGTCGCTACATTGACTGGCACACCAGCATCGGTATCAGTGGCTCCTTGCATCGACTTGTCCACGAGGACACATTGTGTGTTCAAGTAACCCTGTGTGGGGTCTTGATATTGAGGGCAAAGGCCTGATTGACCACCGCGGCACACGGGTTTCTGTCCATAGTTAGGAGTGCACTTTCCCGCTGTGTAATCGCCCGAGGTAATCTGGACGCAGACCGTGCCAGGGTATTTTTCACAGTCAGCGTCTTCCGAACAAACACCTGCATTCTTATCACGGGCAGGGGCACTCGTAGTGGGCGTCAATGCAGCCACAGAGGCGGCAGCAAAGATATACAGGGCAAGGAAGCTTTGGATCTTCATGGCCAAGTAGAATCGGAGAATGCCCAATGCTGGAGGAGCGTCTGGCAAGGCAGTCACAACTGACTCGAAATTTTCATTGGGGCGGGCAAAAATTTAATTGCCGTTCCCCAAATATCTTGTTTTTTGTATGGAGAGGCAAGACGAATAAATCATTTCGATTTAATATGACTTTCATCTCACCATCTCGTTGTACTGTGTAAATTTACATCAAGTTTTTCTTCTCATACATTTTACAAGATTAAACGTACATTCAGCTCATACATCAACTGTACGACCATACATTTGTGCGAGTGGGAGTAATGCATTACCAAAGCACTCGTCCGAATATGATTAGACGAAAATTCAACTTATTCACCAATCAAATTGTAGTATTTTGAAATACAGCGTTTTAATTGGCTAAAATTCAACCTCTGCGACAGAACGAGATTGGGAGAGGACCAAGATAACCAGTGATGTATTGGAACCTTGGCAGCCAAGATGGTTCAGACAAGCAGCCCCAAGCAACACACAAGCACCGTGTCCACTTGAAGCAGATTAGAAGACAGCGAAAAGCATTGCGAACATGTCGTGGTCGCTGCGGTAGAATTTGGCCGTCATCTCGTGCAATGTGAGCCACAGTGGATTTGAACGATTGTAATTTTGTCGTCAGATGTGGTAGGTCTAGGGGATCGCCGATGGATTTGAAGCTAACAAACGGAAGAGAGAACCCATACACCCGACTGAATCCACCTCATACCTGAAGAGGAATGGACAATCAAAGGAAAATAGACGATCAAAGGAAACGAATGCATGAGAGGATCGTAGAAAGTCGGCGGGGGATCGCATGGAATCGCACGTTGACTGAGACGTATGAACGTGCGTCGTCAAAAATTTTAAACCTTCGTGAACTGGCCAGAGCATCAAGCACGCTTGAAGTGCGCTGGACTCATGACGTGACAACGCGTGGATTGATATTGCGACTCGAATTTGACTCCGCTGTGAAATGTAGTTTCGAGATCAAGGGCTCGACATCTTTCTATCGACATCCACAGACTGCAGGGAATGTTTTCTCGGAACATTTTGCATCGCATCAGAATGCGTTAGTTAATGCCAAGGTTATGTTCAGCCACAAATCCATGCCAGAATTGCAGGTAATGTTTCGTACTATAGCGTTGGCACTGAATGACGGAGACGTAGAGAACCTAAGGACCAGTCTGAAGACATTCATGTGCGGAATCATGGCTGCGTTAGTGAGCTCAGCTAGTTTCATGCAATTTCAAGCGGGAGGACCTTTAGCAAGCTGCCGTACTGTGAACTATCAAAGCCACATGAAGCAATAAGGCTTTCTCGGCCAATGCACGGTGTTAGGCACGAGATAATGCGAGGCTCCTGTTATTGAGGTGCTAACATACTTGGATGACCAAGTGGGAAAAAAGACTCATCCTAGTGCGACGTCCATGGTCATCATCACGATAAAGCCCACGATCGTTCCAATTGTAGCGAGCTTGGAGTTGCCACTTTGGTGAGCTTCAGGGATCAAGTCATCGACAACAACAAAGATCATCGCGCCGGCAGCAAACGACAGCGCGTATGGAAGAATGGGCTGGACAAACATAACAGCGGCAGCACCAAGGATCTACGTAGCAAATCTGGGTGACGAATGCAATCGATCAGTCTACGTACGCCGCCAATAGGTTCAACCACACCACTGAGTTGGCCCCACATAAACGCTTTAAAGGGAGACATCCCTTCGCGTCGCAGCGGCATCGACACGGCCAATCCTTCTGGGAAGTTTTGTAGCCCTAAGAAGATGTAAAAATTGAAGAGACTGTGACTCCAAGTCATACCAATGCCAATCGCAAGGTTCACTGCGTTGGAAAACGTGGCGCCTGGGCTGTGACCAATACTGCCAAAGCCAACACCGACAGCCATGCCTTCGGGAAAATTGTGGACTGTGATGGCAATCACGAGCAAGATGACGCGGCGATAACTACGAAGAAACGGCGGTGAATCCGTTTGGTCAAAAGAAAATACCTCGTGTCCTTGGCCGAAACAAAGCTCATGACGGCATCGTCATGCCCTGGGGATTCGACATCTAGGCGAAGTATAACAAAAATAAAAAGAGGCAGAAGCATACCATGATCACTGGGCTTACGTCGGCGAAGACCTTGTTTCTTTGAGTTATTCTCATTGTAGTCGTCATCCTTCTTCTCCCAGTTTTCAGGCTTGGAGCCCAAGCCCAAAAGCGGGAGTGCTTTCTCAGTGAAGAGCATGGAAAATGCGCCAAGGCTGAATCCAACGGCTGCTGGGAGAAAGGCATATCGACCGTCTGGTCCGTACAGTGGCGATTGTTCCGCAATTTCAATCGCAGGTGCAAGAAGCGACCAATACGACGCAGCAAGCATGACTCCAGCTGCAAAACCCTACTCAAAGCGCGCGTGATTGACATTACTCGAGGGAATCAAATCACATACGAGCATGGTGTCCAAAATCTGCTGGCTCAAAACGCGGTTCTCAACGTCCAAGAAGAACACCATCGCGGATCCCTACAAAATATCCGTCCAAGTCTTGAAGAGGGGATGGCGTCTACCAGCGCAGTCAGGCCCCATGTCACGAACGTGCCTAGAATCGCTTGGAACACAGGATGGATGCCGTCGATCATGGCTTGGCGGTCAAATCGCAGACTTGGGAAACAACCCTCCAGACCGACTTTTCCATACAAACTTCCATATAGTGTCTGAATCTACTCGATAATCTTGATCCCAGTAAGTCACAGCGCAAATATTTTTGTTGATAAAGCAATACAATTATTGTACGATGGACAATATATTGATTTTCAAGACAATATTGTCACACATTGGCTGCACAGGCCAATACTGTGAAAAGACCACTGGTGGAACGTGTGATGTCGACTGTGGTGTTGGTGTTGCTTGCATTAACCGTCAATGTGTCTGCTACGCTGCTTACGCTGGTAAGTACGTGCGTTGCTCCAAGTGCGTCAAGAATGCTGCTTGTGAAAACAACAACACGTGCAACGTCGACATTGGAAAGTGCGAGTGCAAAGAAGGCTACATTGGTTTGACCTGTGGTGGTAAAGTGGACAACTGTGCTGGTGTGACGTGCAGTGATGGTGGTGCCCCCTATGATGCCGGACCTGTGTGCAAGTGCACCAAATGCAAGGGCACTGACTGCTCGTAGACCACCGGTAGATGCCCCGCCGTTGTCTTAGAAGGGACGGCCACATCGATCGTCTTGAGTGCTGTGGCGGTCGTGGCAGCCGTTTTGGTCATGGTGGTTTAAAAATAACATGTAACTCCAAAGTTATTCCGCTAGAAACTCGTCTTATGGCTTCCTCAAAGGCTCCATGATCGCCAAGAATACATGATGGCGCTATGAAGCCATCAACCATCTCCATATCACACTTTGAAAATAATTTCACAACTCTCAGATGTCTCGACCACATCGTTGGAAGCATCTCACAACCACCGCCAACGTCAACTCCTGCACGCTCTTATCGGACAGATAATGACCAAATCTAGCTCATCGAACGCATGGAAGATGTTGAACACTGCTGGCGTGGATCAACCGTCTCCATGTCACACTTTGAATATAATGTCACAACTTTCAGATGTCATTTTGCAATTGGTCGCGACAACGAGCATGACACCGTCGATTCCTAGCTCTCGTATGCTCCGATTTCGACAACTTTCTTTTGCGCTGGTTCACACATCCTTTGCGACAAACTCGCGTGGATGACTGGCGCGCGGACTCACGCTGTGGAAGGAGAAAGTCTCTGAAAACGACCAAGTTTGCTCGTCGCGACGCCTCGTGCTGGCGTTGGCGCGACAACGTCACGAGTTTAACGCGCTCTTCTTGATGGCCATGCGATCAATCGACGTGCTTCTTGCCTGCCACCTGTTCCATGATGTGTACAAGGAACAGCATCGAACGAGGTGGCCGAGATTGTCGGATGGGATCTCGCTCTTCGCTAACGCATTACAGACGACGCCATCTGGACGGACAACGACGTCGTCTGCTGCCCTTGCTCGCTATGGCGGCATCATTTCCACTCGCAACCGACGAGTCTATGAAGAGCGCGGTGAAAGAGACCATGCCGAAGCGTTCGTTCTCCTGGGCGCGCTGGTGGAAGATGGATCGAGAGGAACACTTTTTTTGAAATTATACGTTTGGAAGTCGCCAAATCGCGTCCGACACTTTGCAAGCATCGACACACATGGCGACATCGTGGACGCGGACAATCGAAGCGCCACCGGCAATGGCGGCTGCACACGTCGCGGTCGTCGCTGCGCCTCGCTCGGCTGGATCTGGTTGATCGCAGATCGTGCCGAGAAATTTTTTCCGCGATGCCCCAATCTAGACGACAAAGTTATGCCATGGGGACATATGATGGTTCTTACCAAGAGAGGGCATGGCGTCCATCGAGAGCGGAGTTCTGCCACGCGGCGCAAGAGCTCGAGGTTTTCCGTCAATCCTTTCGCAAAGCCAATGCCCGGATCGACGATTATGTTCCATGTCGGGATGCCGCAGTCTTGGGCGGCTTGGACTTGCTGCAACAATTCACGCCCGACGTCGTCGACGATATCTCGATAAACCTACAGAGAGAGCGTCCGAGTTAGCGCGAGACGGCGGCAGTGGTCGACGGTACTTTGAGCTGCGTCATCGTCGACGGCATGCCTCGCATGTGCATCAAAACAATCTACCAAGAACGATCGTCATGTTGTTTTCGCCGCAAAAAATCCGACCGGCACGGCAAGTTGAGCCACCGTCGTGAGCATGGCTTTGTCTCGCGTGCCACCAGAGACATCGTTGACAAGATTCGCTCCAGCCTACGGACGCGCGTCAACTCTTGGCGTCTTCTGGGCGCTGCTTACTTGAATCGCCGCAGCGGCGACGATGGACTTTGTCGTGTCGATCGAGATGGGAATTGCCGAGAAGGCTCGAATGGCTTGGATGACCGGGAGGACCTACAGCACGGTCTGTCACGCTCTAGAAGAGAACGAGCGCGTACTCTGTTGAGCTCTTCTTGAGCCGAGACTGGAGCAGCATTGGGCGCCGTGGACTCGCCGCCAATGTCGAGCATATCCGCGCCAGCGGCAATCATCCGTCGTGCCGACTCGACGATCGCAGCAGGCGCGGTCTTCCCGTCGCCGCTAAAACTGTCGGGCGTCACGTTGAGGATCCCCATGACGTACGTCTACAGCAGTCGTGTGCAGCGGCTAGACGAGGCTAGAGGAATGTTACCTTGGCCTCCAAGTTCCACAAGAGTTGACGGCCGAGACTCAGCACGGGGACGGGCGGCGGCGGCGGCGTGGTCGTTGTCCGTGGCAACTTGTCGTAGAGCTCTTGCATGGTTTGACCCAAGACAGGATGGACAAAATCTACCGCCGCGACAGCGTCAGCGCGAGGAAGCAGAGGCAGACGAAAGGGACCTGGAGCAATGTCAAGCAACGGCCGCAGCACGAAATCGCGCTCGGCCATCAATTTGTGCGGCACGAGGAGCGGGCCAACGGCAGTCGTCGTTTCAATCACATCGGAGCGGTAGAAGAGCAGATCGACGTCCAGAATCCGCGGGCCGTAGCGCAATCCACCAAGATCTCGGCCGACGCGGACTTCGATATCTTTGAAGCGCTACGAGATGCCAACATGTCATGCATTGATGGCAGGCGGCAGGTGGTACCAGCAAGAGGTCTGTGGGCGAGAGCGTGGTGGAGAGCTCGACGGCAGCGTTGAGGAACTCGGGCTGGTCCACGACATATTGCGGCGCCGTCGTGTACAATCTGGACGTCTTGACCACACGACCGCAGTGCTCGTTGAGCTCCACGATCGCGCGATGGAGATTCGCCGCTCGGTCGCCTAGACAGCCACCACGATCAACCACTGCACAAGGCGATGCTGTACCTAGGTTCGTCCCAATGGCCACTAGAGCCGTCACCACGTCCATCGACATCTTCCGATGCCAGGTCGACCAATTGGTAGATCTTTGTTTTCGACCAATAATTTATTGACCATGTGATACAAAATCCACCACTTGGCGGCCAGGCACATGCCTGCGCGGTCCGCGATTGATCGAGCGCTTCCGTCGACGTCCATGGAGAGATCCTGGCTGGAATGAGTGGACAGCGACGTTGGTATCCGAGACAGCGGGAAGCTTGTCGCTGTCGAGCCGACCAGAGCCACAAACGCCGCTCTCGAGCGCCGCAGCAGTCCCGTTCGGATCTCCCAAAGGAACCGACGACGAGCGGTGCAAGATTTGCGCTCTTCCTCCCCTCTCACAAAGCAAGCGACGAGTGCGATCGAAGCGATGGTGGCAGCTCTGCGACGTCGTTGTGGTGCTATAAACATCCCGCAGGATCCTATTTTTAAACTTTCAAGCAATGAGCGATCCAAGCGATGGTGTCGGCAGCGCGGACTCGATTGCGGTCGGGAAGGAATATGATATTCCGTCGTTCGATGTGCTCTTCTCCATCTTCGACACGGGCAGGAGTTCGATCGCCACGGAGCATTTGAGCTCGCTCTTGTCCAAGATGGGCTACGACATTTCGCGCGACCAGCTTGAAAAGTTCCTCGACGATTTGGACCCCGACGCGACGGGCGAAATCTCCAAAGTAAGCTCTCGTCGTCACCACGATCGATGGCGCGACGGTCTTGTAGGTTGACTTTCTCAAATGGTTTGAACGATGGGGAGACGCTCTCGGAGATCCCAACGACGTGGATGCACAGATGGAACAAGAAGCAGCGTCGTCGTCGTCCCCGCAAGCCAAGGACAGCGCAGGCGTCCCCGCGATTCAAAGCGAGGTGCTCGACGCCAAGCTCCAGCGCAAGCGAGCGGAGGAAGACGTGCAGCTTCTCGCGAACCGACTGGCTCACTTGAGGATGGAAGAGAAGAAAGCGCAGCGCAAGATCGACGAAGCAAACAAGCGCGCGGAAGAAATTGAAGCCATCAAACGCCGCAATGCCGAGCACCAGCGACTCAAGCGCGAGCACATGGAGCGGACCAATTCGAATATCCGCCACGCGCTCGTCACAAATTGTACGGCTAGGAATCGCCGTCGATCTTAGGATGTTGATCGTCTTGTAGCCAAGCTGGCCGTGGAATCACAAAAGAAAAAGGAACATGCGTTCGCGTCAGTCGCAAAGCAGCGAGCCAAGATGGTGCACGACGTGAAAGCAGACGTGAAGCGGACGAGCGACGAGAGTGCTCAGCGGATCGAACAAGAGCGGCAACGACGGCTTGAACGGAGCCAAACGATCAAACAACAGGAAAAACATGCCGCACGTCGTCGACAAGAGGCCAAACAGCAGCAGGAGAAGGCGCTGATCAAAGCGGCGCGCACCAAACTCGCCGACGAGTACAAGCGAAAGGTACACACGAGACCGAAATATTGGAGACTTGACGACTGGCGCAGACGATGGCGGAGAAAATGCTGCGAGAGATGGAAGAGGAAGAAGCGAGGTTGATCGAAAAGCTACGACACACGCAGGAAAACCAACGCCAAGCATTCATGCATTTGGAAACGGCCATGCAAATGCAAATCCAAGAGTAGACGACGACAACTTTGACATCAACTTGTAAACTCGAAATCCTCCAAACTTTTCGCATCTTCTCTCAATGTGGCCACTGGTTCGCAACGATTGTGACGTCGTTACAACCGAACGACAGTGACATTTGAAAACTGTGAAATATGGTCTAACTGATCCATAGTGAGTTCAAGTATAATCGGAAAGTACGTGTGTGTGTGGGTGTGTTTTGTGTGTGTTTAAACAAAATCTGGACGCTGATTGGCTGGTTTGATTCAAAGTTTGGAAATTTGGAGTCAAACAGGCAAGTTGAGTCTCTCAGTGTCTTCTCATCCTCCTCTTGACGGATTGATCCACCTCAAAGCTTTGCCAGTTGTGTTCAATATCTTGCATACGTTCGACGAGCTAGACTTGGTCTTTATCTGCCTGTAACAGTTGTCGTTGGTGGTTGCTGAGAGATGCTTCCAATGATGTGGTTGGGAGATTCCCAAGGCGACAATGCAGCAAGATGACGTTCCTCTTACAAGGTAATCATCGCGGCATGGATAATCCTGCATCAGTGGAGATGCAAGGAAGGGTATGAAGATTGTAGAGGGTCATGAAGAGGAGCTCAGTGCATGGAGAGGTAGGTTTTCGTCAGTCGCGGCTCGTCCTTCCAATCGTCATCGCGAGACGGGCATGATCCCGTGTAGCCCGCTCAGTCGTGTGGTTTTCAAAACGACGACGCCGCCAGCGCTGCAAACTGGCGCACCATCGATTGTTTGTGTTTCGTCGACAGATTCCACCTTCAGCAGGGGAACACAGCCGTCGCGCAATTTGGACCCCCTTCGTTGCTTTCCCGGCGGGTTCGACGAACGAGTTTGAATGTCTCGAAGGAGGACGCCATGCGTTGTATCACGATCGTGATTCCAATCGCCTTCGAATACTGCCTTGGCTCCGTTCTCTTCCGATTTGAACGTCGAGGTGACCGCCGTCCGTCCACTTGTATGCGCTTCTTTCCCATCTCTGTTGCATTGCTACTAAACACTACCGACGCCCACGACGCTTTGCAGACCAGTGTACGCTCGGCACGACAGGAGAATGAACGCTGCGTTCGCTCTTCTCTGCGTTCATCCTGAGCCATAGAGTTGGCGTCACATAGACAAAACATTACATCGCTTCAAATTTCGCGCGGCAGTCCATTCCCACGTCGCTCTGTAGCATTGATTACATGTTTCCCACCTAATTGGGACATATCAAGCCGCAGACTGTGCGATGCGCATCTGTAGCTAAACAAACACACTCGTCTACTAAATCTCACCGACGTGTTTGTAGCGCACAAGGGTGGAGCCAACGGTTGATTATTCCGCGTCAATAACGACGACGGGTCTAGAACGATCTCATTTGCAAGGGCCCTGGCAATAAACATCACGATAACTCTAGCTTTGAAATGGACCGACGATGGCTTTGGCAGTGTACTGTAGCCTCCTGGACAAACTCCACAACGCCATCTTTTCGAGATGGGGCTCCAAGAATAGTTGAGAACAAATGCGTTTTCGTACAGTATTAATGGAGAACATGATCAACCTCTGGACGCAATCGCCACTGCTGGAGCGAACGTCTGGACATTACAGCCATCGTTCAAGAAGTCGATCAAGCTTTCTAACTGCATACAGTGTGTACCGAGACTGACCAGCATATCCGAGTTTACGTTAAAAGTGTCGGAACTTGACGAAACAATTCTGGATTGCTTGCACGAAGAACGATCTCGCTTCTTCGTCGTCCTTCCTTAGGCGGTCCATGCGCCGCTCGATTCTGTCCATTTTAACCACTGCGCTAGCGTGGACATGAGCCTTAAGCCACTGACATCACGAAAGAAACCACAAGTGCGTAGAATCGGTACAAGACATATCGGTACTTAGTTACTGCTTGTATGCAAAGTCAGTCACTCCAAGGGGATCGTTGCGACGCGCAACTTCCACCGTCAAGAACGTGTAGGCCAAGTCCATTCAGCTCTGACCATGACGCGTGGGATTTGTTCGTTTGTAGAGCCATTCAGCGTGGCCATGGGACCGCTTTGGACTTGGAGGCGTCCAAAGATTCAACGAACGTAGATGCCAAACCCCTTGGCTCCCTCCATAAAGGACTTTTGCCGAACCGATGGACATGAGCTGAAATGTGTCCAAGCGAGACCGCCACGACAACTCGAGCGAGTTGTGCTCTTCCATTTCATCTTCAAGCGTGTTGGAGTCGACATTGTCCTCATGGCAGATGTTGGATCCTGCAATGGACAAAGCCAACTCACGGGTGCTGTAGCTGCAGTCATGGAGGGAATCGTCGTTGTAATTCACTCGACTGTGGCAAGTTGGATATGGATCGTGGATCGAAAAGCCCATGACTGGTGCTTGGGCCATCAGGGGGATCGATTGAAAAGACATGGGGACTGCTGGGAACGCACTGGGCGTTGTCGTTTCCACGCTCAAGTGTCCAAGACAACCAGACGCTACAAAGAGGCCCAAGCAGAAGAGCAAGAAGATTGCCATTATCGTTGGATCGTCACCACTGCGGAAGGCTTTGGTCAATCTTGCACGGCAGACGTGTTTCAATTTCCAGTTGGACGACTCGTTGGATCGCTTTGGAACTACCGATAACGTGGACTTGTACTGCATGCATCAAATGGGCTAACGTCGTCCATCCAAGGCAAAAAAAGTCGAGAGGGCAAGGTCAAACTACATTGTCCACACGTTCAGACGAGCGCTGAGCTCATGCGATGCACCCCGTGAGAGCCGAATGAAATGGAATGGCCGCTTCAATTGCGCGACTTGGAACTTATGTCGTCTCAATGCCTTGCGAGCTTGAAGTGGGGATCGCACCGCAGGTTTTCCCTCCGAGCCATCGACATCTTTGGACACGCTCCTGGAGAATCGCCAAGTAACGACGTAGGTCGATTCTTCGAGATGAGTCAAGAGTGCACGACGCTGGCTCAACTGAGGGTACAGTACTTCCTTGGGTCGTGCCGAAGGCCTTGGCGTCTTTTGCATGCCAGAGGTGCAGTCGTTCCCCTTGATGTCAAGATGGAGGGTTCTGGACGTCGTCTATGACTCCAATGACATTCATATCGTTGCAAATTACATCGCCTCTGCAGCTGTATCGATCCAAGGCGCTTGGGGTCGCAGGCAAGACTTGATTTTGGACAACAAACTTGCAGTGGGATTTATTCCATTCAAAAGGGGGGGCGTGATGTCGGTCGTCCACATGACGGGAAACCCATCGTGGTCTGCATAGAGTCGAGTGGATGGCAGTGTCCATAATGTTCGGCATGAAGGGTCGCTTTTCGTGATTGCCATGCTCTCCGCAATCACGACAGGCAAGCGTCAACAACATATGCAAAAAGGTCAAAGTGAATTCTTTGCCACATGGGATTGTTTAGACTACCTAATTGTTCCGAAGGTTCAGTGGATATAGTTGAGGCTTCACAAATGACGACGACCGCACGATATACATATCACGGCCTCTCGTGTCTTTCAATAGCCACGACGGCATTGCAATCGCTCGATCCCCGCTAACGTTACGACGGACACTCGGTTGAAAAAATTTCACAACTTTGAAATGTCGCCAGTGGCTGCAATTTTCAATGGAAGAACTGCGCCGACGCGGACAGACACCTCTCTCTCTTTCTTGGTTTTTGTCACGATAAAACCACACGATAGGTGAAATGCAGGATTGTCTGTGGTTGCCTCTGTGGTGGGGATCTGTCGCGATGCCAGCAGCAGGTGCATATCACCAAGTGAGTAATTATTACTCACATTTTGTATCCATTGTCGTACAGTGTCCATGTTGCGACGCCAAGTTGACATTTCCCACACTTCTCATGGATGAAAAGAGACCAGAGAGATGTGGGAAATGACACGTCCGTGTCAGCCACGACGACGACGACGACGGAGCGTAGTGTCCACCGCGCATGAAAGCCCCTCAGTTGGACATGGCGGGGGGGGCGCCTGTTCCCCCCCACTGACTTCAAGAAGAACTTGTCGCCTGTCTAAAGTCCCTCAACTATTTCAACATCGCACTCGAGGAGTTGGTCTGAACTTGTTGGCGACACATGAACGCAGCCATCAAATAGATGCAGACCCACTGGAATGTTTCGTATACCGCCACGGCCCCGTGGCGGTGGCGGCGGCGGGAATCCAACGGAATAGCCAGAAACAAGTCACGATACCAGTGGGATCGAGCAGCGGAAGAAAGGCATAAGAGGGCAATTGGATTTTAACTTATTAGACTATCTGAGGGGGGGTTAATTAAAGTTGATGAACCTGGAGGAGCATCGAGCGGGTTGGCTTGTCGCTGTGGGCGGTGCGCCATTCGCGGACGTGCGGTGTGCACATGTCGAGGCTCTTCCGCAGCCGTTTGCACCCCGCGACGACGCACAGTTTGTCCTTGCGGTGGAGTTCACAATATCCACCACCGCGGTCCGTACGGCCGCAGTCCCCAACGGTGCACGTGCGGCAACCCCCATGCTTGGCACACTGGTTGCCCCGCTGGGCACCTTTGGTACAGCCAGGCTCGACGCAGCGTTTGCCGCCGCCGTGGGTTCGGCAAAAGCCACCGCCTTGGCTGCTTCGGTCACATTGATCGTATTTGCATCGGGCGCCGCCGCCATGCGCTTTGCACAAGCCTTGCGACTGGGCGGCATTCACGCAGCCTTCGACCTTGCACACTTTGCCACCTCCGTGGCCAATGCAGTAGTTGCCGTTCTGTGCTTCCTTGTTGCAGTTTTGCATCATGCACTGCTTGCCCCCGCCGTGCGTTTTGCAATAGCCTTTCGAGCGCACATTGCGTGCACAGCCCGTCATGGCGCAGGTCTTGCGCCGTGGAGGACTCACCGCCTCTCGGGGCGTTGTGTTGTCATCGTCAAAGTCGCCGTCGACCGTGCTCGCAAACGAATCTCTGCTGGACGAGCTCACACTTCGTTGGACGGACATTGGGTATGTACAAGCCGCGTTGATATAGATGGATGGGAGCTTCTTGGGTGTGACGATTGGCAGCGGTGACGAGGGCGCCATGACGTGGCTGCCCAGGAATTGGAGCAGTTCCAAGTCGTGCATGATTGCATCGAGGCTATCGGTTGTATCTCTACTCGAGAACGGAATCGGTTCGCTCCAACTTGGATGTATGTCGTTGATGGTACTCATGGTAAGTTGAAAAATGAAAAGCTGTAGGCAGCCAGCCGGCCGGTGGGTTTGTTTTCAACTTGGAGATGCGTGCAGCAAAATGTGTCCAGAGTGGCGATTACATGCGAAAGACAGCTGCGGCTGCCTGCCATGGCAGAGCAATTCCTTCATAACAGGAATGACACTCCTGTTTTATCTGGATTCATGGCTGTTATGAAGGAATGAATAGCGGAAACGGGAGATGATTGTTAGGAATTCCCTTTGCGGCTAAACTGCTTCGCACCAGCATTTGCGCCAATTCCAGTGCTATGGTCTGGAGTCGATTCTAATGCCAACAGCGGCGTCCAAGCTGCAGTCAGTAGTAGCAAAGGCACATTCCTTCATAACAGGCATGAATCCAGATAAAACAGGCGTGTCATTCCTGTTATGAAGGAATTGCTCTGCCATGGGCTGTCGAATGCCGAATGGGTGAGCTGGTGAGAAAAGTAAGCCATGTGGCAATGTGCGGTGTACCACATACGACAACTGGTCATAGCAGCTACTGTATCTGGCGCCGCGCCGCCGCCGATGCGCGACTTGGGAGAGAGAGGGCGCCAAGCAATGCTGATGCGTATAAGCCTTGCATCGTATGGCAGAGAGCTCGATTGACCGCCCAGGCGGCGTCGCGACGGTTTGCCGCCGACTGTTGGTTTAACGACGAACAATTTCAGCCACTGCGATGTCGTTGTCGATGCTACTATTTAAATCTCACATTTCTCAAATGTCTATCGTCCGAACTTTCACCTGCGTTGAACGCACGCTGTGGAACGTTCAAAGCTCCAAGACGACGACGACGCGGCAAGGATCGCTTGTTTGTGCACTCTACGACGCGTCTAGCGGGTCTTTTTGAGCTGCTTGTGGCATTGAATTGCCCTCTGCGATGCTTGGTGATATTGCGCAATTTGACGATTAGTTGGCGTTGACATGTGTCACATTGATGCGAGGAAATCAAAGTGTGGATATGTTTTTCACAGGAAGCAACGAGAACACAATTCCCACGAGTGGGTTCGATGAGGATGATGATGGTGCGGGTAGAGAGAATTAGTTGTTGAGTCGGAAAGGATCGTTCGAGTCCATTTGGTCAACTAATCAAGGATATGCAGCCCACGCCCGCTCGTCATCGAGTCGGAGCTGCTTCTTGTAGTTTCCCAAACGAGGTACAGTCAAGCAGACACCGACTGGCAAGTACGTCGAGCCTTACGTACGGTAGGGAGGGAACGGAATGGGGCCTCGACATTCGAGTCGACCAAAGAGTCATGGGAGGGCCAACACGACCACATGTCAAGGGCCATATCGTCCTCTTGAACGATGCTACTCTTTCGCCCCGTGAGAATGCCGTCATTCCAACTTGGACACACGAACGTTACTGTATTCAGGATAACTCGCGCTGACAGATCCTAAAGCTAGCGGCAGTGGCAGTGGCGGCGGCAGCACCACCACCGCGATAGTCTCATGGTGCATTTTTAAGCGCCACCGCCGTACAATGTGGCTACCATCCAGATGCTTGCGCAACGTTCTGTAGCTGTCTTCTTTTATCCATGTGCTTCCGTCCGTGGCACAAGAAACAACGAAATCCAAGAGTGGCTCGATGGTTCCTGCAGCCAGCGCTGGGGTTAAAATTTAGTCAACGTGGATACCGTTGCTTGTCGCACGAGTTCAAGCAACGATTCGGGACACATCAAGGCCGCTTCAGCAATGTGCGGCGTGACGGCCAATCGCACGGAAACCTTGGCTTCGATTCATTCTTTCCGTTCGAATATGGGGAGACAAAGGAATGCCATCCCCCCTCTCTCGTGCTTCCGTGAACTAATCCAGACGGCCATGAGCTTCCAAGCATGTGGTCACATGGTGTGCTGAATTTCAGCGTCCAGAGGAGGCGCGTCCGTGTCATTGTTGAGGGAAGGCGGTGGAAAGAGAGGCTGGCTGCGTCTGCACGGAGTCTTACCTCGCTTCGAGTGGGTGCAAGCGTAGGGAAAGGAGTCGAGAGAAAAATAGAACCAACGGGGCTTGGCTGCGCATTGAGATATGCAATGCCATTCATGGGAAACAAGGTGATATGAGGCCACATATGCTCTCCAAGACAAGATATTTGAAGCCACCCGTGACAGTCTCACCACATGCCAAGACAGAGCGAGGAACTAAACATCGAAGAAATCAAACCCGCGTGGGATGCTCTCTGCGTGCTTTATTCGATGCCAAGACGCACGACAACCATCCAAGTTTACATGCTTATTACAGATTGCGCTACCGTTGGCCATCGAACGCCGCGCGATACAGCGAGCTACAGTTGTGTGGCGGTCGGCGGCTGTATGCTTTGTCGAGCTACATACGTATTCCTGCTGGGTACCGTGTAGAAGACAGGCAGCTTGACTGTCTACGTGCTTGGCGACCACCACCTTGTCGAACGAATTGGCGATGGATTCACAACAGACGACAGATCGATCAGATTCCAATGGGGGCCGCGTTCTCTTGACAGTGTAACGTGCTTGGCGACCACCTTGTCCGAGTATGGCGTCGCCTTGGGATCAAGCTAGAAGCGCGGGGCGATATATGCTGTCCGTCCTCTTTGGCATGACGGGGGACAAGTCGTGTGTATGTCGTGGGGGGAAACGCCCCCCTGGCCTGCGTTGTATCGGTAAAATTGTGCATCTATTACACACATGGAGAACTTTAGCGTCGGTGGTCAGCAAGCCGCAGATGATGTGTCGCAATGGATTTGAAGAGGAAGATCAACCATTAGTCACAGTGTCTCCAAGGGGGGGGATCGGCACGACAAGGCGAGGTACCAATCCCACATTGCGCGGAGGAGCCAACGTCGCTCCAAGTTGGTCAAAGCGGCCTGCCAATATGCCAAGACGAACGCCCGCCATGATTGCGAGCGGAGGTTGAGTCATGCGTCGACTCAAATGGGAGGAGGAAACCACCTGCGACGAGTATAAAAACGTGTAACACCCGACGCCAACCACCTTGTCAACATGGTAGAGCTCGCCAAGTCCATCGATGCCGAGTCGGAGCGCTAGCTAAAGAGAAGCGATGGTCGTTGGAGCAGCTACAACTTACAGGCACAACGTGGCAGAACTTTATCAAGTAATATGCGACGGACATTGCTTATTGCTTTGTCAAAAGAAAGTGACGCGTGCATATGCTATCGACGATAAATTTCGTCAAGCACAACGAGAGAGGCGGCTTTTGGTAAAACCATTGCTCGTCTGCAAGAGGCTGCGATTGAAATGCATCAACGACCTTTCAAGATCTCTTGATAACCCATTGGCGTCAACCAGAACCATGCCATGAGATTTCAAGTCCTTCCGCTGATGACTTTGCCCGAGTCGCCGAGCAAGAGAACATGGAGGGATGGGTTGGAGACCACAGCGAGAGTTGGAAACCAAAGTTGTGAAATCTCTAAAGTCAAACGAGGAGTCCAGTTTTGCAACAACGACGAACGTGATCCGTGGTAGTTGAAGCCACGAAAGCGTCCCATTCCAACGGAAAATCCAACGTCGATTTCAACGAGAGATGGATGGGCGAATGCGCTTTTGGATGTGGCTGCGGCGAACGTCAGTCACGATACGATGACCACGAGAGACTTTTGTGTGTCGTTTGTTGTCGTGGAAAAGGCCAAGCCGTGAAGCCAAAGCAAGGACGTGTCTGGCGTCTGCACGTCGTTGTCGTGGCGAATGGACATTTATTTCCATGTGCGATGGGTGAGCGTGGCATGCTTTTCGCAATGCTACTCAACACAGAGAACGACGAGAGAGTGCGCTGCTGCTACTGCTGCTGTGTGACCTTTTTTCAAGAAAATGTTGTGTCCCGCAGTGCATCCATTCTTCTCATGCTCCGTGACCACGCGGAATGCACAGCCACAACGAACATATCCCACGTGGCATCGTGACGTGGCACCTCTCGGTGGCCACCGCTCCAAAGTGGAGATCCTAGCAATCCCAGCACAGCTTGATGCCTTGGACCGATTCTACTCACATGGGTGCTTGCTTTCTTTCGAGAGGTCCGTGGCTCCACCTGGACATTTGTCTGCCATTGCTGCCGTGGTTGTCATGGGAATTTGTACCTCTCGCCGTCACCGAATCGACGATTTCGAGTCCATGACGGCTAGCGCCGTCGTGGCTAAAATGGACAGAATCGAGCGCATGGACTACCAGCAGGAGAATGCAAGGAACGACGGCGACCTCGCGAGATCGTTCTACGTGCAAGCAATCCAGAATTGTCGGCAAGTTTAAGTTTGGCATGATTCCAACACTTGATTGTTGACGATTCCAATGTTGTAAACGTAAACTCTGGTCCGTGTCAACAAGTATGAAGAAGAAGGCTCGGTCGACTGCTGGAACGATGGCTGTAATGTCCAGACGTTCGCTCCAGCAGTGATTGCGTCCAGAGAGGATGATCACGTTCTCCATTCATACAGTAACTTACAAAACGCATTTGGTCTCAACTATTCCAAGAGCCCCATCAACTTGCTACGGGGCTCCAAGATGGCGTTGTTGAGTTAGTCCTGGAGACTACTGTACACTGGATTTCTCCCCAGTAGGTAGCTGGGAAACTTGTAATCAATGGTAGCTGTCTGACGGCACCACGTTGGAATTGACCTCTGCACGATGGACGTCCGTTGAGAAGAAGTTGAAGCGATGTAATGTTTTGTGACAGAGAGACTGTAGCTATATGGCCATCTCGTGGAGCAGCACAGTCTTGGCCACGCTTGGCGTCGGCAAGCATGACGCCCAGCCCACAACTCTCCAAGGGCGTGCCAAGGATCAATGCATAGCCAGTGAAGTCTGTCGTGCCCAGTCCGCCAGCGTCCAGCAGAGTCAGGACAACTCGCCTTGGAATTCAAGCCTGATCTAGCGAGGATACGTTCCTCTGACAAGGTAATCATCGCGGCATGGATAAACATGGAATCGACGGCGTAGGTGACGGATGTCCATACGCTTTGTGTCGTTGAATGGGTGGACCATCCGTGCAGAGGCAAGAGCAAGGAAGGAGCTCCAGGATGTGTATACACAGCATGGATGAGCTAATCTCAAAGGTCATCCTTTGCGACACACGGAGGAGGCGAACCAAACATGCTTGGCACGGTCCGACGCTGTTGAAATTCATCCACAAGCGCAGCCCAGCGCTTGCCAAGCGTTTGGGCTTGTAGGGGGCTGGCTTTGAATGAGCAGAGCAGTTGTGATGCGGCTGGATAAATTCGACAAGCTCTTCTCTAGCCAACCGATCAAAGAGCTGCAAACTGTTCCATGACGTGTAGAGGGAACAACACGGATCAATTGCCAGTGGTTGCGATCATTGACGACGCGTCCTATGTCGATCACTGCATGCGGACGTCTATACGCGTTACAGACGCCATCCAGCGCGCGTTTGACTCGAGATCTACATCGTCCAGACGAATGACTACTATCTAAAGTACTCTGGACTTGATTGCTCCCGTTTGGAATGATTTGTCAACTGGATTGTCCGACAGACCATCTCGGACGAAACGACACAAGATTGTTTGCCCTGAAGCCTTTTTCCCAGCCGTGGGTATCTGGCGGCTCTTGGAGCTTGGAGAGAGCCATGACGCGGGCCAACGAGCATGGCTATGAGCTCTCCAACGTCCGAGAGACGATAAAGCTGTCGTGAGCTGTAGTTCGAACCGCTTGACTGTGGTGGTGGGGGATCGACAAAAAGAGATGGCTCCGTAAATCCGCTGCACCACCATGGCAGAGTCAAAGCCATGAGGAACCAATTTTATCATCAGTCGCCAAGTATTGGATAGGATGTGTTGTCGCGCTGGATGCGCCATGGATTCTACAAGACGCAGTGCAGTCTTCTGCCCTCGTGGTGCGATGGATAATGAGCCATGACGAAGTGCAGGCGGCCATGTTTTGTAGAAACCGCAGCCGCACCTGGACGATGGGCCTCTCGGTAGCCACTTTTCAAGTTGACGATTCCTCGCGATGTCGATCTTTTGGCTCTTGTTCCTTTTTGCGCTCTCTGGGTGTCTTGCTGTGGAAACCACAACGTTCAGCCCGTCACCTGCTACATCTCACACGACTGCAGTCGTTCCCCGCACGCTTGCGACGACAAAACCAGCTACAACCCAGTCAACTACAGCTCTCTCTACTCTGTCTGCTTCATTGTTTCCAAAAAAAATGGCTGGTTCATCGCCTGCATCGACGCAAGTACCATCGACAACGGCGTTCCTCCGCTCTGTCACAGACACGCCACCGACCAACGAAGCGACTTGGTTTGGTCGAAATTGGATGTGTATCCTTACAGTGTGGGCAATTTCTAATTTTGACCAATCAGATTTCTACACGACTTGCCTGCCCACACTCCGAATCGACTGGCTTCGGAGGCATGTTCAGGACCACAGTTTAACGAGAATACACTTGAATTTACTCTCCTGTGTTTAAAGCTTTCTGTAAGGTTAACAGCCGTACACTCTGAAGCATGTCACTACCACCGTCCTCCCCCGCCATGTCCGAACTTGAACATGCCGGAGCCATGGAAATAATGTCAACTGAACTTGGAGAACTCAAGAGGCTCCTGGATCAACAAAAGAAAGACATTGAACTGATGCGAGCCCAATCGGGCGCAGCAAAATCCGCCTCAACAACAACGGAAGCTGAAGCGAAGGATCTCTTGCGCAAAGTCAGATTCGATGGAAAGAACTTCTCTACCTTTAAAGCCAAGTTCCAAGGTGTCTGCCAGCTTCGACACATTTGGGGGATAATCAGTGGAAGCGACACCTTGAACGAGAATGCTACGCAACAACAAGTGGCTGAGTTCTCAGACAAGGCAAATCTCGCGAGATCCTACCTCCAAACCTCCCTCTCGGTCGAAGTCTTCGACATGATCCGAGAAGACAAGACTCCTGCAGAAATGTGGCAAACTCTAATTGACAATTACGAGAAGAAAGAATAGTCAAATACCATCTATGTGCTTCGTCGCTTGTGTGAACTGAAATACGATCCCAAGATGGACATGCTGAAGCATATCACGAAGACTCGCGCGATCATTCGAGACCTAAATGACATGGGGAAGAAGATCAGTGAAAGCGAGACGGTCGAATGGATCCTAGTTACCCTCCCAAACGACTGTCCCGACAACTTCAACGCCTTCATCAATCACTTGAAGCCGACGCCAACGCAAGAAATCACCCTAAAGACACTCGTCAGTGTCCTGCTGAATGAAGAAGAGAAGCGCAAGCGCACTCGACCATACCATCAAAACCGGGACCGCGACTTCAAGAAGCCAAAAGTGACACCAACAACTTCGCTAACATCACTCATGAGATAAATGCATTGAAGACCAGATTGAATACCATGAGCAACGACGACCACACTGAAGGAAAATGGTGCTTCATCTGCCGGAAGAAGGGTGATCATGTTGCGCAAGACCATGCCGACTTCGACCCAAACTACGATGAGAAAAGGGGTAAGGGGGCCAGACCAAAGAAAGTTGGTACCACCAAGGTCGCTTCCAAGAAAGGGTTCCCCAAGAAAGCGCCATCGGGATCTGACGATGACGAGCCAAGCTACAAGATCAATGCCATCAGTGAAGGAACATCGAATGGACGAGAAACTCACTGGACACTTGACAACTGTGCTACTGGGCATGTCACGGGGATGCGTCACTACGTCAAAGAGTGTCATAGGAATGCCAACTTGATCCTACCCAACGGCGAGCAAATGCAAGGATGCAACGGGACAGCGCATATTGAAATCTCCAACGGGAAGACGAACAACATGCTCACACTTGACAACGTGGCTTTCGAGCCGAGCATCTACAAAAATTTGATTTCGCACATCCAGTTGCTAAACCCATAAAAAACCATGAACGCCGCCACTCGCTCGAGTGGTTGTGGTTGTCGCGCGTGGACTCAAATCAGCTCACGCCAAGCAGTTTGGCCAAAGCCAAACGTTGATAAATATTTTATTTGCATTGTTGCTCGTTGAAGCAATGCAAGGCTCTACCCGATTTACCCCCCGGATATTAAATATTATTAATAAACAAGTTGTTATCTATTTAAGGACGACAAAATGATCCGGATAGTAACTAATATCCGGATAATTTGCTCTAAGGCGCGAATATTGAGGCGGGAAACGAAGTCACTCAACCCAATTTGCTGCCCACATTTTAGTCAGTTTGCAATTGACGATGACCAGCTACGATCTCTCCAACGTGGAGAGATTCTCCTTCGCCGCTGTTATGCGCGCCACAGCGACAGACGAGGCTTGTGTTGCGTGGTGTATGGAGGTCGGTCTGCTCCGCTCCTCCATGTACTGCAAGAAGTGCGGCCATCCAATGCGTCTCAACGGCACACGCTGGCGATGCAACTGGTCAGCGTGTGCTGGTCGACAGCAAAGCGTGCGAAGCGGTTCCTTTCTGCAGGGATTCAACATCCCAATAAGATCAGTCATTCGACTGATATACTGCTGGGCATCGCAGAGGGGCGTCATGAAGGCTTCACACGCCTGTGTCGTGTGACGCTGTTTCGTCGGCGACGAGACAGCGTCGAAGGTTTATCAATTGTGCCGAGACCTATGCTCCGAAGCATTGACTGCAACAGACATGAGGGTAAATGTTTCATCTATCTATTTGTTTAATTCTTTATTTATAGATTGGAGGCGAGGGGTGCATCGTCGAAATCGACGAAACGTCCCTTGCAAAGAAACGCAAGTACAACAGAGGGCGAGTGCACCAGGATTGTTGGCTTTTTGGTGGCGTGAATAGGGCCACAGGCAAGTGCTTCGGTCGAATAGTTTACAACGATATAACTAAGAAGACCCTATCTGCCATCATCAAAGAGTGCATCAAACCTGGTACACTCGTCATCTCGGACAAATTCGCCTCATATGTATCTGCCAACGAGCGTCACACGCTTGAAAATAATCCATTATTGCCAGGTATTAAATAATATTTTCCTTTATATTTATGAACTATACTGTAGGCATGAACCTCAGTCATCAGTGGGTTAATCACTCCGAAAACTTTGTCAATCCCCTCAATGGAGCTCATACGCAAACCATTGAGGGTCTGTGGGAAACTCGTGTGAAACGACACATGAAATCGATGCGCGGTGTCTTGAAGGGAATGATCCCTGAACTCATTGATGAGTATCTCTGGAGATCATGGTTTTTTCCAAAGCGCGCCTGTGACGAGCAGTTCATGGCAGGAATATGTCAAGCTATGGGTCGTAAGCAGGGATGCAATACGTTACGGTGTTTTTCGTAACATTACGGTAATACGTTACTATAAAGTCAATCGTTTTTCATTACGATTGCGGCTAAGGGTAATAGTGTTACTTACAATAAATTTTTGCGTATTACAGTAATAACAATACCCACTCCAATCGAGTGGTCATTAAGCCTTATGGGTCGCAAACGAGACTTCGATGGTTTGCAGTTCTTCAAGATTGACGGGAATCACGCAAAATGCCTACTTTGTGAGTATACGCATACTGGGAAAAATAGACACGTTCATGCAAATGTCTTATGACATCACATGCTTAAGCAGCACAAAGATGTCGAGCTCCATACCCCCAAGAAACCAAAGACGTCGATTGATCAATTTCTTGTTAACTGCTATAGCACTTCCAGTAACTCAGGTGAGTGTCAAGAGGACTTTCAGTGGGCTTCGATACATCCTCAATGACCAAAGAACGAGGATGACGTCGGAAGTTCTTGATGCGATCATGCTTTTGAGATGCAACACGTAGAATGTCGTATTACCGTAATACATTACGATAATTCAATCGTAATGTTCTTACCTTACCATTCAATGATGTACCTTACGGTAATACTGAAAACCGTTTGGTAACGTAACGTATCACATCTCTGGTCGTAAGTATTTGTAGCTAGCATAATACATCTAATGCATGTGTTTCTTGTTTGTCTTGTGTGACATGATGACTCACTGTAAATAGATGAATAATTTGATGATTTTATTTAATATTTACACCCGGGGGTAAATCGGGAAGAGCCCAATACAGGAGCAGATCACATAATATGCGTTAACGTTAATAAATATTTTACTGCTAGGGATGTTAGTTCACCAGACCATAAGGGATTAATTCTCTGTCCGTTGCATTTTTCCTATTCTTTTTTAATGAAGTTAAAATATGCATATATTTTGTTTATTACAGTCTAGTATGCATAAAATGGATACTATTCTAATACTACAAACTATTAATACTTAGTATAATAGTAGTACAGAGCACAAATGGGATAGTGCACACTTGAATCCACGGTTTTGCACCATATTCCTTATCCCTCCGAGGAAGAGTCGGAACAATATCCCCTGCTAACAAAAAAGATGAGCTTCGGAGCTGCTGTCTGAAGCGAAGAGACAATGCTACGACGCGTTGACGGATCAAATCTATCTTCTGGTGGAATTACCCATGTCCCTTCCAGACTCCTCTAAAGAAATGTGTTATGTGAATTCTTGCTCACAGAAGCAATCTAGGAGCAGATCGCAAATGTCTATTCTCCTGGGATGAGATGAGGATGTCCACAGTGAGCCTTATGGCAACATTTCCAAGGAGAATAATGCCAAATGACTGTGGTGAACTGAGTCTATGAAAGAATGCATATGACTCAAAAGGGCCCCAAACGAGGCTTTCGACATAGGTCGCATCGTAAATAGGTGTTGGATGACTGTGGGAAAAGTTGCGCCTTTCTGCTCCCCCATGATCAATAACTTGCAACGTGATTGTGTAAATTGGCTGTGAATACTGCTCTATGTACGTTGTCAATCACACCCATTCAAGTTACATCCTATTCTGTGAGTCATGCATCACAAACATTCGATCAAGCGCTGTGATGCATTGTCGAGATCGGTCGGAGGATGGGTCGACGATGGAGTAGTTTGAAGGCATTTATTTCCGATTCATGGAATGCAGTAAATCTGTCAACTACAACAACTTGAGACTACGTCAAGCAATATATCACTACTGGTAGTTTTTCCACCATGATAGCCTCCTAGACATCAACCCGGTCGAATTGGGCGACGGCTGCACTTTGACATCACCCGTGCAACGAATGAACTAGCAATGCACATAGCACATTTACAGCCAGGGGTGTGGTTCCCTAAAGCCATCGCCATTTACATCTTCAATACTTGTGAGATAAAAGCTGCCTACTGTACATTGCGTTGCCCCAACAACAACCTGACATCATAGCTTGCAAAGGTGAATGCTGTTGATGCATCAATAAACGTAGTCAAGACAAGATTGTACTTTGAAACCCAACAAACTTTCATGAAGACATTCAAGCGTTAATAATGAGGTGAAAGGTATTGATGCATTCAGATCTTCGTATCAACGCAGGATTGAAAGTTATTGATACATTGACATCTTGTGGAGACAACAATCGCAGATCTTTATCAACTCCACACTTCCCATATATGGGTGCACAGAGTACATTTGACAGTGAAGTTGAAACACTTGCAGCATGTTTGTCGGCACTCTACTCCATGTTTCATCCATGGTTCAGCTGAAGACGAAACATTTTTGGGTGTGGTCAACGAAGAATCATGAAGAGTAGACGGTATACCAGGTGCCACCGTAAATAGCTCCAGATGTTGCGATGTTTTGTACAGTCGAAGTCGTCATTTCTCACTAGTGCACGCATTGCATACATATAAATATGGGAGTCATATTTCCTACAAGATCATGTCTACTGTGTCTATTCATCTATAGCATGTGTAGTGAAAGAGAAACAGCCATTTAACTATTCAAAACGATGCGAAAGTACACGAAAACCACTCCAAGCAGCAATCTCGAAGCCGGCATGCTACTCAAGATGAATTCTTCAACTAGGAAGGCGACTACACCTTTTTGCAGTTGACTTACCACATATTTCAGACTTTTTCGACCGACCGTTCAATCGAAACCTCAACATTCAATGGATTTGGACAATGGTCCTTTGATTTAGCTCGAACGCAACCAACAATATTTGGATTTCACCAAGGGTTTTTTAAATTAAACCAACATTCAGACAACAGATTCATCGCTACTTGAAATGATTTGAACGATACTTGGATTTTACATCATTCTCCACTGGCTCTCTTGGACACTTTCGCGCGCTTTTTGAAAAAGCGCGCGGACTTGACCATTTTTCTTTTGTCGCTCTTGCCGAACCATAGATTCCTCAAGCGTATCATCTGCCGTATCGACTCCACCGCCGCCCTCACGTCGGGGAAAATACAAGAAAATTCGTTTGTCAGCCAAGAAGCGAATTCAACAAGCCTATCGAGAGAGCCGCGACTGGAAGACTGTGGCGATTGCAAATGATGTGAAGCTCTCCAGCTGCCGGAACTTCCTCAACTTTGAAGACATCGTGGAGAAAAACGTGGTGGGAACAAGCCCCGCATCCTCTCAGAGGGGAACCTCACAATGATGGAAAAATGGATAGAGGACGACCCGCAGACGACGTTGGAAGAAATGAAGTTGAGACTTCGAAGGCCAACACAACATCATCGTCTCCAACGCGACTATCCATCGTGCTTTGATGGGCAGAGTCTACACATTCAAGGATTGTCATTACGAGCCCTTACAAGCCAACTGTTTGCAAGTGAAACAAGCACGCAGAGATTACGTTGCTGAACTTCGTCGACGACAGTTGGCAGTGTTGTTGGATTCCTGTCAAAATTAATCGAGTAATCATGAGCATTCCAGTTTTGCCTACCATACTGCACGTATGGTAAGAGTTGCTGCCAGTAGAGATTTTGAATGAAATTTGTCAGGTGCACTCTTTTGATTATTGTACAGTACACCTAATTATTGAGGATATATTACGAATGAAGAAATTGACTCCCTACCACTAAGATATGTAACTGTCGGCTGAGATCCTTGAAGAACAAACGGGATATGCACTGAGACATATCTTGGGTACTCTTTACACAACATCAAAGATATCATCGATGCCGCTGCGGCAACACCACCCCTTCAGTTTTTGGGACCACCCTAAGGCTTTGTCCATCTTTGCAATTTATGCATTTCGAGCATTCGCTCCGAGATGTTTCTTCAATGCTGCTGGCACGTCTTCCATTAGAGTTTCAATTGGTTCCCATGTATTTTCTGTTGGTCTAATCCACGCCACTTGATTTCCATCTCAAACTTTTTGGCCTTTGAGTTGTATCTGAAATTCCCAAAATACCTCGACCTCATGGCCTTCCTGACTTTGGGCGACTTGTTCAATGAGCTTATGAAGTCTTTGCACAACCTTTAAATCAAATTCAGCTGTAAGATGATACGGACTTCATGCACTCCGTGTGTACCTTTATCTACGAGTTGCGCAGCGCGCCAGAAGTGCGTGCACCGTTCACTTGATATATACGACCAAAACGGCGTCTGAAATAACATGCGGTCTTTGAACAAGCCTCTCGACAGGGTCACACCAACAACACAATGATAAAAACGATATAATGGTGTGGATTTCAACATTCTTTATTAGTCAAACATGTTAATGCTATCGTCGACCTCAAGTTCCATATGAATACTAAGATTGACAATTTCGTTCGCAATGTCATCAACTGAATCTTCATAGCTTTCAGACATGTCCGTAGTTTCATCCTGGGCGGCACGCTCAATAATAAGGTTGTTTCTCCTAAAACCAGAGATGACCATTCGAGCCGCCAAGGCATTTCATGCTTCGTTGATCCATTGCACAACTTGGGATCGGCTTGGTGGTTTCATTCAAAGTCGCGAGTCGCATCGTGTGACTTGATTTGCCTCAACAAGGCGCCAACTCAGTAGCGGCGTAGCTTGGTCTTCAAAAGCTTGTTCCATGCCATGTCGGCTGGCTGACACGACCACGTAAACCGCAGCGGCACTTTCTTGAGGACGGCATTGAATTCATTGGCCAAGCTCTGAACCTTATCAGGATATTAGTCATTACTTGAAGTTGATTGGTCAATAAATACCTTATCCGAAAATGAGAAGCAAAATCGTCCCAAATCAGCAAATCCTATTCGTCCATGTTGGCTCACGAGCAAAGTGGAAGTGCAGAAACGCCAGTGAAAGATCTTCATTCCACCATGCAGCAGAGTCCACATAGATTTGGCTCGGCCATTCGGTCGTCAAGGAGGCAACCTCCCTCCGCTTATAGAAAACGAAGCCTTTGATGGCACGGTGGACTCCCGTTTGGTGGGCATTATAACATTTTTAGGTCATTATCCGCCATAACCTAACGGAACACCTTAAATGAATCATGAACGTGAATATACCTCTCGAATATGGTTCCCAAAAGCAGTCACCAGCTCTTCACGGCCTTCCTCCTTGTCATGACCTTGTCGTGTCTTTTGCCTCAGCAAAAAACCATGTCGAATCTTGAAAATTCTACACCAGTCCTATGAAGCTTTCAATTCATTGGATGAAATACCCTGTTATTCAGCGATTCCGTCGATGAACTTAAACTTGATCCCATACCCTTTTTACGAAAATTCTTCAAATCATATCGCGACGAATAGCCAATAGCTTTAATTTGAGCACGCATTTTCAGTCAATCACGAATATTCGTGGGCATTGACTTTCGATCTCTTCCATCGAGCTTGCGATGGAACCAGTTCAGAGTTGCTGTGATGCCATGGAGTGTACAGCTGATAAACTCCTTTTTTCGAGGTCGTTGTGACTCTTTCGAATGTGTGGCCTCTTGTGAAAGGAACGACCATAAAATATTTGGGTCGTCCTGGAGAGCAAACAGCGTATCGATTGCCCTTTCGCTGGGCAGGAGTCGCACCGCGTGTAGGCGAGCATGACGTCGATTCCGGACCAGTTTGCTCTCTGCGGCCCTCTATTGTATTTTCCGAGATAGTGTATATGGTTGGTATTAATGTTGAATAAATTAATGGCTCTTGATTATTAATCTGGCCAGAAGTTATCGTGCACCATTTTTTCTATTTTTAGTCACGCCGTCATACAATCACAGAATGAAAGATTAGGCTTTTGAATTTAATGAATGAAATATTCTCCTGACACTCAGCTTTCTGCAACTTCACACCATTTCAAAATCGGCCAAGAAATGGCTGAGATGTAAAAGGTCAAAAATCGTCTTCCACATGCCAGGAAGATGATGGTTCTGCTCGTGCGCGCGTATTTCCTTAGCGAAGCGGCAAAACCGTCGCGTGAAAAGAGAAAGAATGTGCGGACTGTTGTAGCTGAAGTCCGTGGCATTGCAGAACGCACGGCGTCTCTTGCTATTGCGCAGTATAGCAGAATTGGTGCGAAGTTGACTGAGGAGACTGATGAATGCTCGACATGCGTGATCCCGATGACACGGAGTCCGAGTGGGACACCAAATGGTGTTTGTTTGGATAAAATAATATCATGATTCGTGCATTCATTGTTCAAGCTGTTTTTATACGAAAAATTAATTCTGTAATAAAAATAAAATAAAACAATGTGCACGAAATATAAAATGATTTCACACGAGAAATCCCGGTATTTAATTAAACCCTAACCCAGATAGCGCGATTCCAATACCATGCGGCCGTTTCATGGAGGTCTATCTGCATGAATATGCCTTTACAAGTCTTTCGACAAACTCAACTCTTACCAGAAATTGTTTCTTCTAGAGGATTAAGTCGTCACATGGACTTTTATCATCAAGTTCAAAGGAGTTATTTGGTGCACGATAAATATTGTCCAGATTAATAGTTGTAGTCTTGAATATCCTTTATATTTCATAATATAGATTTTGAAAGGTACATGTTGTGTTGGGTGTGTAAAAAAACCCTGCCTTTTGTAATATTTTTCAACAATCGAAATTCAAAGGAAATATTAATACCACTTGCTACGGGACACTTTTAATTTACGAACAACGGTTCAGACAATCGTCAGTAATATTATACTATTAATAGTACTCCGGACTATTAGGGTATTAAAATAATAGTCGAGTGGAACGACGATCGTGCTCGTTGGATTGGCTAGAGTATTTGTGATCCATGGATGAAATTATTACAGCTGTAGAGGTGTGGCTCCGCCGTTGATTACCATGGAAACTTCCATGGCAATCATTGGCGCGATTGGTCGAAAGGTGGAGCAAGACGATTTGTCAATATTGTGTATTTGCTGTATTTCTTGATTTCAACACAATCACGCCATGACACACGCCAGAGGGATAATATAGCGACAAGCTTCTTTAAAGCGGGTCCTTCCTAGCTCTCCTATTACTTGCTACTAGTACGTAGTATCATTTTGAGCATTGTGACGAGCTGTTGCTGTTAACCCTCTATTTCGTCCAGGATTTGTCAAATCGTACATGTTGAGAAGTTAGTGGGCATTTTGCCCAGTCCAAACAGCTGGATCTTGCGTCACATGCTCCTTGAGGCTTCCTTAAGATTGATTTGAATCATTCCGCCAGTCTGCGCGAGCGGAAGAGCGTACAAAGGTTGTTGTTTGAAATTTACCAATCAAACAAATTTATTATTTATTTTTATCCAATCAGATGCGTGATTCCACCAGTGCAAATCATTGATATCCTTCGTGGAGGTCGATTGCCAAGGTCGTCAGTGGGCCTCATTCACTTCCAACTCGGCTAACAATGAGGAGCTTTGGCACATTCTCTTTGCGTTCTTTTAAAGATAGATGCCTTTGGAAGTGGACTTCCGAGGCGTATCATGTCTCCAGACCGTTTGTCTCAATGGTTTTGTTGGTCCCGTGGAAAACTTGGACTTAAAACTAAAGTCTTCCCATCAAGCTTACTCTAGACCATCTTCTTCGAGTCGCAATGATTTTAGTGACGTGTTCTTCATGACGATCGCCCAGATGAGCCCAATGTGGTACAGTACAGTACCACTTGGTCCACTAGGACAGTCGATGATTGCCACTTGGCCAAAATGGCAATCAATGATTTCATTGGCCACTCAAGGATAAACTCTTGAGCCAACTTCATTTTTCAATTTTCCATCTTCTCTCAACATGGTTCAAGTCCCTCAACGTCCTCTCTGCTCGCAAGGTCTCGTCTGCTCCGCCCAAGGTCTCGGCTGTATGGGAATGACTGCCTTCTATGGCAACTTTGACCGAGCCGCTCAAGAAGAAGAATCGCTGCGAACCATTTCGAAAGCCTTGGAACTTGGTATCAACATGCTCGACACGGCGTGGATCTACCAGTCGTTTGGTGCTGGTGGTGGCGGCAACTTCACCAACGAAGAGTTGGTCGGTAAGGCCATCAAGCAACATGGTCGTGAGAAATTTGTGATCGCTACCAAGTTTGGCCTTGTCCCATCTGCGGAAGGATTCAAAATTTCTGGCATGGAAGAAGTACTGCGATCCCAGTTGGCCGATTCGTTGCAGCGTCTTGGTACTGACTACATTGATTTGTACTACATGCACCGCATGGACCCCGAGACTCCCATCGAAGACACCATGCGAGTGCTCAAATCGTTGGTGGAAGAAGGCAAGATCAAGTACATTGGGCTGTCGGAATGCACGCCTTCGGAACTGCGTCGAGCTCATGCGATTCATCCCGTGACGGCAATTCAAATGGAATGGTCACTCCAATCGCGCGACTTGGAAGCTGCCGTGGTTCCGGTGGCCCGTGAGCTTGGTGTGGGTATCGTGGCGTACTCTCCAATGTGCCGTGGTTTCCTCACATCCATCGACACGTTCGACAAGCTCGAGGAGAATGACTTCCGCAGAAATTTGCCGCGATACTCGAGCAACACTTTGGAACAAAGCAAGGCTAAGGTGGCTCGATTCTTTGAGATCGCCAAGGAGAAGAAGTGTACGCCAGCCCAATTAGCCCTTGCCTGGGTGCATGCTCAAGGCCCTGATGTGTTTCCCATTCCTGGCACGAAATCGTCGACTCGTATTGTGGAAAATGCTGAAGCTGTCGACATTCACTTGACACCTGAGTCCGGCTGTGGCTCATCTGGTCGCGAAAGGTGCCTGGGCAGCAGGGAGGATTGCTGTCTCAAGAGTGCGGAGAAAATGACCTTCTCCAAAGCTGTGGCTTCCACATTTGAGGCAGCTACGGCTGCAAAATCCGCTGCACCAGAAATGGCACAGTCGATTCGTGGAGTCGTTATGTCGATAACGGTTGGACAGGATGCGTTGCCAAGCTGGATACGCCATGGATTCTACAAAACCCGGCAGCTTCTGTCGTCGTGGTGCGATGGATTATGAGCCATGAAGAAGCGCACGCGGCCATGTTTTGTAGAAACCGCAGCCGCGTCTGGACGATTGGCCTCTCGGTAGCCACTTTTCAAATTGACGGTTCCTTGCGATGTCGATCTTTTGGCTCTTGTTCCTTTTTGCGCTCTCTGGGTGTCTTGCTATGGAAACCACAACGTTCAGCCCATCACCTGCTACATCTCACACGACTGCAGTCGTTCCCCGCACGCTTGCGACGACGACAAAACCAGCTATAACTCAGTCAACTACAGCTCTCCCTACTCTATCTACTTCATTGTTTCCAAGAAAAATGGCTGGTTCATCGCCTGGATCGACGCAATGTGCCGCCATCAGACTACATGGTCTTTTCGATCCATGATCCATTTGCCACTTGCTTGACTCCGATAGATTACACCAACGATTCAATCCATGACTACAGCTGCAGCCCATGAGCTTGGTTTGTCAGTTTCAGGATCTTCCACCATCGACAGCAGTGTTGACAACACCTTGGGCTCATTCGATGGAAGTTCTTGGTCATTTTCAGGATCGAACAATGGTGACACTATGATGACGACTTTACCAGATTGGAAGGTGAAATTGAAGACAGAAGTCACTCGCGTTGGCGTGGCAGTCGCGCTTGGACTCAAATCAGCTCACGACAATCAGTTTGGCCTAAGTTAAACGATAATACATGTTCTATTTGCATTGTAGCTCCTGGACCTACAAGACAATCGCAAGGGGCAGCTTGGTTAATGGCTCCATCGCGAAGGTCACATGTAGACGTGTGGAAGCTTTTGACGACGAGAAGTCCGACTTTGACGGGAGCATGTTTGTATTGCATCAAATTACGACGAGCTACAGCCCATAGGCTTTCAACTACGAATGCTCTACAAATTGTCCAAGCGAGCGTTGAATGTAGTGTCTTTTCCAGGATAACGAGCACCTTCAATCGATTCAGCAGCTGCACCAATGACTTAGGAGTTAACAAGAGTATAGTACGAAAAGTGATCGCCGCGTGAAAATCATCACGACGAGCGTGTGGTTTCTACGATGAGGTCACCGTAAAGCGGTGGATTTTCTGCCTTGCACATGCCAAATCAGTCCACATCGTAGAAACCACACGTTCGTCGTGATGATATTTACGCATAGAAGGCAGTCATTCCCATGCAGCCGAGGCTTTGGGCCGAGCAAAACGAGACCTTGCGAGCCAAGAGGACGTTGAGGGCCTTGCACCATGTTGAGAGACGATAGAAAAATGAAAAATGATTTTAGCCTGGTTGAAGTTTGTCTCTCCACTGTTGCTAACCACAATTCGCTCGTCGTTCTACTACAGCAGGAAGAATGCAGGACGAAATATAAGCATTGTCGCTTTATGTAATCAATGAATTAATTGCAAAGGATCCGTAATAGTTTGTGCAGCTTGAGCTTTGATCTAACTTAGGCTTACGTAACTGTGAAGATGACAGCAGATTAAAGATGCCAGTCACGAGTGTTGAGCCGTTGTTCGTAATATTAAGATTCAAAACGATTGCCTGCGAGGCAACAAAGGAGACTACTGGTAGCTTTCCAGAGGCTCTCTGAGTCTATTGACGATCTTGTAGTTATGACGATAACTGAGCTGCATCTTACTTTCAGTTGGCCTGTGTGTGCTGGCCCAGAGGCAACGGAAGTTAAGATGACAAAAAAGTTGAGAGCATGCCTGGACTCGAACCTGCAACCTCCAGGTTCAAACGCTGCCACCCTAACACAACTGCCACTGGCCTTGACAGTTACATGAGGCAGAATTCTTAGTTAAGACCTCGAGTTAGCTCATTGAACATAAACAGTTCTATCACAACGAAGTTGACGTCTGCTCCTTCAAATTAGACGTCACCATGCATTTTCACACCCATGAACCAATCTCTTCCTGTCGTCATCGCTATTTTCTGTCATCGACAAGGATATAGTCGTCGGGTCCTAGCTAACAAATACTGGTAGAAATTCTCCTCTCTCCCGTGTGAGCTTTCCCCGTCACACCCTGTAGACCAAAGCGCTTTGCTGGGAATATGCCCAGTCTCTCGTACAGGTGTGACGAGAGAGGAGCACAGTGTTCCACAGTACTGACATTGATACACAAATGTTTGATTCCCCAAATATTTCCTGTGATTCCCGATTTTCTGTGTGCACATTTTCTGGACTCTGAACTGCACCTCGCGGAGCTAGTCAAAGTTATCGCCATAAAGGCAAAACGTCAATTGAGGAATAACAAAAGGCCGAGCTGCTTGATCAACACATTGGATGGTCAAAACGGTTTCTGTTTCCCCAACGACCAACAACACCGAGAATAAGACGCCGTGAGTTTTTTGGACATTCCTTGCCTCGTTAATCGTATGAATATATTCCTCCTTCTGTAGAATATACAACAGCTCCTTAGAAGCCTCACCGACAGGATTCACATTGAGGTGCTTGCCAATCAACCATCCATACTACAGATCTATCTACTACTGTGTAAACGCGAAAGAAAGTCTGTGTGTCTGTGCACACTCAAAATGTCCGTCCGCTCTACCACCATCCACTGGACAAAACTACCCTCCTTTTCGTGATTTGGGCGATCTACACTCAAAAATTGCCTTTTTCAAGTATACCACTCTCCTCACTACACTTGATAATTGTATGTACTTATCGTAATAAAATAATTAAATAAAATGGGAGCTCTAGCGAGAGTCCAAGAAAGTCTGTTGATTGGACGATACTACACATTTTTGGGTGACGGGGAGGGGTGACATATTGAACGACAAGAATTTTGTGATTTTGGAAAATTATTATGGATCTAGAACTCCGTCGTTATGTCAACCCTCCTACAGGATCAAACTGGCATATTTTAAGGGGTCTGGGGGTTTGGGAGCATGAACAACCGATGACGCTTAGCTCTACACAACAGTGGTAAATTCAACACGAAACAAGGTTGAGTTTGACTGTAGTTAGGGCAGGTGCGCTTAAGTTGGTTGCTGCTTTAGGTATAGTCAAATTCTACATTAGGTTTACATGCACGCCACCATGCGTGTCATCCCAGGCCTTAGTCCATGTCGTTCTACGCTTAATAAAATCATCGAATCAGCTCTGTATAGTCAAAGCTATACACTTAAGCGAGAAAATCAATAGTGTCTACATCAAAAGCCCTTGCATTCGACCAAGACAAGCCTGACAAATACACTGCATTAAAGGACTAAGCGGGATACCATCTCTACCGTAAAATGCCCACGAACTACATGCGTGATATTCACGCTAAGAAGATTGTTAGATGCGAGGAAATTGAGACGTTTGGACTGAAGATAGTGCGGGGGTTATATCAAGTTCGGTGGTGGTAGTATTCTCATCTGTAGTAGGCGCTGTGGTCGGATCAGTCGAAAGGTGGACAGGGGGTTGTTCGTGGAGTTGGCGCGGGTGTTACATCCGGACAATTGGGCCAAGGATGTAGCATGAAACGAAAACCAGGGAAGTTTATATAACTTGGATAAGCTCCACATTATCTTTGTTTAACTTTGAAGTGCGCTAAAATAAATGAACACGACTGCGAAAGTTGTGTTTTGGGGTAGTTAGTTTTGCAGTATGCTTACGTTAGTGCTTCAGTGCGCGTAACTTATTGCTGCTTCGGGATTAGTCGAGCTCCATGGAAGGCTGTAGAGCACGCTATGACGTGATGGATGCCGGGTGAGATAAGACTTAGATGGCCGATCTATTCAGTAGTAGTCTTCTCCTTGCAGCATCATGATTGAACGCTGGAGTTAGTGTTATAACCTCACTCATTCGGAGAGATCTATGCCCTTTCGACACACCCGTGCAAAGCCGGGTCCATACATTTGTCCAAGAGAAGTGCATGAAAGCATTGTGTTGGCATACGCTATCTTCTGCAGAATGCCCGTGAACTACATGCGTAATGCTCACGCTAAGATAGAATTTGTAGTAGCATAACACACCGGGAATGTTACATTCATGCTCCATTCAGCTTGGATTAGCTCAAGATTATTCTTGGTTGAGTAGTGGTGCGCTTAAATGTATGACCATGATTGCAAAAGTTGTGTTTTGAGGTAGTAAGGGTTGCTCTATGCTTAAGTTAGTGCTTCAGAATTAGTCGAACTCCATATTAGGCTCAAGTACACACTACCATGCGGCGTATACCGGGCCAGACTTAGATGACCAATTTATTTAATATTTGTCTTCTCCTTACAGCATCATGATTGAACGCTGGAGTCAGTGTAATACACCTCACGCAACCTGCGACAACTATGCCATTTCCACACACCCGAGCGAAGCCGGGTCAAAGGCACTAGTATAAATATATTGCCAACAATATATTGATAAAATCTCCAATTTTCAACCAATCGCACCGATGATTGCCATGGACACTCATGTAGCAATCAAAGATGGAGATGTCTGTGCAAGAGCCGAAACCGATTCATCCATGGATCAAACCATACATTGCTTTAGTCAATCCAAAGAACACGATCGTCGTTCGTCTCACTGACGATTGTTTCCCCTGCCACAGATCTCATTTATCAATTTTCACTCATAGTTCAACATGGCTCAAGTCCCTCAACGTCCTCTCGGCTCGCAAGGTCTCGTCTGCTCCGCCCAAGGCCTCGGCTGCATGGGAATGACTGCCTTCTATGGCAACTTTGACCGCGCCGCTCAAGAAGAAGAATCGCTGCGAACCATTTCGAAAGCCTTGGAACTTGGTATCAACATGCTCGACACGGCGTGGATCTACCAGTCGTTCGGTGCTGGTGGTGGCGGCAACTTCACCAACGAAGAATTGGTCGGTAAGGCCATCAAGCAACATGGTCGTGAGAAATTTGTGATCGCTACCAAGTTTGGCCTTGTCCCATCTGCGGAAGGATTCAAAATTTCTGGCAAAGAGGATGTCTTGCGTTCCCAACTCGCTGACTCCTTGAAGCGTCTCGGCACCGACTACATTGATTTGTACTACATGCACCGCATGGACCCCGAGACTCCCATCGAAGACACCATGCGAGTGCTCAAATCGTTGGTGGAAGAAGGCAAGATCAAGTACATTGGCTTGTCGGAATGCACGCCTTCGGAACTGCGTCGAGCTCATGCGATTCATCCCGCGACGGCAATTCAAATGGAATGGTCACTCCAATCGCGCGACTTGGAAGCTGCCGTGGTTCCGGTGGCCCGAGAACTCGGTGTAGGTATCGTGGCGTACTCTCCTTTGTGCCGTGGTTTCCTCGCGGCCATCGACACATTTGACAAACTCGAAGAAAACGACTGGCGACGCACACTTCCTCGATACTCGAGTGACAAGTTGGAGCAAAGCAAGGCCAAGGTGGCTCGATTCTTTGAGATCGCCAAGGAGAAGAAGTGTACGCCAGCTCAATTGGCTCTTGCTTGGGTCCATGCTCAAGGCCCTGATGTGTTTCCCATTCCTGGAACCAAGTCGTCGACTCGCATTGTGGAAAATGCTGAAGCTGTGAATATCCACTTGACTCCCGAAGATGTTGTGGCCATCGCTGCTGCAGCTGAATCCATTGAGGGTGCACGATACGATGGACCAGACACGACATTCAATGCTCGCTTGGACAAATTGTAGACGCATATTCTATTTCACCGATTGAAATGCGTTGTAAGTTGACTTGAAATCAAAGCATACCGCGTTCTCATCTTCAATGAGGTCTCAATAATATTGAAAGAGAATAAATATCAGGACAGTTCTACAGATTTATAGCATGCAACCGACTACGACCACTTGCAACCATCAGCTACATCTGGGAGCCAACAACCACAGTTCCCCCTTTGTACTGTTTCGACTCGCTTTCCCAAGGCTCTTGTCTCCTCCGACGTGTGTCAAAGGCAATGAAACGATCAACTGCTGTCCCTCTTAAGATTGGATTTGCATCATGTCCACCCGTGCGACGCTGTGGCTTGGAGTTTCATTTTGGTATTATCGGAGCTAGAGACACAAGGAAACAATCGAAAAATGCCAGCTCGTAAGAAAATCACTCAAGTCCCAGCAGCTTCATCAGACAAATTCCAAAAGGATCGACCATGGAGCAAGAGCGACCACATTCTTCGTTCCTCGTGGATATAAAGGACACATCAGACATACTCCAAAGTGATGGTTTTTAGCTACAGAGATTGTCGTCTGACGAGTCTAGAAGACGAGATCGACGATATATGAGCGCACAGATACCAAGGAGACACAGAGCGGAAGTTGCTAGGAGGGGGCTGACGATTGCTTGATAATTTTGAAGGTGGAAAGTGAATAGATATATAGAGGGAAAGATTTGATGATGTTGGGGAAGAAGAACGAATACCAATAACTTCTCATACCACCCGCCTTCGCTCACACTGTCTTGGAATAGCAACAGTGGACGTTCATCAAGAGCACGCCATACAAAAAGTACAACATGCCGACATCCCGAGTCAACGAAGGGGGTCTCGTCCGATCCTCAAAGTTATTGGTATCGTCTACTTTGGAAAACAAAGCAAAGATGACTATACTATAGAAATGATCCTGTATAAGTATTCTACAACTATCCTCACGAAGTCCGAACGACAAGAAATGAATCGTGCCTTGTCACGCATCGGCCAACATTCAAACTTTCAAGCCATTTGGCTAAAACATCCAAGAACCTTCCGAGTGTAGCCCACCTTCGCACAAACACATACTGCGCCTCTTGGGGGAGTCTGCAAGCCGAAGGAAGTGCTCAGGCTGATCGTTGGATCTTCACTGTGGCCACTCGAGTGAGCGAGCAAAATTTCATTCATTGTGAGAAAGCAGATGATAGGGTTAAATGTCAAATAAACCCGTCCAAAATGATCCTGTATAAGTACGGTCTTAATCTCAGATAAGAGACCCACGATCGTTGTCTAGACGTCAAAACAAGTCCCACGTGCGAAATCACACTATTTTTCAAAATACAGCCAATCAAAACACGATAGATTTACTTGACGTACAATATTACGTAAAGTTCACACTGTATCAAGGAGTCGAAAAGGCGTGAGGGATGTCATTTTAGAGACGCTTTCTGTCGCAAGAGTCAACACCATGAAACCTTGCAGTGCTGATACAATGACTTGCATACTCGGCCGTTCTCAAGTGCGTGCTCTACAAAGATTTCGATTAATCTGGATCAACTATCTCCGCCAGTCTTGCTCATGCCACTTGCCATTCTGTGCTAAATTTTTTGTGATGTGAGGAACACCACGTTCTACTTCTGTTCTAGTAGCACAGGAATGAATCTCGAGTTACACTGGTTGGATCAAGCTGCGACGAAGAACAAAACAGCGTTCAAAGTCATATCTGGTCTTCCAAAGCAGCATGGATTGCTTGCTTCGAACGCTGCTGCGTGTCGCTGGCGTGACTTGGGTTTGCGATTTTACCAAGAATTGGCATTTTCACGATGGCTCTGTTGCGTCTCAATCTCTGATAAGAGAGCACTACAAGCCCAAGAAAAACCACCACGATCGTTGAAACAATAAGAATACAAACCCAATGTCGGGATGATCAAGCGGCTTCGTTAAATGCTGACTGAGCGTCTCTGTTTGCTCGGAAGAAAGAAGCCGATGATGCAAACGTTGGAGTAGGCGTTGACATTGAATGAGACGGTACTGGTGAGAACACTGATGGGGGCATTGTTGAGGGAACTGAAGTTGAGCCAGTCGATGTGGGTTTTGTTGTCACTGGAGTTTGGGCATCAACAGAAAACATTCGAGAGAAAATTGTCGTCGTCGGTGGCATACTGGAAGCCTTGGTTTCCACCTTGGGGACTCCAAGACATATTGACGGGGGTAGCACTTTGGCAGCCCAAAGTGCCAGCATTAGGAAGGACAGCACAACAAGAGCCAGGGGTAAATTTGGTTGCGGGCCAGGACACACATCAATCTTGGAGAGGTCCGACCCGCTGCAAACCAGGTCATTTCCGTCAGGCACGACAAAGGTCCCAGGCACACCGAGAACGCTGACTTCGCATGCTGGCACCAAGAACGCAAGAATGCAGAAGCAAAGGACAAGAAGAATTGGGAACTGTTAACGAAGCCGGTTGGTCGTCCCGACATTGGGTTTGCATTCTTATTGTTTCAACCTTCGTGGTGATTTTTCTTTGGCTTGTAGTGCTCTCTTATCAGAGATTGAGACGCAACAGAGCCATCGTGAAAATGCCAATTCTTGGTAAGATCGTAAACCCAAGCCATGTCAGTGGCATGCAGTAGTGCTCGAAGCAAGCAATCCATGGAAGACCAGATATGACTTTGAACGCTGTTTTGTTCTTCGTCGCAGAGCACGCACTTGAGAACGGTTGAGTGTACAAGTAATTGTGTCAGCACTGCAAGGTTTCACGGTGTTGAATCTTGCGTCTCAAAAATGCCATCCCTCGACTCCTTGATACAGTGTGAACTTTACGTAATGTTGTACGTCAAGTAAATCTATCGTGTTTTGATTGGCTGTATTTTGAAAAATGGTGTGATTTCGCACGTGGGACTTGTTTTGACGTCTAGACAACGATCATGGTTCTCTTTTCTGAGATAAAGACCGTACTTATACAGGATCATTTCTATAGTATAGTCATCTTTACTTTGTTTTCCAAAGTAGACGATACCAATAACTTTGAGGATCGGACGAGACCCCCTTCGTTGACTCGGGATGTCGGCATGTTGTACTTTTTGTATGGCGTGCTCTTGATGAACGTCCACTGTTGCTATTCCAAGACAGTGTGAGCGAAGGCGGGTGGTATGAGAAGTTATTGGTATTCGTTCTTCTTCCCCAACATCATCAAATCTTTCCCTCTATATATCTATTCACTTTCCACCTTCAAAATTATCAAGCAATCGTCAGCCCCCTCCTAGCAACTTCCGCTCTGTGTCTCCTTGGTATATGTGCGCTCATATCGTCGATGTCGTCTTCCAGACTCGTCAAAGTCAGGAAGACGACGTAGACATATTCAATTGTAACTTTGAAGTTGTAATGAATGCCCCACATTGCTCTAAGTTGGAACGATATACTCCTTCGACATAAATCAGGCGTGAATAGCATTCGTGGTGAGACACAAGGACAAGCTTCTGTCAGAGGAAAACCGACAACTAAAGAACCTCGCTCGTCAAATGACAACCTCGTGGCTCTACATGTTATCCATGCGGGCATTTTTCTGGTCCATCATGGCGTGCACCATATATAGACAGACTCTGCTGCAATCGGAGCTCCTTCGAGCTCACGCATTTTATCCCGTGACGGCAATTCGAATGGAATGGTCGCTTCAATCGCGCGACTTGGAAGCTGCCGTGGTCCCGGTGGCCTGTGAGCTTGGTGTGGGTATTATGATTACTTTGTATTGCGCCGTGGTTTCCTCAAGCCATCGATTCTTTTGACATGTTTGGCGAAAACGATTGGCGTCGATCGCTTCCTCGCTTCGCCAGGGACACGTTGGAGCAAAACAAATCCAAGGTGGATCGATTCTTCGAGATCGCCAAGGACAAAAAGTGTACGCCAGCTCAATTGGCTCTCGCTTGGGTCAAGCGATGGCTTTTCAGCCCGAGATTAGCCGTCTACTTGGTGTCAGTCACGACGGTCTATGGTGGTTGGTTTCTCTACGTCTGGCCGGCTACATCATCGAGACGAGCTTGGGTTTCTTCATGAATCCAATCTTCACCGTTGTGATCGCCGTTGTCGTGTTGACAGCGAAAGAACCACTTCGATCTTGGCAAAAAGTCGCCGTCGCTTGTGCGACTCCGCAATCCTGGTCAATAGTTTTTCGTGTGGAAAGTTTCCATGGTTCGGCGTGTCGTTGGCATGCCTTCTTGTTACGTAATGCAAACTTGTCCATGGGGAATGAGTACTTCACGATGAGCATCCCCCATGAGATTATGAGCCCATATGCGCCGCGTAGATCCGCTTCGATGAAGCTCTCTGCAACGTCTGTGGCGTATTCAGTAGGCGAACAACCCCCTATGGAGCTCTTCCTTCCTGGTGACCAAGTTATTGAGGGCTCTCAGTGATCCAAATATTCTTGTTAAAAATTCACCTACTCTAGACTTTGTCGTCTACGTCCTTGTAGTCTGCGGTTGGCGTGGCTGGCAAGGCAGTGACGTCTTCCTCCTTGACTGGACTGCTCTCAGTCGACCCGTCGGCAGCGTCGTCAGGCTTGACGCGGGTAGCCATGACCCCGTCAATGGCAAAGATGGTAAGCGCTATCCAAACCAAGATGAATCCGATCAGCTTAGCCGTCGAGAACGGTTCATGGTAGGCAAAAATGCCGAGGAAGAAGTTGATGATCGGCGACAGGTACTGCAAAAGACCCAAGAGAGAGAACGATATGAGCGGCGCTGCCTAGGCAAAGAGCAAGAAAGGAATCGTCGACACGATGCCAACCCCAGCAGTCAGGATATTCTGTGTCGTCCCAACGTGGCCGAACGCCCCCGTGCCGTGAACTTCAAGCGCAATCAAAGCCACGAGCGACGGGATGAAGAGGTACATCATCTCAAGCACGACGCCTTCGAGGGGCGACAGCGGCACCAACTTCTTGATCAGGCCGTAGAATGCAAGGACGAGCGCAAGCGATATACCAAGCCATGGAAACTTGCCGTAGACGATCACGACAACCAGGACGGCCGCGAAGACGCAAAAGACTGCCAGCTTTTGCCACCGACGCAGTGGCTCTTTCAGCACAATCACAGCGAGGAGGACGGTGAAGATGGGGTTGATAAAGAAGCCAAGGCTCGTTTCAATAATGTAGCCAGCCATGACGCCCACACAAAGAGAAACCACAACGCACCGACTAGGATGGCCGACACAAAGTAGATGGCCAAGATCTTGGGTTTGAACGCTGTCGCGCAGAAATTTGCATATAAACCACTCCAGAAGACAAGTGCAAGCAAGAAAAAGAGCGACCACACAATGCGGTGGAGGACAATCTGAACGGACGGCACGTCCTTGAGCTGTTTGTAGTAGATCGACGTCAAGCCAAAGATGACGGCCGAGAGAAACATATACGTCACGCCCAAGCGTTCCTGTGCAGTCATGGCCGAATTCAATTGTGCCAACGTGTCTTTCCTCATATCTCTTTCAAGATATCCTTGAAGTTTCACCACGTGGTGTGCCAAATGGTCGACAACACGCACACGGTCAGGTCAGTTCTCCCTCGATTCGATTGAGATTTCCACCGTCGTGTCCTCTAGCTTGGTGGAAACATAGCCAAGATAAAAGTGGGTCGATTGGGGGCACAAAGGAGCTTGATAAAACTAGCTAGCGCGGCGTGAATTGCGGCCATCTGTCGTATTTGCATTGCCTGATCCTCGCGAGCTTGTGTCGTGTGCAAAAAAGACAAACGTGATTCGTATTGTGCTTGAATTACTCAACATACCGTACTTGGTTTGTTAAATGATGCCTCCAAATCTCTCTATATAATTATATTCGGTGGCATTATTTGTGGAAGGGTCCCGAAAATTCCCTATACCTCAAATAATGAAATATTTCCCGCGTATAAATTGTACAGAGGTGACATTCCTGCGCGAAACAGCAATTTTGAACACCATGCCTACTGCTCCTCAGCGCAAGTTTCACAGGAAGGCGACAGGACGGCCGTCAATTATGAAGACAAAACGAAAAGATCAAAAGTTTCAGAGATGTTTCTTTACAAATGCAAACAAACTTGCTGTAATCAACTGCGCAAGAGACTCATCTAGATCCAATGCTTTGGACACCTTTTTCAAAGGCCTCGACAAGAATGCGCGCAAAACAGCTTCGGAGAAGATTCGACGCTGGGAGAAACAACGTACGAAAATAGAGCAAGCAGCCAACGACCCCTCAAGAAATCACAAACGTTCGCTTCGACCACAAGGGACGTCGTCAACACTCAAGCACGCAGATGAGTGTGCCATAGCTGAATGGGTTGCACAGCTCAGGAATGACGGCATCCCAGTCAGCAACCTGCTCCTGCAAAGCAAAGCACTTGAAGTGGCCAAAGACTTGGGTCTTGCAAAACAAGAATTCAAAGCAGGACATTCTTAGATCAAAGCTTTCATGAAATGTTGGCGATTTTCGATGCGCGCAAAGAGCAGATCTGGGCAAATGAGCATCCAACAAGGAGAGAGTGTCCTTGCAGAGTTCTCTGCTCGTGTTCGAAAAATTGTCGACGACAACGACATTGAAGATATCTACAACGCCAATCAAACCGCTATCAACTACGAATACATACCAAAGAAAACCTTGGATGGCACTGGGACGAAGACGGTTTGGATCAAAGGAAGCGGTCACGAAAAAGATCGTCTTACTGCCATGGTTCTGTCAGATGCCAAAGGCACGAAATATCCATTGTTTTTGGTCCTAAAAACAAGTAAGTCGACTGTTGCTGAAAATGTCAGTGAGAACCTGAAGTTTCGCCATGGGTTTGGTCCAATTTTTTGGCCAGAAATTGAAGAAATCCAAGAGCGCCACCCCTCAAGGTTCTATGGAAATCCTACTGGTTGGTGGAATGGTCATATCTCTGTGGAGTTCCTAAATTACCATTTTGGTCATCGCCACGGGACAGAATCCAAGTTTGTCTTGCTCCTCTGGGACGATTTTAGCGCTCATTTTACACCAGAGGTCATTACCTTGGCAGCAGAACTTCGTGTCATACTTGAAAAAATTCCGCCAACATACACGTGCATTTGCCAACCCGCGGACGTTCGCCTTGAACAGCCTGATCGTTTTGAAATCGTTGAATGGATCAACACAGCTTGGGAAGATCTTTCCATGTCGACTATAGTCAATGGATTTCGAAAATGTGGCTTAATTGATGTTACCTACGGTTCGGACGAAAACATGGACGACAACGGTGGCGAAGAGGATGACTTGTTCGCGGCAGCTGGCGTTCTTGAGTCGCTCATGCAATGTGGAGCAGCCGAGTTGATCGAATTGGAGTCGGAATTGTGTTTTGACGATGACGATCAGCAGCAAAGTAACACCGCGTAGAGCAATGAGACGCGTGTCGATCTATTGAGAAATAAGTTGAATGCATGATGTTGATGACTCAGTACCGTAAGCAGACGTGGCCACACATGACTGCAGCGGTCGTCTGAAGTTGCAGTGGACTTGGTGTCAAGCGCCTGGGATGCGCGTGCCGGTATCCGGTCCAGCAATACCAATGGGCGAGGCCGAAGCGGTCCCATGGCTACTGGATACGCGGGCCTTTGGACACGGATCTCATAGAGGCGATATGATCTGTGAGAGGTCATGGCGAGGACATGGGTTGTTGGCACATCGGACGGTTGCGCTAGTATCCGGATGGTCAAATTGAAAAATGAAGTCATAAAACAATAACCTTTAAAAATTAGTCTATTTGATGGTGACCAAAACATCAATCATCAAGAGTATTTTTCGAGTGAACGTCTTATTGTATATTCACAGGATGAGGTCACTGACAAATTATTTATCATCATCTTAAATGTATTAATATATGCTTATCATGAGTTTGAAATTGAAGTTTTATCCTCATATTACTATATACCCTATATTATTATACGTAGACAAAAAATATATATTATTTTATGGAGGTAAAGGTCACGTTTACTTGTTCCGAAAATATCAAATAACAAATCAAATACGGTACTCCAACCAGCCATTTTGACCAATACAGTCTTTCGTGGCGATTTATCGCTGCTTTTCATGGCGGCGTTGGATTGTTCAGCCATTGACTCAAACCGTCGCGAGGTTTCACCGCCTTGTCGTTGGTTTTCATGTTGCGACTACGATTGCGCCAGAGAGCTCCACTATGTCAATATACAAGACCGCAGGTTTTTTAGGTTTTATTCTGCACTGTGTTTTTTCAAAGTCAACCAACATAGACTGAAATTGCGTACGTGACTTGGAGTAGAGCGCCCCCAACATGCTCGAACATGGGGCTACTTTCTCTTTTCTCTCGTCGAGCAAGGCAGGAGGAGGGCGGCAAGGCCATACCGTCGCCCCACAGGGTCCTTTGCCCCCTCAACCCCCCTCAATCAGTAAACGAGGGGTGGCCATCCTCTGCTTGACGTATCTAGCATTCGTGTGCTGTGCTTCACTCGCTGGGACAGATAGTGTTTGCTATAGTATGCTAGGAAGATGAGTGAAAGCCCCCTTGCTGTCAACGACGATCCAGCGTGTAACTAAGAAATTACTTTGGAGTCCAGCGTCACTTCTATCCAGCTGCCGCAAAGTTGATTCCACGAATGACTTTCGTAAAGCTGTACGTGCCGTCAAGTCCATCGAGAGGATCCAAAGCATGGATGATCACGCATTGGCGTGGTCGGACGACTCCAGAAATTCTGAATTTTGGCATGGAGTTTCAATTTCGCCGATCTTCTCGAAGTTAGTTCCAACCAATCGACCTCCACTGACGCCTTGAATTTGCCGGACAAAACCAAGCTCTGTACAACCCTCGTTGTCCTTTGTAGCTCACACACAGCATTACCAACAGCGAGGCATGAAGACCAATCATGCGAAAATGCCAACATTTGCATTGTGAATGCAATTTCGCGTTTGTCCAGTCTCCCTGAACGACTTCGTTTCATCAAACCGTGTTGGTCTTGATCGAGAGGGTTTCAAATTCTCGATCGAATGCTATCTAGAACCAACGAAACGACGCACGGTCGGCTATGAAAGGCGTTGAGAGATCTTGTGCGCACCCCTTGGTTGAACCTCGGATCAACGATCATTCCAAGATAGGACCACGATTGACAAATCATAAATATAAATTATAAAGGTTAAGCTAAACCCGATTGATACTGAGTATAATATATTGCAAAATTTATTTATACCATATATACGAATATACAGGATATGGAATTACAAGTTTACAGGAAGCGAACCACCAGCATGACGATTACTGAAGCACCTGCCGCCATGGACAAGTTGACGACGACGGTGAAGCTGCTGGAGAGATGCAGCTAGAGCCACGCAAGCTGAACCAAGAGCTTTGCCGGCTAGGAATCGTGAAAAACGCTATGTTGATTGTCACATGCCAGTGCAACTAGACGACCTTCACCCATCCTGGTTCAAGTCGTCGTCATAATTCGATTTGGCCATGAGTTCACAAGAGCGTTTGGGCGTCACGTACGCCGTGCTGTCGGCCGTCATTGTTGGCTTTTATCCGTTCTACTACAAGCAGCTCAAGGATGTGCCGTCCGTTCAAATCGTCCTCCATCGCATCGTCTGGTCGCTGTTGTTCTTGATTGTCGTTGTGTACTGGCGCGGCACGTGGGCAAATTTCCGCGCGACGGCGTTCAAACCCAAGATCTTGGCCGTTTACTTTGCCTCGGCCGTCTCGGTCATTGGCGCGTGGTTGTTGTACGTTTGGGGCGTCATGTCGGGCAATATTATTCAAACCAGCTTGGGGTTCTTCATAAATCCCATCCTGAGCGTCGTGCTGGCTGTCTTCGTGCTCAAAGAACCACTTCGTCGGTGGCAAAAGGTCGCCGTGGCTTGTGCGACTGCTGCTGTGTTGGTTGTCGCGATTGCCTACGGCAAATTCCCATGGCTTGGTGTCTCGATGGCGCTCGTCCTTTCCACGTATGGCTTTATCAAGAAGCTAGCCCCGCTTGGCCCGCTTGACGGCGTCTTTCTTGAAATCTCCATCCTCTTCTTGCCGTCGTTGATCACTTTGATCGTCATGGAAGTCAATGGCACGGGGGCGTTTATTCACGTGGGGGCGACTCAATCCATTCTTGTGGCAGGGTGCGGTGTCGTGTCGACGATTCCTCTTTTGCTCTTTGCCGAGGCCGCGCCGATGATTCCGTTTGCGCTCTTTGGCATCTTGCAGTACATCTCGCCAACCTTGAACTTCTTGATTGGTATCTTTGTCTACCACGAGCCATTTTCCACCACGAAGCTCATTGGCTTCATCTTGGTCTGGATTGCCCTCGCCATCTTTGCCGTCGATAGCATCGTAGCTTCTCGAGCCAAGCCACAAGACACGACCGAGTTGTCGGACGAGAAGAGCCAAGTCAAAGAAATCATTGCCGACATGCCATCGACTCCGACTGCAGAATTCAAAGCCGTCGACGACCGCGTCTAGAGCTCAAAAGACCGTCGTCCTGACTCGCCTCCCGTTGAAACCCCCATCCGATGTGGCCTGGCCAGCATGGCATACGAATTGTAGAAGGACAAGGGGCTTTGCAAGACGCTCCACCTCGTCGAGGTCGACTCGCAAACGCACCCAGGCAAGCCTCGAGGTATAATAACTACCGATAATACAGACAGGTCAAGGTGGGAACATGCCAAGGTGCGCCGTCGACTTGACCGTGCTTGTCTTTGTAGTTCATGGCACGAACAAGACTGTAATCGGTCCGCTTACTGACTTTAAAGTGTCCACATCCTGCTTGTAATGTCGTTGTCGAGCAAGTGGATTTACCACCATCGATGTGGCCTGTCGAGCGCGTTTCTATCCTACCAAGCTCGGTGCTCCTCCTTGTCGTCGTTGTTTCTATCTAGCTAGCCAACAAGCTTTCCCAAGCTGCCCCCTTGATCTTACTCAGCGTACGCCTTATAGTGTATTATGCGCTTGGCGCCGTCGTTTGTCGTTTTCATTGACAGTTACAAGTTGATTCGGTTTCACACATTCGGTTTCATAAAGTTGGGAGAGAGAGAGAGACTTCTTGGCATGTGGAGAAAAATTTCGCAGACGTCGAGGGCAATTTCGTGGTTGGCGCTGGTCCTGTTGGCCAAATCCAAGCGAACTTTCTCTGCACGTGATTTGTCCACTTTAGGTGGTGGTCTCTGGTGCAGATGTGGCTTTCCAGAGCGAAATCAAGAATCTTTCGACCACCAAAGTGGGCATTTTGAAAGGCCAGCACCCAAGACAGCGTCCAGCACCCACAGTACTTGAACAAGGGCATTGATTGGGTGTTGAGTCAAGTGACACAAATTTCAGCCAATGGGTGACAAGAACCAGCATGTCACGGGACCGACCATGGAAAACCGCTGGCTCTGCTATCCAAGCCTGAAGCCAAGCCAGCCCCTCTACGAGCAGCTAGAGAAAGGAGCATTTAGCATTGGGATTTTGCATCCTTCAGTCGCATTCCAGCTCGAGAGGATGACATTGACTAGCTGTTTGCAGCTTGAGTACTTGGTTGAAGCCAAGTTATCTCCTTAGTCGAGTACAAGGGTGGAGTCCTGTTTATCCATCGGTGGCGTTGTGTTCATGTGGTGCTTGCATTCGCGACGGGGCTTCTTCCACCGTGGCATTCCCGCTAGAAAGCAACGTTGGACTGAGGGCACATCATCGCAAGCATCATCATTTAACGAGGTCTTGCGGGCGCAATCGCCTTTTATACTGTATGGCAAAGTGAACTTGAATCTCCCCCACGTCGATCCTCTGCCAAGTCGACCGACGATTCAAATTGCCATCAAATGCTAGCCGTCTCGACAAGTCGACAGCGCTCGCTAGCTTTAAAAGCAAGCATCATGCGACTCATGAACTTGTCGCCACGGCTACAGCTCGATTTGGACTGCAACTGGGACATGTCAGCACCACGTTGCAACACACGCTCCGCGACCATCCAACCGAGAAAGATCGTCTTTGCCATTGTTTAAGTTGCCCATGAGTGCAAGGATTGGATTCGTATCGTCGATTGGCGCCTGTGTCATCTATGGCATGTACCCGCCGTACTTTAAGCAGCTCCAAGCCGTTTCCCCGCTGCAAATCGTGAGCCACCGCGTCGTGTGGACCTTTGTGTTGCTCCTCGGACTCTTCATTTGGAAAGTCGAGTGGAAATCGTTTCGAGAGGCCGCACTCAAGCCCAAGACCCTTGCGACGTACTTTGTCTCGGGCTGGGCGTTGTGGGGCACTTGGTATCTCTTCCTCTGGGGCGTTCACCACTCGTACCTGGTCGAAGTCAGCTTGGGTTTCTTCATGAACCCGATCATCAGTGTCCTCCTTGCCGTCATCGTTCTCAAGGAAAAGCTGCGGATATGGCAGCGCGTCGCTGTCGTCCTGGCCATCATTGGTGTCCTCGTTGTCGCCATTGCATACGGCAAGTTTCCGCTCTTGGGGGTCGGCATTGCAGTTCTCATGGCCATCTATGGTTTTGTCAAGAGCACGGCGCCGTTGAAATTCCTCGAGGCGGTGACTTTGGAGATTGGCTTTGTCTTTCTCCCCGCGGTGGCTGTGCTGATTGCATGCGAAGTCCATGGCAACGGCGCGCTAGGCCACATCAGCGGCCGAATTGACGCGCTGCTGATTTGCAGCGGCCTCATCACCGTCGTGCCCGTCTTGCTCTTTGCCTACGGTGCACCAATGGTTTCCTTCACCGTCCTCGGCTTGCTGCAATACATGACGCCCGTCATGAACTTCCTCTTTGGCGTTGTCGTGTACCATGAATCGTTTTCAAAGGTGAAGCTCATCGGGTTCATCTTTGTCTGGCTCGCGCTGCTGGTGTTTGCGATGGAAGGCTTTTGGAACGAGAAGCGCGCCGTGCCAGCCCCTGCGGCGCCGTTGAATGACATGACCTCGGACGACCTTGTCAAGACGCCATTGCCTGAAGACACGTCAAGCGTCGGCTTTAAAGTCGTCGAGGATGCCGTCTAGTCATTCAATCCTCTCGACGATGCAGTATTTATTCCAAAGCGTTCGTGTAATTATGAAATGACACATTCCCCCTTCCCTCCCCCTTTGTTGCCCTTATCTTCCCCCCAAAAAGCCCCCCATCCCAAAAGTTGCCCATAAGGACCTAAAACAGCTTGGACGGGCATTGCCATTCCTTCCAGGCGGGGGCTCCAAGACGTGGAGTCCGCACTGAAAAAAGCTGGCAACGTGTACGTGGGGGGATGTGGCTAGGCGTTCGTGGTCGTGCTATAAACTTTCCTGTCTGGGATCCAACCAAGGAGTAATGGTGTAATTTCCAGTTGAGATGATAGATGCCAGCCTGTCCACACGTGCCCAAGTTGAAGTTGCTTCACAATTTTGAAATGTCCATCGTGTGTGGTCGAACGACACGGAAATGGTCTTGTTGGCTCTCGTTTGCACAAAAATTTGTGGCGAAGACACTTGAGAGAGACGGCGTTTGGCGCACGGACGATCTTTGAAAGCAGCTCAAAGTAGAAACGAGCCACGCTTTTCTGAATGGTCCAAGTTGATTTGCACACTGTAAATCGACCCATCGTTTGCGCAAACCTGGATAACCAGTTGGACACATTTGGCGTAACGCAAGCACTTTTAAACGTGGCTTGGATCAGCAACAACGGTCGTAAACTTACAACGATGCATGTGTTCAATCATCCACAATCCGAGCTGCTCCATGCCTCTCTTGCCAACTGCATGCGCCATCTCACTTTGAAACCCAACGACAGAGTTTAAAGGCTTTCGTCGTAGACCCCACAATGGCTGGCGTGGGGGAGGGGGCGGACGCTCTCTGTGTCGCTTCTGGCCGTCCGTTGCTTTGTTCAGCAGAGTGTCCCCCGTTTGTTTGTCCTCCTTTTCTTGTCGAGAAAGTGTTTGCCGTCATGCAACTACTACTTGAAGACTTTAGTGGTAGCTTCACTGTTTCCCACGTTGCACCAGTCGTTTTGGGTGCCTCCACCGTTGTCACTGTAGTTGACAGAAAGTTCCACGCTGGACTCGAGCGTCTTTCGCTGGCATCTTCGTCCTCGAATGGACGCCGCGAGACGGCGAGAGATGCGAGGAGAGATCCAATGGCACGTCGACAGAGCGGACAGAGCGACTGGCGTCATGGATTGCAACGGACAGAGTCAAAATTTGGAATTGTGGTGGCGGCGTAAGTCAAGTCATATGGACTCGAATAGCCAGTCGAAGTGGTTGGCCATTGCGACAACGTTTGGGCTCTTGCGACACGACTGCACCACCGTGAAGCGATCATTGCATTGCTGAAAATTACTCGCCATGACCACCAAGATCGGCATCCTCTCGGCGACGGGCGCTTGCATCGTCTACGGCCTCTACTCGCCTTACTTTAAGCAGCTCCAAGCCGTCTCGCCCATGCAAATCGTCAACCACCGCGTCGTGTGGACATTTGTGCTCTTGGTGCCACTCTTCCTTTGGAAAGTCGAGTGGAAATCGTTTCGCGAGAGAGCGTTCAAGCCCAAGACGCTCTTCACGTACTTTATCTCTGGCTGGTCGCTCTGGGCAACTTGGTATCTCTTCCTCTGGGGCGTCCATCACTCGTACGTGGTTGAGATCAGCTTGGGTTTCTTCATGAATCCCGTCTTCAGTGTCGTCACGGCGGTCGTTGTGCTCAAGGAAAGGCTTCGATTCTGGCAGTACATTGGCGTCGCTTTCGCAGTCATTGGCGTCCTCGTTGTTGCGATTGCCTACGGCAAGTTTCCCTGGCTTGGCCTCAGCATCTCGACCGTCATGACGATCTACGGGTTTGTCAAGAAGACCGCGCCGTTGAAATTCCTAGAAGGCGTGACGCTCGAGGTCGGATTTGTCTTTCTGCCCGCGCTGATCGTCCTCGTCGTGAGCGAAATCAACGGCAATGGCTCGTTTGGCCACGTAAGCGGCAAGATCGATGCCATCCTCGTCTGTTGCGGGGTCATCACCGTCGTGCCGGTCTTGATGTTTGCCTACGGCGCCCCCATGCTGTCGCTTACGATCTTGGGCTTGGTGCAGTACACGACTCCCATCATGACGTTCCTCTTTGGGGTGATCGTCTACCACGAATCGTTCTCGACGGTCAAATTGATTGGGTTCATCATGGTCTGGATCGCTCTCTTTGTATTTATCGTCGAAGGCTTTTGGAACGAAAAGCGCGCCGCCCCTGTAAGTCTCGAGGAATCGACGTCGGCTGCGATCGACATGGACAAGATGTCGTTGCCCCCTGGCACCCCCACCGCTGGCTTTGTCCCCGTCGAGGACGAAGCCGTGTAGGAGAAATATGTACATTATAAGCGGGTTAATAACGTGAATATACGAGACGACTAACGTAAAGCTACAGCCATAGACTCTTTATCCCATTTAAGAGCTAAAGTGCATGGCTGATGATGAAGGTGAAGATCATGTTGAAGTTCATATGAGACCCCGGCAGACAAAATGATGCTTATGCGGTTCTGTTGAAGTTCGAGTTAGCTACGCAGTGCGATTGAGCAATGTTTCAGCTACATTTTGATGGTCTAAGATCTCCAGAAGTCGTAATGGTTACGAAGATATCGCCATCTGCGTGACAGCCATGCCGCAATTTTCAATTTTGTCGAATTTTTTTTCTTTACACCATTGGATAATATTTGCCATGGGCTATCGAATACTAGCATCTGATTGGCTTGAAACGCACTAGAAGATGATCAAAACAAGATTTTTAACCGGATTATCCGGAAAATATTTTGACGAAGTTTTGTATGAAATCGTCTACGCTAGAGCTGTCGAGTCATTCCAATATTCTCTCTCGTCCGAGTCTCCAGCACAACAGGCCAACCCATTGCCACCTTGATCGCTCATTTTACTCTATTGTTTGGAATATAATGATTTCTGTAGTTCTTATCAATTTCTTTTCAAGGCCATTTCTCAAAAGAAGTGGATGAGGATAACAGAGTGGTACTCCGGCTTCAAAGTGGTTTTTCTCAAAAGTTGAAAAATGGCTTAACTATCATTTTGTCTGCCGGGGTCTCATATGGCATAAAACTTATGGCACTGCGCAACTCGGACAATTTCCAGCTTGGGTGAAAGATTGACCGAGAGCATCCACCGCTCGATGAAAGGCCCTTACGTGACGCCAAAGAGGCGATCCAAAGCATAAATTTGCATCGTGATTGCAAGGATCTCGTAGTTTGTTGACAATTTGTTGGAGGCGCACTCGTTTTATACCACGTAACGCAATCCATGGAACAATTCCACGACATGAAAACTACAGTACGCTGTGTTATGTCCACGTTCTGGAGGAGCTGTCGGCGTTGGATTTGTTTTCCTCGGTGCGATTTGGTCGTGCCCCCAATGAGGGGGATATTAACATTAGTAGACAGGTTGTAAATGTTGAGACACAAGATGGAGCTCTTTTTTTCCAGAGTTTACTCTGGCTAAAAGGGGGGGCTTTCCCTCGAGTCGACTATCCTCGAGACTTGAATCGAGTCGAGATTAAGGTTTATAACTTGCCATTGTGTCGACATGAAGGCTATTCAAAGAGGCCAACATTGGCACTTTGGACATGGCAACCCCCAAACCCCCAAAAGCTTAAACCCGAAAATGCGTAGGAAACGAAAGTCTCTAAGATGTACACAACCCATGCCATCCACAACATCAAGACAAAGTGCGTTCACGCTTGCTTGACTCTGTCAAACTTGTATTAACGTTATCTTGAAGATTAAAATCCTGGAGACTCGAATGTATTCTGCGTGAATTTTTTCTCCAAAAAGGTACTTCGAAGTCGTACTGTACCCTTTAAACTTCCAACTTTGGGTTTTCCAGCATCGCGACACGACGAATTGGATAAAATGGAGAACAGCATGGATCTTTATGAACATTCGAGCGCAGTCGTCAGTCGATTCACAGATCCACTCGATCTCGACATGGATTCTTTGATTTCCAAAAAAAATCCCAACGGCCAAAGCCCGTCCCAAACTGCCATTGAATTCCCTTCGCAATCTTTTAAATCTCCATGCATGTGACAAAGCATTATGCCACGCTGATTGTGACGCAACAACACAAGCCTGTCGACGACGCCATGTTTCCAGAGGTTGAGCACGCCGCGAAGAGAACGATGAGTTGTGCTTTTTGAGAAACTTGTCGACAAATCTCAAGCTGGGAAAGGTTTCAGGAATGTCACGTTCGTGTGGACTGCTCTCTACGCATATTCGAATGAAAGCCGCCAATTCTCGCTTTGTGAAACATTGTCCATGCTTTGTGCGTTCCTCAATAGCCGTCGTAATTCCTACGACTTCTCCACTCGTTAGTATTGGATCTGGTCCATTTCGAGCATCTATGGCGATTTCTCCACGGATTCGGCGGTGTATATAACTGCGTGAGAGCCCGTACAAGTCAGCGGCTCGACGGATGGATAGCTGTTTGGATTTGACAGCTTCCATGGCTAGTACAATGGCCTCATCTCTTGGCGAGCCGAGGTCTGACATTGTTCACCGAGGGGGACGAAGTAGAATTGACGTCAAGTCTGCAAATCACCTTTTCGCGAGCTCGAGCGGGATATTATCTACGTTTTCATTGGCTAAAATCGCGTTTCTTTATTTCATCGTTATTGACCAAGCAGAGGGAGTTATAGTGGCGGTGAAGAATTTGTCTCGGAATTGGTTGTGTCCCGGAATTGTTCGCTCACGGATATCCCAAAAGTCAATTCCGCAGCTGGCCTTTTTCCATTCAAGTCCAACATGCCTTGAATTTACACCTCCAGAATTACCATTTGCCTTTGGCTGTCAATATACCAGCAATCCTGATTGTCCAAGGCATCGAGTTTCTCTCAACTTTTTAAGTTGTGGTACTTTATGTCGATAACCTTCGACAAATTCCCCATACGCTCGTAATCCAAATAAGCTTGGAATATGGACATCTGTACTTTATGTCGATAACCTTCAACAAATTCCCCATACGCTCGTAATCCAAATAAGCTTGGAATATGGAACAGCTGGCCTTTCAATGATAAAGCAATTCCCTCGACAAAAGTCACTATTGACCATTAAATTATTATTAAACTATTCATTAAGCAGATTTGTCAAGTTGTTAAAGCCAAGGAGAGGATAAAATGACAAGATTACCAATTGCTTGGTTGAAACTTCCTGTCTAGCGACAACATCGTTCCTGCGTAAACATAAACCACTGTCTGTGTGATGGCTCATTTTCAAATTTGACACATGAGCGGCGCCAAGACCGGTGTCATCTATGCCTGTATAGCGTTTGTCACGTACGGCATCTACCCCGTGTACTTTAAACAGCTTCCAGACGTGCCGTCGCTCCAGCTCGCGTGCCACCGCGTCGTCTGGTCGTTTGCATTGCTCGTGCCGCTGTTTGTATGGCAAGTCGACTGGAAGAGCTTTCGCGAGACGGCGCTCAAGCCCAAAGTGTTTGCGACGTACTTGGTGTCGAGCTTGTCGCTCGGTGGCATGTGGTACTTGTTTCTCTGGGGCATTGCCAACAATTACATTGTCGAGACGAGCCTCGGCTTTTTCATGAACCCCGTCTTTAGTGTCCTCTTGGCGGTCGTGGTCCTCAAGGAACGCTTGCGGCTGTGGCAGTGGGTTTCCGTCGCGCTGGCCATCCTCGGCTGTCTCGTGATTGCGATCGCGTATGGTAAATTCCCATGGCTCGCCTTCAGCATTGCCATCCTCCTCACCATGTATGGCTTTGTCAAGAGCACAGCGCCGTTGAAAGCGATCGAAGGCGTGACCATTGAATTGGGCTATCTCTTTTTGCCAGCTCTCGGTGGTTTGATTGCCTTTGAAGTCCATGGCACGGGGGCGTTTGCCCACGTGAGCGGCACTCAAAACGCCCTGCTTGTCCTCGCCGGCCTCGTGACCGTCTTTCCACTGCTCCTCTTTGCCAGCGCGGCGCACATGATCTCGTTCTCCCTCTTGGGCTTGCTCCAATACATTGGCCCGATCATGAACTTTGTCATTGGCGTTGCGATCTACCATGAGCCGTTCTCGACTTCCAAACTCATCGGGTTCATCTTGGTGTGGATGTCCCTCGCCTTGTATACCGTCGAGGGCATCATCATACGCCGACGCGGCGCTGAGAAGGAGACGACAATCGACAGCGACGTCGAGAAGAAGGATATCGATTCTGTCCCTGATACACCAACCACGGGCTTTAAACAAGTCGAAGACACCGGGTAGTCCAATTTTTAACTATAAAGCTCATTAATTAATCCATCTACAGACTCTAGCCATCCATTCTTCTAAAGGCTACGACAGCACTCTAGATGATGTTTTCTCTCAGCAGGCATTAGCCGTGGCTAGCTAGCTCCTGCGTAGCCACTGATGGCGGCATTCATGCGAGTAAACTTATGAATTGAATGGATTAATGATGTAAATATGTTAGCTATGGTGTTCCTAATGACTCGAACGCTTAAACTTCTAGCTCGACGAGGGAAAAGTCCCCCGTCGGAGTCGACGGGAGCGTCTCGGCACCGTCCTTGGCAGCAAGATCACTCTCGGTTGGAGTTGCAATCGGGATTGCCGCGGACGACGATGGTTTCTTCACGACAAGGCCTTCAATGCCGTAAGTCGCCAAGGCCAACCACACCAAGATGAACCCAATGAGCTTGGACGTCGAGAACGGCTCGTGGTAGACGCCAGCGCCAAGAATAAAGTTGAGCATGGGACCGATGTACTGGATGAGACCCAAGAGAGAGAACGGAATCAAATGCGCCGCATACCCAAACAAGAGAAGCGGCACCACCGTCACGACGCCGCTCAGGACAAGCAAGACATGCTGCGTCGCACTCACGTGGCCGAAAGCACCCGTGCCTTGGACTTGACACGCAACCAGGTAAGCGAGAGCGGGGAGAAAGAGATACGCCATTTCAATCGTCACGCTCTCCACGGCTGTCAAGGGCGTCGTGCTCTTCACAAAGCCGTACAGAGCCAAGAGCGAGCCGATACTGATGGACAGCCACGGAAACTTGCCGTACGCGATCGCGATCACAAGCACACCGAGAATCGCCAGACCCACAGACACCCATTGCCACACACGGAGTCGTTCCTTGAGCACAAAGACTGCAGCGAGGACAGTGAAGATGGGGTTCATGAAGAAACCGAGGCTGATCTCAATGATGTGGCCTTCGGCGATGCCCCACTGATACAACAACCACAAGCCGCCGATCGCGATGCCCGAGACAAAATACGCCCCGAGGACCTTGGGCTGGAGTGCAGAGTCACGGAATGTCTTCCACTCGACTTGAGATAGGAAGAGGGGAAGCAGTGTGACGAACGACCAGAGCATGCGATGACATGCCAATTGGAACGGCGGGACGTCGGGGAGTTGTTTAAAGTAGACTGGGTAGATGCCGAAGATGGCAAAGGCGGTGGCGGCAGAGGCGATACCGATCTTGGCACTCATGATGTGGCGAATGGAAGAATGAAAGGATCGTTGTGCGATGGCAGTTTTAGTTGTCGCAGTGATGATGTTGCGCCATGGTTGATGCTCATCGACAGGATTTTTCCAATACGTTCATTCAGAAATGAGACACACTTGCATACAAACTCCAAGTCAAAAGTCGCCTACTGTATGAAAACAGAGGAAGAAACTGCTTCTGGATTCATTTGACGAGACAGAACACACTTCCGTCGTTGCCAAGTGCAGCAAATCCTCTCGACTCCTGTAGCGCCTAGTAGATAGCTAGGAATCTTCACCCGCAACATTGGAAACCAACGCAAGTTGAAATCTCAAGTTTGGGTTTGTTGTCTTGTTCAAAGTGGGGGGTAACTACCGTAAATCCCGTACAGCTGTAACCATGATTTCTTCCCATTGATCTGTAACCATTTCCAATCTTGTGCGATAACACTATACAAAAAGTAAGATAAATGAACTTGCGCATACTGTCGAAAAATCTTTGTAGTTCCCATTGACTTGTAACTATCGACGAATGATTGGGTAATATATATCCAATAGGAACTCAACTCAAATTGTTTCGATTTGGAAGGCCGTGGATGTGGTGGGTTGTAGGCCTTGACGACGGAAATCTTGTACGTCACAGAATAGTACGACTTTCCTTTTGCGCTCACGCGTCTGCTTCGTGCAGGTGCTTCTTCCATTGAGAGGACTGGCAACTTGTGGCTGCCCATCATTTTGAAAAAAATGGTTTTTATTTTATCCAATCAATTTTATCCTGAAGCTGGATGAAAAATTGACAGTTTCCCATTGAGTTGTAAGCATTTGCAAATCATTTTCTTGGTTACACCTGTACGGGGTTTACGGTAGGTGCATGGGGGTCATGCTGCATGTTGTGCCAGCTGGGCAATCAAGAGTCTTACCCAAGACAGTCATAACTGGAGGCGTGGATACATTTACCGACTCGGAGGAAGCGGTATGACTGGGAGATGGTTGGTTTTTATTCGCGTTCAAGGTTCAAATAACGCCCCATGGATGCTTCACTCGGTTTGCCATGCTTGACAATTGGCACAAAGCAGCAGCTTTAACAATCCAGCAGTGTTGATATCGTGGCATATCCTCAATGGGAAAAAAGTTCCGCCATGAATGTCAAGTTGGTGGCTGCTGTACAAAAAGTACTCATGGAAGTGTATTCCGATCTAAAAATAGTCCATTCCGAACTCTCTGTTCGAATTAGACTTGGAGTTTGTATGCAAGTGTGTCTCATTTCTGAATGAACGTATTGGAAAAATCCTGTCGATGAGCATCAACCATGGCGCAACATCATCACTGCGACAACTAAAACTGCCATCGCACAACGATCCTTTCATTCTTCCATTCGCCACATCATGAGTGCCAAGATCGGTATCGCCTCTGCCGCCACCGCCTTTGCCATCTTCGGCATCTACCCAGTCTACTTTAAACAACTCCCCGACGTCCCGCCGTTCCAATTGGCATGTCATCGCATGCTCTGGTCGTTCGTCACACTGCTTCCCCTCTTCCTATCTCAAGTCGAGTGGAAGACATTCCGTGACTCTGCACTCCAGCCCAAGGTCCTCGGGGCGTATTTTGTCTCGGGCATCGCGATCGGCGGCTTGTGGTTGTTGTATCAGTGGGGCATCGCCGAAGGCCACATCATTGAGATCAGCCTCGGTTTCTTCATGAACCCCATCTTCACTGTCCTCGCTGCAGTCTTTGTGCTCAAGGAACGACTCCGTGTGTGGCAATGGGTGTCTGTGGGTCTGGCGATTCTCGGTGTGCTTGTGATCGCGATCGCGTACGGCAAGTTTCCGTGGCTGTCCATCAGTATCGGCTCGCTCTTGGCTCTGTACGGCTTTGTGAAGAGCACGACGCCCTTGACAGCCGTGGAGAGCGTGACGATTGAAATGGCGTATCTCTTTCTCCCCGCTCTCGCTTACCTGGTTGCGTGTCAAGTCCAAGGCACGGGTGCTTTCGGCCACGTGAGTGCGACGCAGCATGTCTTGCTTGTCCTGAGCGGCGTCGTGACGGTGGTGCCGCTTCTCTTGTTTGGGTATGCGGCGCATTTGATTCCGTTCTCTCTCTTGGGTCTCATCCAGTACATCGGTCCCATGCTCAACTTTATTCTTGGCGCTGGCGTCTACCACGAGCCGTTCTCGACGTCCAAGCTCATTGGGTTCATCTTGGTGTGGTTGGCCTTGGCGACTTACGGCATTGAAGGCCTTGTCGTGAAGAAACCATCGTCGTCCGCGGCAATCCCGATTGCAACTCCAACCGAGAGTGATCTTGCTGCCAAGGACGGTGCCGAGACGCTCCCGTCGACTCCGACGGGGGACTTTTCCCTCGTCGAGCTAGAAGTTTAAGCGTTCGAGCTACAGCTTTCATATTGAACAGAGACAAAGGAACCATCCATTCATTTCATAAACTCCGTTGGTCTCGTGCTTTCCTTCAGGAGTAGGGGGCTATGCTTGCGCCCCCCCCCCGCCCCCCGGCGAGACCGACACCAAGGAATCATGGTGACCACTGACTTATGACTACACTAGAGGACTGTCGATGGTCTTGAAGGTCGACGTTGGCGACTGTGGCGTGCAATCCTCGTTGCTCTTCATGACGATGTCTTTGTCGGCGCTTCTGCGTTGTTTCTCGGCGATAATGCCTTCGACAGTGTACAAGGAGAGGGCGAGCCAGACGAGGACGAAGCCGGTCAACTTGGACGTTGAGAACGGTTCATGGTAGATGAAGACACCGACGAGTAAGTTGATGATGGGATAGATGAACTGAATCACGCCAAAGAGCGTGAACGAGATCAATTGCGCTGAGCGCGAGAGCAGCAACAACGGGAAGACCGTCACGATGCCAGAGAGGACAAGTAGTGCGTTCTGCGTGCCGCTGACGTGGCCAAAGGCCCCCGTGCCATGGCGCTCAAATGCAATCAAGCCGACGATCGCAGGAAGAAGCAGCCACGCCATCTCAATGACCACGCCCTCAATCGCTCCGAGCGGCGCGAGACGCTTGAGAAAGCCATAAGCTGCAATGAGAGCCCCCATCGAGATGGCCAGCCATGGGAAGCGGCCATATGCGATGGCGATCACAAGCACACCCAGAATCGCCAGCGCGACGGCGACCCACTGCAGCAGTCGCAGCCGTTCTTTGAGCACGGCAACGGCGAGGAGGACGCTAAAGATGGGGTTGACGAAGCCACCGAGACTCGTTTCCACAATGTAGTCGTGGTGGATGCCCCAGAGGAGAAAACACCAAAAGCTAGCGATCAAGACGCCGGACGCCAAGTAGAGCCCGAGGACTTTTGGCTTCCATGCTGCGTCGCGCCATGCTGCCGTCCAGTCGATTTGCCACAGAAAGACGGGAATAAGTGTCACAAAGGACCAAACCACACGATGACACACGAGCTGAAACGGCGGCACGTCGGGAAGTTGCTTGAAGTAGATGGGATAGACGCCGTAAATGGCGGCGGCAACGACCGCGTACGTGATGCCGACTTTGGACGTCATGTGCAATGCTGGAAATGGTCCACCGAAGCTCCACGTCGGCTACAGACGTCGTCGTCTCTCAAAGTGTTGGCGGCGCAATTGAAGTGTTGAACTGCTGTAACTAGCAAGAGAGACGTTCCTGACCGCACTCTTCCTCCGCGCCGAAAGGGCCAACTCAAGGGGAAGACTGCAAAGTTAAACGGTGGCCATGTTTGATGTTCGACGGGTGGCTATCGTCAACCGCGTGAAAGCCACCGGTCGGGCTCTGTGAAGCGCTGTGGGTGTCTTGGACGCTCTTTTTCTCGGCAACCGCCACAGCTTGTCGTCTCTGCATGATGATGCCCTTCACCGTGTACAAATTGAGCGCCGCCCAGACGAAGATGAACCCGATCAACTTGGACGTCGAAAACGCCAAGAGCGCGCCGATGCAGACGGCCAGCCACGAGAATTTGCCATACGCCATCGCTATCACGAGGACGCGGGCGATCGCAAGGATGACAGAGAGCCACTGGAGCAGTGTGCTCTTTGAGCACGACGACAGCGAGGACGACGCTAAAGATGGGGTTGATGAAGCCGCCGAGGCTCGTTTCAATGACGTCGTCGTTGGCGATGCCCCACAAGAGAAAGCACCACATGCCACCGACAGGCCGACAACAAGTGCCTTTAGGCTAGAGCGCCGTGTCGAGGAACATTTTCAAGTCGGCTTGCCACAGAAAAATGGGATGCGCATCGCAACTCACAACGTGTAGTCGATCGACGGCTGTCTCTGGCTGCTACTTGAGCTCCTTCCTGGCCTGCATGAGGTCCGCCCTCGGCAGTCCTTCGGTGGGGGGCGAGGGGGGCTATCCCCCTTCCCCCCTTCCCCCCTTACAGGCGATCCGCGTTTCCGCCGACAATATCATTCAGGGGAGCGCTTCATACGCTTGAGGAGCAGTGTTCGTAGCATGCCACGTCACAGTGTGGAGAGAATAAAGATTGGAGATGATAAATTAGTTGTTTTGTCTAGTTTAGACTGGTGGCGGGCTATCAACGGCCTTGAAGCCTGAGCTTGGGGATTGAGGGACGCTATCCGTGTCGTGCGATTCTTCCTTCTCTTCCTTCTCCTCCAAAGAGGAGGTGGTGGCGGCAGCGGCGTTGCGTTTCTGGACGATGATGCCTTCGACCGTGTACACGATGAGCGCCACCCAGACGAGGATGAACCCAATCATCTTGGACGTTGAGAACGGTTCGTGGTAGATGACGGTGCCGACGAGGAAGTTGAGGATGGGCGTGATGTACTGGATGACACCAAAGAGCGTGAACGAGATCAACTGCGCGCCGCGGGACAGCATCATGAGTGGCACGATCGTCACAATGCCAGAGACGACGAGGAGCGCATCTTGCGTCGCGCCGACATGTCCAAAGGCGCCGTTACCGTGGACTTGAAAGACTATGATGGCGACAATCGCTGGGATGGTAAACCACGCCATCTCAATGAAGACGCCTTCGACAGGTCCAAGCGGCGCAATGCGCTTGAAGAGGCCGTAGAACGACAAGAGAGCGCCAATGCAAATGGCCAGCCATGGGAATCGACCATACGCGATCGCAATCACGAGCACGCCGACGAGCGCAAAGACGACCGACGCCCACTGGAGCAGTCGCAGCTTCTCCTTGAAGACCACCACCGCAAGAAGGACGCTAAAGACAGGATTGATGAAGCCTCCCAGACTCACTTCGACAATGTAGTCGTTGGCAATGCCCCAGAGGAGAAAGCACCAAAAGCCAACGATGCACACGCCGGACGCCAAGTAGATACCGAGCGCTTTGGGCTTGAACGCCGTCGCGCGGAACGTCTCCCACTTGACTTGCCACAGCAAAAAGGGAATCAGCGTGAGGAAAGACCACACGACGCGATGGCAGACGAGCTGGAACGATGGCACGTCTGGGAGTTGCTTGTAGTAGACGGGGTAGAAACCATAAAAGCACGACGCAATGAGCGTGAAGACGATGCCAACGTTGGAAGACGACGACATGGCGCTCGTCGCAGAGCAAATGTGGAAATGGAAACACGACGAAGATTGTTTCCACCGAGTTGTTGACGCAGATGGCGATGATTACCAGGTGAAAATGTTGTCGCTGCTCTGTCGCACTGTTGATTGCGAGCTGGGACTGATATCCCTCTACTTTGGATACCTGCTAAAAGTATAAATTGCTTCAGGTATTAATTAATACAGTATTCACAATAAAGCTAATAATATTAAAACCTGCGAAGTTTAATTATACAAAATAATAAATTATTGAAAAATATTGAGTTATGGTCGTTTCCAAAATGAAGGGAAATCAGTATGTAGTACGAATTCATCGCCAAGATGGCGACTGACAGAGGAGGCGACGTGTAGCTGGAGCTCCCTCTCTCTCTCTCTAATGACAAGCTCCAACGTGGAGTTGATTTATTGTAGCAGACGCCATATTAAGTCGTAGCCGATGCGTTGATGGTCGCAGTATATATCCTGGTTCACTGGGTGAGAAGCAGGTTGTGGCGACGATGGTTTCGCAGCCAGCCAGCCATGCAACCAAGTTGCGCAACAAGAGAGCATGAAACACGAACAAGAACCACTGCTCGATGGGTCTTTAGTGGTTGTAACATGCGACACCAATCGTAAGGCCGTACACCCACTCGTCACGCTGGGAGCTTTGTGACGATTATGCATTGCCAAACCACTCAGTCAAGGCCAACATGGTAGAGAGAAGAGCTTTCCAAGACGTTCAAGTCGCTGTAAATTCGATCTCAAGGATGCGAGATACCGTGAGAGCTGTGTGGCCGAGGATTTCGCGTTCTTCATCGCTGTATGGACTTCATCGCAAGATGGAAGCAAGGTACGTTTTACCGTCGACATTTTCAGCTTGACACAAGCTCAAGAGACCACGCAAAACCTCGCGACGAAGACGATAATCGTCGAGGCGTCTGAATGCCCCCATGATGTTGTACCAGTCGAAGCTGGCTGGTGATACAACTAACTACGAAGTCGGGGGCCTTCAGTACAGCGAGAGACTTGAGCGCATTCATGGCCTTGCAAAGTCTAAGACTGCGATCTACTGATGTCGCCTTGCGGGGGGGGACTTTGTGGTTAGGAGTGAATTTCTGGTGCAAACAGGTTTTTAATGGTTTTTAGGTTTGATTTAGGTTTATTGATCTACACCACGAAAAGGTTGGGGGGTATGTGAGTGCAATGAGTACGCTCCATGTAGCGTGAATCGCAAGGATGGGGTTGGGCGTCGTTGGAGGAGGGATACACTCTCCAGACAATAGCCACCAAGCAAGCCCATGCAACAGCAGATTTTCTGTAGCTCTCCAACGAGTTTGCGTCCGTGGAACCGAGAACTGAGGGAGTACCAGATGAAATACTCCACTAGTAGTACGTTGCAAATGGCAGTGCAAGATCATTTCCTCATTTCCTGCCAGGACATCTGCCACGCTGGTCGTTCAACAACTCGCAGCAACCACGACATGGGTGCACGTTGAGTCGGAGGAGAACTGAAAGCTCTGTCCACCGCGAATATGTTGTCACCGTCTCGAGCTTCGATGCCACTGCCATCTTGGAGAATGGACGGCTGTACTGCGAGTAGAGCTTGGCTCCATCAAAGCTATCCGTGCCTTGGTGTGGCTCGAGGCGTCAGATGTTCGTGGCCATCCGGTGTGATTACCTATGGAAAATGTTGTCGCTACTGCGACATGCCGTGCCCGTCAGCGTTAGATCCTGCGTGCTACAACTCCAAGGTAGACAGACTTATCGACTTCACCAAGACGGAATGGAGTGCCATGGAAGCGGCGGTGGTCCAAACACTTTTCACGTCGAGGGGGATACGAATGGGACGACAGGGGGGAAATAACTCTCTTCCCCTTCTTCCCCCCCTTGAAACAGTCCATGCGCTGCTGTATCCACGTATCGGTGTCGTCACAATTGATGTGGTCATGGAGAGCCACGAGTAATCTAGGTGAAAAGATGAATCTAACGTCGTCTTCTGGTGGTCATTTTCAATTTGGACCATGAGTACCAACGTCGGTGTCCTCTTGGCGTGCATTGCCTTTGTCATATAGGGCATTTATCCCGTCTACTTTAAGCAACTCCCAGACGTCCCGCCGCTGCAAATGGCCTGCCATCGCGTCGTCTGGTCCTTTGCCTTGCTCGTGCCGCTCTTTCTATGGCAAGTCGAGTGGAAGACCTTTCGCGACGTGGCACTCAAACCCAAAGTCCTCGCGACGTACTTTGTCTCGGGGGTGGCGATCGGGGGCATGTGGTACTTGTTCCTCTGGGGCGTCTCGAAAGACTACATTGTCGAAACGAGCCTTGGCTTCTTCATCAACCCGACGCTAAGTGTCCTCCTCGCGGTTGTCGTCTTGAAGGAACGGCTCCGCGTGTGGCAATGGATCTCGATCGCGATGGCCATCGCCGGCTTGCTCGTCGTCGCGATCGCGTATGGCAAGTTCCCCTGGCTTGCGATATCACTCGCTGTGCTCTTGACCATCTACGCCTTTGTCAAGAGCACGGCGCCATTGAATGCCATCGAGAGCGTGACGATTGAAATGGGCTATCTCGCTATCCCCGCGGTTTGTATCCTCGTTGTCTGTGAAGTCCAAGGCAGCGGTGCATTTGGCCACATCAGTGCGACTCAAAATGCTTTGCTCGTCCTCTGTGGCGTCGCGACGGTCGTCCCGCTGCTCTTGTTTGCCCATGCAGCGCCCATGCTTTCGTTTTCCGTGCTGGGCGTGCTGCAGTATATTGGCCCCATCATGAACTTTATCTTTGGCGTCGCGCTGTACCACGAATCGTTTGAAACGACAAAGTTGATCGGGTTTATCATCGTCTGGAGTGGCCTCCTTGTCTACGTCGTGGAAGGCTTTATCGTCCAGCGGGCAGCTCTATCGTCCACCGAAAACACGGAGGAGGAAAATAGCAAGATGGAAGATGTTCCGACCACGCCAACGTTTGGCTTTGAAGGCGTCAAAGACGACGCAAGCAATGCTGTCTAGAGCTATATACTTTTATCCACGACTGTATTTAGATCCCTCGTTCACAGCCACACGCGCTGCTACAACCAACAGCGAGAATGGCCGCGCCACGTAGAGCGCTTGGAGCGCTACAGATGATGGCTTGACACTGTGAATTGAAATTACGTCGGGTTGACACGTCATTTGCAATGGACATTTGAAACATGTGAGACCTTCTTGTCGGTTCCTTTGGCTCCTCCCCTTGACGCCAATGCACGGGTCTCCAGAAGTACCAAGGATTCTGTGGTCAATGTAAGCTCTCTCTCTATCTCTAGACGGCGTTGTCCACGTCGTCCATGACAGCTTCAAAGTCGGAGCTTGGAGTGCCGGGGACGCTCACAGTCTTTTGAATATCCGCGTCGTCGACGGCGGATGCAGCCATGCGTTGGAAGACAAAGCTCTCGATGATGTACACGAGGAGGCCGATCCAAACGATGATAAACCCGATGAGCTTGGGCGTCGCAAACGATTCGTGGTAGATCACGACACCGATGACAAAGGTCATGATGGGACCAATGTATTGCAGCAAACCCAAGAGAGAGAACGAGATCAAGTGGGCCGCATGAGCAAACAACAGCAGCGGAATCACCGTCACGACGCCACACAGCACAAGCATGGCATTTTGAGTCGCACTGATGTGGCCAAACGCACCACTGCCTTGGACTTCACAGACAATCAGAATGCACACGGCAGGGAGGAAGAGAAAACCGAGTTCCATCGTCACACCTTCAACCGCATTCAACGGCGCCGTGCTCTTGACAAAGCCGTACGTGGCCAAGAGAACGCCCAGAGTAATCGCAAGCCATGGAAACTTGCCGTACGCAATCGCAATCACGAGCACACCAACCATCGCCAAGGCAATCGACACCCATTGCCATACACGCAGTCGTTCCTTGAGGACGACAACAGCCAGAAGGACACTCAGGACGGGGTTGATGAAGAAGCCGAGACTCGTTTCAATGATGTAGTCTTTCGAGACGCCCCAGAGGAACAAATACCACATGGAGCCGATGGCAGCCCCCGAGACAAAGTACGTCGCGAGGACTTTGGGTTTGAGTGCCGCGTCGCGAAAGGTCTTCCACTCGACTTGCCATAGAAAGAGCGGCACGAGCAAGGCAAAGGACCAGACGACGCGATGGCAGGCCATTTGCAGCGGCGGGACGTCTGGTAGTTGCTTAAAGTAGATCGGGTACAGGCCGTATGTGACAAAGGCAATGCACGCCAAGAGGACACCGACGTTGGCACTCATGGTTCAAATTGAAAATGACCACCAGAAGACGACGCTAGGATGATCTTTTCTCGTGGATTACCCGTGGCTCTCCATGACCACGTCCTCTGTGACAACACCTTGGACTGACCAACACGTCGCAGTTTTCAAGTAGTCCATGACATAGATATGGCAGTTTGTATACTGGAGTACTTCGAGGTACTCAACATTCGCTCTGAAATATTCGAGTCGAATGTTGGTCAATGATGGCGCTACAGCCATGATGACGCTGGATTATGTTCGACGGGCAGTGGTTTCTTCCACCATGTCGTGGCTCATTTGGCGTTCGATTGAAGTTTCTATTGGCGATTGTCATGCAGTTTTGATAGAGAGTGTCATGGAAGGCTTGAAGGATTGCTGCCTTTGTTCTGTGATGAAGTACGTTTGATGGTATTGGGATTGGATTCTTCGCCGTGATGAAACATGGAGGAGCGAGCTTTCATCACGGCGAAGAAGACTTCCAATAGCCTGTAGGTGGGTGAGCAAGTTGTCTCGTTCATAACTTGGATACATTCCAGAAATGCATGGAAAGACATGAGTGCAACATGGACCATGGCCTCGTCGCATTCCAATAAGGACCATGGAATGCACTGAAGTGATCCGCTTCGTCTGTCGTAGAGGACGGGCGAAGACCGAGATATTTGAACACACTCTAGCCATTGATTCTATCAAAAGTGCTAAATTTAGAAGTACCGAGTATCAATGATCGACACCAGCTACTATTGGTACATAATAGTGCTTCCGTTGTAAAGTTAAGTCAAGCTCTGTCCATCCATGACGATCCTCTTCCACAGCCTATCAGCGCCTCGTCCTTTCTTTCTTAGTTCAAGGCAAGACCATCCAATGTTTCATCACAGCGAATGATCTCATGGCCATCCTATCTAGTTCCAGCCACACCCATCATTAGAAGTCCATGACGCTATCGACACACCACTGCTCACTCCATGACGCTATCGACACACCACTGCTCACTCGTCAGTCCTGGCCAATGACAAGTCCACAATATGTTGGAAAAAACTTACCACAACCACGACGTCATCATTTCAGGAGCGCCAACATGGACGTAATGTTGGACGTCGCAAGAGTCATTGCAATCGAATGTTCCACACATGTCTGACAAAAAACCAACGAATTCGGGACAGCCAAGAGCCTGTCCAGTACTCCAGTACTGCCATATCTATGTCATGGACTGACTTGAAAACTGCGACGTGTTGGTCAGTCCAAGGTGTTGTCACAGAGGACGTGGTCATGGAGAGCCACGGGTAATCCACGAGAAAAGATCATCCTAGCGTCGTCTTCTGGTGGTCATTTTCAATTTGAACCATGAGTGCCAACGTCGGTGTCCTCTTGGCGTGCATTGCCTTTGTCACATACGGCCTGTACCCGATCTACTTTAAGCAACTACCAGACGTCCCGCCGCTGCAAATGGCCTGCCATCGCGTCGTCTGGTCCTTTGCCTTGCTCGTGCCGCTCTTTCTATGGCAAGTCGAGTGGAAGACCTTTCGCGACGCGGCACTCAAACCCAAAGTCCTCGCGACGTACTTTGTCTCGGGGGCTGCCATCGGCTCCATGTGGTATTTGTTCCTCTGGGGCGTCTCGAAAGACTACATCATTGAAACGAGTCTCGGCTTCTTCATCAACCCCGTCCTGAGTGTCCTTCTGGCTGTTGTCGTCCTCAAGGAACGACTGCGTGTATGGCAATGGGTGTCGATTGCCTTGGCGATGGTTGGTGTGCTCGTGATTGCGATTGCGTACGGCAAGTTTCCATGGCTTGCGATTACTCTGGGCGTTCTCTTGGCCACGTACGGCTTTGTCAAGAGCACGGCGCCGTTGAATGCGGTTGAAGGTGTGACGATGGAACTCGGTTTTCTCTTCCTCCCTGCCGTGTGCATTCTGATTGTCTGTGAAGTCCAAGGCAGTGGTGCGTTTGGCCACATCAGTGCGACTCAAAATGCCATGCTTGTGCTGTGTGGCGTCGTGACGGTGATTCCGCTGCTGTTGTTTGCTCATGCGGCCCACTTGATCTCGTTCTCTCTCTTGGGTTTGCTGCAATACATTGGTCCCATCATGACCTTTGTCATCGGTGTCGTGATCTACCACGAATCGTTTGCGACGCCCAAGCTCATCGGGTTTATCATCGTTTGGATCGGCCTCCTCGTGTACATCATCGAGAGCTTTGTCTTCCAACGCATGGCTGCATCCGCCGTCGACGACGCGGATATTCAAAAGACTGTGAGCGTCCCCGGCACTCCAAGCTCCGACTTTGAAGCTGTCATGGACGACGTGGACAACGCCGTCTAGAGATAGAGAGAGAGCTTACGTTGACCATAGTACCATCCTATTTACTCTTAATATATATCGCATGATTGATGATATCTCTCGTTGTGTTGCCATGGTCTTCAGTGTACTTGAAAGTTTTTCCTCTGTGTTCGACTCAACCTGCGCGACTTTCCCATCCTCCATCCAACAGGAAGAACGAGACGGTGAAGGCTAGTAGCGGCCATCCATCGATTGTGGCTTGCCTCTGTACAAAATGTACTTTGGATGGACACCAGCTACAAGCTTGGACTTATAAGTTGGTGACATATGCTTTGACGAAATCTCGGGTACATCAAGATGATCTAGGTACACATTGACGTCGGACCGTAACGTTAGTCTGGAATGTAATGGTGCTTACTCTGTGCTGTGGCTGGAGTGGAAAGCCAGATTGATCATTTTGGCGAATTACCGTCAGTTCCATGGCGGGGCTATAGCACCTCTTGATTCCCACTGTCAACAAGAGCAGAGAAGACGGAAGCGAGGAGGGAGCGCTTGAGAGGTTGAAACGAGACAGAAAAGGCAATGTGGTGTTGAATCCATGGAATGTTCCACCGAATTCTAGTGAGCCAGTGTCATTGTAACGCCGACCGACTGTCGGTCCAAGGTTGCGTCTTGAGTGCCACAATGACATCACAAAGGCCGATGGCTGGCTCACTTTCAATTTGGAGCATGAGCAGCGCGAGCATTGGAGTCGTCTGTGCTTGCTCCGCCTTTGTCATCTATGGCTTCCACTCCATCTACTTCAAGCAACTTGGCGACGTACCCCCTTTGCAACTGACATGCCATCGAGTCGTCTGGACCTTTGCGATGGCGTTGCCTCTCTTTTTATGGCGCATTGAGTGGAAGCGTTTCCGCGAGAGAGCGATGAAGCCCAAAGTCCTTGGGCAATACTTTCTTGCGGGGACCTCCGTGAGTGGCATGTGGTTTGCGTTCCTCTGGGGTGTTTCCAACGCCATGATCGTCGAAACGAGTCTCGGGTTCTTCCTGAATCCCATTCTGAGCGTTCTTTTGGCCGTCATTGTCCTCAAAGAGAGTCTGCGACTGTGGCAATGGATCGCGATCGCCTTGGCGTTCGCTGGAGTGCTGGAGATTGCGATTGCTTATGGCAAGTTTCCCTGGCTTGCGATCACAATCGGCGTCCTCTTGGCCTTGTACGGCTTTGTCAAGAGCACGGCACCATTGAATGCCATCGAAAGCGTGACGATCGAAATGGGTTTCCTGGCCTTGCCGTCGTTCTGCATCTTGGTTGTATCTGAAGCACAAGGCACGGCGGCATTTGGACACGTCAGCAGCACGCAGAATGCACTCATGGCGCTGAGTGGCGTCGTAACTTTGATCCCGCTCTTGCTGTTTGCCCATGCGGCGCACATGATCTCGTTCTCTCTCTTGGGCTTGCTGCAGTATATTGGCCCTATCCTGACCTTCATCTTTGGCGTTGCCTTCTACCGCGAACCTTTTGGGCCATCCAAAATGATCGGCTTCATCCTTGTCTGGAGTGGCCTCCTTGTCTACATCGTCGAAGTCTTCGTAGTGCAAAGATTGGCCTCGTCGACTACAGGAAATGACAATGCAGACACCAACAAGGCTGGGAGCGTTCAAGACTCACCCAACTCTTGCTATCAAAGCTTTCAGGCCATCGCAGACAGCCATGAGGGCTCCATCGTCTAGAGTTGTAAATCACACAATTGAGACTTTTTCCAACAGATCTACCGTATTCCGGTCGGTCGTGTACTGAAAAACCTTCAGTTGGCCGCGTACCGGTTTTTTCTTTTGGTCGGTCGTGTACCGTTTTTTTTCAGTACACAACCGGAATACGGTTGGCGCTTTCGTGGCGAGGGTGCTTCCGCTGTATTGCTTTTCACCTGTTCGAGATGACATCTTGCAATTTCCGACCGCCGCCGACAGTAGACAGACGACACTGCCAGGCGAATCTTCTCCCTTGCCATGGAAAAGATTCACGGTACGGGTGATTATGCGGTCCAGACAAGCAGCATAATCCTCCTCGATGAGGCGATAGCGTGTTGCCACGTCATTGCAAGATTACGACGTCGGAAACAGACTCCATGCCAACCACTCGCGACTATCGATGAGATCAACGACCGCACGATTGTTGAGGGCAGTCGGTAGACTTGCGGCATTGCATCGTGCCTGTCTGTCGTCCTTGTGAGGCTCAAAGTCGCAGTGGTGCAAGGTTGAGACGTATTTGGACCGCCGTCAGGATGTACCAGTGAATTCCTCATGTGGATATGGCACCCATGTTTCAATCCAACCTTGGGACGAGTGCTATATCGGTAATATGTCGACGCCGGAGGCAACCGTCTCGAGACGTTGAGTGCTGTTTCACAGCCGAGGGTGCATTCTTCAAGAGGACCATGAGTGCCAACGTTGGCGTCTTGTGCGCTAGCTTAGCCTTTGTCATCTATGGCGTCTACCCCATCTACTTTAAGCAGCTGGAAGACGTGTCGCCGCTGCAAATGACCTGTCACCGAGTCGTCTGGACGTTCGTCTTTGTCCTTCCCCTCTTCGTCTGGCGCGTCGAGTGGAAGAGTTTTCGCCAGACGGCGATCAAGCCAAAAGTCCTAGGCCAGTATGTTGTTGCCGCGGCCGCCGTCGTTGGTATGTGGTTCGCATTCTTCTGGGGAGTGTCCAACGATTTCATTGTCGAAACGAGCCTTGGATTCTTCATGAATCCCATTCTGAGCGTCCTTTTGGCAGTCATCGTCTTGAAGGAACGATTGCGTTCCTGGCAATGGGTCTCCATAGCGCTGGCAGCGGCTGGCGTGCTTGAGATTGCGATTGCTTATGGAAGATTTCCCTGGCTGGCGATCACGATCGGTGTCCTCTTGGCCGTGTACGGCTTTGTGATAAGCACCGCGCTGTTGAATCCAATTGAAAGCGTGACGGTGGAGATGATCATTGTTGTCGTACCTGCTCTTTGTGTCCTGATTGTGTCGGAAGCGCAAGGCACTGGTGCATTTGGCCATGTCAGCGGCAGTCAGAATGCTCTGATGGTGCTAAGTGGCCCTGTGGCGTTGATTCCATTGCTGCTGTTTGCCCATGCCGCGCACTTGATCTCGTTCTCCCTCTTGGGCTTGCTGCAGTACATTGACCCCATTCTGACCTTTATCATAGGAGTCGCCATCTACCACGAGTCGTTTGAGAGGTCCAAAATGATCGGCTTCATCCTCGTTTGGTGTGGTCTTCTTATCTATGTCGTCGAAAGCTTTGTGATGCAGCGATTGACCTCACCAGCCGTGCCAAATGACAGAGAAGTTGCCAGCAAGGTTGAAGGCATCCAAGGCTCACCTAGCTCAAGTTGTGGAGGTTTTCAAGCTGTCGATGATGTCGCCGTCACCGTTGCCGAGAGATAATTGAAACACTCACAATATGATTCTGTCAATTCTTGGAGAGTTCAATCGCCTCACCGTCGCTTCCGCAGCTCTCTCAGGCATGGGAATCCGCTGCAATGCAATGGAGAACGCTAAGTTCGTCCATGTTCGCTGAAATCTCACTCCCTGTTGATACATTATACATTTGCATTTGGCAACTACAAAGCGCCATCTCTCTTTCGTTTTCGGACCTCATTCAAAACGTTTGAATAAGTGCTTGTGTGTCCTGCGTACGCTCGTTCAAAATCGCCATAGCATTGATACTTGCAGAAAGCAAGTGCCAATGTCGAACGCTCGGAGTACTTTCGTCGATCAGCTTTTATCATCATTTTTGAGAAATCTTTCAATGCACAAAACAATCCAATCTTTGGATTTGCCGAGTACCATTGCTGCCAGGCATCTTCAGCATTTTTTGCGGTTGGGATGGACTTTGATACCACGAATTCATCAAGTGTCTTTTGTCGTTTGGGAGGAAATCTACTTTTTACTTCTGTTTCAAGGCTATGCTCTTGCAGGTACTTTGCAAGAATTTGCAAAAGCTTCTCAAAATTGTATGGACCACAGTTTGGACAGCAATCAACGACAACGTGTCGGTTTTCTTTCATCGTTAAGAGTTTAGTTGGGTCGATTTCGTCGCTTAGATTTCGCGTGACTAAATATTCACAACAAGTTTTAGCATCTGCCCACCGACACCATGCCATCAATTCACGAAACGTAAACCTTCGCTCAGGGGATACAAACACACGATAGTAGCAACCTCCACGCCTCATGCTATGCAAAGATATTCCATAAGGCAAGCCAGGGCTAGCAGCAACCAAAATGTCGAGCTGTAAACGAAGTTGCTTTTGATCCACCGGATTAAACCAGTCAAGTATGATGCTGCCATCGTGCAACTTTGTGAAATGGGGGAAAACAAATATATCTTTGTCCATGCTGATGTTGCATGCTCAAACTTTGTCAACATAATCGTTGTACAATCCACAAACACGGAGACATGGATAAGACTCCTCATCAACCAAATGGTAAACTTGGCATTCTCTTTGGACCGACGCTTTCTTATGCCAACGTAGCCTGATCGACACATACCAAACACTTTCAGCTTTACCATATTCGACGTCGTTCCACTTTAAAGCAAGCAATTCGCCCATCCGAATGCAACCAATAAATGCGGAAGAGAACAAGAGGCGAAACATAGCGCCGTGGAAGGGATTGCACTTTGCCAATGAATTTAAAAGCAATGAAAGCTCGTTAACTGTGAGTGCGTGAGCTTTTCGCTCATCGTCAATATTGTTTTGGCGATTGTATTTCTGGAGGCCAACCACGTACTGTTTCGTTTTAATATCTTGCGCTGGGTTCGGGATAATTTGGTTCTGTTTAAACAACGCTACTAGGGCTGTCTTGGCGGGGTCGATTGTTCGTGAACTTTTGCCAAGAGCATACAAGTGATGAAAGAAGTCGGTGCACTCTTCCGTTGATGATGTCAAAGGATCGATGCCATCCTTTACAGTGGCACAGTATGTGGTAAATTGGCGTTGATATGTCGCATACGTCCGTCGAGTTGATGCACTGAGGAACGACTCTTGAATCGTTTGCTTCGTCGGCAGACCCTCCATTTTTGCTGTGTGCTCTCACATGACCAATCGTATGCGAGGCCAGTATTTTCAACCAATTACCACTCTGAAATGTTAAATGTTAATGCAATGTTGTCTGAGCGACAATTTCAACGGCCAATCATACCGTAGAATGATCAGTTTTCAGTAATTCGACCAACCAGAGTTTGAATATCATACATTTCGAAGATTTTCAACCAATCATCGGGTATTATTTGTCGTGAATTTGTCGCGTTCACCCTTTATGTCGTAGTTGCAATGCAATTTAAGGTTTAAGTTGCAATTTGCTTACTTTTTTAAGGCTCGAAGTCGAGCACACTTATAAACTTGATTAGAGTATAAGAAAGCGAAGTTCAAGAAGGCCAGATCTATTAGGGATAGGCTAATAATTTATGAAGGTTATATTAATTATCATAGACAACAGGTTTTGTGAGGTTAGTTTGGGACAAGCACTTGGCGGGAAAGATTTACCGATATCCGGATAATATAGAGTATCGAATTTGCAAAGTTTCCCCGCTTAAGAATACTGGACTTTGATTGGTGCTCGACTTTCCTCCTGTGCTCGACTTCGGTCTTTTACGTTATAACCTTCTAAATGCACTCAAACACACAGCGAGTCGGTGCTGGAATCACATCGCACGTCAAGAGCACACCCCTTCCTCACAGTGTAACGTTAAGCTATAGCCATGGTGGAAACACTCTAATAACCTTTTGTATTTCATATTTTTATAAAGAAATATGTTCAATTTATTATTTAGGGCGCGTCTGGAAGCCGCCAAATATCATGATATTTCGTGATATTTCTCAAAATATTGAGATATTTCGGATTATGCGATAATGACATGTCTGGTTGCCATTTATTGCATAAAATTTACCACAATATTTTGTCAAAAATATCCTGAAAAACGCAATAAAAAATATTCTACTTCAAGTCGTGTATTTTGGCAGATATCGAGATATTATGTCAAATTTCAACGGCTACTTGATATTTTACGTGGTTGCCAGACACACCAAAATATAAAATATCACATTTTTGAATTATGTTGTTGTCTGCATTTTTCTCAAATGCAGATATTGTGATATTGACAATATCACGATATATTTTAATGGGCATCCAGACGAGCCCTTATGAAAGTTTTTCCAATCGTATACATTAATCCTCTTGATGTGGACTAAATGATAGCCTTTAATAATCAATAACTGTGAGAAATAATAAACAAATGGTAGATGGTATTACCCGCAGTGTATCCATTTAGACAGTGCTACAACGTTGCACTCGTCGAGCAGGAGTCGACCTCATCGACGTTGTCGGCATTTACAAACAAGTTGTCCCCGCAAGATGGTCAAGATCGTGCTCGTTTCCGTCGGTTCACGTGGCGATGTCCAGCCATACTGCATTCTCGGTCAAGCTCTTGCAGCCCGCGGTCACGACGTGATGATTGCCACTGAACAGCGACTTGAATCGCTCGTCGTGGACGAGTTCAAGTTGCCATTTCGCCGCATCGTTGGGGATATTTGCTCGGGTTTTTTCGATCCCGAGCACCAACGCCGTCTCCGTGCGGCCAAGTTCTTTGAAGCGCTCGAAATCGTCAGCAATTGGAACAGTGAGTTTGACCCTCGCGCCATCTTGAACTCGTATGAAGCTGCTGTCCGTGAAGCCGACGTCGTCGTATCAGGCGTCATGTCTGTCACGGAAACGTACTGCTTGGCAGAGAAGTACAACGTGCCGTGGATTCCCATCTTCCTCGGCACCGTCGTCCTCCCAACGTCGGCGTACCCACATTGGATCTTTGAAGATTTAATGCCGTCGTTCCTCGGCTGCTGCTTGAATCGCATGACGTATTCCATCATCTTCCGCAAGATGTGGCAAAAACAACAAGTCTACATCAATCCGTGGCGCGTTGAAGTGCTCAAACTGCCGCCGATCAAGGCGTCGATGGGTCTTCTTGGCAAGTTGACAGACTCCAAGTCCATCACGGTCTACCAAGCGTGTTCCTTGCTCTTGGCATCTCCAACTCGCGACTTGCCGCATGACTATCCTCCCGGGAAAGTCGACTACGTCGGCTATTTGTTTCCTTCCGCAGAGTCTGCGACGGTCTCTCCAACGCTTCAGGTACCTCCTTCCTCCGTCTGCCTGCGTTGAACACTTTTTGTCGCTAGGCTTTCTTGTCGGCGTCGCCGGACGTTCCCGTCATCTATATCGGGTTTGGCAGCATGCCGACACTTGATCCGGACCAGCTCTTCCAACTCGTCGTCGATCTTTGCCGCAAAGCAAACTGCCGCGCTGTTCTCGTCTCTGGCTGGTCTTCCTTGGCAGATATGCCATCGAGCGATCTCGTCTGCGTGGAATCGTCCGCGCCGCATGCGTGGTTGTTTCCCAAGATGAAATGTTTAATCCACCATTGTGGCATTGGCACGACGGGCGCCGCCCTCCGCAGCGGTACAGTGGCTCCATGACCGATCGGTTGTTCATTCCTCTCTAGGCGTCCCGCAGATTCCATGCCCGATTCTGTACGATCAGTTCCACAACGCCAAGAAAATGGTTGCCTTGGGCGTCGCGCTGTCTCAAGTTTTGCCCAAAGAGATGACCAGCGACCGCCTCGCCGCAGACGTCAAGGCCGTGCTGCGCAACGACAGCCACGTTCAAGACAAGGCCAAGCAGTATGGAGCATACGTCGAAAACGAAAGCTTGAACAGCGTTGCCAAGTTGTGCGATGCGATTGAAGCGGCCAAACCTTTTTGATTGTTAATGGAGATACCTTGTCTTCATGGACATTTTTTCTGGACGAGCGACGCGCCGTACTCGTTGTACTCTGTTTTGGAAATCCACATTTCATGGAAAGACCCAAGAGAGGCGAGGATCGAGCCACCGAGGAACGCGCCGAGTTTACGCTCGCTCGGCGGTGCCGCCACGACTTTGATCTTTGCACTGGGTGCCAACGTCGTCAACTCGCGTTCGAGCCGTGTCTGGAGGTTCTCAAAGCAGGAAGAGCCGCCGGTGAGGACAATATTGTGGAGGAATTCCTTCTTGGAATCGGCATCGCCACGAGACGCAGCATCAAGCACCATGCTTGGGAGGAATACACTTGTTTCGGAGGCCTTGGCGTCGTAGTGAAAGTAGTGCTCGGCCACGGAGAACCGCTCGACACCGAGCGAAACTTGTGTGCCGTCTGGGAGTTCGTATGGCATTTGGGGGATTTGAGAATTCGCTTTTTCGTCAAAGAGCGTCTCGGACGCGCGACATACCGTCTCCTTCATATCGCGAATGGTTGGCCAGGACACTGACACGTTGGTTGTTTGGAGTTTGTCGACGACCCGCTGGTGAAGGAACGCGTCCAAGGAATGGCCGCCCATGGTCGTCTGCCGCACTGCATGCGACGCGAGGACGTATCCTTCGTGTACTGGGACGGCTGCTGTGCTTCCATGGCCTAATTCCATGACGAGGCCAGTGCTTCGTCCGTTGGCAAAGCATGTCAAGACGGCCGACTTGGAGACAAAGTACGCTGGCACATTGTATTTCTCAAAGAAGATCTCTGCAATCGCTTCACGGTCGCTCTTCGTCGGCTCATCATCGACTGGGATACTCTGTAAACTGCTTTCACTCCATAGAATTGGATGGTGACTCGAAGATGCGACGCCCAAGCGGTCGTAGCCGGCATCGAGCATTTCTTCCAATCGAGTCCACGATGCAATTGCGCCGTCTGCTGTCTTGATCCCATTCATATCGGCATCTGATGACGCAGGAGATCCAATGTATCGAGCGTCGTCTTCGCCGGCAAAGCCCATGCGAGACCTTAAGCAGCCAACATCGCACACGATCGCATTCAATTCGTCGCCGCCGCTGTACATGGTGAACCAAACCACTAAGAAATTCAATATCCGTACAAAACTCTTTTAATATATACTTTATCCGTATATTGCGTGTTCTACTCGAAATTTCCATGATCGATTCGTTGAATCGCCAACTCGGAATCGATCCACAAATCGATAGACCTCTAGAACTCGATATCTCATCAATTAGTAGAGGCAAATTCCCCATGCAATGACGAGTAAAGAAAGAGACATGCATCAACCACACACGTTAGCCAGTGCGTCCTTCCCGACGGGTGTTCATACGCCGACCCAACGCTGGTTTCCTCAGTCCAGCGATTCCGACACGAACGCTGACGTACAATCCACAGCGGTTGTAACGCCTCAACCAAACCGATATCGAGTCTCACCTTATCCTGAACGAGTACGAACTCCAGTTCAACTTCTGTCACCTGCACATAGTCAACCATCTTCTGCGACTCCTCTGTACCAGCTACTGCTTCGTCCAATCATTAAGAGTACGGTCGGTCAACGAGACACATCCGGCGATACCTTGGACGACGTTGTATTTACTGGAACATCGTTTGAAGACATCACGTCAAAGATTTGGGAGCAATTCAGACCAAGGATAAAATGTCGTGCTGTGAAAACCGATGGCGTCTGGACAGCGATGACCGACTTGAGTGTGACAGAGTGGACAAAATCTATGCAATTCAAAGTGAAGAAGCACATTGTTGACTGTGACAAGTCAACAAACGCTTGGCATCAGTGGCTGGTCAAGCTCCGAGGACATACCGTTGTGCTACTGGTCTATACTTATGGAACTGCCTTTGCAAAAGGACAAGATTTGGAAGAGTTCTCTATTGCCTGCATGTGATGGCCCACAAAGTATCAATATCAAAGGCGTCCATTTGGAGAATTCTTCATGCTTTTGGGTTTACCTGGAAGGTTTTGAAGAGACGCGCAATGCACATAAAGGAGCGCGACGTGTTCCGCTTTTCATACGAGGTCGGTCAAGTTGATTGGTCTTACCAGAATATCGTATTCCTTGACGAGGCGTCATTTGACAACCGAGGAATGATCCGAAAACGTGGCTATGCGCTTAAAGGTTCCAAGCATGCCATACGTGGAGACTTTCAGCGGAACCACGAGTGTAAGTCTTGGCATTCAGTGGTGTCAATGGAATCATTGATTCCTTTCAAACCGATGGCACTTTCGATCGTTTAGAGTTCGTCAGATGCTGCCAAAGTTTCGTGCATAGCCGCGCTGGTCATGTTAGCCAATACCCAGGACGACATTCGATTTGGATCGTTGACGGCGAGGCAATTCACCGTCATCCTGAAATTGTTCACTACCTTCGCAGTGTTTGAATTGTCGTCATTTACCTCCCAGCATACTGCCCATTTTTTAACTCTATAGAGTTCCTGTTTGGTTATGTCAAACGAGCCTTTCAACGTCATTACGTTGAGTCCAGTGAGCGTGACCTACTCCCATTTATCGTTCAAACATTTCGACGATTTATGGGCAAAGTCTTTGATCACTGCGGCTGGAAGATTCAAGGCTATTTTGATCCCGTTGGCCCTCTCTCATGTGAGCATGCCGTAACTCATGTGGTAGTCGAGGAAGAGAATGACGAAATCAATGCTCTAGGATTTGCATTTATAGATTAGGAACTGCCAAACTCAACTTAATCTTCATCTTTATGCTCTTCATCGTCAATGTTATCAAGGGCAGCCAGTGGGTCTTCTACTGCATTTAATCCAGGGGGTGGCAGGTCACGAATAAATGCTTCGACAATCAATTTTCGCGACTGAAGTTGCTCTTTCTGCATTTTCAGACGATGTCCAAAAGCTTCCCATTCACTCAATAACTGCTCGTTGTCAGCAATCGAAGCTTTGACGCAATCAAGAGCAACACTTGTCGAACGAGAGAGGTTTTGAAAATGGTGTTGAAAATGAGAGTCCACTGGACGCAGCAAGCTGGAGATATAATTGGAGGGCAGCTGGTTGATAACATCATCCCAGGTCAAACGATTGAGATTTCGGGTAACATCATTCGCCCACATTCGCCAGACGACTGCTTCTGCCGAAAATATTGTGCCCCAACGCTCTTGGAGCTTGTCGACAATTTCATGTAATGAGCTTTCCGTTGTGGCACCAGCACGGTCAGATTGTTTTCTTTCGCAAGATGCGTTTTGCGCTCGTTGATATGACCCGGTCGTTTTGTACACATTGATCCAGTTTCCTATGGTTCGCTCGGATTTGTTGAACACAAGAGCTAAGTGTTTTCGAGAGAAGCCAAGCTTGTAGTATGCATACAGACAGTGATAAACGGTATTGGTGTGTGCATGTTGCCGTGTTGCCGCTTCTTCCATTGAGGTTCTTAAAGCAACAACGAGCAATGTCTAGATATTATTTTTGACCAATCTGAGAGCCCTGTCGGTTCTATGGCGATTTGTATGAAGACTCCCGTACAGCAAATTTGGCTGAAATTCACAATAACATTATTTATCACAGTATTTCTGTTATGACATTTGACACCTGTGAGATTTTGCCGGCCGCAACACAGGATCCACGGTTCATGATAAATGTTCATTGTTTTACGACGTTTGATCGCACTCTTATGATTAAATCGCTTGAGCTATCTCATGACACACTCTCTTTGAGTCCACGCTGCAGCAGTATTCACTGATGTCTTGAAATGCTTGCATGCTTCATGCCTCGGCCTCATTTACAACTCATGCCACCTGGGTGAATTGAGACCAATTAGAGGCTGCATCCAGAGCTCAATATACAAGCAATCTTGACGAGAACAAGCGCATAACAGAATGTCGAGAACCAAAGTCGGAATGCCATGACACACAATATGGGAAAGCCATGACACAAACATTGGTTCTCGACATTCTGTTGGGCATTTCATGGCATGCAAAGGGCTGGAAAGTGATGGGATAGAGTACAGAGTACGGACCAGGCTTGTGTGTGGAGCGAGATTGAGGGTTGGAGACGCCAACTTGAGCGAGACCCAAGAGTCGAATCCAACAGGAAGTCCACACACTGAAAGAGCACGGCATTTCTATTGTATGAGTGATCCCAATACATAGAGCGTATATAAGTAGGCGTACCTTGCCTTTCTCCAACGCGAAAGCTATGTCGGTCAACTTGCCGTATCCCATTGAGCTCACATGGTGTCCACGGCTTCCTCTCGCCCAGCATCACAATACAACATCAATGAAATCAGTTTAATTTTAACCAATCAGGGGGTTGTCGGGTGTGAGTGTCGGGTTTATTTTTAAATCTCTACATAATATGCCCTGTATTATCTAGTCTGGGTCAGATCTTTCTCGAGCTATCTTCGAAATTGTCATATTCCTTCTGGTTGAGGAGAAACCATGAGAGGACAAAAATGGAAAAAAATATGTGCTCGACTTCGGGGCCTTGTTGGAGAGCTGTTCAAAGGAGATGTCAAGTGGACATTGTTGGACGAATTTCAGGAACAGACGGCCTGTTTCAGCCCTCACACTGAGCCTTCGAAAGAATTTTTGTCCACTTGAGAAACAAAATGCGGTCGCAGCGGAGCGGGTAGATCATTTCTATTCATCCACAAGCAGCTCATGCTTGAAAACCACGACGACGTTGCTAATCTTGTCCACTGCAAATCGACTTCTAATCGTTATAGATTCATCACCTGAATTACACTTACAGGGCATCGTTATCGCTTGGGTTCCTCTTGTGCTCGAGTATTTGCGCGTGTTGAATCGCCCCGAGGATAAACACACTCGCGGTTGAACGAGCTGAGCTATCACGTGGCAAAATGTCATTTCGTGAACATGTCTGAGTTGACAATTCATCCGAAACGTCATCTCTTGTCTCGTGATTATACTCAACTCGTCATATTGCAAGATGCTATCGCCAAAACAACCTGGTGGGGAGGACCGTGAAGACCTTCAGTCAAGTTAAAGTTGTCAAGAACCACGTCATTCATTAGCGATACGACTGCCGAGTGATCCTAATGCCTTCCCACGACATTGTAATTCAGTCCTCGACCATCAATCGCCCGCTTGAAAAGATCCAGGCCAAAGACTCCCTGGTCGAATACACTGTAGTTTAGCCTTCTCTCCGCGCCAGTGTTCTCACGTTACCGCTCAGTGGAAGCTCAGCTACTATGCCTCTGAGATGCCTACTTCCCGAGAGCTTCAGTGATTTCCATTGCGTACTGTATCAACCTAGAACCAGCATGCTACTGCAACAGCAGCTCATTCAACACTGAATCGTGATGTCCTTGTCTTAGTTGCCAATGGAGAGCCCCTGATAGAGAACGATGGGTGCTAGAGATCCCTCGAGAAGGAGAAGGTGAGTCAAGCTCCCTGTGATCCTGGCGACAAACGGGTGCATCTCTCATCGGTCGTCAGCCATATCTTACAGTTATCCGATCCCAAAGGTTCAAATCTAACCAATCAAATCGCTGTATTTAATTTTAGAGGCTTTTGATTGGCCTATATTTTCAAGTTGAAGTTTCTTGGGATTTGAATTTGAGAGCCAATATGGCCATACAAAGAGCAAGAGGGCGAGAAAGTCAGTCGGTGCAAGGTGTCGCATTGGTCATTCGCCAAAGCTCCACAGAACCGCTGCACCATGTCGATGACAAGTTTCTTGATCCGCCGAATTTCGCGTGAGAACGACGAGCTGAAAGAGCAGCAGCAACAGCTCCAACAGCAGCAGCAACCACGCCGTCACAACATTCAAAATGTGTCGGAATGCCACCAACTGATCCAGCAATTCCAATCCGCCCAGCAGACTCAAGTGCCTGTCGAATGCCGCGACCTACTCCACCAGAGTAACCAGCTCAACGACCGACAGATCCATCCCATCGCGGTAATCGATCTGTGACCATTCTTAACTTATATCGACGTGCTCGTTGATTGTAGATGCGACGCCGATTGACACGAAACGTTCAGGATGACTTTGATCGCAGTGCTTGAAATGCCAACGAGCGGTGGAAGGCTTGGCGAAGCTCTGCGTGATGCTCGTGTCGACGATGTATATTTGTGTAGGAGTGTCGTGTAATTCATGGTCGTCCTTGTAATGGTGAACGCTTTTTGAAAAAATTGAATTTTGAAAAATAATTGGATAAAATATTGTATTTTTGGTCAAATTACTTTTGAATTTATTCTTTATTCACCAATTGAATTTAAATTCTAACCACCCCACATCAAAAAAACAATACCATGGCCGACCACCCACCAGCGGATGCGACCAAGAGCGAGGTCGTTGAGCGAGTCGTGGTGGATCTCGGCTTTGGCAAAGGCGAGCCCGACGTGTATCTTGCTCGAGGGAAAGAATGGATTGGCTCATCGGCAGTAAGTCGTCGCGACATGCTGTCGCACTTTCGATTGGATGCCTCGTTGAAAGCAATGGGCGAAGCGATTCTGCCGGACGGATGCAAGCACCTTCTCAAAGGCCTTGGATTGAGCAATTCCCACGCAGATTTGACCACCGAGTACGGTACCAACCTGTCGCTCTTGACGGTCGTCGAAGAGCAAGCGTTTGGACGACCGATTGAACCGTTACCAGATCACATGGTCCAGACGGGATTTCAGTTCCCAACTACAACGCCGATCAATGGCGCCAAGCTTCACAAAGTCAATGGAAGTACGACAAAGCCTGGCTTTGTCCATCCTCCACCATCGAACGACGACAAAGCGTCCAGTGTTAGTGCTAGCGAGAAACTCAAAAAGGAAGAGAAGAAGAAGGAAAAGAAGAGGAAACGAGAGCGAGAAGAAGCCGAAAGTCTCAAGTCTATCTTGGAACCTTTTGTTCGCGAACTCAAAGCTATGACTTGGAAAGGTATACACCAAACATGGCGATTACAGTGATCAATGTACTGTAGGATGGGCTGATGCAAAAGGCAAGCCGAGCAACCCGTTCATTGTCAAGATCACGCGAGAGAATTGCAAGTCGCTCATGGTGCCCAACTACTTTGACTACATCCAAGTACCCATGGATCTGACTCGCATTGGCGAAAAAGTGGCCAAGACCGAGTACACAAAGCTGGACCAAATCGAAGCCGACATTGCGCTCTTGGTCGCCAATGCGAAGCGATACAACCGAGAAGGCGAGCCAGTCCATCAAATGGCAATCGAGTTCCAGAAGGCATTTGATGACAAGATGAAACTCACCTATCGTCCGATCTACGACGAGTTGGCCGCCGAGCGCAAGAAGCAAAAGAAGAAGAAGAAGAAGGATAAGAAAAAGGACAAATAATTTAACTAAACCCATAACAGCGAGGTTGATTACTCATTGAGCGAATGCCAGAGGGAATGACGCTTTGCGACGCCATGAGTGACTTGATTTTGTGGACTGCCTCGGCATACTGGTGCTTGCATTTTTGAAAGCATCCATCGATCATCGGTGGCCATTGCCATCGCTCAGGTGCATAGGACGACTTCCCTGCAATTTCACTAGGAATCAACCAACCTACCCGTTTTGACGATAACTCCAAGAGGAAGCAAGGAAAGGATGGACATCCTTTGTGTCATTTGTTTTACAAGAATCTATCCGGCAGTCGTACAATAATTTACATTCAGGCAGAGGAATCCACCAGAGGCATGCGTTCTTGCCACAGAGAAGCTGGGACGACTGGGATCCAATACGCCCACCAATTCAACCCAAAGTAAGTTTCGAGATTGCGTCGAAAGCCATCGGAATTGCCAGGTCGATGGGCCATGAAATCGAGCGTCGTACGACCCACGGCGAGGAGATAGATGTGAAACCAAAAATAGCCAAACAAGAGCCATCCGATCAAGGTTGCCAACACAACGGTGAACCACAAGAAGTTGCCAGTAGGGCCAAGTTGTTGGAACGTCACACAGTAGGCAAACCAAAGGCAAGAGAGCGAGGTGTAGAAGAGGAAGAGAAGAAATAGCTTCTTGGTGCGGAGACCAACGCAATTGCCCGTCCATGGACAATGGTGATCCATGTGCGAGACACACCGGCTACACACAGAGCAATGGTGGTAGGCATCGGGTTTGATCCGGTCGCATTTTTCACAATACCTCGCTTCTTGCTCGTCGTTGTTGTTGTTGTCGCCTTCGTCTTCAAGAACAGACACAGGAAACGAGGGAAGGATAAAGGCCGTGCCAGCATAACTGACGAGCATAAAGGTCGTGAGAAGAAAGTACACCACGAGGTGAAGTGGCGGAATGTTCACGATAGTGAGAACACAGATGAGCTTGAGTGCCATGAGCCCGCTGGCAATCCACACGCAGATATTAACCATCGCCGTTGTTGGATGGACAAATGCGGCTGCTGGATCGTTCCTCTGTGATCCCTGCGACTATTTTTAACCAAGTATCATAAATTTGATACTAAATTCAAATACGTTTCATACAAAATTGAAGTTTATAAAATATCAATTTTCAGCTGTAGGAATGATAGAAATATGCAAATCGAATTTGGTTCGAGAATTGCAATGACGGACTCTTGAGCTGTTCATCCCTCGCCAAAGATGATCAATGTCATTGTCGCTACAGATTTTGTACCGAAATTGCTTAGCGGGGATGAAACAACAGCCCAGGGAGCCTTGTTCATAGATTTTAGGACACCGTTTTGCTGGTCCTCATGCAAGGAACTCCTGGAGACGAAGAGCTGACAGAGACTACAAAAGCCGCAACATGCCGCCGTGACACTCTACAGCAATCATATCTCTTTAGTTGTTCCGAAGTGAGACTTTATTGAGCTACGGATTTGCATTAAGCTCTGAAAGAACATTCTTCAGGACGATAATGAGACACAAACTGGAGCCGATCAAGTTGAGGAGCACACTGCTAATAGCCATGACCACACGTACACGACAGGTTAGCTCAACGTCACGAGCTTTTGAAATGTCCAAAATTGGAATAGAAATACTTCATTTCATTCCTGTCTACCTATTGTGTCTGAAAGTGTGGTGGCCCTTAAGGAGTTGGGGCGTCTTGTTCAGCCTTCTTAGGACGAGGGCCTTGCTTTGAGTTAGGGCGGCGGTTTGCAGGTCGCTTGTCACCGTCCAATGGGGACTTGGAGTCGTTGAAGCCTTTTGGAGCATACGTTCGAGGGGCACGAGGAGCACCACCTTCAACCCCATCGGCAGATGGCTTCACCTTGGGCTGATACACTTTACGTGGCTTTTGAGGCTTGTCCCCGTGCGAGTCACCGTTCGCAGCGGCACCTTCACGGGGAGACTTTTGTCGGCGATTGCCGGAATTTGGACGCCTAGCAGACTTCGTTTCGGTCTTTTCGACATCCACGACGACGTACGAGTCATCTTCACCCGCCGGTGTTTCGATGTTCTCTTCAACAGGTGCTTTATCCAATGCAGACTCAGTGAAAAAGTTAATGTGGGGTTCTTCGACAACAGGCTCTGCAGGCTTTAGAGGGGCAACCAATCGATCAACCGTGTCGGACAAATGGCGGTACGACATGTCCAAGGCCAAAATTTTGTCGCTCTTGTGGACATATCGTTTGGCCTCTTCCAGGGATTCGGCAAGGTTTTCAGCAAATGACACTTCGGCAGGAGGACGTGTACCGCCCATAAGGACCTTGACGAAATAATCAAGAGCCATTGGGACTTCATGTCCCAAAGCTTGATGCAAGCTCACGGCGTGGAGAAGCTTCAAAATGGACTCCACGTATTCCAACTTGACATCCTCATCATTCGCAACAGGCGCGGGTTCTGCTGGATTCAAATCTTCGTCCAATTCATGCACCATTTCTTCCACATCTTTGGCATCAGGCACATCTTCGTTCAGATGATTGAGGGAAGATGTATCACCTTCATCCGATGCAGGTGCAGCGTCTTCATCTTTGCCTGCTTCCGAGATAGGTGCGCTATTACTACTGGTAAGGGTTTCGACGAATTGTTGTCGAAGCAATTCCAATTCAACGCACATCTTTTCCACAAAAGGCTTGTTCGACAATACTTCAAGTTGTTGCTCGTTCAGTTGTTTGGTTTGCCCTTTCAACGAGTCTTCCAATTGCTTGATCTTTTCCTGTTTCTTCTTGAATGCGCGCAATTTTTTGTTCAAAATCACAACGTAGGGGTGGTCAATCGATGCATAATCGACTGGAGCTGGCTTGGCCTCCTCCTTTTGGCCTTTCTTGCCATCCTTCTTCTTTGGCACGTCTTCCTTGGTTGCAGTGTTGCGCGCCATGCCCATTCTCCAGTGATTTGACTGGCGTGAAAGGAGGGAGAATCAATTTTGGAGCGCCGCACCGTCCAAGTCTCTCTTTATCCGTATCCGGATAAATGTACTTCGGATCGAAAATAGAAAATATAAATTATTGCAGGTATTTCCGGATAAACATGCAGTTTGACAGACATGAGTCATCCGGATTTTTATCCGGACCGTTCAGACACCTCGCCTCGTCAGTGTATTTCAACACTAACTAATGGAAGCTGGTCATCCCACAAGCCTTCCGTGGCCACAAGAGAGAAGCACCATAAAGCCATAATACTAGCGGATGGCAAGTTTCTTAGAGGTCAACAATCTCAGGAGTCACAGTATATTCTGGCTAAAGTATTTTAAGAGGGGCATTCGCGGTTTTTGTGTGCAAGATCTCACAGCTGCTAGAGAATTATGTACAAACTCTAGCATGTATGCACAGCATAAAATTTGTTCATGAAGTGCCTTCGGTGTGAAGACCCTGTTGAGTTTACATCACTGAGGTGAAATGATTGTTCATGAACCCTTAGCCCTCGATAATTCTCTTAATCCAACAGAGGTATCGTAGTGTGTTGTCTGTCATTGAAAAGTTAATCGCGAATTAATCTTGTGTGGTGAAGTCAGACAAACTGTTCGATGACAGTGTTATCCGGACATGTATACACGTAGTGTTAACCGGAAAAACTCTTTGGCGCGTTTTGGGTCCGGATATTGTTTGTTTGGATTCAAGATGAGCAACAAGGCGGCAGCGAAGAAAGCCGCGACCGAGCTTTTGGAGCTATGCAAAAAGGAAGGCGTGCAAGTCCCGACGGATCCCATGAATGCCATGATTCAAGCTGGCACAATGCTGAATGCCACTCGGGAGAATGGCGAATACAACATCCCTGCTGCACTTAAAGCGATGACAGAAAAATTTGGCGCCAAGAAGGTCACTGCGTCTCCCCAAGCGTCAAAGAAGCGCAAAAAGGCCGGTAGCGACGAAGGAGAAGACAAAGTAAAACATGAAAAAGACGGTGACGTCAAAGATGAAGGAAAGGGCGAAGGCGATGAAGAGGGATCAGCCCAAAAGAAGAAAAAGGTTGCTCAAGCGACAAACCCAAAGAACCAAGATCTAGCTGAAGTATTTGCAGACTTAGCTGGATTTGAGTTCAAACGAGGAGATCGGTTCAAGGGAGGCTCGTACTCGAAAGTTGCCAAAGCGATTCGCGACACAGGAGATGTTATCACGTCTGGTAAGCAAGCCACAAAGCTCAAAGGGGTGGGCAAAGCCAGTGCAGCCAAGATTGATGAGTTTCTTGAAACTGGCAAAGTCGAAAAGCTTGAAGAATATCGAGCTGGCAATTTGTAGTGGACTGACTAAACGGAGATTGAATCTATAAGAGATGACATTTTTCTTCGTCCTTTATGTTTTATGCTCATGCGCTCACACCCCAATCGATGACTATTGCTTGCTATCACCCTAGCCAAACTGCTTTTATCGTGTGTTTGTTTCGAGGCGAACATGTCCAAGCCCGATCTTCTCGTCAGAAGTTTGTGTACTTCTCAATACTCACCAAAATATTTCCCCTCGCGCGCAAATCACATTGAGACCACTCGACGCTTGTGATCTACTACACGTAGTACAGCTGTACACTTGAATGCGTCTTTGCTCAAATTCAATTGCTTGATGTCAAGAGGGTGACAAACTTATCCACTTCCACGAATCTCAGGCAATCAATTCGCGAAGAGTCTGGGTAAAGTCAGACAAAGGCAAAGTGCTTTCCGGGCATGGGATCATTTTGTAGTTCGCGGAGAAGGAGGATATGAGGGGAAATTGGAAAATGCATCTCGAGTGTGGCGCCTTTTCTCCTTTATCCGGATACGGATAAATATTTTTTTGTGGCGCCATAATTGAAAATTCAACTCCTGACACGACATGGACCTTTCTGTGTCGTTTCTGGAACAACTCTATGATAATGAGGCCACAAATATAGGCGACTCCAAGGAAATACTCCAGACGAATGCAATCCCGACAAAGAGGTCAATTGCTCTGGAAAGCCCGAGAGTGGCTCGACCGTCACCACAGAAACGACAAAGGTCTACACTGACTTCACCGAAAACACCAGTTCTGCACGTGGAAACAACGCCAAGGAGGAGGTCACCAAGAAAGAACTCTTCGCCATTTTCAACTGTCATAGCTGTGCCAGACCATCAGACCCCGAAAGCTGAAATTCAAATCCCTCCATCACCTGTCGTTGAAAGTCATGACGAGTCGAAAAGACGATCACCGAGAAAACATCCTTCATCAAATACAACAACTGATCAAGCCAAGGAAACTACTTCGGTGTCAAAAAAGGTACTTGACTACCCAAAGTCCGCAAAGAGTCCTGGCAAACTGCGTGTAAGTCAAGTTCGAGAGGGAAACCAAGAAAGCAATTTATCACCAAAACGGACGCCTTCACAGAAAAGTTCGTCAAAAAGTCCTACAACCCCCTCGGTTGCCGCTCAAAAAGAAGACCAAATGGTTGATTTGTCGCCGAAATTCACTTCTCCACAGCAAACTGTTTCATTGGAGCCCAAATCCCCAGCTAAATACACCGAAATGTTTGGATCACCTCAGCCTGATCCTGTAATACCTACCTGAAATTTCAAGCAGTCGTATGACCATGCATCCATAGATTAAAAGTACCCCAGACGATGCATCAGCGTTGCAGGTTATATATACCAAGGCACTCAACTCCACTCATTTCCGTAGACTGAGCAACTTTCAAGCCAGCAAGTCTATTACATTCGACAGTCCTTGCTTTCCAAACGAGCCATCTCGGACTCTTGGACAGTATTGAACTCATACATTGAAGATGTCGAGAGAATACTGGTGAGAACGATTTCATCGGGTGAAAATCAGTCGGCCTTGATTGTGGGATCTGCTGGAAGTGGTAAACGTGAAATTGTGAAGAAAGCGTTGGGGCACCTTAGAACTACAAGTATCAATTTTCACACCATATATCTAAGTGGTGGTACGATCACTAACGAAACAGAAGCCTTTAGAGAAATTGTTCAACAGCTTTTGCCTGAAGGTGTCGTCGGCCAACGCGTACGTCTTAATCATCCCCCTTTCGTCATACCGAATAGGCTATTTCATTTTTCAACATGTACGATTTTCTCAAGCAATTACTGTTGGAAAAGGCTTTGGCGAAAGAAGCTGTGGTATTTATTGTGGATGATTTTGATGCCTTTGTTGGCGAGTCGAAGCAACTCTTGCTTTACAATCTCCTTGATTGGATGCAAGTAAGTAGAAGTGATTATTTGTCTTCATGCTCATGAAACCATAGTCCAAAGATGTGCGCATCGCTCTTTTGGGAATATCATGTAATTTCAATGTCCTGGCACAATTTGAGAAGCGAGTTAAATCTCGCTTCTCCAACATTCAAGTGGTCGTGCCTCGACATCCCCTCAAAGCCATTTTGCAGGTGATGCTTATAGTTTATGCGTACAAAACTTACCCAGAAAGACAGTTGCTTTGGAATGCATTTCAACTGCCACGAGATAACTGGCCAAGTCACATTTTGGCTCCCACTGACACATACTTTGATAAGTGGGAATCGTCGCTCCACCATGCTTTGTTTAATTCACAAGAATTCTGGCAATACTTGTATGATTTGGGTAAACCAGTTGAAGTCTTTCTCCGGCTTATGCAGGTTGCAATTACATACCTCACAACAAAGTCGCCATGGATGTGTGACGCACATCTCCAACTGGCATGGAATGCAATGTTCCCCAACCATGCCATGAATGCTCTTCGATGTACGAATACCTGATATAACGCCGACTTCATAATTTATTTGTAGGCTTGACAACCCGTGAAATGACCTTGGTGTTGGGAATGATCGGTCTGGAGCGTCAGAGTAAAGAGAAGTATTCATTTGAGATGATTTTCCTCGAATGCCAGTCGTTTTATCGTCAGCACTCCATGAAGAGCCCGCCTCGTGTGGATCTGCTTCGAGCTCTCGACAATTTGCTAGCCCTCCATGTCGTGCAAGAATTATCTCATCAACCCCAGCAAGAATATCGGATGCTCAAGCTCTTAATTCGACCCAAGGAAGTTCTTGACGCCATTCGACGAAAAGAAATTGCTTGCACGACTTTTGTTGAGCAATGGGCCATGAATACACTTCAGTGAGACTCCAAATTATCTAACGAATTTGTGTTCATTGCCTCCGTTGCTGATGTCAAGTGACAAAATGGTGTCTTGGTTCAACGTTGGAATATCACTAGAAAGGCCAGCTTTTCGAGGCGCCACGTGGTTTTATGCGATGCGGACGTTGGCTTGGAGATCATCAGTCGGCATTCATGTCAAGAGATGTGGAACGCATCCAAATTCGCATCAAAGAGGGCAATGTAATCCAGTTCTGAATCTTTCGCACCTTGCCACCCAATTGTCAGAGGCATGGATCGCTGAGGAAACTGCGCTGACAACAAAACTGCTCCTCATTCAAGCCTGATAGAGACACTCAATTTTGCTGGCACTTGCAAGTGGGTATTCCATGTGTAATACACTGGTGTGTCCGCACGTTCCCCACGACGGAATTGTGTTTTATATCCATGAAGAGCAATGTTGTGAGGCACTTTGATGGAGTATTTCGTCCTCGACAATTTAAAGTAAGGTCGACCTGAGACAGTTTGTCGACCAAAAGCAACTCGGTATTTGTATCCTTGGGCTGAAAGTTGTCGCGCCCGATTGTGCACAGTCTGCCAACGTGTTGGTAATCTCATACGAGTCAATAATCGTGCTCAATGACATACCAAACACCACTTCCCCTCGGCACCAAAATTTTACAGTCTTGAATGGTCTTGAAATTACACGTATCTCTCTCCCCGAACATGATGCGGTGCGACGTCGGGAATCCTTGAGTTGCCACGGCCAATTGTTGGAATCCAAGCGTATTCAAGAACGTCAAACGAGCAACTTTGTCAGCAACATTTGGCAACAACTAAACTGAAATGTTCAATCAAACGATGGATGTCAGTACCATAAAGGTAAAATTATATGCATATCGAAAAGTATATCTCTTTTGACAGTCCTAAACTTTTAACTTCGCTCACAAGGCATTAATGAAGTAGTACCTAAAAATCTTATCCGCAGTATATAGAGTCCAGCTATAATGAAAGGCTATTAGCATTTGCATAAAAGGATAAAGATGTAGACTTCCCTTCAATGAAAAGTCTGACGGATAGTGATTTGATGATATTATGATATTAACGTTATCATAATATCATCAAATCACTATCCGTAAATTCATCTCGTCGGAAGATGACAGTTGGTTCTTTTGCCTCTTGCATTAACGGCTTTATGCTCTTCATTACTTGAAAGTATATCGTTACAGAGTAGTGAACTCTGGACGGTGCATGAGATTGAACGTGTCGTCCAGTCGATTTTCACATTTGGTCGAGACTGCGATGCCAAGGCACGATCGACACCTTGCCCAATCCCACAACCAACATATCCCAAGACAAACTCGATGATTATTTAGCTTTTACTCATCTTTCCACACAGGATGAGACCATATGCCTTGCACCTGTTACAACTTAAAGGCCCAACGACATATTTTATTCTTTGTCAAGGTTGTGTAGCATATGATAAGAGTACACATCAATTTATACCTTGTATATATTGATATTAAAAATATGCTAATTTCATATTTTACTTGTTTATATTTCACTTTGAAATATAATACACTGTATAGTTAAAAATATTGTTAATGATGGTGAAAATCAATCTATCTTCATCTCTTTTCTTAACAACTTTCTTAATAGGGCTGTGAAACCGGCCATAGAAAGCATGCTATACTTGGACCAGTCAGACGACGTGCATGCACAGTGATATTGGTTGCATTTGATGAAATGAAAAGTGGTTGTTAGCAAAAACTGAACGTCAAATTCTCCAAAAATAGATAAATAAACTCGAATATTTGAAATATATGCATATTTCATTCTTACAGTGTTGGAGCTCGACCCAGTTGTGTTATTTCTCCATTTGAAAAGTTGGCTCGTCGAAGTGATGCCGGCAGCAGCAGAAGCGGCAGTCAGCCGAGTGGAAGATCCAAGTTTGATGAAGATTCTATATTGCACAGACGTCGAGGGAAACTGGGACTACTTTGTTGCGTTCATCCAAGTTATTCAGCGAGATCTGCGATGGAATGGCGCGCTTGCGTTTGAATCACCCGAGCAAACGCGCTTGATTCTACATCCAGGCTACATTTTTGTCTTTGGAGGCGACGTTGGCGACAAAGGGACGGGAACACTAAGGTACACTTTGCTAGATTCTCATGTATGACTCATCGGCCTCCCTCGCGTAGGATCGTAAAATTACTCGTTCAACTAAAGACAGACTACCCGGACCGTGTCGTCCTGATTGCAGGAAATCGAGACATCAACAAGATGCGATGGACATCAGAGTTTACAGAAACGGAGATGAATCTCAGCACCATGGATCCAGGTACAGCCAGCGAAATACTTCTCCTTTTAAGGTCTCGTTTAGGCATCAAGGACGGTCCACACTGGCTCGAACCAAAAGCACGAGCTAACATGAGTCTGCGCTCCTATTTATGCAAGGATGTCCTCGGTGTCGATCCAAACCAGAACGACTGCTGTATTGAAGAAGTTAACACTAAAGTAAGCGAGAAGGCTCGCTTCACTCATTAAAGTGCTGCTTTAGGTCAATCGCATGCTATGGATGCTCAAGTGCACAATGGGATCCGACGGCGATTTTGAACGCCGAAGACAAGAGCTTGCAATCATCCAACGCGTAAACAACGCGTCCATGATCACGGATGACGATGTTATGGACTCATTCTTGTCGAGTGTACAGCCTGGTGGTCTCATGTACAAGTACTTGCAATTGTGCGTACTCGGATTTTACCATGGCACGACTTTATTCGTCCACGGTGGTGTCATGACTGTAGACAAGAGTAAAATAATGCGCAACTGCCTTGGCCTCGTGCCCCCGTTCAATTCTGCTCAAGAATCCTACCAACAATGGGTCCAAGCCATCGATGCTGGGTCGCAGCAGCCGTCGCATTCTCGACAAAATGATATTCGACTATGGATTCAACAATTGAACGCATGGTACACCGCGCAAGTGAACGAATGGATCGCATATCCAACGTGGAATAAAGACCACACATTTCGAGGTGCGTTTCTTGCGTCTTCCATTGCATCTGAGCTGATGAAGTAGTTTAGGTGGCGAGAATTTGCAAAATTACGTCCACACAAATCGTCCGTACAGCGTCGTGAGCGGTCGTCATCTTGAACGCTCCTCCATGCCGTGTCGAATGACAAAGCAAATGACCGAGCAATTGTGGCGCCAAGGACTCCATCGGATGATTATCGGTCATACTCCCCATGGCAACGCCCCCACTGTGGTCAAACACGTCATCGAGCCGGACAAGAGTGGCGTGTTTGAAGTCATTATGTGCGACACAAGCTATAGCGACGTCAAGGCCAAAGATATGCGTGGTTCGTGTGTCTCGTTGCTCGTCGTGGACGACCAAGAACGCGTTTGGATCCAAGGCCACATCGCCTTCAACGACGGCGATATCTCAATTGATGACGAGTATGGCTTTTCCACAGCCGACGATCCATTTGTCGGCCATGCGCTTGAAACTGGCGAGTGGATCAAAACCAGACTCGACCCGACGCGATACTTGCTCTGCACCGTGAACGCGTACCATTACACGTACAAAGTCGTCGACCAAGACTTTGTGGCCGCCCATGTCAAAGTCCACGCGCTAGAATAATCATGGCAACGTGCAAATTCCAAGAATTATCCACCCCACTCGTCAATGTCGACATGACCGCTGGTTAGACAGACTAGAGCTGCCGTCAGCAGTTTCCACAACAGGGTTGGTTGGTTGCGGGGAGATTGAATCAACGAGTGTTTGGAAGTTTACTGTTCAAACTACGCTTGCAGTGGCTCGATGCGACTTTTGCAAGTCGAGTTCATCCATCAGGACGAGTCGTAGCACCTTGACCATCGTCATATTGTCCTTGTAGCACATGACAATGCAGTCTGCGGCGCGACAACTCGGCAGTGGCGTCTTGCTGTAGCTTGGATTCTGGTGAATGAGGCGATGGATCGATCCGCCGAGTTTTAGAGCGTCGACATGGTGTAAGGATGGGATTGGCAAGGAGAGGAAGAGAAGGCTCAAGTTGACTCCAAAGACGAGACTCAAGACGAGAGAAAGCTTGTGGAGCGTTGCTTTGGACGGAGACACTGGAACGAATGGAGACGCTAAAAAGGAAGACAAGACATGAAATTATTCAATTCACTTTACTGTGGAATGCACTGCGAGTACCATTCCGAGTAGAACTTGCACGCGAAACCTTGGACACACGACGTCGGGACTGAAAAGTTGTTGCCTCCGCATTGGGCATAAGCAGCAGCTCCACCGGGAGATGGATTGGAGGTTGGCTTGGCCGTCGGGGCAGTAGTCGTTTGGGAGGTTCCCGTTGTGGAAGGCTTGGTGGTTGGCGAGAACGTCGGAGCCGTTGTTGGCTTGACCGTCGGAGCACTGGTCGTTGGAGGCACCGTTGGCTGGCTGGTCGATGGAGCATTGACGGATGTCCCGGTCAACGTGGGGTACGAAATATACTCGACGACGTTGCACATGCCATTGCCACCGACACCGCGCTGCAAGTAGATGTAGCCGTTCTCTCCCCACTGAGCCCCCCACGAGTTTTTGATCTTGAAGTAATCGTGCGTCGAAGTGCCATAGCCCACTGCGGTGACAGCATGATCCACCTGCGCACCAGGACATTGCGTGATCACGCCGCTCTTGTAGTTGCGCCACACTTCGTTGCCGGCTTCGACGAGCACCGAGACGGGCTGCTTGTTGAGCGCCGCCACAAGAGCGGCTTCCCCTTCCGTCTGCACCGTCTTGCCAATCGACAGCATCTTCTTGGCACAGCTCGATTGACACGAGCCCGTTTTGCCCGTCGTGCCCGAGACGTACGGGTAGGCGCTTTCAAGGCACACGCCATGTTAGCACGAGAGGCTCTTACTGTGCGTTATGCACCACACGTCAAATCGAGAAGTGAATTGAGCCTTAACTCCTATGTAGTCTGCTACTTGTGGCTCCTCCCATCAATTGCACGTGCTCCGATCGTCAGTGCTCATAAAGTTCAATGTTCAACTATGCAGTGGTTCGAGTCGGCTGCCTTTCTGGTCCGATCGAATCTCTTGTCCTTGACGGCTCCCTATGGCCATCGGTGGACTGGTCGGCGATGGCTATCGCTAACACCTCCCATGACCAGGCACCATGTTGATGCGCCGTCAGGAACCTCTCCAATGCGTCTCTCGTACTGATCTTGGTTAGAACGTCTGCCAGCATGTCTTTGGTCGGAACGTAGATAATCGCCATGATCTTGTCGCGCACCATGTCGCGGATAAAGTGCTAAGCTACATCGATATGCTTCGATCTGTCGTTGGTCACTTTCTGTTGGGTCAAAGCTATGGCCCCTTGGTTATCACCATAGCACGTTGTCGTCTCTTGTGGGTATCCGATATCCTTCAAAATGTCGCGCAGGAAAACACACTCCTCGACTGCCATTGCCATCGCAACGTACTCTGCTTCGCATGACGACGTCGCGACCGTTCGTTGTCGGGTCGATCGCCAAGACACCAGAGCACCTCCCACAAGCCAAATTTGGCCAGACACTGATCGTCGATCCGGTTTCGGAGCCCAACTTGCGTCTGAGAAGCCGTGCAGTGTAATCTCATCTTTGTTCGTTTCCGTATTGCAGTCCAAAGTTTTTTGTTCTCTGCAGATAGCTCATCACACGTTTAGCTCCGTTCATGTGGTATTCCTTTGGTGCGTGGAGGTATCTTGACAATCGTTGCAATGCGTGCGCCAAGTCGGGTCTTGTGCATGTGGTAAGGTAGACCAGCGATCCAACAATGGCACGGTAGGTTTCCATGCTGGCATCTGGGCTGTCAGGTTCTCCCCATTCTGCTTCTGTTCCAGTGATTTCTGGAGTCTGCATTGGCGCACACTTGCCCGTACCATCTCCAACTCATGATGTGGTGGTCCGACCGGGTGTCCAGGGGGCTGGATCATTCGTACCCGCTCGTTTTCTGGCAAGTATGACTGTAGATACGCGTCCACCGCATCGGCTTGCACCAGCGAGTACTTTCTTACAGCCGCGAATGCAACCACCGTCCTCAATGTCGTGAACTTGACCACTGGCGAGTAAGTTTGGAAAAAGTCGATACCTTCTCGCTGGAGGTAGCCGTTGGCTACAAGCCGTGCTTTGTACCGCTTGACGTTGCCCGCGCTGTCCATCTTTTTGGCGTATACCCAATGACACTTGATGGCCTTTATACCAGCCTTTGGTGGTACAACTCGCCATGTGCCATTGTCTACCATTGCTTTCATCGCAGTTTCTTCAGCATCGCGCCATTTGTTGGCTTCATCTGATGCCATTGCTTCCTTTTGGCTCGCTGGCACCTCCATCAACGATAAGTATGCGTATTCGACTCCATCCATGGTGCATTTAATTTCTTCTTGAGTGGCGCCACCAAAGTCGTCGTCATCAATGAGCCGCCTTGGTGCTCTTGTCTGGCGCCCACTGCGCCGTGGTGAGCTGTTGGCCGCTCTCGCTGCATTTCGACGCAATCGGATGGTTTGGAGTGCTGCCGAGTTTCTGGCGATGTCTTCGTCCAGCTCGGCCTCGGTGCGCCGTGGTGAGGTCATAGCGGCATCCAGTCGTGCGCTTCCTTTCTTCTGACTGGCTTTGAATTGTTCCAGTAAACCTGGTGGCGGTGTTCGAATGCGGTTCATGTCTAAACTTTTGGTTCGACTAGCTCGCACACCGTCGTCCTCATCACTCTCATTGTTGCCCCCCATGCGAGCTTGTTGGAGCTGTCCAGTGCCGTAAAACCTCTGAACATTTGACATTGAAGTTGCTGTTTGCTGTCTGGTTCCATAAAATCGCTGCGTAGCCGACATTGGTGGGGTCGTCTGCTTTTCCTCTTCTTCCTCTTCGGCGTCATCACCATCATAATCGTTCAATTCCAAGTCACTGTCGCCCGATTCGGAGTCGTCGTCTACGACCTCGTCTGCGTGGAACACGTCTTCAAAAAATGTGACCTCCGTCGTGACACAAATCTTGCGATCTCTGATGTCGTACACTCTGTATGCCTTCTGTGTCTCAGAGTAACCCAAGAAGATGCACTTCGATGACTTGGCTGCCAGCTTGTTACGCTTCGTCTGATACGGCAACAATCGATATGCCACGCATCCCCAGACTCTCCAGTTCTTGTAGACTGGCTTGTGTCCGAATAGTAATTCCAATGGAGTCTTGGTAGGTGATGCTGTATTGATCACACGATTTCGAATGTAGCACGCTGTTGCGCATGCCTCGGCCCACCAATGGCGACTCATATCTGCGTGGCGCATCATGGCCATAGCCATTTCGAAAAGAGTTCTATTGAACCTCTCGGCCTTGCCGTTCTGCCACTGCGAATCCACCGCTGACGTCTCGTGGGTAACTCCCAGCGTCTTCAGGTGGTTGGTAAATGACACCGAGAGATATTCTCCACCGTTGTCTGACCGTAGGCATTTCAGTTTCACCCCGGTCTGGCGTTCGAGCCATGCAGTGTACTCTCGAAACGCTGCGTCCTGCTCATCTTTCGTCTTGAGGAACTTGATCTATGCGTGTCCAGACACTTCCTCGATGTAAGACACGTAATATCTCGCACCACTGACTGATGGTGTACTCATTGGTCCCTTTAGATCGCTATGGATCAGTTCTCCGAGCTTCCACTTACGAGATGAGAACTTGGGTGTCGACTTCCGAGATAATTTGGCCTCGGCACAACCACTACACATTCGTTGTCGCGGGTCCATCGCCTCTGGCAATCCATCGTGTGACTTGGCGCACATGGCCATGGTTGGCACTGGCAGATGGCCCATGCGTAGGTGCCAAAGTCTCGTAAGTTCTGCCAAAGTCATTCGCGCGTGAGCCACTTTCTGACCTCCTGATTTTACCACCAAGACAACTTCATGATGGGCTGGCTCCATAAGTACTTCGTCGTTCATCACTGCCAAGTTGGTTGTCTCTAGCTTAGCTTCAATTGGCTTGACATTAATCGAGACCCCTCGTCGTAGGTACCAACCAACAACGTTTGCGTTGGGTTCGTCTTATCCAGCACGATGCATTGTCGTTGTTCGAACGTTACGGTCATGTTGGGAGATTCAGTCGTGATCTTCGGGATAGACACGAGCGTGTGTCTAAAACTCGGATCATATAGCACGTTCTCGAGTATAATGTGGCCTCCATTTGGTCCTGGTAGCTTCATGGTACCCTTGGTCTTGACGTCAAGCCGTTGCCCACTTGCAGTAAGCACGGTTCTTGAGCATGGTGTTGGTTCATGGAGATACTGTAGATCACCCGTTAAATGGCACGACGCACCCGAGTCCAACACGATATGTCTATCGCTTTAGTTTCCACCGGCGCTGTAGGCCTCATCTTCTACAATCGACGAGAAACAGTAGTCTTCGGGTCCATGCGCCAAGTTAGCGTTTGCATCGCCTTTGTCTGCGTTAGTCTTGCCTCGTCCTCCTCGGCCGCCTCTTCCACGACCACGTCCCGTGTTGCGACCACCTCGGCATTCTCTGGCCCAGTGCGCCAACTTCCCACACTTGTTACATGTGTCTTGGGATTTATCCCGTCGACGTCCACCATCTTCGGCGTTTAGCGCAGCATCCGCGGCGATCTTTCCAGTCAATTGTAAGCTTCCTTGTCGCTGGAGGTATTTATACTCAGCAAGGAGTTTCGTCGTGGCCACTGGTACGGTAATGGAGTTATCCGGAAGACCCATCACTTGGTGTGTAACCACTCGGAGATCCCGCGGCATCATCCCGAAGAGTTTGGTCACGTTCATGAGTTCCGTGGACACGACGCCTGCATTCGTCAGTCTTCGAAGCATGTCGTTGAATTGTGTAATGAACGTCTCCAGGTGGGTCCTTCTTGGGTCCCATTTCATCTGATGGTACTCATCCATCAAGGCAACCGAGTCGACCGCAGTGTTTGGCTCGTGGTATCGTTCCAGTACCAGGAATGCATCGCTGACCATGAACTTGTTGGCCACGTGGTAGTACTGTGTCTCATCGATGCTCTCCGTCAAGATGCCAAGTGCCCGCGAGTCATCCAGTTCGTCGAATTTGAAGCCCGACGCGTCTTGTTTGGTCAGACCATCCCATGTCAAATACGGGAGCAGCTTCTTGGTGCGTAGGCGCGCTTTGAACCAAATTCGCCAGCTTGCGAAGTTGTTGTTGAGTGTTACCGCAGGCATCTTCCTTCCGGTCTTCTAATTGCCTTCCTCCGACTTGATTGGTGCGATTGGGCTTGTAACCTGTTAGCACGAGAGGCTCTTACTGTGCGTTATGCACCACACGTCAAATCGAGAAGTGAATTGAGCCTTAACTCCTATGTAGTCTGCTACTAGTGGCTCCCATCAATTGCACGTGCTCCGATCGTCCAATGTTCAACTATGCAGTGGTTCGCGTCGGCTGCTTTTCTGGTCCGATCGAATCTCTTGTCCTTGACGGCTCCCTATGGCCATCGGTGGACTGGTCAGCGATGGCTATCGCTAACACGCCAGTGTTGTGGACATAATCGATGCCATACGAGGCAATGCCGCCATTGCAGCCATTGCTCGCCTTATCGCAGTTTGTGACTTGCTGCTCGGACAGGTCCAACTTCTCTCCCGTCGCAATGCAGTGGGCAAACTCGGACGTGCCGACCGCCGAGAAGGCCCAGCAATCGCCGCAATCGCCTTGGTTCTTCACGGGGGAGCTGCACTTGGACGTCGACCAGTCGATGGAATGAGCAGCAGCAGAAGTGGCTGCCGATTCCACAGCAGGGACGGACTGTCCGGCCGAGACGTTTTGGCCAGCCAACGTGTTTTTAAACTTGCTGTCAAACTCGGCTTGCGTGAGCAAGGCAAAGACATTGAATGGGCTAAAGACAGCGTGTGGGTTGTTCTCTTGCGCCTTTGCAACGTCTTGGAGCGTGTTGTGGAAGCGAGCAAGTTCTTCGTCCGTGTGCGAATCGACCACATTGACCGATTCGATGGCAGATTCAGGGACGTAGCCGTGTTTGCTGGCCAGGGGGGCATACAATGTCTTCCACTTGGAGAGCTGTTGCTTGACGTCCGCTTGTTCGTCGGTGCTGAGGGACGAGTAGGCGACACGGGCGAGCGCAGACGCAGAGAGGGTGGAGAGGAAGAGGAGGCTCGTCTTCATTTTGCTCGACTTGGTAAATTGAAAACTGAGCTACCTCGTCGCGGTCGTTTGGAGATTTGCGATGGGTTGCTTGGAAGCTACAAGTAGAGTATAGCTAGTGGACCCAGGTGCCATCGCACGCAGTGTAAAACACATGATTAGTCCGCATTTTACTTGCGAAAGACTATCCAAAGCACGCCTTGGAAAGGAGCCGTAAGCGCTGGCTCAAGTGAGTAACCATGGAATCGTTCTACAAAACATATCTCGAATGGATCGAGTTAGACGCGTGGATGGTTTTCCGATTGCTTAACTCTTTAACGCGATAGCCACCCATTACGCCAATTCGATGTCCAGACGATGAACCACGTCAAGAAATTCTACGTAGGGGGGCGCGGTGCTGCTGCTGCCTTTGAAGTGCTTTGCCTTGCGAACCAACGAGGTGTTCAATGGTTGACGTGATATTGTGTCTTTGTACAACCAACTGGGATGTCCGACCCCCACATGGACAATAAATGGAGCGATGGAGCATTAACTCACTCCAAGAGTCGCCCCTGTATCCACGTTATGATAACGTAGATGCAGGCAAACCCTTGTCGCTTGCATTAGGACAACGTTTAGTCCCGTCTCGATGCAATTTCGAATGCATGCGATCGATGCACCACATGGATGGCCAGTCGTTCACACAATCTCGGCGCTAGACTCGAATAGTTCGACTCAAAACTGAACAAACGTACGTACGGCTGCGATCAAGACCAGCTTATCCACTCTAGGAAGAACCCTGGTGGCGTCCGGCAACCACTTTTGTTGACCGCTAAACAAGCCGGCAACCCCGAAAGCTTTCATCATCCCACAGCTAGCATGTTGTAAAGGGACAAACTACACCAAGTCGAATGAAGTTTATTCAATCGATGGCGAGTTGCTGGGGCCCTGCCATGTATAAACTCGGCTCTCGATCCAGCGCTCTCTATTAGCCAGCACCTCGTAGAGGGCACTTTTGAGAGGTCCGTAAAGTCGAAAGACCGTGGCTTAGGTACAACGAAGACCATGTGGTGGTGAAAAGGATTGCGACTGTTGGGGACCGCTTGTTTGTATGTACGGTAGTAATTCGTTGGATGCTTTCCTATGCCACTGTAGAGATTCCCATGGCTCAGGAATTGTCTTGACTCAAGACAAACCTCACGATCGGCGGCTGCTTATGCGGTGGGAACAACTTTTCAAGCTCGGAATGGTACTCCCCGTGCCTCCCCAAGTAAAACAACCAAGTGGCTGCCATGACACACTCAAACCACAGGCCCCGAAACACTTTCCAAGCATATTTTTCAGTCTTCTAACTATGCAAACCCTTCCCCCTCACTTCCCAACAGATCTTCCATAGGGGGGAATGGGGGCATCACGGGGGGATGGTTGCAGATTACGGGGGAATGAAAGCTTGATAACAACTTCAATACGGCTTTTGTTGAGGAAGCTTTAATACGTGGAAGGGACCACTTGGAAGACAAAAGGGTTGAAGTGGTGCGGATAGACTTAACAGGGTCCAGAGCAGGGAGCACTGACGCGACCGGGGGCGTTGATGGCAACCTGGAAGGCCGCCGTCGCAGAGTTGTTGTTGGCAGTGTTCGGAGTGGATCCGATCAGTCGTGCAAACGCTTGGGCGACAACTCGTTGAATTGTCGGCCACCTGTCGTACGCCACGCATACTTGGCCGTCACGGAACGGCCGTTGGACTTGAACATGGCGGTTTGACCACAATTCGCTGGCGGTTGTTGGCACTCAAGCTTGCGTCGCAGTCGGTCGTCGACGAGGCGAACCAGTTCCAGCTCACAGTTTTCGCCGCACGGGTTTGGAACAGCTCGAATCCATCCACTTGGACCGAGTCAGTCGTTGGTTCTTCCGCATCTTCATTCGCCAACTTCGGGTCCGTCGTGTTGGCAGCCACCGACTCGGTCGTCATTCCGTTGCCTCGTCGGTTGGTTTCTTCGATGGCGCTGGGCGATTCCGTCGTCTCCATCGACGTTTCTTGTTTCTCGTTACTTTCAGCAGTCGATTCGATCGGCGACTTCTTTCCAAACGCTGCCGTTTGGCGCGCCGTATTGTTGCCAGGAGAGACCCCTCAAGAGCTTGCAAAACGTGCGGAAACCAGCAAGGCGAACCTTCACCGAGTCTGGATTCGACGGGTGCGCCGCATTCCAAGGCCCCGTTGATGATATTCGCTGCCTTGGCAAACCTGCCAGGTTGGTCCACGACATTGTGGATGTTGCGGCAGAACCCCCTGTAGTCGTAGTTCCACGACAACCGAATGGCACCGCGGCCATAGTAGCGCAAAAGTACTGCGCGGACGCTTGACAGTGGAGGCCCTTTTCGATCTGTTCGACATATTGCAAGTTGCCCGTTTCAAGCGCCACTTGGCCGAGGAAGGCGACGACTTCACGGCGATCGAAAGATTTGCTTGAAGAGCGACTTGGGCAAGATGTTGGCCAGACCAGAGTTTTTAGCAGCAAGTTCGTTGGACGGAGTGGTGCGTTCGGTAGTTTCAACGGCACGCTGACCGCTTCCATGCTTTCAATACTGTCGTGTTGGCTTAGAGCCCATTAATTGATCGCACCAGCGACGACCTAACCCCATAAAATAGGTTTTAATTGGATAAAATAGTTTTGAAGAATTGTTGTGTAAATTCACTTTATCTGACCAATCATACGGTCAAATTACTAAGAAGCTCTAAAAGTAGAGCCCCACAAACGGAACTTGGGTAGTTCTTGCAAGTTTATAATGGCTGAACTTCATACCACGCGGACTCGGAGGAGGGAGCCCCCAACGAGCACCAAAAAGGGACTTCTTTATATTTAATCTCATCGGGAAAGGCGGCAGGTAGGCCGCAAGGCCGTGCCGCCACCCTGATGAGGCTTGTTTGAGTTCTTGGCCTAGTCGTCTTGACTATTATTGGTCAAATAGTTGCCACATACGAGTCATGATTGGTAGATTATTTTATCCAATGAAATTGCCTATTTTTTAATTTTCTAGGGTTAGGTCGTCGCTGGTGCGGTCAATTAATGGGCTCTTGTTGGCTTCATTGTCGTTCTGCTAAAAAGTGCATGTCGTCGGGTTGTAGTCCATTTAAGTCGACTGTGAAATCTCCCTCGAGTGGACGGTGTATACGCTGCGAATGGGTTTGTCGGCGCAGGACAGCGACAGAAGCAACGAACAAAGCTGCCAGCAGGCCTTGCAAGCTTCACACAGCTCGGTAGCGTCCTATCACCTTCACCGTCCATGTCGTTGCGACTTTTTTGTGCATGTCGTCGGGTTGTAAGATATTCATGACACTGGCTGGCATTTCTCCTTTCCATGGGCGCCTCGCAGTCGCGCGACTTTTTGATTGATTTCCATGTCGTGACGAGTCCAAACCTCGATGCAGAACCGCTGGCCGTCGAGTGGTGTCGATGCAGCGTCAAGGAGCAAACCCTTGAGCTGACAATGGACGACGGCAAGAGTCCGCCCAAGACTCTGGACGTCCGCCATGTCCACATCAACCAAACCGACGGGTATCGCTACGAACTGCGCTGCAAGGAAGAGTTGGTCGCCGTGCTTTTATCTCCCAGTCGGTCTCACCTCGCCGCATTCCTGCGCGTCTTGGACTTGGCCAGCGCTTCCAAGAAATGGACGTTGCCGCCGACGACCCCGCAGACAGCGCTCTTTGGCGTCGCGGTCGCGATTGCCGAAACACACGCGGCGAAACCCGTCCATGATTTAGTCGTGTCCAACATGACCGTGGCCAAAGTCCAAGCCCATCTCGCTAAGATGCAAGCCATGTACAAGGCGCTGACGACTTGCAACTCCAAAGAAGACGTGTACACCATGCTCTTGGAGCTTGAAGCCGCCTATGTCGCCGACAAAGAGACCGCCAACTTTGCCCACGTGGTCCATAAACTCCATCCACGGCAGTACGAGCAAGACCAAGAGCGCGCGACGACTGCATCCCAGCTGAAGAAATCGCTCCGAGATATCTTTCAATCCTGTCCGTCTTGCGAGAAAGCGCTCCCGATCGCCGCCATGTACGCTGTGCACATGCAACGCCAGACAGTCGAATGTCCTCACTGCGCCACGCCGCTCAGCTACGAAGCATTCCACGTCGCGCAGTTGATCGACATGGGCAAAATCCACTGGTGCAGCGCTGCAACCGCGTCTACCGACGCCATCGAATGCGTCCTGAAGCTGCCAAACAACTCGACGCACTACGTGTCGCTCAAGTGGTTCATAGACGAAGTCAAGCGGCGAGGGTTGGCGGAAGGGATCAACCTCTCCGCCGAAGACAAGACGCGGTGGCAGGACCACATCGACGCCAGTCTCGGCGAGGTTGCAGGCAGCTTCAGCTTGGATTTAGTCCATGCCATGGCCCGCCAGCTATCGTTTCTCCTCAAGGTATGCTCGCATCGAGACTACTGGAGCCAACGACAAGTGGCCGCCGCGGCCATGGTGCGCTATCACAAATTCATGCACTTGATGCGGACACGGCCCAAGACGATGCTCGTCCCGACCGTCGACATTGATCTCGTCTGGCATGCCCATCAGTGTTTTCCCAAAGACTATGCTCTCTTCTGCCACGGCCTTGTTCGCAAACTAGTAGACCACGACGATACCATCAAAGGAGGCGACTTGCAAGCTGGCTACGCAACGACATTTGCGACTTGGGCTCACGTGTTTGACGAGCCGTACTCGTCGTTTGCCCCCACGCAGCCTCGAGAGCATTCAGACGAGACGCCATGGCGTCTGCCATCACGAGATTGCCGCTTTGTCGGCGTCGACGAGATGCTTCCAATCGACGACCGTGGAGGAGTTTTTGTCTCTGTCATCGGCACGCCCGTGTTTGACGGCCGCGTCATCCCGACCGACTCAAAGCAAGCCAAAGTTGTCCAGACCATGGAGATGGCTCCGATTGCAAGGCGGTGCAAGATTGACTGGACAGAACCACCTCCTCCTCCTGCAAAAAGCACCACAGAGCCCAAGAAGAAACGACCCGTCAAGCCACAGTACTATGAACCCTTGCCTTACGTTTCCCCAACGAGTCCTCCCACCGCCGTCACAAGACCACCGCCGACGTACATCCCAATGTATACCCCACCGACGGTCGACTCGCAATTGTACGTGTCGACGTCGATCCAGGGGGCGTCCGACCCGTACGGTACAAATACGTCCTTCGACTATGGTTTCTCGTCTTCCAATGATAGCGGAGGGGATTCAGGCGGCGGCGGGGGTGACTCAGGCGGCGGAGGAGATTCAGGCGGTGGGGGAGATTCAGGCGGTGGAGGCTGTGGCGGATGTTGTGGTGGAGGTTGTGGTGGCAACTAGCAAGAGCTATTTATCCTTTTGGATAAGGATGCATGAGTTGTCCCCATATGCGTGTTTTACTCGTCCTGTTAATTTCACAAGGTTCAAATGTCATCGTTTAAAACTTTCTGCGGCAAGTCCCCAAGCCAAAACTACTGCGCGGCCAATGTTGCCTCCATCATATCTGCCTTCCCCGATAGATGAGCTCCACGACGGCAGAGAGCAAGCGCGAGGAAGAAAACAAGGCGCATCATTGAAGCACGAGAAGAAGGCTATTTACACGACGAACGATTTAATATCACACTCTCAAATGTCTACCAATAGCTTCATGACGTCGTACACGTCGTCATAGCATTCTAGCTCCTCTGGCAGGGTCATCACGACGTCGGTGAAGCCACAGCCCCCTTTTCCCGCGTCGTCAGTCGAATCCGAGCGAACAGCGCATGAACATTCGCATGAGGATTGATTGGCTGCAAATTCATAAGGATGAGCTACAACAAATGTCGCGACAGTGGGCCAATCTCCATCATCATCTTCTCGTTCAGAGGATAAAGCGTCAGAATCGACGCAACTTTAGCTATGCAGAGGCTAAGAATGAGACATTTATTCAGCTTATAAGAGGTGCTCTAAAGCCATGGAAGTCCCCAGGGTCGACTTTGCCTGTCGATGGTTGAACGCAATCCACCGACGACGACAGGTTACGTGAAACCATCGACATTCCCAACACACATTTCATAGCACAAACGACGATTTCGTTGACTTTGACGGCGAGAAAGTAGGCTTCGTCGTCATCGATAGCAGGCGCAAGCAGCTCTTTCAGTGAGAAACGCTGGAAAGTCAAGGCGAAGCTCTATCTTGACCATGGACTGGCGTGGTGTTGACGTAAAACCATCCACATTCACCGCATACATTCTAGCACTCGACCTGCTTCATCGACGGTCTCGTGCGTCCAAACGCCTGCCGCTTTGATGTAGAGAGGATATTCGATACAATATACAAGCTAGGATCGTCTCCTGGCCTCCCTGGCGGCCGTGGAGAGCGCCATGGGCTTCCGAGGCCATCGTGGATTAGTATAGATTTGTTCACTCGTAATCCAACACCATCCCACTCCACCCTGTATCACCATACAACCGCCGTATCGGTTCGAGGAAGCACTTTGATGTGCTGAGAGCTCAAAGCAGCCAATGGACTCTTCAGTGTGGCGCTATAGCGAGGGCGCCGCGAGATGGCGGCGAGCATCTTCTGTCCTCTCGACTGTCGCCCTTTTTCATGAACGACACATTGGAATAGATGGAATTTTTCATTTCTTCAAGAGAATCCCGAAATGACTTGGTTTCATTATGCGTTATGCATTTTCTACATGTAACTTTTAAAATCTCGATATATTTTTGATTGCAATTTGTTAATTTGGCAGGCCACATTCGATATCCAGTCGAGATATTGAAGTTCGCCATTCAGTTTTGAATTTGCCAGGAAGAATGCACTTCTCGACCCTCGCGCTCGTTACCGCCGTCGCTACCGCCGCCCGCAGATCACACACGGCGTATACTCGCCCGATTGTGCTTCCCCAAGGTGGAGTGAGCAACGACTACCACGTGCTTCCGATCCCCAAGGGTCCTATCGCGGTCTACCGCTTTGCCGCCGACATTGTCGAGATTCTCCCCGACGGTACGGTCGTCCCTACGCCCAACTACGACGCGTATTTGCACCACCACGTCGTGGGATCCCGTCATTCGTCATACAAGAACAAACAGAAGACATGGACCCCGATGAAAGCGCCTGAAATGTTCGCTGGTGTTGGATTTGGCGCTGGTACGGAATCCCGTGGCACGCCTCAAGAGTTCAGCTACCCCTATGCTTTCATCACGTCCCCTGGCGAAGATGAATGGATTGCGAATGTCCATATTATCAACACACGCAAAATGACGACCAAGAATGCTCACCACTGCCTTGAATGCCCTTGCACGTCCAACGATGTCTTTGCCAATGGCACGGTCAATGGATTTGAACTCGGCCTTCACTGCAATACGCAACTTTTGCACGAAAAGAACTCGGCATGCTTTGCTGACACTTACCGCGGTGGTCTTCGATGCTGCAACGACCAAGAATTGTGCTTGGAGCCTCAAGATTTGGACCCCGTTGTTCCCAACGCCACCTACTACATGCGCTACACGTTCGACTACGACGACGTGCAACCTGACAACCGTGGACTCTACCTCGCCGCCTGCTGCGATGCCTCGGGTGATTTGAGTCGTCATGGAGCCGTTGAATACGATATCCCCCAATGCAACCCTGCTGAAAATCCTGGTTGCACGCACACTTTGTCGACCCGCCAACACATTGGTCGTGCTGGTGGCGCTTTTGGCTTTGGCGCTGACTACAACGAAGAAGACGTGGAAGTCGAATTGGTTTACGCTGTCGGCCACCAGCACCGTGGCTCTCTTGGCATTCAGCTCTACGACGACAAGACGGACGAACTCTTGTGTAACTCGTACCCAACTTATGGCAGTGGCAACGTCGCAGGCAATGAATCCGGCTACGTTATTGCGATGTCTCACTGCACGTTCGACCCACCTCGACGCATGCGCAGCTCCGACATTGTCCGCATCGTCGCCACGTACAACAGCTCTGAACCTCACACTGGTGCCATGAGTTTGTGGTACTTGGCCATCGCTGACTACAAACCACCACAAGACTCGACTGTCTCCCACAGCGCCGTGCCTGCCAAGAACGACAACACCCCTGTCATTGTTGTCGGTGCCCTTGCTGCCGTCGTGGCCGTCGGCGTTGTCGTCGCCTTGTACAAGCGTAGCCAAGCCCGCGCTGGCTACGCCAAAGTTGGTGAATCCGTCCAATAAGTTTTAAATGTAACTCGACTTGCTTGATGAAACATCGTTAATTCTGCTGGACACTTCGGGCATGTTGGAGCTAGCAGAGTCGATTCCTTGCTCTCTACGCGTGTTAGGCGCCGAGGATTGCGTCGATCAAGGGAGTCTTCTGCTTGGAAAGTGCGTCGAGCACTGCATACGACAGAACCATCGCTGCTGGGCCACGGCCAGCCATAGCGCGTCGCTGTCAATTGTGAAGGAGGGCAATTATGAAAGCGCTATCAACATTGTTCTGGAGAGCAGAGTGCTTTTTGCAATGCAAGTGCGACAAGGGGATCACTGCTTATCAATTGGGCGATTGTGGTGCCGCCACGTCATACAATCGTGCGACAAGATTCGCGCTCATGTAAAAGATGAGGCAAGATCGCAGTCGTCTTGTCGTCTCGTCGGATTTGTCAACAGAGAGAAAGGTGTTGGTGAAAAACAATTATGGAATTTACAGCTAGAATCCGCTACAGCCTCCAGCACTGCCGCGTCAGTCTCCTCCGCAATCACCCCCTTCATCCCCGCCATCAGACGAGGTGAATACGCTGAAAGAGCATGTGTCGTCATAAACGTATGAATCGGACACCTGCGTCGTCGACGAGGAAGAAATGGCTTGACTTGGTGAATTCTTCGCCGGTGTAGCGTTACTCGATGCAAGCGGTCGCGGGGGCGGTCGAGCCGTCGATTTGGACGGCGACAATAAATGAGTGATCATGCTCTGCACTCGACCACGACGATACAATCACAGGAGACGACTTGCAAACGAGCTACGCCGACACGTTTCGAGCATGGGCTCAAGAGTTTGACGAGCCATACTCGTCTTTTGCGCCGACGCAACCACCCGATGGATCCAACAATACGTGGCGTCTTCCTTCACAGGACTGTCGCTTTGTCGGTGTCGATGAAGCGATTGATCTTGACGGCCGTCCTGTGTTTGTCTCGGTGATCGGGACACCAGTCTTTGACGGTCGTGTCATCGCGACCGAGTCAAGTCAAGCCAACCTTGTCAAGAGCATGGAGTGCGCTCCTCTATCGAATAAACTCGACTGGACGGTGGAACCTCGTCATCTACCAAATAGCCCTCCGATGTCATTTCCAGACATCACGCAGCCATTCAAGGCACCAACTTGCCAACGAGGTCATTGCAGTACCGAGCATAGTCTTGAGGATCGCACTGGTGGGCATGCCAGACGAGATCAATGTCGACGGTCGGCACGAACATCATCTTGGGCCGAGAGCGCATCAAGTGCATGAACTGGTGATAGCGTGCGATGGACGCGGCGATGACTTGTGGCTGGCTCCAATAGTCGGCGTGTGAGCACACCTTGAGGATGAAGTAGAGCTGGCGGACCATGGCGTGGACCAAATCCACCGTTAAGTTGGCATAAATCACGCCATGACTGCAGTCGAGTTTGATCCGGCTAGCATCGATATGACTCCGCCACCGATTTCTCGCGTCTGTGGAGAGATGGCTCCCTTCCGCCGCTGCTCGCATCATGGCATCGTTGATTAAAGACCTGATAGAGGCCAAATGCATCCTTGTATCGTACATGAAAGCATTGATTCAGTCAGAATTCGATGCCGTCTCATGGACACGTTGGGTGCCACAATGAGTGATCAGCTGAGCGACGTGGAAGGATTCGTAGCTGAATGTCGTGGTGCAGTGTGGACACTTCTCCGTCTTCCCTTGCATGTGAACGGCAAACATGACGGTGATCGAGAGGTTTTGTTTGCATGATGGACAAGGTTTCAAGATCCATTGGAGCGATGTTTTCAAGGACGATGCAAGCAGTGGCTGTTGACGTAGTTGCTGGTGGAGTTGGTATTGCTTGGGATGGAGTTTGTGTACCGTGTGAGCAAAGTTGTTGATCTCCCGGTCGGCGACGTAGGCGGCTTCAAACTCCAAGAGCAACTCGTACAGGTCTTCGTTGGAGTTGCAAGTTGTCAACGTCTTGTACATGGCTTGCATCTCAGCGAGATGCGCTTGGACTTTGTCGACCGTCATGTTGGAGATTGGAATGGACGGTATGATGGAGCGTTTGGCTTCAAAGGTTTGTGAAATGGCCACCGCGACGTCCATGAGTTGCGTGGTGGTCGGTGGCAACGTCGATTCCTTGGTAGCTTTGGCCAAGTCCAAGACGCGGAGAAACGCATCAAAGCGAGACTGACTCGGAGTTGGTAGCACAACGACCAAGTCTTCCTTGTAGCGCAGTTCGTAGCTCTTCCCGTCGATGGGTTTGATGTGGACATGGCGAACGTTGAGAGTCTTGGGTGGAGTCTTGCCATGGTCGAATGCAATCGCAAGCGTTTGCTTCTTGATGCTGAAACGACAATTCGAGGCAGTGTAATGTGCTTTCACCGTCGTCGCGGCTTGGAAATCAATCAAGAAGTCGCTCGATGGTGCGTTTCCCATGGTGAATCGATTTGTGTCGACCTCATCATAACGGTTACTACAACCCGACGACACGTCCCGACGACATGAACCAAACTTTTGGACATCCCTGGACCATCTCGGGATGTATTGCAGGACGAGCAAGCTACGAGTCTTGGGTTGCATGAGAGGAACCATTGAAGGCGATCTACTTGTAGTCACCTCTGGCGTTGAGCCACGACATTGAGATGTCGTTGGCGATCGTTCCACGTAGCTTGGCACCAGCTTCATGTTGAGAGGCAGATGCAAGTCTCCTTGGGTGGCGATGGGACTGCCAAGGGGATTCGACAGCGTGAGGATGATAGCATTGTCCAGTTGTTCTTGAATACTTGCGAAGGATGAAGCCAAGACTGGCGTCGAGATGGACAAAAGTTAAGAGAGATCAATCAAAGGAAACGAAACTTGATAGTCTTTTGAGATGCTTATGAGCCGCCGCAGCCTCCACCACAACCGCCTCCATCACCACCGCTACCTCCACCACAACCACCTCCATCACCGCCGCTGTCTCCACCTCCCCAGGACGATCCGCCAGAGTAATCGTACGTTGTGCTATACGACGTGGTTGATCTTCGGCTCGAGTAGCTGGAAGTCGAAGCCGCGACGGATGATCGGCGGCCTGTAGAGCTTGAAATTGACACACGAGGAATCGCGACGCTGTAGCTCTTGCTTGAGGAGCCTCTGGATCGACCTGCGCCACAGAGAAAGCATCCCATGAGGAAAAATCCCCCGACGGCCACAGACGCTATCCAAGGAGTCGCGACGTCGATTGTTGGCAGGGGAAGAGCTGGCGTCCACTTTGCGTAGTCTAGCGTCGCGGCCGCCAGAAGCACGAGAGCGACTTGGATGAGCCTCCAGAGAGTTTGTAGCCACGTCGACTTGGACTCTGTCTTTGGCGACCTCAACGTTGGTTTCGATGGCGAAGGTTGTGGCGTTGTTGTGCTCGATCTGCGTCCTTGGTTGTCTTGACCTCGCTGCCAAAACTTCTCGGGCAGGACTCGACTGTCGATGACTGGCGTTCCGAGGACCGCAACAAAGATGAGCTTCTTGGACGCCGCGGGATCGTCCATGGCCGATGGAACACCAGCCAAGGGTTCACCGACGCCTACAAAGCGGCAAGCATGGGATGGCAATCGTATTCTCTCTCCACCAGCGTCCTTGGTCGCGACGGGGAACGACGAGTAGGCTTCGTCAAAGTGCGTCGCCCACAGACGACACGTCGCGGCGAATCCATCCACGGCATTGCGCTTGGAAATCGCGTCGTTGTGCTCAAGCACCATGCTGCAGAGCGCTTTGCAGTACGCTCGGTAGTCCTGCGGAAACGTTTGATGCGTGTGCCAGACGAGGTTGATGTCGCACGTCGGGACGAGCGTCGTGCTTGGATGCTTGACTTGGAATAGCCGCATGAACTTGTGGTAGCGGAGGATCGCGGAGTGGATAACCTGCGGCGTCGTCCAGTATTCAATGTTGCTGCAGATTTTCTCGACAAAGTCCAAGTGGTGGACCATCGCGCGGACTAAATCCATGTCGGTGCGCTCAAGACGCCTGACGACCGCACCGACAATGCGATCGTACGTCTCGGCGTCGACTTTTTTCTCCATCGATGCCTTGAACGTCGAGAGCTCTCCATCTCGCGGCAAGCAAGTCCAAGGCGCGGTGCCCATTGTTGGATCTGCTGCAAGGATGTCCGCGAGTTGAAAGACACCGTAGCGGAGCTGGCTGCCACAGCGCGGGCAAACCACGGCGGCGTCTTTCAAGTGGATGTCGTGCATTTGGGCGAGAGTCAATGGTTCCTGACATGCTGGATGGGGACAGCGATGGAGTTTGTCGCGCCACGAGGTTTGTGTCGGCGGCCTTGGCTTGGCGTACGCGACGGGATGAAGCATTGCGACCGTGTGCGCAAAATTGACGATGGCAGCGTCGGCGACGTACGCGGCCTCCATGTCGAGAAGTTTGTCGTAGATTTCCTCGGCGGTTGGACACTCTGCTAGTGCATATAGCGTCGCTTTCAACCTACCAACATGTTCTTGGACTTTGGCGAGTGTCATGGACGATATCGAGAGTCCTTCCGTGGGTTTTACGAGTTCTGTGTCGAGGATGGAGTTTGCGACGGTCATGAGTTGATTCCATGTATTTGTCGCGGGAAGCTGCCATTCGGGAGACGCTTTCGCCGCGTCCAAGAGTGCGCTAAATGTGCGGAAGAGCGTGACGTTGGGGCAGGAGAGGAGTAGTTTGGGGCGGTTTTTCTTCTTGAGATTGTAGTAGTGGCCCAAGACGTGGACAAGACTGCAATCGCGGACGCGGAACGAGTGCAACCGGCGCGTTTTTCCATCCGCAAAGACGTCCAGCGTGTCGCCTGTGAGGACAAATTGGCGGTAGACCCATACACTCGTCGATCGAAAGAGGCCCTGCGTCACGTGGACTTGGAAATCCATGGCAAACCGCGGCGGTGTTGCCATCTTGGAGGCCGAGGAGGATGTGAGAGCTCCACTTTTTCACCTGATTGGCTCGTGGTGACGTACCAGCAACCATGGATACGAAGGACGGCAGTGCCACAGGTAAAAAAACGAGACGTCACATGCCGCAGCCAGCTTGCAACATGCCATTTCTCTACGACATTCGCGATGAGATCGACATGGAACTGCGCTAGAATCAAAGGAAGAGCGGCGAAACACGCCGCGAGGGAAGTGTTAGCTTGTCCACCTTGTGTCGTGTTGCATGGGGATTGTATCTCGATCGTAACTCACTTGATCCAACTGGCTTTGGGTGTGTATGGTATCCACTTGGCGACGACGACGACGACGGCTGTGTTCTCCATGCGCCGTATTGGGACGAGCAAGTGAGAGAGGGAGAGAAAGTGTGTCGTGGAAATGAATGGCTGTCGCACGTTGCAGGATTGAAGGGGGGTCGTAAAAGATCGCGGGAACCTGCGGACGACGGCAAGACGAAGGGAGAAGGACTGGAAAGAGTTTCCCCTTGAAGGAATGCACCAGAGAGTGAACTGAAGGAGGTGGATGGATGCGTTGTCGTGTTTGTCATTGCCACGATGTTTGTTGAATCTGAGGAACAGAATCGAATGGAAAGGCAACGAACCGACGTGATTCAACGATCATCTACAAAGCAGGATATCATGCAGTTGGACAACGTTCTTCATGAATGTACGCGTGGGACGACGACGACAAGGCGGCTGAAAGGAGCATAGACGAGAAGTGGAACGAAGAGAGATGCACGGGGCGACTCCAGACTACATGACCTCATGGCTCGATGTCAAGTCAATGGACATAAAACTCATGCGTTGATCTCCACGGCCCATGCAGGTATCATGAAATACTTTACCATTGCGCTGTGCCGTCGCCGTCACGAGAGCACTCTGTCGCTCTGATGCTCTGCTGATGCTGCAGTAGTCGCAGTCCTTGTAACCTAGATGCTACGTCAAGGGATGGTTGCGTGGGAGATTCTAGAGTTAGCACAAGAAGCCGATACTCGCAACACTGAGCTTGGCAAAGCTGTGCGGCCAAATTATGCAGCGGGGGGACTAGAGATAGAATGAAGGGGGCGACGCGGTGACGCCGCGGCGGCGTTGACGCAAGATCTGCTTGTTCCTCATGAAGACGCGAGACTAAACAAGTCAGGAGCCCCTCGGAGATGGAACTGATGGCAGGAGAACGACGCCCTGGACAGAATTTCAAAGCGATGAGCAGCGGCCATCATGAACAACGTCCACGATCGCCGCCGATTCATCAATTGTAGCATAGTCAGAGCATGATGACAAGGATGACAGCAAGGACATTTGAGATTTGTGAAACGCAAGCTCGAGATGAAGGACACGGCACGTATATTGATGGAGTTTGGACAAATTGGATCATGAGGCGGCGACTGGCGGTGTCGCGGCGGGACGTTCAAAGCTTGTGTTTTTGTCGGACATGACACGATGCGGCGGCAAGTTGATCGCTTGGTGCATCGCAATGAGAAATGCTGTTCGCTTGGCCGTCTCCGGACAGCGGAATCGAAAGATGGGCGTGTCGTGTTTGCGGAACTCAAACATGCGTCCGCGGTGGGTCACTTGTTCCAACGAGCATTGGCACGCGTTGAACTTCTCCTCGCACGTATACTTGTCAAAGATCGAGATGGTGTTTCCCCACAGGACAAGCTGTCGTCGGTGCCACACGTCCGGCGAGTTGATCCACTGGACGTCAATATCGCACGTTCTGCGCGTGACGGACCAGTACGCCGTCGTCAAGCACGTCCGCAGCGCGAGCATGAACGTGTCTCGCGTGGCGTTTTTCGGGCTCCGGAACAAAAGCTGGATCGGCCGGTCGACTTGGCGGAGGAGGTATGTCGTGTGGTCCGACAGGATGTCGACGCTCGCGTCTCCGAGTGGAATGCTGCAGACGTGCGTGTTTGCCACCGCGACAAGGAGCATGTTGTCGTCCGTGAGGTTGAAACGCGCTTCGTGCCACGTCTGGCGGCCGTGCACGGCGACTTGGATCTCAAAGATGGCGTCCATTTAAGAGCCAGCGTGTCGATTTGTGATTGAGATCCAGGAGCTCTCTGTCGATCGATATCAGGCCATGGAGGTGTCTCTGTCGTGTGGGTCATGCTCGGGTGTTGGTTTTGTCATTTTGACTCGATTAAAGTATACTGAATCCACTTCATGGATGGAAAATGTAGGTAAAATAATAATCCTGGCTTCTGATTGGTCCATCCAGATGCTACGAACCAATCAGATTGCGCCACTATGAAACTGCATGGTCGTCAGGCGGAGACAACGTTCCTGGACGAATTGTGTATCGCAGCGCGGATAGCCGACGCATCCAGGGCGAAGTGGTGCGCAGCCACGGAGTGGTAAGCTCGAGATGTGCGAGCATGACGAGAAAACCAGCGCAATCCATCTTGGACAAGAAGTAACCAATCAAATGAACCCAAAGATCTTGTCTGACCAATCAAACTCAAGTATCTCATGAAAGGTCACACATCATGCACATCAAAAGATGGACACGGCAAAGCAGTGGACATGGATGGAGAAAATTGCCAAGCTGCATTCAAACTTAGTGAATTTGGCTATAAGTAGATGGACGACGACGCATCAATGCTACAAAGACAATTCCAGCAGCTCCCATGCACATCAACACGCCATATTGGACAATTGGCCACAAGATGGAAGAATTGTCCTGCGCTTTGTGAAGCGCAAATGAGGGACGAGTGGCTTGGACAGTTGTAGTCGTTGGCGTCTTGGTATCGGGGCTGGTCACGTCCGAGGAATCAAGCACTGGATGCTTGTTCGCCTTGTGTTGGTCGAATGGACGGATTCCCCAGATAGAACCACCATATGCAGGCGTTTCGTCCCATACGAGATCCTCGTCGCTCACGTCCGGCACAACGTACGTGCAATCGGCTTCAATACCAAGGTTGTTGATCCCCCGAACGATGCGGAAGAATCCATTCTCTCCCCAGTATCTACAGACAATGTGAGAGATGTGATGATAAAAAGTGCGACGTACGATCCCCATGAGTTGCGGATATGCCAGTACTTGACACCGTCTTCTTCACCCCAACCGACGATTTCAACATCGTGATCGATGTCCATGAAGCCCGTCGTGTCGTTGTAAATGCCCGCCGTGTAGTTGTACGTGAAATTATTGCTGCAAGCAATGCCGCATGTAATTGGACCATTTAAGAGCTCCTTCATCATTGCATGTTCTCCTTGAAGTGCTCCAAAGGATTTCGCGCGGTATCGGACCACCTTGTTGACCGGAAAGCATTGCGGGACAGTGGGGCTCTCTGGAGTATACATGCAGCTAGAAAAACGATAAAGATCGCATATGTGAAGACACTTACTTCATGCAGTAACCCTCAGGGGGACATGTGCCGTTGGTGTTTTTGAACTTGGTGTGGTCCGTCGCATTGTACGGCAAGCAGGTTTCATCGGGAAGACCGTACTGCTGCATAAAATTCCAGATATCAATGGCTTCACCACCGTCACATCCGCCAGAGATATTGTGTCCAGGTGCACAGTTGAGAAAGCTCTGTCGGCCGAGCATGACATCTGCCCCTGTGAATCCACGCTTCTTGTTGAGAATCTTGATTCGATCTTGTGCCGACGAAAGCGCGCCATGGACGTAGCACGATCCACAGTATTGGGGGATGTGTTGGTTCCACGACGGCACGCAAAAGCCTTGCTCACACCAGTCAAATTCTCTTGGAAACACGTTGTCGATTTCATGCTGTTCGTCGATCGTAGGTGCTCGAAGTGGCGTGATCTTTGGATGCAGATGCTCGCGACCGTTCATCGTCCGCTTGCAGCACGTTTTTCCATTTCCATCTTTGTGGGGAGGGTACCCAAAGACGAGCGCTGCCGTCGCGGTGACTAGGAGAGCAATCGTCTTCATCCTCTGCGAGCAAAATCGAATATGGAGCGATTGGGGGGCCGAAATTCCCGATCTTGTGCTTATATCGAGGGGAAGGTGTCGATAAAATGAAAAAAAATAGTGAAAATCCATTTTTATTTCGAAATTCCATACAAAAAATCAATTTTTGGTATTTTTATTTTGAGTTTTCCGAAACGATGTCGATTCGAAGACCTGTGAAAATTTATATCATTGGCAGAAGGAGTTACAGAACAGCGTAACGGTAAGTAGAACTAAGATGCATATCCCTGAGGAGATCTAGAGAGATACAATGGGGTGGATTCCAATTCACAGATTGCTGGGGGCTGTGATGTCAGATTGTCAAGGGTTGCGATGTGATCTCCGCGTTGCAAAACCATGAAGAGATGTGAACCTTCACGTTAGTCCATCAAGCAACAATTGTGTTTGACCTCCAGTAAAAATCAATTCGACGTTGTGATGAAAGTTATTCTTCACCTCGTAATCTAAAACGACTGGATGGCGTATCTCAATCCACAAGCGATAATGTTCGTGTTTGAACGTAAACAGAATTTCTGGAAGTGTTTCCCCTGTTGATCCAAGTAAGCTCGTGCGCAATGCGTTCAACAACCTTGCATGTTTCTTCAGGACGCTCGTGTCATTCGCAGTCAACTTACCACCCAGCGAGGTGGAGAAACAGGGCTCTCGTGATAGAATTCACGAGTCAAAGCACACGACTGCGATGACATGCCTGTGCCAGACTTGGCTAGCTTTGTCGATAAATCACTGCTCGCCAACTCTTCATCTTCCATTGGAAGTCCTCGATGTCGTCTATGGAAGTCCAGCAAAGATCTGACGACCTCTATCTTTTTATAGTTTGGTGGACTAAGCTGGTCCACTTATCCGGTCGTTTTATCCGGATATCCAATATCACTGGTGAGCGAGTTGCAACTCCGAAACGCCAAAGATCAACTTGAACCGATGGACGTGTTCTTTGCCAAGAATACGTCGACGGTCGGCCCGTCCTTCTGCCCACATTGTGGCACGATCCTTGATTTGCCCGAGACCAACTCGATCGTCTGCTCAGCGTGCGGTTTTACGTGCCGTTATACAGGTTTGTGCGACTGGAAACGAATTTCGTGGCTGACTCGAGCTCGGTAGATTTGCCATCGCTGTGCACAGTCACGTTTAGCCAAGACCGACCAGAACCCAAGTGGGTAAAGCAAGATATTCAATCGCAAAATGTCACGGGACCTGCTCGCGCAACGGTATGGCTTTGATTTTGATAGTCTGAGTGGCTGATGCAATGGGTAGGTCGAAGAAACGTGTCCAAAGTGCGGCAACCCACAGATGGAATTCTACACGATGCAATTGCGCTCGGCAGATGAAGGCCAGACCGTCTTCTATGAGTGCAAAAAGTGCGGTCATCGGTACTCTGTCAATACATAAACGAATGCATCATCCATTTTTGATTCCCTTGCCCGTCTCGTGTCAAGTCAATCAGCCACGCTCCATCCAACCATCTCCGAAGCACAGAGTGCGCATCTGTTCCATCTTTGGCCTAGAGGAGGCTTCTAGACTGGACAATGAGTTGGGCCATGGACTGAAGCAAAGGTGGTGGATATTCATCCGATTATATGTTCCAACGTACACTGTAAAACAACAGACTCCTCGAGGAAACACGACGTCAGCAAGCTCAGCACTACATAACCCTTGGATATAGCTGTAGCTGTCGGCTCACCACGACAAGATAAAATGGCGACGCTTCTGCAGTTGACAGATTGCCAAGGCGTAGTCGATTCCTTCATGCAACGATGGAAAAGTCAGCGAGTCGCTGCCTGCATTGGTCTTTTTTGTGGAGGCGTCGCAAAGACAGCCATCCACACCGTTACGGTCGCAAAAGTTGACGAGAGCATCTCTTTCAACGTACCAACAGTTCCAACGCGTTTCCACTGGCACTGCCGAAAGAAGGCCAAGATGCAATGCATCGGTAGGAAGTTTGGCATTTCCAATCATGCTCTGGACCATTGTCATCCTCCTGCTAGTCGGCTTCATCATTTGGCGTGCACGCACTACGCGGTGCTTCCAGAGACGCAGCGCTCAATCCAAGCCGATTGTGCTAACAGTCGTCCAACCACAGTCGTGTGGCCCTTGTGAAGTCGTTCCTTTAGCAGTCCCAGTAGCTCTTCCAGTGCCAGGACCAACTCCTCCGTCATCCTCTCAAGTCTAAGCCCAAACCAAGGTCAGCTAAGCTAAGGAGCGACCACATATTGATGAATAAACAATTTTGCATTGACCTCTCAGACAAAGTTCATGAACGCGACAAGCACAAGGAGGACGGCAATGTGAGAGAGTTCATAGACGGATGGACTTGCCGACGATCGCTTCTCGGCTGGAATCCCGACGAGCCAGGACCGTTGGCCGTCGAGAGGACGATGTCGGGATTGTTTTGCCACACGAGGCGGAACTGCTGGGTGGCAATGGTTGCCTCTTTGGCCTCTTGGCATTTCGCCAGTGTGAGCTGCGCCGTCTGGCAATCTTTCGAGGCACAAGAGCTCAAGCAGTACCCCGACGAGTGGCGGAATTGCTTCGTGGTGGCATCGTACTTCCATCGCTGCACTGGAAGGACTTGATCGCAGTCGACACGCTGGACGGTATGGGCAGTACCGTTGCCTTGGAGGCATTTCCCAGAGGTTTCATGCCGCAGCGACAGCGTGCCATGGTCGATCAGCCATGTGTCCGACCCGCCAAAGGACAGCGCATTGTCCGACGTCACGCTGACGTTCGTCGCTTGGCTTTCCAGGAAGAGCAGACTTCGTTCTCGACCGATGACGAAGTACTGCGTCAACGTCAAGGAATCGCAATCGTCGAGATAGTAATATGACGTCAAGCATTTGTTGTTGGGACGGCTGAAGATCAAGTGGTTGCCCAATTGCCAGTGCTGGTCGATGCTATATTGGTTGCAGAATTTCAAGACCACGACGAGGCTCTTGGACCAGGGTTCGTGTCTGCTTGCAAGACACAGTCCATGACGCAAATTGCGCAGTTGGCCCGTCTGACTGTTGAAGGTCCACTCGGACGACCGGCCAAGTTGGTCAATCCAAGCTGGTGTGTCGACAAGACGCCAGTTACTGCCAGGGAGAGGCTCTTGTCTGCTGACGAGTAGATGGGGAACGTCAATGCACTCGCGTCACTTCGAATTGCATCCTACAAGAGGCGTCAGGGACGACGTCGGGGATGTGAAACAACTGACCGCCCCATTGCCGAAGAACAGTGTATTCTTCATGGACCAAACACCAAGGCTGTCGGCTCGCCATGTCCACGCCGCCCATCCAGCTTTTGCCGTCCCGACCATTGTAATGTATGCCTGGACAAACTTGGCCATATTGACTGGATCCACCTGCGTCGCTAAGCTCCACTCGCCGAGGAAGAGCGGATTCCCCGTCCATTTGAGATTGCTCTGCTTGTAGTCGTCGATCGCAGCGAGGAATTGACCAGCGTTCAAGTCGGAGAAGGATAAATATGGATGCCACTCGTGCCACACATTCGTGAAGTTGAGCGCAAAGTCCTCCATGTTGAAACCATTGCCAGGAGCTTGGTTGCCAAGGAACGGCTCCGTCACGAGGATGCAGTCGCTCTTGACGCGGACGTCGCGGATCGTGTCTAGGTAGTACTTGCTCATCACGTTGAAATCCACGCCGCCGACGCCATCAAAGACGAAATTTGAGGGTTCATTGAGCAAATCCACGCCGAGAAACGCAGGTTCGTCCTTGAATTGGTCCACGACATAGTTGACAAAGTTGCGCGTGACTTGGACGTACTCTGGAAAGTCACTCCATGTTGAATTGCCGCCTTCGCCACTATGCTCAGCGCCATTTTGGGAGCCGGGGACCCCATGAACATCGACCATGACAGCGACGTTGTACTTGGGGGCCCATCTTCTCACGAGGTTGTCGAGGTATACCCATCCGCCCTTTGGAAACACCCCGCACTACAAGAACTTGTGAGCCAAATCGATCTCATCGAGCCACTTACATGAGCTTGCAAGTCGGGAAACTGTTGAATGTACGTGTCGTTGCAGCCTTGAATCCAATACCCGACTGGGACTCGGACCATGTTAAACTTGGCTGCGGCGATGAGTTTGAGATCATCTTCAGTGATGAATGAGCTCCAGTGTGCGTCAAAGAGGGCTTGGCCTTTGACTTGGCCGAGAGACTTCATCATAAAGTATTCATCCGAGCCTTGGGCATCATTTTGGTCGGCCGAGCGCCAGAGATTGTCCATTCGGTTGATCCATTTCTCAGCTACGAGCCATCCACCCAAGTTGACGCCGCGAGCTGGAGCTTTGCCAGCGCGGATCTGCGCTTGAATATGACCAGCCAAGGCAAATGACGCAACCAGAAGAAGCGCAAAGACGCACTTGGTCATTGTGAAGGAAATCTTGAAGTGACTTGGCTACATGGAGTTCTTCAGTTGGTCACAAACCAACATATCAGCTTGAAGTGCACTTTCACCTTGTCAACAGCGCCACCGACACGTGATTTTATTTTGTATATTTCTGTACCTAAAATCCCCTGTGGCGTTGAAGGAATGCCCACTAAATATATTTAGTTTGGATATGTACTTAGTGTCGCCGTCAGTCAACAGGACGCTTTAAAACACTGGCTGGAGGAAGAAAAGTCCCCACACTGCTTTATGCTGTAGTTTACGACGCTGAATTGACGTACAGGTGCCTCGTTTGCAAGTGTTGAAGAAGCGCTACGGAAAAGTAACAGAACCACCTGAAATATCAAAAATAGTGTAGTGGAGACACACTCTGCAGAACGGCACCATGTCCACCACGCACTCGAAGTGGGCACGATCGTGACTACTCTGTCCAATGAACCTGCCATCTGAACGACAAAAGCTCCAGAGAACCAGAGATCCTTTCGATTGAGGTGGTCAAACGCATCCTTGTTCTCGGTTGTGTGATTTTCTGGGTTGTCGATGAATGTCAATGGACCAAGTGAGGTTGAGGCGATAACGGACTGCAAAACCTATGCGCGTTTGCCATACGATACTTATCTTCATGGATTATAGTCAAGCTGCTTCGACATCTCTAGCCACTGGGTACCGACAGCTGGTCAAGAGAGGGCTCGTGACCTCTTGTTTGGATTGCCAACCGAGAAGTCAATCCACAGGCACAAACGTGGACGCAGATTTGACTTGGTTGACGAGGAGCATATCCACTCCGCGAGGATCTTGTGGCCGTCACGAAGTCGTCTGCTTCCCATTCAGATGAAGACAAGATCAGTGAGAATGCTCAGTGCTGGTGATCCTCTGCTCGGAAAGATCATGATGAGCGAGCACTGCGCAGATGTGGTCAAGTTTGCATTCATGTATTAGCTTACAGTAAGTTGATCGCTGCAACCAGAAGGAGCAGGACGCCAATGCTGCATAATTTATGGACGGATGGACTTCCTGACGGCCGCTTCTCTGGCTGGAATCCCGCCGAACCGGGGGCGACTGTCCCGTTGACCGTCGCCATGACGAGGTCGGGATAGTTTTGCCACACGAGGCGGAACTGCTGGGAAGCGATGGTTGCCTCCTTGGCTTGGTGGCATTTTGTCAGCATGAGTTGCGTCGTCTGGCAGTCTTTCGAGGAGCAATAGCTCAAGCAATTGCCCGACGAGTGGTGGAATTGCCGCGTCGTTGCATCATACTTCCATCGCTGCGCTGGAATATATTGATCGCATTCGACAAGCTGAACGGCATCAGGTGTATCATTGCCTTCGAGGCATTTCCCAGAGGTTTCATGCTGCAGCGACAGCGTTTCGTGGTCAATCAGCCATGTGTCAGAGACGCCAAAGACGACGGCATTCTTGGAGGTCACGCCGACGTTCGTCGCTTGGTTTTCCAGGAAGAGCAGACTTCGTTCTCGACCGATGACGAAGTACTGCGTCAACTTGGAGGAATCGCACTCCTCCAAGGCATAGCTTGAGGTCAGACATTTGTTGTACGAGCGGCTAAAGACCGAGTGGTTTCCCAGTTGCCAGTGCTGGTCAATGCTCTTCTCGCTGCAGGTTTCAAAGACGACGACGGATTTCTTCTTGGTCGTTCTGCTTGCAAGACAACGTCCATGACGATTATTGACCAGTTGACCCGTTCGGCTGTTCAGAGACCATTCGGGCGACCGGCCAAGTTGATCAATCCAAGCTGGTGTGTCGACAAGACGCCAGTCACTGCCAGGGGAGACGCTCTTGTCTGCTGAAGAGTAGATGGGAAATGTGGACGAGCTCGAATCGCTGGTGACTGCGTCCTACACAAGAAGCATCAATGGAAGTCATCGGAGTCAAGACTGACTGGATTGTCCAAATCCAGTGTACTCTTCATGGACCAAACACCAAGGCTGTCGGCTCGCCATGTCCACGCCGCCCATCCAGCTTTTGCCGTCCCGACCATTGTAATGTATGCCTGGACAAACTTGGCCATATTGACTGGATCCACCTGCGTCGCTAAGCTCCACTCGCCGAGGAAGAGCGGATTCCCCGTCCATTTGAGATTGCTCTGCTTGTAGTCGTCGATCGCAGCGAGGAATTGACCAGCGTTCAAGTCGGAGAAGGATAAATATGGATGCCACTCGTGCCACACATTCGTGAAGTTGAGCGCAAAGTCCTCCATGTTGAAACCATTGCCAGGAGCTTGGTTGCCAAGGAACGGCTCCGTCACGAGGATGCAGTCGCTCTTGGCGCGGACGTCGCGGATCGTGTCTAGGTAGTACTTGCTCATCACGTTGAAATCCACGCCGCCGACGCCATCAAAGACGAAATTTGAGGGTTCATTGAGCAAATCCACGCCGAGAAACGCAGGTTCGTCCTTGAATTGGTCCACGACATAGTTGACAAAGTTGCGCGTGACTTGGACGTACTCTGGAAAGTCACTCCATGTTGAATTGCCGCCTTCGCCACTATGCTCAGCGCCATTTTGGGAGCCGGGGACCCCATGAACATCGACCATGACAGCGACGTTGTACTTGGGGGCCCATCTTCTCACGAGGTTGTCGAGGTATACCCATCCGCCCTTTGGAAACACCCCGCACTACAAGAACTTGTGAGCCAAATCGATCTCATCGAGCCACTTACATGAGCTTGCAAGTCGGGAAACTGTTGAATGTACGTGTCGTTGCAGCCTTGAATCCAATACCCGACTGGGACTCGGACCATGTTAAACTTGGCTGCGGCGATGAGTTTGAGATCATCTTCAGTGATGAATGAGCTCCAGTGTGCGTCAAAGAGGGCTTGGCCTTTGACTTGGCCGAGAGACTTCATCATAAAGTATTCACCCGTGCCTTGGACACCGGTAGGATCGTCCCAGTTCCAGAGATCATCGGTCGGATTGATCCAATTCTCGGCTACGAGCCATCCACCCAAGTTGACGCCGCGAGCAGGAACGTTGCCTGCACGGATCTGCGCTTGAATATGACTTGCGAAAGCCAACGGCATGTACAGAAGAAGCGCAAAGATGCTCTTGATCATCTTGGAAGAAATCTTGAAGTGAGACTCTGTCGCATGGAATGGGCTCAAATCCATGCAGCGTCAAAATTTCAGCTGCACTTTTTCATATTGTTTGCTGGGACATCAACTCAGTCTTGCACTTTGTTATATTTCGTTTTTTTCTGTATCTAACGCTTAATCTCATAACAAAATGGAACCATTTCTGATATAGACATTTTAATTTCGATTTGATATTGTCAAATCGATTCAAACTTGGAGTTGGCTGTCGAATCGAATAGACTTGGCAAATCGATTTGAGAATCGACTAGCCAATCATAGATCAGCATTTTTCATATTTTGACCAATCAAATAAACCTTAATTATAGGAAAGGCCATGTGGAAAGGCCATGATGGACGCTGACCCGCAGAAGATACGCGCGGCGTCTTATCATAGCAAGGTAGTAGTTGGCGTAGAAATCATGAGTGGTGGTATTCTGGATGCAAGTGCCATTGCTTGGAAGAAATTGTACTTAACTTTGAATACTATACACTATTTCATATTAAATTTAGCATAGTCGATTTCTATGCGATTTGGCCAATGACCTGTCAAGTCCACATTTCACTGAAAAGGACAATATGTCTCTAAAAGTTTTATCGAGATTTGTACCATGCTGGTTGGGATATATTTATCTCGGAGATGTACTCTCGCCGAGATTGTTGAGGCGGTACAAACATCAGGTGCACCAAACGTCGTGAAGGATGTTGAGATCAAAGGATGGATAGTCAAGGCGTTTCAGAGAGCAAGTCGTTCGATGAGAGATCAAACGCAGCACTGTTACTCTTCGTGCTGTCGTTTGTGATGGTGAATTGACACGAAAGCATTACGCTCGGAGGTGTAAACGAACACTATGGATTGATACACTAGAGACTGAAAGAGACGAAATACTGAAAATTGCTCGGTTGAGACACGCTGCAAGAACCAAGCAGCATGGTCGTAACAACGCCGTCTCGTTAAGCACGAATCAACTTGTTGAAAGAACGATGGAGGCTCTGAATCGCCAGGGATCGTTGCGTTCTTGGTCCATTGCATGATTGTCCTCTTGACATGGTAATTGACTCGGTTGTGTTTTGGAATAGCAGCAGAGTTGCAGGACAACGATGCGATGATGAACTCGGTTGCAATTGAATGTTCGCGGAAAAAGCGTTGCGCAATGGAGCAAGACAGGACAAGGCGACGACAAACTGCGACCCCAAAGCACGATCAGCATACGTCGAGTTGCTTGGCGAAATCTGCCTTTGGGTGACGACAGCTGGTAAAGTCTGTTGTGCGCTTGTGACCTCTCATTTTGTTTGAATCTTTCCTCCAAGAGTACTATGGCGACACGGCTGTGGAATAAACAATTTGAACGACGACGATGCCATGGCAACGGAAGCTCTCGCCTTTGTACAGTCTTTGTGCGTGGAAATTCAGTCAACATGAGAAGACAGAGGAGGTCACGCTAAATTCCAAGCAAGTCGCCTTGACGCTTACTCCACGACGTACGGCCCCAGGGCTCAACTGGCCTTTGGAAGTTGTTGGAGCCTTCCCTTCGTGGGGAAGTGTCTGGTCTGGTCTTGTTGGTTATTTGCTCTCGCACTGAGGAAGAGAAGACGGCCATTATCTAGTCGTGCTGCTTTCCAGCAAGTGTGTGCAGGTACCCCCCTATGAGGAATGAACGATTGGAAGATGGCGCCGCCACTGTTGGTGAAGTCCTTGTATGATGTCAGCTCTACGAAGTCAAAGTCAAGTACGCCGTCGTCGTCGTCTTCCATATTGCGGGGGTTCGTCCACGGTGAGTTCAGACCATTAAAATGGCGGCGACCTGATTTGGAAGGCGGAACTTTAAGGTACAACTTGGAAGTTCACTCGAAGCAATGAATGTCAAGGCGCCACGAGAACTCATCTTCGCTCCAGAGTGACCACGACACTCCATGAGGACCGCATTAAAGATGCTGCGCTCCTCATTCCTTTGGAAGCCTTCAACTTGCCATCAAGCGAAGCAGACATCCAATATGTCCTAGCTTGGGCTGGCTCGACACTCGCATCACCCTGGACTTGCCATCAAGCTGAGGATATGTCAGTGGAGAGAATGAGCGGCCACAGCATTGCTGCGTCGCCATGATGTTCGATTTCCCAACTGCCCATGTGAGATATCATTCCATAACGTCAGTCGGTCCATGCTGTAGTTCCTCCTGACGCCACGGCAAGGTCATTTTCAAAGATTGGAGGCGAATGACCGAGCTGCGCAAGATTGTGCTCATCAACATTGGCTCAAGAGGAGACATTCAGCCGTACTGCCTGCTTGGCCAAGCGCTGGCCGCTCGTGGTCACGATGTCACAATCGCGGCTGAAAAGCGAGCAGAGGACATGGTCGTCAACGAGTACAAGTTGCCGTATCGCTGCATCGCGGGAGACTTTGCCGGCATTCTGTTTGACATGGAGTACAGAGAACGGCTCCGCCACGCTCGCAACTTTGAATTCCTCAAGATGACCGGCGACTGGTGCAAGCGCTTTGACAAGTCTGAACTCCAAGCGTCGGTCGTTGCGGCTCTGGAAGGCGCGCAGTTGGTCATATCGGGACACATTGTCTCCTTCTACAGCTACTGCGTCGCGGAGGCGATGGGAGCAACGTGGGTGCCGCTCTACTTGGGCAACCATCCCATGCCGACGAATGAATTCCCGCATTGGATCGTTGAAGACTTGACGTTTGGTTTCTCCTGCTTGAACAAGTGGACGCACAACAAGATCCATGAAAGCATTTGGTCGGAGAACCGTGATGAGATCAACCAATGGCGGCAAGAAACGCTCAAGCTCCCTCCGATCAGCTCCAAGTTTGGCATTCTCGATGCGATGCTTGCCAACGATGCCATCACAGTCATGGATGCGTACTCGCTCGTGCTCTCTGGACCGAAACAGCGCATCCCGATCGACTATCCGCCTGGAAAGAATGCCTGCGTCGGCTTCATCTTCCCATCGGAGCAAGTACCAGGACCTCTAGCTCTCCAGGTACACCAAAGTCGCTCCCTTCTTCCCATGCATCCATCATACTTCATTAGACTTTCTTGAAGGAGAGCAATCTCCCCGTCATCTACTTGGGCTTTGGAAGTATGCCGACATTGGAACCATTGGCTCTGGTCCAGCTAGCACTTCAAGTCTGCCATGATGTCAAGTGCCGCTGTGTCTTGGCGATCGGATGGAGTTGTGAGAATTTGACAGAGAGTCTTGCCTTGGCTGCGCGTCATCCCAACACGATCTACGTGGAAACCGAGATTGTCTCGCACATGTGGTTGTTTCCCCGCATGAGTTGCATCTTGCACCATTGTGGCCTTGGCACAGTCGGCGCTGCTCTTCGCAGTGGTAAGCTTCACCCGCGCTTGGAGAAATTGATGGAGTTTGATCGTAGGAGTGCCGCAGCTTCCATGTCCAAAGTTCATTGATCAGCCACACAATGCCAAGCTTTTGGTCAAGCTGGGCGTCGCTTTGGAATGCATAAAGATGACGGCGCGTGAGGTGAGTCTTGCAGTCCAGCGAGTGCTTCGAAACGAACGCAATGTCCAAGAACGCACGAGGGAAATTGCCACTGTCGTGGCCAGAGAAAGCGACAACAACGTAGCGCGTATCTGCGACTTGATTCTAGCTGCACCTCCCACATTTAACTAGATTCATGACATTTTGACACCCCATGAAGTCGACGTCTCTCCGCTTCAGAGCTCAATGGAGCCAATGTTTCTTGGCCAAGTGCTCCGTCGTTGAGTTGATGTGGAGTGAGTTGCATATTCCATGTTGAGCTTGGAAATAATCGAGTTCTATTGGCTATAATCAATTTATTGAAAATATTTGATTGGCTAGAATTGAGTCATCGAATTACATTGACAGTTTTGATTGGCGGTTGATGAGTCATCCTTGATCTCAAGGTCATTTTGCATTGTGCAACTGAAGAGAGAGATGGACTTTGGCCACTTGCTGCCCCCGACTTGGAAGAAGAACGTCCAGCTCTGGCTCGAAGACGACATTCCATCGTATGATGTCGGCGGCTTTGTCGTTGGAGGTACTGGTCTCCGCTTTTTTGCGCGATTTCTCACTCGCTCTGTGTAGAAGCGGATCAAGTCGCCTTGTTGCTCGGAAAGTCCAAAGGCGTCTTGGCTGGTGTTCCATTCTTCACGGGTAGAGTTTCAACGCAAAGATCCACTCTGTAGCTAATGCTTGCGTCGTATGTAGCTGTGTTTGAAGCCGTGGATTGCCATGTCGAGTGGCTTCTCCCTGAAGGCACTGAGATTGACCCTTCCACCGTCGCTTCGGGAAAAATTCCTGTCGCGAAAGTCACGGGTAAATGCCGCAATATTCTCTTGGGCGAACGCACTGCATTGAACATCCTCACGCGTGCCAGTGGCATTGCAACACAGGTACTCCTTGCTTGTGGAAATATTTCAATTTAGTGCTTTGCAGGCCAAGGCAGCAGTCGAAGTGGCGAGAGATCTCGGCTGGCATGGCCACGTCGCTGGTACTCGCAAGACAACGCCTGGTTTTCGTGTCGTTGAAAAGTATGCCTTGCTTGTTGGTGGTGCCAGCACTCATCGTCATGATTTATCGCAAATGGTCATGCTCAAAGGTTTGTCAAAAGAATGCGGTCGATGCTGAAGCTGTCACATAGACAACCACGTGTGGGCTTCAGGAAGCATAACAAATGCCGTCAAGAAGGCCAAGACCGCCGCAGGTTTCTCTATGAAGATTGAAGTCGAAGCACGTAAACTGGACGAAGCAGTCGAAGCGGTACAACCTTGTACCAGCTAAGGAACTCTTAAATACTGCGAGCTAGGCGAACGCTGGCGCTGATATTGTCATGCTGGACAACTTTGAACCACCTCAGCTTAAGGAAGTCGCTGCGAAACTCAAGCAACAGTTTCCCCACCTTTTGATTGAAGCCAGCGGTGGAATTACGATCGACACCATGGGCCAATACGTCTCGCCGCATGTGGATATCATCAGCCAAGGCAAATTGACCCAAGGTAAGCTATACGAGTCGAGAAGAGCTCATGGCATGACCTTGTGTTGGTAGGCTACAGCTCGTTGGATTTTTCCCTCAAGATTCAAAAGAGCGATGGCGTTCTGCAGTAGATTGTGCTTCATAAGCCTGAATCAAGTCCAACATTGCATTTTATTCACCTTCCCGATGAACTGTCAGGTAGCTTTGGTTGACGCCACCGATCTTCAGCGTGTCGAATCCATTCGGTCGATAGATGGACGTCTGGGTCGACTTGCATGAGCCTTAGCATGTTTGAAAACTGTGCTGCGATCGCTGGAGATTCCCTCACGCTGCTATTAGTTGGAGAATTCTCGACAGCTCCGAGAAAGACGCCGATCAAGTTGACTTGATATGTTCTACACCACGGGAAATAAAAGATAGCCCCATCTTGCCTCTTTGATCACCTCTTGGTGATGGAAGCAGGTGGTGGCAATTGAAAGAGATATTGCAAGCATTCCAAAGCCATTGGAATGCAATTTGCGTCTGTGCTCATCCACACTACAAGCATGTACGCTGTCATCGATGAGAACTCTGCTGCTTGGACTCTACGACGTGATTCATGAGGCTAAATAGAACGCTGAAGAACACACCGCTCTTGTTGAAGCCATAGAAACAATTGATTTCCATCTTTTAAAGCCGTCGCCATGGCTTTCAAGAACGGAACAATGCGTGCAAGAGTCTGAACACATTGGATGGCAAATACGATGCCGACAAACTCGCATGCTTCTGTATTGGCTTGTGTAAGGAAGTCGACACTGGCAGTGTGAATAGCGTTGGTGTCTTGGGCCAATTGCCAGAACATTGACGGCGATACCTAAAGGCATGACGTCAGGGAATGGCGGTAATGGTTGTGACGACATTGTCAAGCTTGCAAATACTAGCGTAATGGCGCCTTGGTCGATTGGGTAAACACGATGCTAGCGTTTGGACAAACTCAAGCAAGCGGTACGTCGGATAGACGGCCATGGAGCTAATACATAAGTTGGATGACAGAGAAAAGATTGGACACACCGTTGGCAGGCATGAAGGCAGACAAGATGCTGATGCATTGCATAGGAGGATGCAAAGATCTTGGCATCCTGAGCCCAAATAATGTCTTTCATATCTAGCAGTGGTGTAAGATGAGCATGTCTTAACCAGTCGGTCATCTAGGAAAGGCATTAATGTTGAACAATAAACGTGTAGCCCACCTGCAGTTCCCACAGTGATGGGAATGTTTGCCATAGTTGAAAACGAGCTTGCAGTGAGAGTGTGGACTGGTTTTCGAGGACACGGACTTCAAATGAAGGCGTCATGTCGTCAACGATGTGATGTCGAAGAAGACAGTCGACGAGTTCGACAAACAGAGCCGTCTCTTTGACTTCATTCACAAGAACTTGCTGAAGTTTAGTCATGACTTGTGGAAGAATTGGTTCTGGACGCTCGATTAGAAGCAATATTTGCTGCTTCACCACATTGTACTGCATTTGCAACGATGCTGGGACCAGTGAGCTAGAAGTGATGGGCGGTAACTTTAGGTGAACTTGGAGTCCGTCGACGATTGTCTCCCTCGCCCATTTGCGTACAAGTTGCGACTTGTTTTCAAGTGAAAGGACACTCAGTTCCTCCATAACATGGTCAACTTGATCGCCTTGGACTTGCTGCACAAGCGCCTCAAGCTTGGTGTAATCTGCCGCAAGGTCGTCATCATCTTCTGCTTGTCGTCCTTTCATCTTTTTCCATCGAAATATAGAAATATCCTATTGGTTAACTATGCTAATTATTACCCAATTAAAATAATTTAAATTATTTTATTAAAAATTTAATCGTATGATTTTAACTAAAGAATTGCATTTAACGTTACTGTTCAACGAAGTATGTAATTTAGTTTAATTTGCTAATATAAATATATACAAGCCAATCAAAAATACTCCTCATAATTAATTATTTTAAGCCAATAAAAGTGGAACATGGACAATTGAAAAGAAGAGTGATGGAGAACCCCACGCCTTCAGCGACAGCTCCACCGACCGCCAAGGAATTGCGCGCGGCACTTCAGGGCTGTATGATTCAAAACCAAGTCGCGGTACGACCATTTTCAATCCGATCGACATTGATTCACCTGGTTTTTGCCATAGTTTTGCGTTGGCGGCGTTCTTGCTGGCATGCCCATCAGCATCTACTCCAAGAAGATGTATCCCTTTGCCGTGCTCGGCGTCCTCGGTAAGTCCATCTATCCTCGAGCACTAGTGCGCAAATTAGAGGACGTGCTATGTAGGCTCGTTTATCGACTATTCATACCCGTACAACTCGAAATGTGTTGAGATTAGCCAAGCACTGGATGCAGCACTCGCTCGGGAACAGACCACCAGCAGTGATAAGCAATAGAATATTATTAGACGCGGTTCATACCATACAACGTCTCGTTAAACTTCTTCTGCTCCGCGAGACGCTTGTCGCGAAGCCGCGTCACGGTGCAGCATGTTTCGCACAGACGCGCAGCGAGTGTTTCCTTGTCGAGTCGTTCACGCACTGCTTGCTCGGGATCCTTGACGTCCGACATCTTTTGCGAGCAATTACGGCAGGTCGTGCGTCCGCAGATGTGGCAATCGCGCAATGTATCGAGCAAACTCTTGGAATTCTTGCACAACTTGCAGGTCAAGCGAGGCACATCAGCAGGAGGGGATTGCGTTCCTTCACGCATGTACTTGGTCAAACGCACGAGAACTTTGGTCGGGATAATGTCCGAGACCATAACACCATTGTGGTCGGGAATGTTGATGGACGCGCCTGCATTGACGAGTGCGCCAGCCATGTCGAGGAAATTTCGCTCGATCGCCAAGTGCAAATACGTTGTGCCGCCGTTGATTAGATTGTTGAGTTGCATGCCGCGGAACGAAATGAGCTTGACAAAAGCATGTGAGTCGGCTCTCGCAGTCATTATATGCACTTCGAGTGGAGTTTGACCGCGGACGTTGGTCGCATGGAGGTTGGCACCCATCGAGAGAAGCAACGTACCCAATTGAGTTTGAAGGTCAGCTTTATCCTTGGATGCGACGAAATGTAGCGGTGTGTTGCCGTGCTTGTCGCCAACATTGACAAATTCTTCTGCTCGCGGGAGTTTCATGAGCGCCTTGAGAACATCGACGTGTCCTTTCTTGACAGCAATGTGGAACGCCGTTTGATTGTTCTTAGGTTCACGGAGGGACAAGATCCCGGCCGAGTTTGTCGCGGCGAGAGAGTTTCCACCTCCTTCAGGATCTTCTAGGTCGTACCCGTAGCGCTGCAACATTGCAATCATCGTCGTGCTTCCACGTGGCGCATTGTTTGCACTCGATGACGACGGTTGATGGTGCGACTCGGAAAATTGAACGCGTGGATTTGAGCGGTCGCTTTTGGTCGGTTGTGGTTTCTCGGCACGAGGGGACGGTTCGCCTGAAGATGCCGACATATCCGACTCACGCAGGCAGTTTTCTTCTTCAGGAGCAGACGTGTCCATCTCGGTGACGTGGCGAAGATCGATAAATCGACGGAGCAGTGAGATGGAAGATTCCGGACTGCCCCAATCGACCTGGGACAGATTCGGCGGAGAATATTCTCAAGATGTCGAAATAAAAATTTAAATTAAATATGCAAAATTAACGCATAATATTAAAAATAAGATGTCTTAGACTTCTTATATGGAATATTTTATAAATATTTATGCAATATATGCATTTTAGTTTGGTGAATTCAAGAGCGCACACTGCACGAGACCCTTACCTAATTTAAAAACGGCAAGATGGACATTCACCAACTGCAGGATAACAGCTTCCACTGCTGGATTTCCACGCTGCAAGGTAAACAAAACCCTCCAGGATGAGAACAATATACTGCATGGTAGAAGGAGCTGTCTGGCATCTCCTCACGCTACAGGAGGATCGCGAAATTGTACCTTTAATGCTGAACAAGATGACAGATTTGTTACATTTTCAGCATTTTAAATGCAGCATATCACTAAAATTGGCATTAAATCGATGCTTTTATGAAATCTCAAGGTGATTTATTTGTGTACCAGTGATAGAATCGACACATTCGAACAAGGCATGCAGCGTAGACTGAGAAATCACTCAGGCAAGAGTTGTTATCCCTTCGAGTCGGGTAATGCAGACAGAATACGAGGATAAGATTGATATCATACTCCAAATCTGTGAAATTGAGCGATTTACAGTGTTAATGAATAAATACTAAATTTTGATTGGTTGATTATATTAGCCAATCAAATATTTTATGGAATTACTTCATTTATGTGGATTGGATAATAATTTCATCCAATAAATTATCGTCATTTATCTTAGTGTGCACACCAGTCGTGCCATTTGCAAGAAGCCAATATGCGTCGGCAAGTCATCGGATCCATCGCGCCAATCCGTGGCGGCGCTCGTGGCTGGGGATGGTATCACTTGGCCTTAAAGAAGATGAATGCCCCAAAGGCTGCCTCGCAAGCGTACGATTACGCTGTGCCTACCCCTGCTGCGCCACGCCCCCAAGCGTTCCTCAGTGTCCAAATCGGCAACACCGATCCAGAAAAGATTGTGTTTGAAGTCGCATCGGACATTGTCCCCAAGACGGCTGACAACTTCCTCCAGCTCGTGTCGTCGGGACAATACAAGAACAGCCCGTTCCACTTGGTGCGTAAGAACCAATATGTGAGTGGTGGCGACATTGCAAATGGCAATGGCACAGGGGGTGAAGCTGCTACTGGCGGCCGCTTTGAAGACGAAAACTTTGCCTTGCGCTACACCGAACCAGGTGTTGTGGGTATGGCCAACGCTGGTGTCAACACGAACGGCTCGCAGTTCTTCATTACAATGCAACCCATGCCTCATTTGAACGGACGCAATGTAGCGTTTGGCAAGGTCGTCGAAGGCATGGATGTCGTGAAAAAGATTGACAGCGTCTACGCTGTCAAGGGCAAGCCATTGACCGAAGTCAAAGTTGTCGACTGCGGCGTCTTGTGAGATATGTAACCTGAACAAAAACCAAGCTAACGTAAAAGACCTAAGTCGAGCACATATTTTTTTCCATTTTTGTCCTCTCATGGTTTCTCCTCAACCAGAAGGAATATGACAATTTCGAAGATAGCTCGAGAAAGATCTGAGCGTGCGGAACCCAGACTAGATAAATACAGGGCATATTATGTCGTAGTTGCAATGCAATTTAAGGTTTAAGTTGCAATTGCTTACTTTTTTAAGGCTCGAAGTCGAGCACACTTATAAACTTGATTAGAGTATAAGAAAGCGAAGTTCAAGAAGGTCAGATATATTAGGGATAGGCTAATAATTTATGAAGGTATATTAATTATCATAGACAACAGGTTTTGTGAGGTTAGTGCGGGACAAGCACTTGGCGGGAAAGATTTACCGATATCCGGATAATATAGAGTATCGAATTTGGAGAGTTTCCCCGCTTAAGAATACTGGACTTTGATTGGTGCTCGACTTTCCTCCTGTGCTCGACTTCGGTCTTTTACGTTGGATCATTTTTCTGTGTTGCCTCTGGCATCTTTCATGCCTCATCACGGAACACATGCAAATAATAACACCGCCCCATCACCATAGTGGGAAAACGCTAGCAGCCGAACGTCTATGGACGAAAGCAATTGCGTTCGATCGACAGATCACGTAAATCATCTTAACGAGAAATAGAGATGCAATTTATAAAGTTTGTCTCCTAATCATCTCAATTGTCACAAACTTGCTCTCTGAGATCGCCACTTTATTCACAATATAGTGCTGACAAGAATAACCAGGACATGAGAGGAGTAAAAAAGCTGTCATTTGATTAATGTAAGTTAGCAGGACATTCCAAGGGATGCATAATATACTATACTAGTACTCATCTTTCATAAGCGTTAGACTCCAAAACGTAGAATAAATAAAATTGATTGGCTGATGTCAATATTTTTATCCAATCAAATTGACATTTATAGAGCAATGTTAACAACGACGTCTAGCTTTCAACGTCAAGCCGCGCATTAAAAATAATAAGACTCGTCCGAGTCTTTGGGAGGCGTCGGGTCCAAGACGGGCTCTTGGAGCGGTTCAACTTCATCTACTTCTGCGTCTAGTTTTTCCAGTTGGAACATGTTGTGATGGCGGGGATCGTCGTCGCCGAAAAATGTGTCTTGGCGCGCTAACATTCCCCGCTTCGATGGAGCGGCGCCATCGACGACCATTGTGCTCTGGGATCGATTCAGTCGCTCACGTTCTTTTGTGGCATCGTCAAACGCTTCGGCTTCTTTCTTGCTCATGTCCCGCAATAGCTGCGAGACGCAAATGCGATGGGTCACGTAGCTCACATGGGAATCTGAAAGCGAGGCGCTATTGAGCGTCCAGTACATTTGTTCTGGCGTGACTTGGAGCGATGTGAAAAAGTTGAGCGAGAATGCAAAGTACGGCGAGCGGAGGTAGTCCAGCACGACGTGGCTCTTGATCGCATTGCCAAGGAGCTTCACGACCGTCCACATTGGCGCGCAGAAAGCCAACCGCTTGCAGGAAATCGCACATTTGGCAAAGTCTCCCATGGACAACGACACATTGGGCTTCTCGGCGCCAGTGGTTTCAAGCTTGAATTCCATGGCTTCAAGTCGCTGACCGCCGACTTGAGCTTCCGCTGGGAAATCCAAGAGTACTTTGAATGCTGCGTCTTGGATGCGAACTTGCAATTCATGCTCTTGTTCGTCGCCTTCGCCTTGGACAAACTGACTCACGACTAGATCGCCCTTGTCTTGAGAGATGACAGTGCGCGTCTTGGTGTTAGAAGTCGACGGTTGCGGCGGTGGTGGTGGCACAGACAGATCCGTTAGTGGAATGTCCAAATTGGCTTGCCATGGCCCTTTGCACGTCATTTCGCTGGCTTCAAATGACAACTTGCTGTCGAATCCAGCGGGAAGACCACCACTGACCAAGACGACTAGTTCGTCGATGCGGCTAGCAACAGTGGAGAGCCAGACATTGACTTGGTTGTACGTTTCTTCGAGCGCGGTGAGTTCCTCTTCGATTTCTTGCTTAAGCTCGACGCGAGTCGTCAGCTTATGCCGCAGGATACGATCCATGGCCGTGTACGCAGCAGCGGTCGCTTCACACAAATCGATGCGGATGTTCGTACTGTGAAAACCCAAGCTGATGTCGACAGGATAGGTCTCCATCTGCGCAACTTTGTCCATGAGTGAAGTAAAGACTAATGACGACTGCTCATCGATGAGCTGGATTGCCAGTTGCCAGCAGGCCCCAAGTAGCGCACGAACTGACGGCGATTGCCGCATGCGAACTCCATATTCAACCAATTCTCGGATCGACAAGTGGGGCAGGTGAGTACTGTCCTTTTTCTTGGTTGTTTTCGCGACAAAAAGCTTGTACAGCTTGAAGAGGACGTCACCTTCCGTTTGAGTGCATCCGACGAGAGATCGCGCTTCGTTGGCAACGTCCGATGACGATTCACTGCCAAGAGCGGCGTCAAAGACTTCCAAATTGCGTCCTTCGATATGTAAATCGCCCGAGAGGCGAACTTTAGCACGACCGTCGACAAGAAGCGCACCAACTTCACCGCAAAGAACAGACGCAGCAGCTTCTTGGACAACCGATGGCACGATTTTGTTGAGGAAAGTCTTCATGACACTGTCGTGCGTCTTTCCATGAAGATTTGACTGCGTCTGGCGCTCGTAGTACTTCAGACTGGAAAAATTAATGTGCAGCGCTTCGGCATCGACGCGCCATCCCGTGACGGCGTCCCACGAGAGCGGAATATCTGCGGCAAATTGGACTTCAATGTTGATTTCATCCACGTGAAATGTCGGTACGAGCATCATGCGACCCTCAGAAAATACTTTAAAGTTCATCGCGCGGATTTTCAGGCCTGTGTCGGACAATGGCGTCAGGCGGAGTACGACTTGAGGTGCCGATCGCTGTGTTTCAATTGTGAACGACGTATGATACGACGAGATCCACACGTCACTAAAGATCATGATAAGTGCTCGAAGAAGATCTCAATGTACCTCACGCCAGCGTAAACGCCATTCGTGCCAAATCGAAGCGTAAAGCCTTCGCATTCAGGCAAATAATGCAATTGTTTTGACTGCTCGACGTCCAGACGGAGTTGGTCGACCAAGCTCCGCAAGTCCAAGTATTCTTGCGAGACGTGAGTCGATTTGGCTTGCGCTGCCGTAGATGACACGAGCTTGGCTTCCAGGACTTTAAGCTGACGCTGCATTGATTCCAAGCGTTTTGCACGGGCATGCTTGTCTTCGAGCCAACGTTTCTTCTTCCCCGCTTCTTCAGTCGCCATGTATTCGTGCATTTGAAGAATATACCGCTTGACGGTGTCGAAGGAATCTGTCAAAGAAGTTGGTGGAGTCAAGGGCATTAGAAAGGCTTCCGCCTCTCCAATAAAATCCTTGAGCATGCGATAGGAGCCTTCTGACTGTGTGAATTCAATCATAATTCGCAGGATTTGCGCCACATCAGCTGGAGAATTTCGCTCAAGGAGACGGCTGCGATTATGCTCTGCATGGCGTCGAAGATCGTCGAGGGTATATTCACCCAATGTATTTTTGCGCACCTAAATCGGCAAAATGGATGAGAAAAAGGATGAAGGGGAGCAAAGATTGTACCACAGCTCGACTAAAGACTAGCGTGAGTGGGAGCGGCAGTTCTTGCATCCATTCTTGAGCTTCGTCCAAATTATCGACTGGGCGTTGGTTGATGCTCAGAAGAATATCGTCCTTCCGGATCAAATCGATATTTTCCATCTCTGACACGGGATGCTTCTTGTTGAGAGTCGGAGGGGCAATTTTTGACACAATGATCGCGCCGTGAATGTTTACAGTCAACGAAACGACTTCACTCACTCGTCTTGACGTGCAAACAACGTCTGTAATGAGGGGAAGCGTCTGGAAAGTATGATTAGCCGGGCTGCTCTTGGATCCTGCATTTGCTTGGAAGAATTCATTGAGAACATCCCGTCCAGACGGCGACAAAGCTTCGTGAAGGAAGCTTTCCATGGATCAGCTGAGGATGGCGCGATAGAGCGAAAGTCGACAAATGACGAAACGTTTAAAAATATATCTGATGCGCCAATAATAATCAAATCAGCATACAAATTTCAAGGTATTTCTGCATATTTTGCAAAAATTGGAGTTAATTTTGGATCAAATCACAAATAATTTATTACAAACATTTCATTTATTTTTTGTATCGAAACACAAATTTTTATTATAATATTCAGTAGATATTGTGTTGAGGGGTTGACACATGGCCGGTGCTGTGTTGTTTGCCCGTCCAAGCACATCGATTTCGTCTCGGTTGTCCATACGCTTGGCGATACACTATCGCCCTCGTCCATGCAGTGATTTGTTGTCAAGGTATTTCTTGCTATGACAGCATCCACGTCATGGTATTTTATCTGCAATATTTTACGAATAATCGGATTTTTCCGTACTACGACAATTCACATATTAGAGACTTTGCGCAAAACGTATTATACTATAGTTTATACTTTGGAGCATGGTCATATCTATAATATAATTCATTGCTAACGGCGATTGTGCACGCTACAATATTGACCATAAATGAATGAGAGATTTAGAGAGGTTTGGTGGTTGTATTAGTTTGAATCTCTGGACCAGCCGTTCACATACTCATTTCCATCGACAACAAGAAATGCACCCGACAGTGATGCTGCTGCTCGACACGAGCAATGACGACCTGGTCTTCTTGCTCCTCCGTCGCTCGATTCGGGAAAGGCTCCTGATACCCCAGGAGCGATTTCGACTGACCTCAGTGTGTGAGCAAACATGCGTGGCGTTGTTTCGATTCTCAACAAGGGACATCAGCCGACTTCTTGTGGCCATGCGTCTCCCTGAGGTCATGTTTACTACGAGTAGACTCAAAGTAAGTGCGGTAGATGGTTTATTGATTCTCTTACGTCGATTGAGCTATCCAAATCGATGGATAGAGCTGTCCTTGTTGTTTGGAAGAGAACCGTCCGAGCATTGTAGAATTTTCTGCATGTACTTGATGCATTGTATATGAAATACAAAACGAAGATTGAGTTTGACACAGCAATGGTTTCTGCGTGGACAGCAGCGTCAACTAAAGCTATTGCTAAGAAAGCCGGAGAGATACACCTTGTCCCGCTTTTATTGATGGAACCGTGCGACCGATCTCTCGCCCAACGTATTTTCAACGACAAGCGTACAATGGACACAAGAGAGTCCATTCTATCAAGTTCCACAGCGTTGTACTCGCAAATGGTCTTATTATATCGATGTATGGACCTATTGAAGGTCGCTGCCACGATGTTATTCTACTGAAGGAAAGCGGTGTCGGCCAGAAGTGGTTGTCCCATGCGTGTCCTGGTACCTATGTCTACGGCGACCCCGCCTACCCTCTCCGTCCTTGGCTAATTAGCCCCTACAAGGGGGCTAGGCTAACCTCGGCTCAAGCTTCGTTCAACAAGAAGATGAGATCCGTCCGTGTTTCTGTCGTATGGTGCTTTGCCGGTATCTTACGTGATTGGGCGTTTCTCGACTACAAGAAAAATGTAAAGGTATTCCTCTCTCCTGTAGCCAAGATGTACCTGATTGGAGTTCTCCTCTCGAATTGCATTGCATGCACCAGCCGTGACACCATCGTTGGGAACCAAACAAGCCAATTCTTCAACCTTGCGCCGCCGTCTTTGGAGAATTACCTCAAAGAATTAAATTCAATTTTGATGTGGTCAAAAATATTAATTTTGATCTCATTGGAGAGTAATGTATTAAATTGATAGACTTGTATACATTTTTGAGTTAATAAAGGAAATTTTAATACAACAAATAAAATATCATCAACAAAATTAAAAACATTTTTTAAAGTATTTTATTACTTTTGCACTTTCTCGATCAAAGCTGCCATGATCTTCATGGTCTCATGTTGCATTCGTGTTGCTTCCTTCTGCATTTCAATCATGTTTTCCTGCATTGAGATGAGTCGATTGTCCAGCTCCAGGCGCCGTCGTTTCCACTCGGTTTCTTCCTCATGCTCCATCGTACGTGTTCTCAAAGTCTCTCGAAGATATTGATTGACATCAAACTTGAGTGGATCTTTTTCGTTCTCGAGACTCGACGAACGATCGAAAGTATTCAAGGCCGCGTCACTAATAGCGCGGCCACCAGCTTCATTTGTCTTGTCGGCGTCTCGCATTGTCTTCTTTTTTCGGCTTCACTGGCCTGCCGCTCGCATAAAAGTTCATGGTATTCTTGAAGCAGTTGAGTCTTCTCGTCGAGCGGCTCCTCAACACCTAAAAGCGGCATTATAGATTGGTTATGAGTGATGTAGTTGTACCTGAAGCTCTTTGAGATGTGCGCTCGGCCACACAGAATGTGTCGTAGATTGTTTTGAGTCGACGCTTGAGACCATGCTCACTAACATCCATACCACCACTCTGCAGGCTCTTATGAATGCCATGCCACTGCAAGACATCCTTGGTGCCATCGATGAAGAGTCCGTCGTCACTAAGGATCTCTTGCAGCAGCTTGACATCGTCGGCTTCCTTGTAAGCAAATCTTGTCTTCCTCTCTTTTTTGATGTCGTCGGCAGGGGTAAGCGCCACACGTTCTTCATTGCTGGCGAAGCCTCGATCGTTGTACAGGTCATCCGACTGCTTGTGAACTGGCTGGACCGCAATGGGCATTGCCCAACAGGAAACCCGTGAAAGGACATTGTATTGAATATAGCAACTTATCAATACTTAGAGTTGTTTTCGAAGATTATAGACATGCTTTTATAGTTGTGGTGACTATCGATCTTTGACTATAAATTATTTGTTATTAAAGGTTCCTCCATAACTCTATCTCTATAACCCAACTCTCTATTGTCTTTTTCGGCCAAATTTGTAAAAATAGGAAAGAAAATCTACTAAATTTTGGACCAGTTCGATCCAGTTGCATATCGTGTTGGGGTGCTTGTTGTAGATATGCGCTAAGTCCACTTTTGAGATGCCCAAGTAGCAATACCCATAAAGTGCATGCATGACAGTATTCACGGACGCAAGGCGGCAGGAGACAGCCTGATGCAGCGTCGCCATTGCAATCCAATTCCAGAGAAATCACACGAATAATTTAGTAGGTGGATTCTAGGAGCAACTACTAGTAGTATAATAACTAGTATGTACTAGAATCCATAAAATACTGGACTCTGATTGGCTATTTCTCGGTCGAACCGGTACGATTCGTTCCGCTTTGAACGTCTTCCTCACAAATTCGAATGAAAACTACAATACAAAAATCGAATGCAACCAACACGACACAAAACAAATCGCCCAGCCTCCTGGACATTTCTTTCGAAGCATGCAAAGCTTTACAATACATTGCAAGAGCTATTGTAAGTTGAAGCCCATAATCTTTTCCACAGTGGAGCTTCAGCAAACTGCTGAATCCTCGGGGCATGGAGTTCTCGGAGCGCCATCGCAATCCATTAGTCAGGCAAGTTATGTAGGCTATTTATATTGAAATAAAATAACACATTTAAATGATATATTTGTATGTTGCGAGATACAAATTGAAAATATACTTGCCAAATAAGTTAAAGTTTGCATAGATTTTGTACAAATATATTCGTACATATTTGATGTCGACATGGCGATCCATGTCATTTGCAGTAGATCAGCGGCATTCCATCGACTAGTGAATGGACGTACAGTGGACTAGTACAATATTGTACTGTACACTGTACCGGTACAATATGTACAGTAAAATGTAGTGTACATTAGTGTACGTTGTAGTGATAAAAGACGCTTTTCTCGGTCTATTATGGACTTGCACGCTCCTTACAATTGAGTCGACATCTAGAATGCATAAATCCGCGTCTATTGCAGCCTTCAATTATGCATGGTCGGTCGCCACCATTCTGTCTACATAAATTCCTAGCATACACGAGTTTATTACAGCCTTGAACTTCACAAAATGTCTCTCCCCTGTGCCTTCCACAAAGGCCACAAACTCTCTCAGCTCACTCAAGAAAGAGCGCAACATTGTCGACATAACGTTATGTACCTGTAGTGCTCCTATTGACAGTGAGATATTTTATTGACACTTCTGTAGGTACTGCTTCTAACCATGACTCCATGTCAGACAATGACAAAGATGACCCGTCCTCTACGAAAGATGCCTCCAGACTTGCGCTGTCGCTAGTTAGATATCCACTTGAGCACACTTCAAACGAAATTCATATCTTTATCCAGTTTATAAGTTCGATGTCTTTGAAACTTAGGATTTGTATGCTCTGTTATTAAAGTACACCAACATATGCTTTACAGATTTCCAGTACAATGTACAGTACACTGTACGTGTACACTGTACGGTACAGTGTACAGTAAATATTGGTGTACCGGTACACGTCCGTTCACTACCATCGACATATTATTAATAGTCATCGCTGGTATGAAAGCCATCACGTTCTTGTCGACTATGTCGCGCGGCTGCCTAGGTCTTCTTTGTACTCTACTCGCGTGCGACATCCGACTGGATCTTGAGCGGGCTCTTTATGCCAACAATTTCGTCTTAAGCGTTGTTCATTGCATGGGAGGCCAGCGTGCATGCCTTGATCTCTGTCGAGGGATCCGGACCATTGCTCAGTGGCGTCATATCTCCGTTCGTATCGCTTCATTTGTCTTTTTTAAATGTCGTCGCAACGCATCGTTCTTGTAAATGTTGGCCCTCAAGGCGACGTGGTGCCTTATTGTGTCCTTGGCCAAGCACTCGCTGCTCATGGCTACGACGTGGCAATCGCAACAGAGAAACGACTTCAAGACTTGGTCACAGTCGAGTTTGGACTGTCATTTCACTGCATTGCCAGAGATGTGTGCGTGGATTGTTTGATCGCGCGTTGCAAAAACGATTCCGCGTCGCGCGGGCTCTCAAATGCATTGAGATGCTCGACGAGTGGAACGTTCGCCACCTTGACGAGCAAGCAATGCTGGCCTCGTACGTTGCAGCTCTTGACGGCGCCGACATCATCGTCTCTGGTGCGCAATCCATGACGCAGAGTTATAGCGTGGCTGAAAGGAACAAAGTGACGTGGATCCCCCTCTTCCTTGGCAATTGCCCCCTTCCAACCTCTGCATTCCCCCATGGATTGCCGCGAGCATTCCATTTGGATTCCTCTGTCCAAACAAATGGACACACTCTGTTGTCGCATCGAAGACATGGCAGCACCAGCGTCAAGCCGTCAATGCCTGGCGCGTCCAAGTCCTGGGTCTCTCGCCCATCCAAACTCCTTTGGGAGTCCTATAACCTCGTCAATGCAAATGACAGTACCATGTACCAAGCGGCTTCGACACTTCTCTGTGGCCCATCCAAGCACGTCCCGAGCGACTACCTGAAGGGAAAAGTTGTCTACGGTGGCTTTCTTCACCACACAGACTCGCCGCCAAATCACACTGCCCTCCAAGTACACCTCGCCCCCTCCTTGTCCATCCATCTAAAACCATGTCTTCTAGCGCTTCCTCAAGCTCGCGACACTTCCCGCCATCTCGATTTGCTTTGGCACCATGGCCCCTTTCGCATCGACGCGCCAGCTAGTTCAGTTTGCCGACCAAGTGGCCAAGCTAGCAAAAGTCCAGTGTGTGCTCTTTGTCCCCGAGGCCAAGTCGAATTTGTCAACTCTTGCCGCCAAGTACGCCGAGCGCCTCCACATTGAGCAGAGTCAACCACCGACATGGCTCCTCAGTCGCATGAGCTGCAACGTCCACCATGCGAGTTTAAACTCGACTGCGATGGCACTAGCTAGAGGTGTGCCACAGATTCCATGTCCGATGATGATGGATCAATTCCATCATGCCAATGAACTGCTTGCGCTTGGTGTCGCGCCAGCCGTTGTCTACAAAGCAGCGTTGTCTGCAAAGGCTCGCTTGATGCGCTGCGCTAACTGTCGCTCGACACGTTCAGCGTGTTCTCGACAAGAAGAGCGACATTCAAACCAAAGCGCGGGACATCGGTGCGTTTGTTGCCACGGAGAGTAAAGGCGCCATCGAGTTGTTTTGCAGAAGCATCGGCTCAACACCGAGAACTTTTGCAGCGTGAACGCAGAGAGGTCAACCTACTTTGACTGTTTCAACTCTTGTCTTTCGTTAGATAAACGAAAATGCTGACTTTTGTGGCGACGCTTGACGTCGAGGTGATTTTGGCTTGTTGGCTGGAGGTGCAGCAGCTGGTTGCTGCATAAAGCTGAACGCTGATGTCGAAGATGCTGCTGGTGCCGCTGGTGTCGTCGAGGAAGTCGTAACAGGCGCAGGCGCTTGCATAAAGCTGAAGGACGACACTGGTGATGTGGTTGGTGCAGTTGCACTGTACACAACCGGAGTTGGTGCTGCTGCTGCAGCCACAAAGGGAGCAGGGGCGGCTAAAATCGTCGGTGGCTGGTACACGACGTACGTTGGTGCAGCCACGACTACTGGTGCTGCTGGGGCTGCCACAGGTGCAACAAGTGGCTGGAGTGGAGGTGTGTCGACCTCTGGCTCGACAGGCGGAGGTACATACGCGGATTGCAATTTGATCGGGTGCATCACACGCGATCCGACCATGAATTTCTTGAAGGTGAGCACGCGTTGGTACACGGAAGCAGATGCAAGCACGGGTCCAAGATCGGCAAGACCCAGGTGTTCGATCGAGTTGCCATTAATGGCGACGAGCAAACAGCCTGGACATATCGCTGGGTGAAGCTCAATGAGCCCTTTGGCTCCAGATGGAAGCGGCGCATAAGACGCCAAGATGGCATAGTCGGGCACCGTGCGATCAAGGACAATACCCATCGGTCCAGGAGGCAACTCGACTTCGAGAATAACTTCACGGGCCATGCCTGCCTTTTTGAGTGCTTCGAATTCATCTCGTGCCGACACTGTGGGCTTTGGTGGTGTTGGCATCTCTTCCGACACTTCGCTCTGGCCATCGCTTTGAGAAACCATGTCGGATAAGTCAACATCAGGAGTTTCGACGGCCAAGTCGGCAAAGGCATCCGTGATACGGTCGGCAGCGCTAGCCTACACGACATTAAGTGTCTGCAGAAAAGAGTAAGAGGTCTTACTGATGATGATGGTGGTTGAGAGGATGAACCAAATAAAGGAGTTGGTGTGGTGTTGGCTTGACTGGACTTCAAAAACGAAAAGGCAGAAGAAGCTGCAGAAGGCTCTTCCGGTGAAGATGAACTTGGAGATGGAGGAGAGACAAACGAAAAGGCAGAGTGAGGCGCTGATGATGACGTGGCAGTTCGCTGGGGTGGAGCAGGAGTAGATGACGAGGTTGACTGGAGGAACGAAAACGCCGAGTCTTTAGATGGAAATAGCGGTGATGCCGCGCTTGTGGTTGTTGTTTGGCGTGGAGGGGAAAACAATGAAGATGGCGGAGGTTGGTTGGCTTTTTGTGGTGAGCCAAGCAAGAGATCGCGTCTTGGTGGCGAACTGCCATACGACATGAGATCAGGAACGAGTTGAGCTTGCTGTTGCTGTTGCGACGGATGGCGGGTATTCGATCTGCGTCCGGAGGTCGAGTCTGTGTTGGAACTTACACTGCTTTGGCGGCTACGGGTCGCGAGCGAAGGAGCTTCATATTGACTACGGTTTCCTTCCTCTCGGTCAGCCAGTTCAGGTTGCGATGTTGGGATGTGGTTATCCAAAGCGATGGCGAACTTTTCAGCGCGCGATTTTACCGTTTGCTTGGGATGTTGCGTCAAGTATTGGATCAGGGGTTTGCGCGCGCTAAAATAATCGAGATATGTCGTCGCTGCACTCGTATTGCCAAGCGCGTCAAGTACAGCCAAAGCACGCGCAACTACTTGCCACAGCCTGTCTTCCAGCTTGGACTCAAGAAGTTCGCATACATACGCATGATCAATCACACTGACTTGACGGAGCAACGTGTTGAGGGCATCACGAGGCGGAAAAGAGCTCTGACCGACTGCCGAACAGAGTTCAGAGATCAAGACGAGTTCCGACACGGAAGACGAGGATGAAGACGACGAATTGCCAGTTTTCCACGGTGATTCTGCGTTCTTCTTCCACTTCTCCGCTTGCGATTCATACGAAGAGCGCACGGCTGCTTGGTTGTATTGGCCACCGAACATGAAGAGGAAAAAAAGAAAATGACCAGCCTGGAATTAGTCTTAAATGTGAAAATTTCGAGTCAAGTTGCGCGCGCAAATTGCGGCAAGCACTGGGACCTGACCCTGGTTTCTCACGCTTAGGTAGCTCTCTAAGCCCCATTTCTCGTCCATTTTCTCTTCCCCCTCGTCGGTATAGGTACGCTATATTGCTTTCTCGTCCAGATGTGGTTTACGTTGCGTCGTTCAGTGTCAAGACGGCGAAAACTTTGAAAGTCCAACCAACATTTGAAGGGAGATACGCGAATTGCCTTCTCTTGCTGCTTGGAATGATTGGCATTCATCGGGGATAGAGAACGAGGGACAGCGCTTCTCAGACGAACGCGAATGAAGACATGCTTACGTGGCATCCAGGTGGTCGATTGTCGTAATTGACGACGAATCCCAAGAAATAGTGATGCAATTCATGCACCCCAAGAAACGCCTATGCGACGGACATGGAAGCAAGAATGCGAGAGCTTATATGGCATATTCCGGCTTCTCCTTGTTTGAAATGTGATGGCCTCCCTCTCGTGGCAGGATTTGTTATGCTCAGGTGGTGGACGTCCAAGCACCAACTTGGTCCGAATGTTAAAAATAAAGATTTATTTAAAATAAATAAAAAAGGTTTATTTCTTTTATCAAGTCCAGGGATTTGTTTGATCAAACAGCCATCTATCACACTAAATTGGTCGAAGCTATTACCAACGAGCAGACAAACTTTGTTGACATCCAAGCTGCTGGGTTGTAAGCTCTTGCCATGTCCTCTTATCGTCAAGGAGTCATTGCGCTCTTCTTGATATGCCAACTGTCATGTCATGGCGCTTCCTACGCTGTTCATAGCATTCTTATTCTAGATGATGCCAACGCAACGACGACGACTACAGCTCCTCTCCCACCGGCCACTAGCAGATTCGTGACCACTCGCATGCCAACGATGACTCCAGGTTTGAAAACAACAAGCCTGCCAACAACAATTCCATCCGTGACCCCAACGGCTATGCTAATACTGGATACACCATCGCCTACAACTTCACCAGAGACAACTCCGACTCCAACAACAACACAGCGACCGACCCCGACTGCAAACTTCTTTCCACTGCAAACTACAACACAAACCGTAACAACAACAGTCTTGCCTACGCCTACAACATCCTATCTGCCATCGCCTTTACCGACCACGTCGTGGAGCCCACCATTAACTCCAAGTCCGCCGGCTCCAACGCGACCTCCGTCAACTTCTGCCCAGGAAACAACCCTGCCACCGACACCAACGACAACATTCGTGCAGTCAAGTAGTTCGCCCAATGCCTATCAGTCCAACCCGACAGATCTTCCAATGAGCAGCCCACTCAATCTCGGAAATTGGCCATCGGCAAAACTCAAAGCCGCCGATATTTCATCCACATCGTCATCGCTGTCGTCAAGCCAACTCTCAACGACAGATACTGTCTTCCAAAACCTCCCAACAGCACTTATTAGCGTCGGCCTTGTTCCTCTCATTGCATTTTACATTGGGTTATGGGTCCCTGCCATGACTGGCGCGCCGTGGCTACTGCCAAACACCGTTTGGGCTATTCAAACTGTGGCAGCAATTTCATGTGCCAATTTTGGTTCAGCGGGCCATGTTGTCCCCACATCATTGCTTCACTCGACCGATGGCCTCAGCTGGCTCCTGTTTCTGGTGCCAGGGGATACGTCCAATCGAACTCTCTATCTTGGCCGAAATCTGCTGGTGCATGAATTCACCGGCGTGGAATCTTTTGCGCTCCGGCGTGCCTTGGATGAACAACATCTATTTGGTCGATGTTGGCTTGGAATTGCTGTCATTGTTGGCATTCTTGTCGTATTTTATACTGTCACTTGGGCTATTGCACGGTACACGGAAGGCACAGGACCAGCCATGGCCACGATCCTACACCGTCTTTGCATTCTCTTAGCCCTTGTTGCAACGCTCGCTGCATTTCCACTCTCCATGACCGCAACATTTGAAATCCGCCAAGACAGCCACACCATTGGAAATCCTCATGCGTCAGCGATCCTAGCTGGGTTGACATTGGTAGGATTAATCATTGGAGTATTTGGCCTTGGCGTGCGTCTTTATGCTTACCACCAAGATGAATTCGAAGCTGCGAAAGCCACGACGACTTGGTTGCCTTGGATCTATGGATGCGTGGGCTATCCAAAACGCCTGTGGGCTCTGGCACCGTTGGTGCTCCAAATCGTTTGTGGAGCGCTTGTCGGAGGCTTGTCTTCCCTGGCCGTAGGATTTATCATTGTGGTGTTCCATGCCACCTTTATTGCCGTGATTCTAGTACCAAAGCTCTACTCAACAGACCGCCAAGCGTACATTATTGCTGCGGTTGAAAGCGTCGTTGCGTTTGCATGGCTCTGTGCGAGCATTGGCGCCGCATTCCAAGGTCAAGATGCAAATGGGCTTGGTTATACAGTCGTAAGCATCTTGCTGGTGGCCATTGCTGGTGTTGTAGCGTACCAAGTGATGCTTGTCTGGTCTGCCTGTGCGTCGTACACTCCAGCTGCTCTCGCGGAGGCACACCTTCGCCGTCGACGTCGCCAACAAAGACATGAGGCAGCTGCGGCCGAAGCTGCCGAGAGGCGACAACGGCGTCGAGATCGTCGTCGCCGTAGGGAAGAACGACGTCAAGAAGTCCAGGCTATGGTCTAATGTAAGTCATATTTAAACTGTGTGTTACACAAGTGAAAAGACGACAATTCTAGTCGTGGCCGTAGACTTTCATGCCAAAGACAATGCCGGCAAACAAGCAGGCGACGTGGATGAGCGGGTTCCAGTACTTGTTCTTGGCATGCTGGTCCACCTCGTCGCTGAGCGACTGCTTCTCCGACACGACAGTATCGTGTGTCGATTGAAGTTTCTGGAGCTTCATATTGACATCCTGCCATCGTGAAGTGATCTCGGCGACTTCTTGCTTCCAGTTCTTCTCTTGCTTGGCCCAATCCTTGTCTTGTTTGGTGCGTTGCTTGGAAGCTTTCGCGATTTCTGCTTGCAGCGCAGATTTTTCTTCTTCGTATTTGACCTGAGAAGCTTGATGCTGTGCCGTCACTTTTTGCGTGTTGGCCACTTCGAATTCCCATCGCATGGTCAGATCTGCTACTTGCTGCTTCAACTGCTTGTCCTGCTCGGCTTGGCGGGTCTCCAACTGCTTGATTTTTTCCGCCCACAGAGCCTTCTCCGTCTTGATTGCGGCGAGCGCGGCACGGAGTTCCTTTTCGACCACGCTCTTTTCTTCGTGTTTTGCTACCACGTCCGCATGGTTCGATTCCAACTCCTCCAATTTCGCCACTTGTTCTTCCCAACGGGCAGTCAATTCCCGCACGTGCTGAGCTGATGTAGCATCACGATCGCCGAGTTGACGATTCAGTTCGTTGTATTTGGTTTCCCACATATCCTTGTCAGCACGCAGTTTAGACGCCTCTTCAAGATGCGCAGTCTCCAAGGCGGCTTTTTCGTCTGTGAGGCTGGTCACTTGGATGTTCAACGCCGATTGAGTTTGCTTCAACTGCTCAATAGTGGCTTGCAGCGTTCGAATCGTGTCGTTGTGGGCAGCTTCTGCCTCACGACTGGCTTTGAGATCACGTTCAACGGCGCTAAGAGCCTCAGCGTGTTCTTTGCGGAGCGCAGATTCTGCAGCAGCAGCTTTTTCACGATCCTAAGATCATGTTGGCATCACAGGATGGCTGCAAAATGTTCGTACCTCTTCCTGCGTCATAAGAAGTTGCTCGTTTCGGTTCTTGAGCAATTCAATCTCAGCACGCAATTCCTCGATCAACGAGTTGGCTTGCGTAAGTTCGTCCTCAACATTGACAAGTTGCGTCTCAACTTCGTCGAGCTTTTGCTCAAGCTCTTGCTTCTCTTCGTGGACAGATTCGAAGTCATCCGTGACAACATTCATTTCGCGCTTGAGATCACGGAGCTTTTGCTGCAGTGCATCGATGGAACGGTCGCGCTCCGAGACTGCCTTTTCATATTCGCTCTTGTCGTTTGCAACATGTCGTTCCATTTCCGCCAAGCGAGCAGTCATTTCTTGAATCGTTTGGTCCTTTGTCGCAATAGATCGCTTCAATGGTTGGGCTTCAGCTTCCATGGCTTCGATGCGAGTATGGAGTTGGTTCGACTAGAGGACGTCATTAAAATGAAAGCACAAGAAAATTTGCTCGTACTTCTTCAGTCAACGCATCGACTTTGGATTGCAATTGTGGGCACACGTTGCATTCGTCTGGCTTACGTTTACGCAATTCGTCAAGTTCCTCTTGTAAAGCATCTTTCTCTTCGGCAAGACTCTCCACATCAGCCTGGGTGACGTTGAGTTCGCGCTTCATTTCGCGAATCGTGGTCTGCAACGAATTGATCATCGTTTCGCGGTTGTCGAGATCTTCTTGCAACGCTTTCCTCTGCGCTTCCAACGCATCCAAAGAAGGTGGGCTGGGCTCAGGTTCGCCCTTCACTAATGGAAATTCCCGTCAGAAGACATCCTGCCCACCATCAAGTACCTGTATTTGCAACTTGAGCCATCGTTGGCGCTTTGTCAAATGTGCGTTGGAGGATTCATCCTTTCTTTTCGCTCAAAATGAAATAATGAATTAATTCCAAAATATCACATTTTCATTGAAAATTTGTAGAAAACAGACAAATAATTATGCTAATTATTGTGACACGGGCAGTGTGTGGTATGTTTTTTGTATCTTTTTTCATTCACTTCCATTGAGTTTGTGAGCCCACGGCACGAGATTGAGGACAGCGAATGAATCCTCTGCATTTTAACCATATCGATTCGAATCGTGGCAATCAGTCAGTTCAAATACCGTACACGGAGGACAAATACCGTACACGGAGGACAACGTAAGATGCGCCAGAGCCACGTCAGATCTGAGTGGAGGTGGAAATGCACATATTTTTCTGATAAACCTCTCAAAATGTATATCCATATCGTTCTTGACCGTCCACTCGCGTTGCAGTTGGAGAAAAAACCCGTGAATATTGATACATACATGTCCATCTACTGTAGGTATTTTTGAAAAAATGCAATGCGCTTATGTTGATGCATGATGCCCCTGGAGGATCATATACTTGTGACTGGTATTTAGACTCAATGCATGTGCATTGTGAGGTGAATAAGTGCATTCCACGTCGATATGGGAAACACTCGAGGGTCAGATGAATGGAATAATCAGTTGAAGCGAAGCCCCATAAATTATATAAACTTAGAGGAAGTAATAGTTTATCAAGGAGTATAATTATATACAGAACTGAAGGGTATGCATGTGGTCGCGTACTTTGCCTCACCGAGAGCAATCGAGGCTTCTCTGGAGGGAAAATAGAGCTCGTTAGCTCAGCTCATGTACTATACCTATACAGCCCTTGTAGTTTCTCTAGTGCGACAAGCTGTCAACGTTGAGATTACTTTAACATTGATTTCATGACAGAGGCAAATTGTTACAGTCTGAATGCTAATAATTGGCGCACTGTTGAGAGTGATCACCTCCACGTTTGGATAAAGTTTATTGAGAAAGTTAACGTTAATTAGGGCGTAAACTCAAGGCCTCTCATCAAAGCTCAGGCTCGAATGTGGAAAAGTGTTGTAAATCCAATTTTCAGCTGCAGTATAAATATATAATTTCTCACAGGACATCAATTGTTGGAGCAGTCCAACATCATGCAGTATTTTTTGGCATTTTGAATTCTTCAGAGGTGGGTGTAGCTCATACTGTATGGCTTAGGCCCATCTTTACGCTTGAAGGGATGGATGTCCAGCCTCAACCTCGAAGTGTTTCGAATAGAAGCACACGGGAATCCAAAAGGTCTTGCAGACTTGAAAGGAATGATCGCAATTCCGATTGAAAGTCTGAATTTTAAAAAGCTTCATCAAATTTTTAATGAAAATTCCAATATTTTCTACAGTTTTTCGAAATGTCTTTTCGACATTCGGTTAAAAGTCAACGGAAATTTGACGAGCAAATGTTGACGTAGAAAATCCACAAAAACACGTTTAAACGTAATTTCTACGCTTAAGACGCGTTGATTGTCTGGAATTGTGTTGGAAAATGTCGTGTCCAGTGGATCATAAAGGCGGCGCGGCGGAAACAACGGCTAACGCGAGCGGATGTCCCGTTGATCATTCATGCAAGGCAAATGACATGGGAGGTTGTCCCGTGGACCATACCACATTGACAAAATCCGGCTTGAATGCGCTCAATTTGATGGAACCAGCTGACCAGCGAGCAGACCCACAGCAAAAAGTACCGCTGAGCACACACCGTGTTGCCTCGACGATTCCGATGGGCTCTTACGTACCAGCGCATCAAAACGAAGGTCAGGATACGTGGAAGTACCCTTCCGAGCAGCAGTACTTCAACGCGATGAAGCGCAAGGGATGGGATCCACAAGAACGAGATATGAAAGTCATTGTCGGCATCCACAACACGATCAACGAAAAAGGTTGGGCGGAAGTCGTCGAGTATGAAAGAACGCTCCATCCTGAAGCGTACGAAGGCAATGCTATGCCAAAATTGGTTCGATTCATGGGCCGACCAAAAGATTTGACACCCAAAGCTCGACTTCTCAACACATTTGGCATGGCCAACCTTCCTTTTGACCGTCACGACTGGATTGTTGACCGCAATGGCACTGAAGTCCGCTACGTGATTGATTTTTACACAGGCCAGCCCACCCCTGGCAAGCCCATTTCCGTCTACTTGGATGTCCGACCTGCCCTAGACAACGTGGGAAACGCAGTTGATCGACTGCGCATGCAATTCCAAAAGACGATCATGCCCATGCTTCCCTTCCGAGGCATGCTCTGGAACGACAAGAAGAATTAAATGCATAAAGATGATCTCAAACGTTTTCTCTTATAACATGTCCTGTTTTACAAAGCAGCACCCTCCGCTTCCCACAGGCAATGAGGTGGTTTATCAGCTTATTTTTTGCACTACCGGTAATTTCCAACCCCTGGACAGCCAGGGGACCCCAGAGCGCTTAGTATCTCCAAGTTGGATCTATGGTAGTCTCATGAAGGTAGAGAAAGGCTATGGAAGAGCTGAGAGAGATGGCTCGCGGGTTGTTCTTCTCTGCCTTCACTTCGTTTTGTTCTTTTTTTTCCTGATCGAACTCCATCATTTAAATAAATGATCATTTACTAGTACTAAAATCCTACTATAGATGAACATTTTTTAAATTACTTCGAAGGTTTATGGATAAGGGTGGGTCTGGATTCTCCAAAAAATGCCAAAAAAGTGATTATTTTGGCATTTTTCGAAATATTGACAATTTTTTAATGAGCATGCGTCTGGATGCCAAAAATGCCATAATATATTTATTGCCAAAATATGCTGTTTTTGCCAAAATAAAAAAAAGTGGTCAGGAGGACTTTTTTTTATTGAAATTGGCAAGTTTCGCGCGAACTCACTTTCGAATTGGAATGAGACTATGACGATATGAATTACCTGACAAACGACAGGTAATACATTAGAAACTGCCACAGTAGTCTCCGTCGCCTCGCGCGATACCATCGTCGCATGAATAGCAGCAGCTCTCGTTGGGAATCTCCATCTCACGAATGAAAGAGCGCGCAAAGTACCCCTCTACGTACGATTGCTCTGTATAATTGGGGAACATTTTTTTGTTTTTATTTCGATCCAGACAGCAAGTCAGATCTTTAAAAAATAGCTTTCCCAAAGTTTTGAAATTCCTTGGAGCCAAAATTTCATGGACAAAAAAAGGAGTTAGATCCAGACCCACCCTAAGCTTATTTCTCTGACGTCCACTGGCGGCACAAGTAATTTGCTTTAATGTCGGAGAGTCTCTGTCATGATAAAAGTACATGATAATATATTGAATTTATTGTGAGGTGTCTCCAAGGAGACTGTGTCTTTCAAAATGGCGAGCGTAAATGATGTCTAATTGGATAAATGTGATATTTTCTCAAATTCATTATTTATTCATATACGCACCTTTTCAAAGCATCAAGTGCGTATTTTAGAAGAAACGCACCTTATGCCTGCGACGGTTCCACAGTCCAGAGATGTCATCGAACGATGTGAACGTCAAGGTGGCGGTGCGCTGTCGGCCGATGAGCACCAAGGAAGCTCAAATGGGCTCCAAAACCATCATCAAGGTCGTCGATCAGAGTATTGAGATCGAGAACCCCGCAGACGCGGCGGACGACAAGAAGTTCACATTCGACTATGCCTACTTTACCGACTCAACCCAAGCCCAAGTGTATGCCGACGTTGCACAGCCGCTCGTCGACCAGGCCTTTCAAGGATACAATGGAACGATTTTTGCATACGGCCAGACCGGCTCGGGAAAGACGCATACGATGATGGGCTCGGGAAACGACCATGGCATCATTCCGAAAATGAACGAAGATTTGTTCAAGTACGTCCAACGAATGCGTTCAACCTTTTCTCATGGGATAACTTGATAGACGTGTGGAAGCACAGACAAACGAGACGACAAAATACCTCATCACGGTCTCGTTTTTGGAAATCTACAACGAAGTGATCAAAGATTTGCTCAATCCGTCCGACAAGGTGCTGAAAATCCGGGAACATCCCGACATGGGCATCTACGTCGAGCATCTGGCCGAGGTATACATCTTTATCTGATGGAAACAGTGGATTCACGATGGATTTATCATGTAGCTCGTTGTGCGTGAACCTGCCGATGTTACTCGGTTGATCGAAGAAGGCAACAAGGTCCGACAGGTGGCGGCGACCCAAATGAACGAACGGAGTTCGCGGTCTCATAGTTGTTTTACGATCAAAATCGCATCGAAAACCGTCGAACAACTCAAAGACATGACACGGGAGACAATGATGAATGCCAAAATCAACTTGGTACCTCTACTCCTTCGCTACCTGGCTAATGTCATGTCTAGGTCGATTTGGCTGGATCTGAGCGCGCCGCCAAGACTGGCGCAACGGGCGACCGCTTGAAAGAAGGTGCTGCGATCAACAAGAGCTTGTCTGCCTTGGGGAATGTGATCAACATGCTCGCTGATCGGTCCAAGAAGGGTCATGTGCCTTATCGTGACTCGAAATTGACGCGATTGCTCCAGGTAGACACATTCACCACTAGCTGTTCCATAAGATTGACAACAATGGATGTAGGAATCTCTCGGTGGCAACTCATTGACAGTCATGATTGCTGCTGTCTCGCCAGCAGATTACAACTACGACGAGTCGCTTGGGACGCTGCAGTACGCCAACCGCGCTAAGTCCATTAAAAATGCCACACGAAAGAACGAAGTACGTCTTACATTGTCGTGTTGCCACGTCATGAACCTTCTCGTACGCTGTAGGACGTAAATGAGAAAATGATTCGTGAACTCCGTGAAGAAATTGAGCGGCTGCGTCAAATGGTTCAAGGCAACGCGCTGCAAGCGCCTCAAGCTAACCCCGAAGCGCTCCATGAAATGGACGAAATGATTGCCAACTTGGAGCGAGCAAAGCAACAGGTAGACACCTTCTCTACGATGTTTTCTGAAGGCTGATCCTTCATCGATGCTAGTCGTGGGAAGAGAAGGAACGTCTCGCTCGATTGTACGAAGAAGAACGACAAAAGAGCTTGGCCAACGAGAAGAACATCCTTGCCTTCATGCAGGTACTTTAGTTCCCTTGGCAACAAAATGATGCTCATGACGTCTAGACGGTCAAAGAAGAAAAGATTGACGGCATCAAACGCGTCAAAGCTCTGCATCAGGTAGTTTTAAATTGTCGGGAAGCCTTTATCCTGGCGGTAGGATAAAGCTCGGTTAGCTAAAGCTTTTCGAGACCGCAAAGACAAATACAGCTCCATCAAGCTCAAGCTTCAGCAGGATATTCAAGCATACCAAGAAGCATTGAAGGTGAAAGACGACGGGGCAATCCAGCCGCTTCTTAAGAGTATCGAGACGACGAAACAAATGCTTATTTCAGAGCGGGATGCACTGGCGTCGCTGAAAGACCAACAGAAAGAAATTGAAACCAAGATTGTGCGCCTCTCTATCTCCTAGATTTGAAATTGACATGCAAATTTTGTAGCTGGAGGAAGAAGCTGACATTGCTGCAAAGAGCGCCGTGCTGCAGGAGAATGAAAAGCTACGACAAGTACGAAGCCATGGCCCTCGTCGATTGCTCACGTTGTCCGTCGTAGGCGATTCAAGACGACGAACGAGCCAAGATGCAGCAGGAGAAGGAATCGTTTTTAGAGCAAGCGCTAGCAGATGAAAGGTCGACTGCCGGATTGCGAAATTCCCCGTTTTGATTGTGAATTAGGCAGCGACTGCATGCCCAAGCCGAGGACGAGCGGATTAAGCTAGAGCAGATTTTGTCAGAGAGCGTGGACAAGGAGAAGCGACTGGCAGAAGAAGTCGTGCGGCAGCGAGAGCGGTCAATCGCAATAACCGAGGAGATGCATCGCATGAAGCATAAATACATGGATGAGCAGACCCGGACGAAGAAGCAACTGCAGGAAATGCTCCATGGCCTTCAAACCCAGTGGCTCCACGAGAAGAAACACATGGACGAGAAGTTTGTCGAAGCGATGCGGCTCCTGACGAAAGCCCACGCTGATATCGTCTACCTGACAAAGAAGAACCAAGCGTTGGAGAAACAGCTCAAAGATGCTTTAACGTATGAACACCCCGTGTGACGCCCCAACCACCGCTATGTAAAGATTTGCATTGACTAAGCCACGTGTCTTTTGGTCCCTCATTGTCGTTGCTCCAGAGTTCGTCAGCCACGCTGAAGGCGATAGGCTGTGCCACTTGGTTCATCGCGCCCAGGGTGCGACGTCTGCCAAAGCACGTGATCATCATCGAGCCATCTCGCCCCATGTGACTGCTCATATTGGACTTCGCCTGAACACAACATCCATGGGTACCTCGCTTCATAACGCCATATGCCATATCCCAGTGCGGAGAAGACGTTCTTCGTCCAGCCTGCATACTTGAAGCCATCGACAGAGGTGATATCCCATGGACCACAACCAGCGTCGACATGGAGGAGTTTCTTCCACACAAACTAGGTCTCCCGCAGACAATGACGGCGACGACAGAATCACCCAGGTGGCTTTGCTTACAGCGAAAGGTGCCATCAAATATGATGGCGTTTACTGAGTATGTATGTGGCATCTTGTGGTTTATCGGATCACCAGCAGGCATTCACATCACGGCAACCGAAATCAACCTTTTGTATTGATGTCAAATGTCTCACCATTCAAAATATCTATCCAAATCATAATTTCACATTTATTCTATTTTTCTAATATTGTCAATTTCAGTCAAATGTGTATTTTTGACCAAAAATAAAATACATTTCCAAATCGATTCGTCCATACTGAAGCCAAGTTGAACCGAATATGGGCCAAATAAATTGTATGTGAGTTAGGGTGTGTTTGGGTGTGTTTTGCGTGAATTAGTTAAATACGCGATTCTGATTGGCTCCGAGATTGGAAAATCGATTTAAAAAATTGATACATTTCCAGCCCATATCACTATTTAGAATAAATCTCACAATATTGTCAATTTCAGTCAAATTTGTATTTTGACCAAAAATCAAGTACACGATTTGATCGTACTAAAGCCAAGTTCAATCGAATATGGGCCAAATTAATTGCATGTGAGTTAGGGTGTGTTTGGGTGTGCTTCGCGTGCATTTGTTAAACTCTCGATTCTGATTGGCTGCGAGATTGGAAAATCGATTTAAAAAATCGATCACATTTCCAACCCATCTCACTACTTAGAATGAATCTCACAATATTGTCTTTTTCACCTAAATTTGTATATTTTTACCAAAATCAAATTCTATTCCAAATCGATTTGATCATACTGAAGTCAAGTATAAATGGAAAGTATGGCAATTAATTACACGTGCGTCTGGGTGTATTTTGCGTGAATTTGGTAAATACTCGATTCTGATTGGCTGAGCGATTTGCAGATCGATTTGAAAGATCGATACATTCGGACCCCCCTCACAAATTCGAATGAAATCGACAATAATTAAATCAATAATACTTCGTAGTACTCCGGAGTATCCTATTTTTTTGAATTTTGAACGAATAATTTGAGCGAAATTACTGTATTGTGATTGGAAATCGTCGGAACAGATTGCCTACATTTCAATTTTGACGAATCAAAGTAACTGTTAATTTTAATTGGCTGAATTTGAGTTGATTTGACATCTCGCACTTGCGCCAAGTTGAAACTTGTGAGCACCATCCCGGTGAGCAAACACCATGAGCCTCAGACGTAACGTGTACTATTCTAGTGCCAACAAATCGTTTTTACAATGAATTAAACTATGACGATTGTGTGTCACGAATACCTGTTTCATTGTAAAGGTAACGTAAATCATCATGAGTGAGCATGGCATCGTGAGTGAGCACCAGTAGATATTAAGGAGAAGAACCTCCATATTTCAATGTTTATAATTATTCGGAAGCCGAATAAATGGCGCGCCTTCTGCAAACACGCGCCATTTTCATTGCAAGGAAATGGAGCGAAGTCCATTCGATCGTGAAGAAATGGCAGTCGAAGTGACGACGAAGATGTCTCGAAGACAATCCATTGAAAATGCTGTTGTTCAAGTGCTGGCTGGGGGAGTTGCTATTGATATCGCAGCACGTTGTAATGTGAAGTATTCAACTTTGACTGCACATGTACGTGCAGCAAGAAATGGAACTTCTAAAGCTTTAGTTTGGGGGTCTTCTCCGTTGTTACCGTATGAATGCGAGAAGAAAATTCTCGATTGGATAATTGCCATGCAAATTAATGGCCACCCCGTCCCTCGAATGATTATCCTGGCAAGAGCAAGCAAAGTTGCCGACACTGTTTGTCCAGGGATGACTCTTGGCAAAGGTTGGTATGAACGATTTATGAAAAGGTTTCCCATATTATCCACTCGAATGGCTCAAACTATTTCACGAGCTCGCAATGCTGTCGATGAAAGCGTGGTCGACAGTCTGTATAAGGCTCTTAAAAGCTTGATGTCTCTCAACGAACTCACATCCGATAGAATCTTTAACATGGATGAAACGGGCTTTCTTACCCGCAAGAAAGGTGGCAAAGTTGTTGCAGAAAAGGATCAAGAATTGTCTGTTCCGAGACAATTCATCCTGGTTTCCATCTTTCTATTATTGCATGCGTCAGAGCTGATGGTGAAATACTTCCACCAACGTTTGTTTTCCCGGGTGACACCATTGAAAAATCTCTGCAAGACTCTTGTGTGATTCCAGGTGCGACCATTACAACTGCACCGAAGGGATTTATGAATGAAGATATATTCGCAAATTGGATAAGGCATTTTTCTACCTTGATTGGCGAAGAGGTAAAGAGGCCTGCAGTGCTTGTATTCGATGGTCTATCTTCCCATTGTACCGAGACGATCATTGAGCTATGCAACGATTTAGAAATTATCCTGCTTTGTTTGCCATCGAATGCCACTCATCTTTTGCAGCCGCTTGATGTTTCAGTCTTCAAATCATTCAAAAGACAAATTGAAAAAGAGATCTTTAAAGCGATCATGGACGACGGTAATGAACAATGTATTTATCATTGAGGTCTTATTATCAACTTAGAAACCGGTGATCTCTATTGTATTTCCAAGAATCTTGCGCTTGATATTAGTTCAGCCGCATGGTTGCAAGGAATTTCAAAGACAAATGTGCTTGCAGGAGTTTTTGCATGCGGCATATGGCCGCTATCGAGAGAGAAAATGCTAGAGAGACTGCGTCGCTATAAGGCTAACGGCGTTCCATATCCTATAAAACAAGCCGATTGGATCATGCACCGTGAAAAAATTGAAAAGAAAGTCCTTACCTTGCCGCCGACAAGGAATCGAAAGTCTGGACGGAAGCGCGTACATGTTGGCGCTAGGATTTTGTCCCTGGCGGACCTTGAATCAGTTGACGTCACGAGGGGGAACAGCAAGCCGCAGCGGAAAGATCATTGGAGCTCAGAGCAAAAAGAAGCAAGAAGCAAGCAACCAGAAAACCAGCAGCCGCAAAGACCAAAGAGAACCAAGCGCAAAATTGCACCACCAGCAACAACGCAGCTGAACTTCACGAGCTTTGGAACGACGACTATGAGGTCAATGAATTGTGAACAGTAGCGATAACTCAGGAATACATACCACGTGCTTGTATCTTGGTCTTCCTTGTCTGTCTTGCTGGTTCTTCATCTTGAATGCAGCAGCATGAAAACGAAAATCTGAACTGTTGCTTCTCTTATCCGCAAAGCTTATATCTCTGAAATTCAATATTTCCTTTGAATATTCATACCCTAAACCTTAATATCTCACCTTGATTCTGATACATTAATCAATATTAAATTGTGTGCTCACTCACGATTCCCAAAAAGTAAGTAACATGAAACTTTGAACATCATCAAGAAGTCGTATTGGAGACTAAAATCGCATACTTTTTGTCTGTTCTTAGAGTTCCAAATTCAATCTTTCGTTTGCGACTTGAACCTGAAAAAAACTCGCAAAACTTATTGAACTACTTCCGCTTGAACTTGGTTCCAAACTTGTGCTCACTCATGATGATTTACGTTATCATCATTGCAGATAGCGTCAAGCACCTTACTCAAGGGGGGTAGTTAAATTTATATTGTGCGCACATGCATAGGGATATGGAATGCAGTCTGATGACGCAGTTTGCATTACCACGGTTTCACTCTCTTCATATTCGTCTCATGGTCTATTCATCACGAGACGAATATCAAAGTCAAACGGCGGTTAGATTATACACCTACAACAACGATGGAGCTACGGTGTCCTATGTAATGCTTAGTTATTTAGTTACTGAGGAATGTTAAGGTCGGAAGCGATGTACGGCGAGTGTCCTTTGGTTGAGGATACCAAGACCATGATCGTGTATTCAAGTCTTTCTTTTTATATCGATGCGCAAGTTCATTTATCTTACTTTTTGTATAGTGTTATCGCACAAGATTGGAAATCAATGGGAAGAAATCATGGTTACAGCTGTACGGGATTTACGGTAGTAAATTCGAGGTGGTGGGAAATTGCTAGAAAGTCCAGACAGGCCAGCTGTGTGACGGTTCCACTTTGTATTTTGGTCCCGTTTACATTGTGTAACTGCTTGGTGGTCCGTCTACGAGATTCGATGCTACGACTATAGCGAAAAAGGAACAAAAATTCTTAAATAGGAAGACGGGGCTACAATAATTCTACATGCTAATAATGATCGTGTCGTCCAGGAGCGTGGCTGGCGCGTCCAAGAGGAAACCACACGGATCTTCTTCAAGCGCTGCCAAAAACGACTGATGCGCTTCGTCGAGGGCGAGTTTCTCGGCGGGTGTCATGACAAAGAGGTCGACTTGGTTGAATTGAAAGCCTTCGGGGGTCACATCGATGCGTGTGGGGGAGGCAAGAGGATCGTCGAGTTCGAGGAATTTGTCGTCAAGCAGTGAGTGCGAGGAGGTTTCGTATGGCGCAAATCGCTTCATGCGTTTCTTTCGGTCGAGTTTCTTCTGGTTCAAGTTTGCCTTTTCGCGATGGTAGTCGCACAGCTTGTGGTCCTTGCCATTGCGTTTCATCGCGCGCATGTTGAAGCACTTGCCAGTGCGGTAGCCGCACTTGTCAGCCAAACTGGTGGCTTGTGGGTAGTAAACGGCCGATGCCGAGTCGGACGCGTCGTCGTCGCTGTAGCCATAGACCGAGTTGTAAAATGTATCGGCTTGGAACGTGTTCATGTTTGTGATGCGAAGCAAATTGAAAACTGCCGTCCACGGCGGAAGCCACAACCAAATCAAAATATGTTGCCGATCTGGATGTCCCCAATAAGGGTCGCGTTCGATGAAACCAGCTGGCCCACGGAAGGTTCAACTTGAATATGGCGGCAGCAATGTCAATGAGAAGGTCATCGCCGAGCCTCCAAGGCTAGGCTCGCTCGCCCTGGCGTCCAGCGTGGAGTCGCCCTTATACCGTGGAGATTTCCATCTGAAGTCCGCCGATCCTCCTCGCGACATCGTCCATCATATTGAATCCTGGCATGCTATAGGAAGGCCGCACCCGACGACCAACAATGCTTGCTGCCTCCATGCACCCCTCGTGGAGAGTTCGACTGTTTGCTAAACACTTTGCTCAGGCCAGCTCCTGATGGAGATTACATGACCAACCCGGATAACATTATCCGGATGACTGAATTCGCTTACATAGTACACTGCCAACCTCTACTGCTTGGACTTGCATCGCCAAGCAGAAGACTTTCACTCCAAGAAGTGCTTGATAATGGCTACTACTCTGGAACAAAATATAAGCTGTCAGATTGTGGTACAAAATATAAGGAACTGTCATAGTTGTACTTCATACAAACTCCTATATATTGCTTCTACAGTACACATGGCTCCACCCAGATAACATAGTTGGACTTCGATAGGCATACAAACTCCTATATAAAATCTACAGTACCCATGACGTTCACTCCTCGTCACCAGATTACCAACACATCAGAATACTTGAAATTTGTATGCCGGGTACAAACTACTCGAAATTTGTATGCCAGCGTCATGGTCCATATCTCATGAGTGATTGGTCAAATTTCATTGAAAATGGGACTAATGGATTCCTTGTGATATGATTCGCTGATTTATACCCACTTGGACATAATCGTCCCATTTTTGTCAAAAATGGGAGCGTTTGAAGTGAAAATTCCTTATATTTTGTTCCAGAGTAGTAAGACAATACAACACTTGTAATTCAACTCGTATGTGATATCTAAGAGCATACCTTTGACTTAATGAGGAATTACCTTGGAGGTCTTCTTTCGAAGGGTACTGATTAAGGGAATTCTAGACGAGCAAGAAACCACCTCTGGATGATGTCACGACGACAAATGGGCAGAAAATACTCGTTGTTCCAAGCTTGCGGTGGGATATCTACTGTGGCTTAAAGGAGGCGTATTCGAGGCAATTCAGAGGCACGGTGCAGAGGCATAGGCATGTATGTTTCCACCCCGTCAGAGGCCAACTGGCTGTGTCCAGTATGGGGGATTCTCAAGTTGAGGCTCTGCGGGGGGCCATGACTGAAACTAAGACTGCAAGGGATTGTGTTTCCAATCAAACTTGTAGCTCGAAGGACCTTTCTTTTCTGAACATGATCGGCGTGGAGCGTCTCACGTAAAAGGGGCGCAATCGATCTCCCCCTCGCTTGTCGATAAGAAGCCATTGTTGACGTGCTGCCCTGTGGGACGATTCGTCGTTTAAGAACGCGATGCCTTCTAAAAGTGCACAACGTTCGACAAAAAAGTGTCCAACCTATCGGTCACGGGCGTACAGTATTCGATTGCAAACGGGTCCAGCCGAGCTGGAACAGAACTCATCACGTGCATGTAATCGCCATGCCGCACCGCCAACCCATTTCCCTCCCCCCGTGAACAGTAGGATTTGCCGGCCATCAAAGTGGGAAAAGGTGCACTTCATTCCTTTGCTCAAAGTCGTGGAGAAAACTAAGCAAGACTGCCGTCCAGCCAACGGTAGTGATAACGATCAAGGTCGAGTTGGTGGGGGGAAATTTGATGTTGATAGCCGTCCCAACGCCCCCCTTTGGTATGTCAATGAACGCCCTTCCCACTGACACTGATCCTGATCCTGGATCTATATCTATTTGTGCGTCCGAATCACAGTGGAGCATTCCAAAGAACACGTTGCACTGTTTGGAAAACGATATATCCATATGGCGTCAAAGTTTGCGTGGGTGGCCCCACGTCGTCGAAACGTAGCCTTTCCATTGCGCAATCGAGATCTGGCTTGTTTTCCATGAAAGGGGCACACACATACCGAGTGCGATTGAGCCAGGCGCCGTAGTCTTCAATGAAACCTTTCTTAGAATCGCTCCAGTTTTGCCATCTGAACCCCCTGAACGCTCCTCCAACATTGTATGCCGCGGCCTTCGAAAACAAGCAGAAAATGCAAACTACCCTTTGGCACATAATATATCACCAAGCTATTTTGTTCATGTAATCTCATAGACTATTTTGAATTACCACTGCGACCTTGTAAAGCCACTCGTTCCACCTACTCTTGGACGAACACTGAACGCTTAATGATCAAACTTAGTTAGGGATACAGTCTTGGATGCATGGAAATTCTCAGGAACAGGTTTTTAGAGGATAGACAAGTGTTCGTTAGAAGGGATGATATTATGAGCGGTATGTTTTCGAGGTCGATAGATATAATATGAGCAAAATGGCTAATATGGTGATATATTTTGTACCTGGGTGAGACATATCCATGTGGTGAAAGCATTGTGGCCTCTGGTGTTCCTCGCCTCTACTTGACAAGCAAACAGACAATAGAGAACTTTCGCAAGCACAAAATCGTAGAGGATTCAGTTTCAGATTCAGATAGACGACGATTAGGGGAAAATTTTCTCTCTATCTGAACTCAAACAGGGGTAGGTTTGAGGAAACTCGATCGTACTGTATCTGAAATGGGTGCTGGTTTCACTTGAACTGATCTCCATAACTTTCCCCACAGAGATAGAGACAAAACGACCGTTGTGGCAACCAAAGTATGTATCCTAACATATCACAGGAACAGAGGTGCGACATAAGCCTGTAGTCGTGGCAATACCTCGAAACGAGGTGACCTGATGATGAGGTGGAGCCTTCAACTCAAGTTCATAACGAGCTTCAGGATGAAGGAGTTTCCTGCCCTCTTTGCTTGGAGCATCTCCACCACTTAGGGCATATGCTCAATTTCCACTTTTGAATTCTGCACCAGGGTGGCTAAACCCAAGTCAAATTTGGCCAGAAGTGTAAACCTATGTCAAATCTGGCCTGGGTATAGCCATCGAGGAACGAGGTCCAATTGGGAAATAATCCGAATCCAAACCAGAATGTGACATTGGTACACGCAACAACGAACACAGATACATTCGCGCTCGCTATGAACTGAAAGCTGCAGTGTCATTCAGTTACTTGCCTGGCCGTGATATGACCGACAAGGGAAAAGCTAAAAGAGGGTCAAACTATCATCCTGCTGAGGACCAAGTGATTGCAAAGGCGTGGATCCGCGTCTCAAACGATGCATCGATTGGAATCAATCAGACGTCCGATCGTTTTTGGAGTCGAGTGAAGGAGACTTACGACAATGACGAGACAATTATGCGTAGGATTGAAGGAGGGGAATTTGAGGACCGATCGGTCTACAGTTTGCAAAGTCGTTTCATGCTCATATCGCGTGAGACCGGAAAGTTCATGAAGTGCCTGAAGCGTTCCCTCTCGACGCTGGAGTCTGGCAAGAATGATCGTGACGCTCTTGCTGGTGCTCTGAATATCTACCAGCACACCCACAAAAAGAGAAAGGCTTTTGAATTTCAACAATGTTACGAGGTTCTCTCAAGCTGTCCCAAGTTTTGCCTCTCTGTTGACGATGCCAAGTGTGTGAATGGAGAGTCCAGTTTGACACCACCGGATGAACGTAATAATGGGCGTGAAGAGATGAGTGATACAGCTGAAAAGTGTGGTGTGAAGCGAGCCAAGCGTATGAAACAAGAGAAATGCGACCGATCCCAACAATTGTCGATTGGAGTTGGTATCAAGAAGGCCAGTGAAGAGCGCAATGGCCTTCTTCGGGCGTATGTTATGCAAACAATCTTCACGGCAACACCAGTTAGTGAAGAGCATGCCCGATTCTTGGAACTTCAAAAGAAGATTATGCTCAAGGACTTAGAAGTACAGGCCAAGAAAATTGATCCAAGCGCCCGAGACTCGCCCAGCGGTACACCCGAGGCTAGCCAGGGGACGTCTTTATCAAGCATTGTTGATGGTCTCTCTACGACTAGCCAGGCAAAACGAGCGACCATTATGGCACTGTGTGGCGAGAATGATGACGACACATTTGAATTGTAGGCATTATCGATTAAGCAAACGGCTCATAAAGAACGAGTTTAGCTAGCTTCAGCATGCAATTGCCAAATGTGTTCAACTATACCATCACGAAGTTGGAAGTACAAACCGCAGTTTTCAATGCGTCGGATAGTCTCGATGGTGTTGTTGACACGATGCAATTGATGAGACTGGCGTTCAGGTGGACGCGACACTTGAAATGCTGGAGCCGATTGATCATCCCACAAGTACCCCTGGTCATATCCTTCAACGCGTTCATCATCGACAATCATATTATGCATGATGATACATGCCTTCATGATGTTGGCCATATCTGAGCGCTTCCAAAAGCGTCATGGTGAATTGATAATTCTCCACCGAGCTTGGAGAACACCAAACGCTCTCTCTACGTCCTTACGGCAAGCTTCTTGTGTCGCTGAGTACAATTTGCGCTTGTTGCCTGCAGGATGAGGAATCGTTTTAAGGAACACAGGCCAATCTGGATAGATACCATCAGCGAGGCAGTAAGTCATATTGTATTCATGCTGGTTCACAACAAACGAGACCGTCGGCGCTTGGCAATTCAAGATACGGTCAAAAAAGGTCGACCGGTCGAGGATATTGATATCATTCAAGGAGCCTGGCCAGCCAAAGCTTGCGTGCCAAATCCACAAGTCAGCATCGGCGCAGGCCTCCAAGACAACAGTCGGTTTCTTTTCCTTGCCTTTAAACTGGCCGGCAAGGTACACAGGACAGTTCTGCCATTCCCAATGCACAGTCGATACTGCAGAGCATTCCAACAAATCCTCGCTGTGCATTCACTTTGAGCAAACGCTCAACATCCTCTTCCGTTGGTCCTCGCATAAATTCCTCTCCAAAGCAAGCAATCACAGCATCGATAAAATGGCGTAGGGTGTCGAATAGCGTGGTTTCCGAGATTTCAAAGTTCTCGTCAAGCGCATCAGCAGGTGTAGCATAAGCAAGCATTCGAAGCGCGGCAACAATCTTTACGAGCGGATGAATTCCAAGTTTGTTTACACAGTTCACACGCTGTTGGAAATAACATGGATCTGCAGCCAGTACACCATTGTATATACGAGAGAAAAGACGCTTGCTCATTCGGAACCGGCGTCTGAAGTCGCTGTCATTGTAAATCGGGTTCTCACAAAAGTATTGGAGTTTCAGACGATTGTATCGGCCTTCGTAGTCGCGCGACTTGTTGGATGTGCGTCCCAGACTTGAGCCGCCGTGTCGCCCATTTTGCTGCGCTTCGGCGATTTCTGCATCAAGCCACCACTGCTCCCCGTCGTCCTCTGCACATAGCTCGCTGAGTATAAAGGGATCCATCCCGTCCATGGCTTTTTGGCAAAACTGGGTAAGTGGTGGAGATGCTCTGTTATTTGGGATATTGGGATTGGGAACCCGTCCAAGTGGATTTATGCCCATCTCTGGTGTGAAAATGCAAATGGAAATCCAAGCTAAACCGACAATTTGGCTTTTAACTTTTACCCTACTGGTGGAGATGCTCTTAGGATTACGGGCTTTATGGATGACGTTGGTGCTAAAATTTGGTCATACATATAGTATCAACGTCATGAACCACACTGCTGATGTGGCTGCATGTGAATGTAAACTCAAATATCATCTTCAACTGCGAAAGTTCCATTTTGATAACCTTTTCAGTTCTGTTTCATATTGCAAAAAACGTGTCTATCTGAAGCTGAAACACAACTCAAGTGGTTTGCGAAAGTTCTCTAATGGCAACTGGTATTGATGTGCGCCCAACCTTGGATTGACAGCGTTAAGCGCGCGGAGCACACGGCTCATGGCGTGGTAATGTGCTGGTTGGACATTTCAAGATTGTGAAATAGCGGCGGACGACCGACGTTGAATCTGAAAGAGGCGACCGCAAGAGATCTATCGCATGCACGCTGTATATATTTGAATCTTGGTCGCTGTGTTGCCGAATGAGATGAGGTTGGAAGATAATCCATCAAGAGTGTTATGGGAATGAAACATCTGCGGCCAGAACAAGATATACAAGTGATGACTCGTCATGCAAGCTTCAGCTGCCTGCAAGGCTGGACACAACTGGCTCCCAGCTGCTAAAACAAATCTGTTCCTTGCAGCGCCCCATCTCATGTCTGCGTCTGCCCGTGGCCGCCTTCATAGATGGTACTGCTCATGTGAACCGCAACGTTCGCTTCACCTGAGCTAGCTTCGTCGCGGTCTTCGCCTTGACCAAAAAAGTCGCATATGCACACGAGAACATTCAAACACTCGCGCTCGCTGTCTGTTGGCGCTGTGTCTCGCGCGATCCAGCACCATCGAAAGATATCACGCACACAAGCATCCATCTCGGCAACGAGGGGCTTCTCCAAACGGGCTAAGAGACCATACAACCAAACTGCGCGGAGGCGGGACACGCGAGGAATGTCCTCGGCATTGTCCGTGTCCTCGAGCCAATTCAACATGGTATATAACAGACGCTGGGTGAGCACTTGATCCATTTGAAGCAATACTTTGACGGCTGGGGAGTTTGCAGTGAAGAAAGCTCGCCATTGAGCTTCCTCGCTCATTTTGGGGAACGTAAGATTGTCCAGTCTATCTTGTCTGGCAACCAGTGTGGCTTCGACGTAGTTGAGATACTGTCGGAGATCGGCAAATTCAGAGAGCACTTGCATTCGAGCAGCAGGGGAGAGTGCTAGATGCGCTGGAAACGGAGGCAACGTTGGTAAAAAGAGCGCTTGCAATGTGTTGGGTTTCGGTTGGGCAATCACAACATCGGCGGTCGTGACGTCAGGAAGCGATGCTGCCTCGTTGCGGACGCGCCACATGTATTCCTGAGCATCTGCAGGGGGAAACTGAGCTGCAACACGAGCTTTGTACTCCCGGACAACGTCTGGAGGGATATTAGCGACCGGCAGCACACCTTGGTTCTCGTTCATGTCAACAAACCAAGCCACACAAAAAGAATTTCACCCAACCAATCATAATCAAGCTCACAATACAATGGGATTTGTATTGACCAGGAAGTAAGTTTAAGTTGACGAGTCGAATGTTTTCCTCGTAGACAATGAGCTCCATGCCTTCGTGAGCTACTTGACCCCTTTGGACATCCAACTAGCAACTGGTAATGCACTAAAGTATAGAGAGAGGTGGTTTCCAGCCCAACTGATGCTTACATATTAAAAGGGAAAGATTTGCTCGTGTACAAGCCATTTCAAACAAGCCCTATTACCAAGCTCATCAATGCGGTTGACGCCCCTGACTACCATGAGAGGCTGTTGTTCCTCGGGGAAAGAGAGGGATGGCATTGTTGTCCTCGTACCAAAATCCCTGTACAGATACCACCTTCTATCTCACCACGATGGCAACTCAAAGCCACAATTGAATGATGCCTCGGAGCACCGTGGACAATATTCAAACCGAGAAAGAGGTTCCAACAGTGTAATTGACATCGAGACGCGCTCAGACAATGAAATGAGACCCCTTCCCTCTCTGTAAATTTCTCCACATTGGAAGCTAAACTTTCCAGCTCAACGACTCAGCAAATGGGGAAAAAAACACTTCGACAAGCCTCTCTCTTCTCATCGTTCAAACTCGATTCGGTCGAGGAAGGGGGCAGCATACAGTCTAGGAAATTTAACCCTTTGGGCGGTTGGTATTAAATTCACTCATAATCCAACTTAGTAAGGCAATATAGTATGTTTCAGTACTAAAGCAAGGTGTGGTGCCTTGCAAATTCCAAAAATGTATTTGAGAATTTTAATATTTCAAATATTTTATCTTTATGTTTCTATGGAATAAAAATAAATGTCCAAAGTTCAATTTCACACACACATTTGCAAGGCAACCTGCCTTGACAAAGTTCTATCCAATCAAAATACAAAAATATAGAAAAATATTGACCAATAGCTGAAAAGAAAGGACATGCTCGCAATGTCGACAGCATCGACAACATCACCATGGAAGATGCGCGCCAAAATAGGAGCAGCAGGATAAGCTCGGACACTCGAGCAAAATAAATGTTTGGAAACAGTCAGTTTGTGACTGAGCGTCCCTTTTAGGTCGCCCACACTTGCTCCTACAACATTCAATCTCGTCTACTGTGCGCTCGATGAATCTTACAGTTAACACCTTTGTTTAAGGTCCGTAAATTTGTTATTCGGACAGTTAAAAACAAGCCTAGAATTCAACTGGTACCCTCAGTAGCTACAGAAGTGCGATAGAAAGTGACAATAGGGATAACGTTAGGCAAATGAGATCCTCACCATAATCATTTGGTAAGGCCAAAGAACTCTATCCAGGTATCAAGAATGGCATTGATCTAAATTATTCAGGATTTATTGATCTGTTGTTTATCTTTACTTGTTGATTGAGACACACAGAAGAGAACTTAATGTGGCTTTTACTCACTGTCAACAGATTTTACTTGTTTTGAGCCTGTTCTTCTGAATGCAAACAATCCACGAACATTTCATCGTGGCTGACTCGATGAGAGGAGGCAATCCTGCGCTCGTCGTTGTCTTAAACGGCCTTCCTTGTCTCGAAAGCAACTTGCTTGTTTTCACAGAAAAAAGACAACGAATTGTACTAGAAGTTATTTCCAATTGGACAATATTCAAATGCAAGGTCGATCACCTTGCAAATTCCATCAACAAGTCACCTCATTGTCCGATTTTACAATGTACTTGCTTCAACTTGAAATTTGTATAGAAAGTGAGTCCTATTTTGAACAACTCGGATTGGGTGATTAAGCATAGAGAGATCTGCAGATTTTGTTCCAGCAGCGCGCATGCGATCGGCCTCGATGGAGCTGATGGCGCGATTGCTGCCGAGCGTATTTCACTACCTCTTTCCTCTTATACTGCTGGCAAGCACGACCGTGGCGTCACTTGATTCGACGGATTTTGCCAGGGCTCCGTTGCTTCAATATGACGATCTCTACGCTTCTATACTTGCATTTGACAAAGAGCAGGTGCAGCCCAAGCCTTTGCCAGAGACTCAAAACGTAAACGTGTGGCTCGGCGGCCTTCAGTACAAGTCCCGCATGACCTTTCCAGCGACAAATCCGCGAATGGCTGCAGCTTCTGGCCGTGGACGACATGACGTGCTCTCGAACAACCCTTCTTCAAGTGCCTCGACAATGTGGCGAGTCCGTTCATCTCGTGAATTCGGCTTTGGTGACACGCAGATTGTGCGCATCTCACCTAGTGGACTCGACTTTGGCACACAGGAAACGTGTCTACCTGCGCTTTTGTCCGTGGAAATCACGTACGTCGCGTCAGCGGACGAAGATGACGACGAACCTTTCTGGATCACGGGAGTCTCAATCCCAGACAATCAATTCCTCCTCTCTGACGTCTTTTCACCACGATTGATCAAACCTGGCGAGTCAACTACGTTCCATATCCTCTATTTGCCGCGACAAACTGGTCCTGCACATGCTACAGTGATGCTTCAGACCTCGTTGGGGGACATTCCATACCATGTCCGCGGCCACGGCGTCTTGAACAAGTACCGGATTCAAGAATACACGGCAACGATTCCAGCCGGCGTCCGCTTTGATCCCCTTCTCCATCTACACAATCCATTCGACGAGGTAGCAATGCCAACCAAGTAGTCCCTGACGTTCAGCTCGATCGTAGGATCTCCACATCAAGGAAATCTTCACAACAGAGGACTTTGTCCACATGAGCTTGCCACTCAACACTTCAACGGGTCTTCCCCCTCGCGTCTGGGTTCTCGATCCTCTGGAAACCAAACCCGTCGTGCAACTTCACTTTCTTTCCGCGACGCCGGGCCACTACAACGCTTACGTTCGTATTGAAACGGACCATGACAACTTAATCGTTCCCGTCTACCTGATTGTTCTAGCTGAGGGTCTTCATCTTGACGTCGGTGGCCGTGGACACAGCTCTTCTTCGCTTGACTTTGGCTTTCTTATCCATGACGACGAGGTACTTTCGATTCTCTTATCGACCACGACTTGACGAACTTCAGGAACACAGCATTTCAGTGGATTTTGTAAACACTGCGTCGGTTCCAATCCTTGTCCAAGGTGTCAGTCTGCAAGCGCACGACCATCGCATTGCCGTCGTGATCCAAGGATCCCATTCTGTCGCTCCACGAAGCCGTATCAAGCACGCCATGGTGGTGTCGTATCAAAGCAGCGACACTGGCACGTTTCAGGGCCTATTGACCGTCCATACCAACGACACAGTCTCTGGAGACCTCTCATTGCCCTACTCGGCGACTCGTCTCGTCGGTGGTCTTATTTACTCACCATCCCAAGTCGTGTTTTCGGCTTCTGCCAACAATTCTCTCCATGAAATCATCCTGACCAACTCGTTCTCTGTCCCCGTGGCGCTTGAAGACATTGCAGTGACGGATGCTGCAATTGTAGCGTTGCACAATTTTACCCAAGGAGCTGTGGCTAGCCCTGGCGCATCCTGGCCGCCCATTTTGATCGAACGCCCTCCGTCCCCTCACGACAACATCGTCTGGACAACGAGTTTACTCGTGGAAACGAACATCTCGAGGCATGCCGTCCCAGTCTCAGTGGCCACAAACCTTCTCGTGGTCAATGGAAGCCACCGTCTCGTGCAAAAGTCACAGGCCGAGTTCACCATCGAGTTTGGCAAGACAGCCATGTCTGGTGTCCGTCATGAAGCCATCAACATGACGAATTTGAACCCCGTGGCCATCTCCATCGCCGGCATCGAGTCGAATGATCCATCGATCCAATTGTCCATTGAGCGGATGCAACCCAACTTTGCGGCGTCGATTGAAGCCCATGAGGCAAACCCCGATTCGACCTCTGCTGCTGACGCTGCAACTGGCGAGGACGACCTGTCCAACGAAATACCGCCTGGACACACGCTCACCTTGATCGTTCACGTGACGCCGACGTCACATCCAACGGGCGATCTCTCATTCACAATATTTACCCAGCACGAATCCATCCGCTTCCATGTCCAGTACATTCCCGTCCAAGGAACTGTTGCGCCCACTCGACGCAAGCTCCGCACGAGTCTACCCTTGTTTCCAGGCCGCGGTGAACTCTTACCTCTTGTCCTCGAGAGCACATTTGACCATCCAGTGCCGATTTCTGCGATTCGCGTCTCGGATCGCCGCGTGCAAATCATCAGCCAAGCTGTCGAGGTCGCCCCTCATGGAAAGACAACCGTCGCCCAACTCCTCGTCTCCCCTGCTTATGCTCTTGGATGTGCTAGCCGTGACAAGTTTGCCGACTGCATGTTTCCGCTACCTATCGGGCACAAACCAGCCACCTTGTCCGGGTTTGGAGAACCTGTGACGTCCGCCGACGTTGCCGCGCACTACGACCGAGTCCAGCGCTTGTCCGAGCTTCAGGCTGCCGGACACAACGCGGTCGATATCAAAGTCATGGTTTACACCGACATCGTTGCGATTCCACCAGTGATCATCCGCATGTCGATCGATCGACCTGTTGTCATGACATCCTCCACGGTGGAAATGCCTCTCACGCATGTCAACCAAACGTCGGAGGCATGGGTCTCTGTCATGAACCCATCCAATATCACGATCGACGTCGCGCTCGCCTTGGACAAAGACGACAGCCGTGAATTTTATTCGTGCTTGTCACCCACGAGCAGCCCTAGCCTTGCCGCGAGTTGTCGCCGCGACTGGGAAGCAAATCGATGTTTGTCGTCGCCGGGATTTTTCATCGCTGCTGTCGACAAAGTTGCGTTGCCGCCTGGGGAATCAACGCTCCTGGGTCCAATTGTCTTTGCCCCCAAAGTTGACAAGGAGTACGTCGGTCGACTCTACCTCCGCAATACATTGAGCCACATTGAGCCCATTACGATCCGCGCTCGTGGTGGCCATGGCCGTGCCGTGGTTGTCCAGAATGAACCGATTCTTTCGAGAGGGAAGCCTGAACTGCTGACGATTGCAAACCAAGGAGAACTCCCGTTGGAAATCTTTGGCATCCAGTGCGACCAGTGTCTCGACTGCGACAACAACTCGGTTGGTTTTTGTGTCACTCCAACGACAACGTCGTGGCCAAAGACTCTTGGGCCTGGAGCTGCAACAAGTATCAACATTTCGTACGTCTCGTCGTGCTACGTGAGCCAAGAGCAGGACAAGTTTGTCCTCGCGACGTCGTCCGGAGTTCTGAACGTCACTTTGTTTGGATTTGTAGCCGACCCGACGAAAGAATGCCTCGGTTGGCATCGGTACTCATGGACGTACAAGGGATTTTGCATTCTGCTGTGGTCGCTCTGCGGTGTCGTCACGACGCATATCCTTGTCTACACAATCCAGAGCATTGTTGTGGACTTGAGAGACAATGGAACGACCCCAGAGTGCGATTTTGGTTACCATCCTCGCGCCATGCCGGCCAAGAGCAAGAGTCTAGCCATTCCAATCGACACACCGTTTCCTGAGTCGCTGGAGCGGGAGCTCGATGCACTGGAAGCTGACGTGGTGGAGAGTTTTACGTTTGCACCGATACGCAGCCCTGCGGTGCAACGCCTGTTGAACGAACGAACTGCCAAGGCAAAGCCAGTGGTGAAGAAGAAGAAACCCAAGAAGGATCCTGCCATCGTCGCTGAGCCAGAAATGAACCAGACCATCGATACGCTTCCTCCGTTGATAGTCGAGGAAGAACAAACGACCAAGCATGTGGAAGAACCAGTTACCACGCCGAAGGAAGGTTCACAATCCAAGTACGTTGCTGACAACGACGCTGGTAGCAGCAGCGATAACGACGAGAGAGATCGCGAACGCACAGAGACCATCGCGTCAGATGAAGATGACGACGAGATCGTTGTGATTCGACGTGCTCTGAGCGAACCTCTAAAAGAAACAATTGTCGAGGAGAAGGAAATGGCTTTGGTCGAGGAAACCACCAAAGTTGAGCCAAAGGAAGGGATGCCAACAGAACCTTCAATGGAGCACGATGTCGTGGCATTGGATCCGCCATTAGAAGTCGTGGACGAAGGCTTCGTCTCCAACGACGTGGATGATGAAGCTGACGAAGATGCTGACGTCAACCACGACGCCGCCGATGGGTTAGAAGAACATGGAGATGGTGACATCGAAGCCACCGATGAGCTGAAACAGAGTGGAAATGGCCAAGACGTCGCAGTTGATGACGTGGAGGCAAGCGAAGAGGATGACGATGAGGACGACAGCACCGAGGTGAATTCAGGGGACGACGAGGCAGTGGTCGACAACATTCCAAGAGAACGTTGTGACAACACAATCCTGCTCGAAGAGATCGACCAACTCATGCAAGAAGTGCACAGCGAGCAGTTGGAACTTGCGTCGGCGCATGCGGTGCTGCCAAGTCAAGCCCCACTGGTGAAAGCGCCGCCTGGTTTCAGTCCTGCCGACGCCGATCCCTTGGCCGTGTCACGAACTTATTCGCACATGCAAGAGCAGGCCTTTTGGGAGAGCAATCCGTTCGACGCACCATTGTCACTCTTTGGATCCGCCTACTTCACTGGCAACTCCCCTGGCTTCATCGGGTCGCATCGCTTCTCCAACTTGTCACGACCTGGCACTCGCCTCTTCCAGCACGATAGTGCGAGCCACTTGGCCAGTCTTGGCGGCCAAGAAATTCCATTTGAAACCTCAACAAAGCTATTTCTCGATGACGAAGCAGCGCGAGGGACAACATTTTGGTAAAGTGTTGTCAACATGCCACGTAACTTGTCCAACGACAACAAAAAAATTTGTAATGATGTGGCCAATAATCTCGACTTTTTCGGTAAAAAAACGAGACAAAATATGTCAAAATGTTGGTGTTTGCCCCAAATTTTCAACAAATTGGATAAAATGATACAAATTTTGAAGATAATTACACTAAAATCAGCTGAAATGATACAGAAATAATCAAATATTCCACATTTTGTAGCCCTTTTTTGAGATAAGTCGAAATATAATGATATAAAATGCGGAAGTTTGCCCCAAAGTTCAAACACAACATGCCACAATATGGTGGACATGACACTTGGAAGATAAATTTGCAATGGAAATGCATTTTCTTGCCGCTAGGCTTAGGATATTGTGGCACTGCGAGGCTGTGTGGAGCTTTTGCCCTGCATACACTTGATTCCACGGCATTGCAGCCACCATATTGAGGCAGAAGATGGATAGCTACATCCATTGCTTTGCAATTTCAGTCAAGGAGTTGAGCAATCTGAAGCGCCAACCCACGTCTCTTTAGACGTCTAATATCTTCTACTGTACGTAGTATTCCACAACCCCAACATCGACTCATAAGCGGAAGTCCAAGCCAATGTCCAACACGAATACGAATCGCCAGTTCAGACGATCTGGACATGACAACAATTCAGCAAATGTAGCTCCAGGAGCTGATTTTTGGCTTCCGGGATCCTAGAACCGAGTGACTGCGTCTGCAGAACGACAGGATATTATTCCGAGCTATGGAATAAGGCAACATGACAACAATGCTGGCTCTTCCAGCTCGTTGACAATTGTGAAGCAGCTTGCCAAGAGGCAGCTCGATCGAGCAAGGGTCGAACACATAAACTCGAAAGGGGACGAATTGCACATTGCAATACAATTTTAAAATACTTTCAATATTCCAATTAAAATAGTATAAACTGAAAGCAATTTTTTTATCCAAGATCGAATTTTCTATAACATGTCCCATCCACGTCGCAATAGAAAAAATCAAGCGTCAACCTGGGCAGCTGTATCTGTACGTGTCTACATACAATAAAGCATAGCTTCATATCCCCATCTTCTTCATTTTCCACGCCACCAACCCGGCGCTATGGCCGACCTCTCTTTCACGCAATCGACCAAGTCTTATTTCAATTTTTATTTCAGCGATTGCAATAGTATTGCAATTTCGTTTTAAAATACGACGCTGGGTGGGACATTGCACATGGTTTGCCCCAATTATCCGGATAATTGTCTCGACATTTGATTCGATGTTGGCAAAATGCGTTGAAACGATTCGCATGTGCAATCAAAAGTTATCCGTATAGTCCAACAACACGAACCAAGATGGGTCAAAGTGGAATCTCTTGCGCCATCATCACGCAGCTTTGTCGATCACTAGACGGCTTTCTGTCTCTCTCGTAGATGCTCGTGCTGGGAGACGAAGACGACGCGCGTGTTGGAAGCGACGACGTGAGTATATTGGCCGAGACGTCGGTCCGGACGAAGAACTCGCTCTGGAAGCTCTGTCAGCGCATATCCACGTCAACAGAAGCGCGGTTTTACTCGCTCTTGGCGCAACTGATTGAAAAAGAACAAACACATATGGACCCGTGGCATTCACGCATCTTGACACAGTATACGTTCAATCCCCCGTCGTCCACCCGCCCAATACAAGAAATGCGACACCGACAACCAACAACGTCGATTGAACTCCCACCCCTACCACCGCTCGATTTTTCACCATCGAAACATCGAAAGCGCCCCCGAAGCATGAGCTTTGCGTCCTACGAACGATGGACACAGGATTTCCCCTCGATTCGACCAGGTATGTCGGTCCGCGTCGTGCGCGCCGAACGAACCGAGTCGATTGCACAGTACGTGATCCAAGTCGTGGATCTCCACACCAAAGTGATGTGGGTTGTGCGGAAACGCTTCCGCGAATTGTATGCCTTCCGAAAAGAAATCAAAGCCATGTGCAAAAGCTCACCGTACGGCGATCAACTCAAGTATTTGTTTGACCACTTGCCATTCCCGAGCCGCAGTGTCCACGCCGTCACGTCAGATATTATCCTTCGACGACGACTGGTGTTGGAAACGTTTCTGCGTAACGTGGCAAGCTTATCTCCTGATACCCAGCTCCATGTTGCGATTGTGGGCAAGCTTCAGATGGAATTGTGTTCGGCAGAATTTATCACGCGGCTCTCAACCATTGACACAAGCGATGACACGAACGAACTGAAGTGGCTCGCATTTGATCTCTTCCGGAACATCAACAGTTGCTGCACGATCGAAGGCGACACTTGCCAGCGCTTCCTCCACGTCTTTCGCAACCGATGTGCGATTGTTCAAGCATGCGTTGTCTCGACAACTGTCGACCACCGAGCACTGGCAAAGAAAGCTCTCCAAGATCTCCGTGACGTCACGACTCAAATCCAGCACTATGTCTTGGACACCTTAGAGCCGCAATACCGCCGCGCGATTGCGACTGCCATGTGCGATGGTCATACCATGGAAGAAATTGACGAAGCGATTGAAGAATGCGTCTACGGAACGGTCGAAGACGCTGTCATGGTACCGCTGCAGGAACAAATCCAGTACCTTGTGGAGCTCACGATCGACGCGCGCCTCGAAGCGCAGCTCACGCATCGCATGGAGCACGAACTGTACGGCAAGTCGCAGAGCTTTTTTGGCATCCCGGACGACCTCCAGAGCGAATCCAATTTTGGAAAAGCGTGCTACCACTTGAGCATGATGGAAGAACGCGTGCTGCCTTATGAAAAGCTCAAGGAACTGGTCTTGTCGGCCAACGAGATCTTTTCAGCGTGCGGCGACAAGACGTTTGCGTACATTGGCCATGCCAACTCGGCCATGAACGCCGACGATTTCCTGCCCATTCATATTTATGCCGTCGTCCATAGCGGCCTCAAGCGGCCGTACTTTGCCAAGGAATTCCTCTCGGCGATGATCCATCCGTCGAAAATGCTCGGCGAGACGGGTTACTTTCTCACCATGTTTGAAGCCGCGCTCAAGTATGTTAGCGAGAGCATGTCGTAATCTCATCCTGTTTCGTTTCGTCGTTTCGTGCGCGATTGCTCTGGGAAGAGATGGAGAGATGCAAACCGAGAATGGTGTCGAGCATAATGGATCCATGCAACCCCCAAGCAGTTTTACAATTGCCATGCGCGTCGCACTCGTGTCTGCAGCGATCGTGGCGGCGGCGGTTGTTGCGAATGCTGCAGTCGTCGTTTGGGACAACACGCAGGTTGTCGGCGACGTCGTGGTCGGCGCGGGTCAAAGCGTCGTGCTGCGGAACCGCAACGTCATCCGCGGCCAACTGAGCATTGCTGCCGGTGGCTCGATCGTCGCGGACCCGACGACCGATGTCTACCTCGAGTTTGCCAATTTGGAAATCAACGGCACCCTCGCGATCGGATCGTCGTCGGCGCTCTACACCAAGACAGCGACGCTGGCATTCAATTGCGAATGTCCATCGCGGTACCCAGCGGCCGACGATCGCCGCTACGGCATCAATGTTCGTTCGGGAGGACGACTGCAGCTGTATGGAGCCAAGGGAACAACTTTACCATGGACTCGGCTTGCGGCCAATGCGTTCGAGACGGCCGACTGCATCACGCTTGCGGACGACGTCGCTGCCAAAGGCTGGACGATTGGCGACACGATCGTCATCACGTCGACGGATTTTGATCCATTCCTGACGGAACGCCGCACCATCACGGGCTTCCGCTCGACGTGCGTTGAAATCGACTCGCCGCTGCGGTTTATGCACTACGGCGACTTTGCCCAGGGGGTCGACCAGCGCGCCGAAGTCGGCCTCTTGGACCGCAGCATTCGTCTCGTGGGCTGCACGAACAACGGCAACATTGGCGGCCATGCCAAGTTCAATCCTGGCTTCGCGTCGGCGCAACTTCATGGCGTCGGCGTGCAGTACTTTGGTCAAGGCGACATCATCGGCCGGTATCCGATCCATTTCCACGTCGCGGGGAACGTCGCGGCGACGCAGTCGTTTGTCAACTCGAGCGCCGTCTACGACTCCAACATGCGTGCAATTACAATCCACGGCACGCAGAGCGTCGTCGTCGAGCGCAACGTCGCGTACAACATCACTGGTCATGCAATTTTCCTGGAAGACGGCGCCGAATTCAACAACACATTTCGGCGCAACTTGGTCGCAATGGTGCGGCAGAAAGCGTCCGGCGCCTTTCGCCTCGGCTCCGATGCGCTGGCTGGTCTCTCGGGCTTCTGGATCACCAATGCCGACAATACGTTCCAAGACAACGTCGTCGCTGGCGTCGAAGGCAGCGCATACTGGCTGCACACGCGAGCTCAAGCCAAACTCCTTAGCTTCCGCACCGGGCTCTACCCAAATTTGGCGCCGTACCTTGTCCCGTTCCGCCTCTTCGACGGCAACAGAGCTCATTCTGTCTGGAATGGATTCCGCATCGACAGCGTGGACTTTGACGCGGACGACGAACCAACTCAAGACTACGGCGGTGCAGTCTCCGTGGCGTACCAACCGACCGCGCTGACGCTTTTGTCCAATTTCCTTGTCCACCATGCCCGTCAAGGCGGTTGGTTTCGCATTTTTGAGATTGTCTTAGATAGATGGCAAGTCGCCGACTGCCAAGAAGGTTCGTTGTCTGCATCCTCCTCGTTGACGTCTGCCCGTGTAGGCATTCAATTCTTGACGACGGGCAACACGGCGACGATACCAATCAATGGCACGGTGCGCAATTCCCACTTTGTCGGCAGCTCGTCCAACCGCGGCAATCAATACACGAGTGCATGGCAGAGCGTCAACTACGTCGAAGCGAGGTAGATCGACTGCCACTTATGACGTTTTGTAGCATTGACAACGGCGTTGTGTAGATCGCAGAGCGCCATGCTCTTGACGGACATCAACAAGATGGGCATCACGCTCTACGACGGACCGCACTACATAGAAAACACCGTCTTTGAAAACTACATCTCGTATCCTTGCTTCAATTACTACACGCCGGCATTTGGCGCGCGGGCGTTCAATACGTTCATGATGGCATCCACGACGCGCGTCACCAACGTGAGCTTCATCAACACCGACTACCGATTCTTCATGGGAGACCGCGTGAGCGACGGCGGCAAGACGACGCTCATTCAAGACCAGGACGGTTCTATCTCTGGCCAGCGCGGCGCGGTCGTCCTCCCCGACTGGGACTTCTACTACACGCCAACGTGTATCCGCAATGCGTCGTACGGCCTGGCATGTCCTCAGCGCTACAACAACATTGAGATTGTCCAGGTAAATTGCCGCCGCTGCTGGTGTTTCCGTGCTGACGATAATATTATGCCCGATTAGATTGACGGAGATGCAAACAATGTTGCGAAGTACGGCGAGCTTTATGTCCTCCGCACGGACGTAGACCGCGGCAACCCCGTCGCCCCTGGCTTGTCCTTCCAAGGCCAGTATATTCCAGCTGCCGGCGGGTATCTCTACCACCCGTCGCTGTCGGTGGGGGCGACGTACGCCATGAGTTTCACCAAGAGGACGCCGCAAACTCTCCGCGTAAATCTTGTCAATGGCAAGCGCCTCGACACGCACACGATCGCAGTGTGTTATCCTGCTGGAACAAGAATCACGAGCGTCGTGGATGCGTTGACCGGTCAATCGATTGCCAAAGCTAGCACGCTCAAAGACACCAGTTGCGTCAACTGCTTCTTCTACGACACGACCACGGCAGTCTTGATGCTGCGACTCCAACAGCGCAATGTCCGCGCGAATCCCAACTTTCCATGTCCCGCGACTGGTTGTGAAGGGTTGATCGTCCAAGCATCCAATCTCGGGGCCACCTTGGGCGTGTCCGATTGCACCACGCGCGCCGCGCCGCTCTTGCTTCGTGACAGCGCGTGGATGCAAACGAGTTTCTCCGATTTCGAGTCGTTCAGTTTGAATCTTCCCATCAATCTCGACTGGTGCCGCATCGGCGATCCATGTCTCGAGGCAATCGACGTTGGCAACCGTGAAATTGGCATCTTGGCGTACTCGGATCCGAATTGCAATGGCATTGGGTGCTACTCGTCCAAGTGCCGCTACTGCAAGCTGTCATTCAGTCAGTCCCAGCTTCCATTCTTGCCGTGTCCTTTTGAAACCAAGGCCCCGCAGAAGCCAGTGACAGCTGCGCCAACGACGACGCCCCCAGCATCCCGCGATGCTGCTGCGTGCTCGTCGTTGGTCTCGACTGGTGACACGATTGCTGGCATTTCAGCCATTCCAGACACAACATGCGCAACCTCCAACAATACAACAGGCTGCTTTCTCTCCAAATGCCGCTTCTGCATGGCTCAGTCGACACCACAGTCCCGCATCTACCAGTCATGCAGTGCTGCGCCACCCACATGCGCCGACTTGGTTTCAGACGGCGACAAAAGTGGTGGCGTCTCGGCTGTGACTGATTTGAGCTGTCCGACGAGCACGTTGGCCGGTTGTTTTCGCGACACATGCCGCTTCTGTCAAGTCTACCCGACCAAGCAATCGTGGCATTTCGCTCCGTGCCCAGTGCCAGAGACGACACCAGCGCCAGTGTCGACAACATCGTCACCAACTCAGACTCCTCGACCATCGACCACAATGACAACCGCACGACCAACGACAACGATTGCGACGACAACAGTTCGTCCAACGACCGCAGCGCCATCGCCACCAACCACGACACCAACGCCTGCGATCAAATGTACCGTGTCGCCCGGGGACGCCAACATTGGCCTCAGTGCGTTTTACGACCCGGCTTGCGCTGGAGGCGGCCTTGGATGTTACAGCGGAACGTGTCGCTTTTGCCAAGCAGCTCCAACCACCAAGCCGGCGACGTATATGCCGTGTCCGACTCGGTCGCCTTCCAGCAATACAAAAGACGCTGTCGCGATGGTCCAAGGTACGTTGAGTCATGGAAGTCAGCCTTCTTCCATGTCATTCATGTCCTCCAAGACGTTTGGGGTGGCGATCGCATTAGCGAGCACCGTGGTTGCGCTCGTCGCTCTCTTCATCGCGCGTGGAAATCGTCGCCGGCAACAAAACGCCGCACAAGCTGCCAACCAAAGCGTGTTGACGGACATCCCAGGCGAGTTGCCCGTTGTCGAGGTGCCAGCTCAGAGTATTCTCTAAGAGAAATACATGTCTCCATTGCATTTACTCGATGAGTCACCAAGTGATGGATGCCCCTCGACTACGTCGTTCCCCCTTTCTACGCAACGCCTTCAAGCCTCACTGCCTCCACGAGTTCATTCGACAATTGACATGGCCGTGCGCATTCTGCTCTTCCTGCTCTTCGTAGGCCCCGTGGCTGTCCATGGAACTGTCGAGTGTGATGCGTTGTCAACCTGTGGCTCGGCTTGCTACGACCCGGCGTACGAAGGCTGCTGTGGCGGCACGGTCTACTCGCATTTCCAAGCAGTCCAAGATAGCCAATATGTCCGCCAGCGATGTTGTGCTGGAGTGAATGGGGCGCCGTCGTTTGTAGCCGCCACGTGCCCTCAACGGACTGCGACGCCGATTGCAACCAATTTGATCAAGTCCAAAGTAGACTTGTCGCTGCTGGCCGAGCCGACGACGACTCCGAGTGCTTTAGCACCACCTACGACTACGTTAAGCGCTTTGACTCCCCCAACACTTCTTGCCACTACGACTCAGTCCCCTGCTGCAAGCCCCCCTTCCGCGATAATACCAACAACGACGGCCACGGCTGCAGCTCTACCATCTCCCCCTACGGCCACTCCTGCCGCCATGGCTCCACCACCAACGACCACGACTTCATCCCCATTTCCTCCACCGACTCCCCCGACGCCAACAACCACTTTTGCTGCCTTTCCACCACCGATGACTTACACCACGACTGCATCCCCCACAAGGACGGAGGCGACAATGACCACCACCACGCCTGGAGCTCTCCCTATTGGTTTCCCTCCTACCACTACTTCATTGCCTGCAACTCCCTCTGCTGGCATCTCGCCAACAACGACATCTCCTCCATTTACACCACCATCTCTTCTGACGACGGCAGCCCCTTTCCCGGGAATAACACCCGTAACCACTGTAGCTGCTGCAGCTCCACCCATGGGGGTTCCATCAAGGCCAGAGCCAACGACCACGGCTGCGGCATTGACGCCACCAATTCCTACAACGACGCCAGCTGCCTTGACCCCTCCAAGTGGCACAACAACCACACCACTCACGCCGACAACGACTGCACTTTTTCCCACCACCACTGCTACGCCCCTTATCTCAACGACCACGACCAAACCGCCCACTGGGATGTCCCCCTCAACAACTTCAGCTCCAACGCTTACACAACTTCCACCAGCGATGGTCGGAGCACCAATTAGTGCTCCAACTACAACGACGACTGCGGCCCCAACAACCACGCCGGTGGCGGTCGGAGCAACAACCAGCGCTCCAACCACAACAACGGCACCAACGACTACAGCGACTACGACACCATCTGCAACAACTGCTCGTCCTACTACAACTGCAGCCCCAACGACCACACCAACACCAACAACAGTTGCTCCAACGACTGAAGCGCCAACGACAACTGCAGCCCCAACTACCGAAGCTCCAACAACTGCGGCGCCAACGACACTGGAGCCGACAACTGAAGCGCCAACGACACTGGAGCCGACAACGGAAGCGCCAACGACGACATTGGCATCCCCCACGACGACAGCCCCTCTATCGCGACCGACGCTTCCAGCGGCTGCATCGCATGGCCAAGTGCGATCTTTTGGCTGTCTTGTAGCCCTTGTGGTCGTGGCTCTTGTCGTTTAACTGCATTTATAATCGACTAGAAAGTTCTCGTCAACTGACTCTTTCAGGTCTTTGCGTTTATGGGTCCATATGCGATTTGCCACGATGCTAAAAGCGCTGTTTGTGCTCGCGCTGTTTGCTTCGACTGCTGCCAACACCGTTTCCGTCGACTGTGGCAACTTCATCGCATGCAATGCGACGTGCTTTGATCCTGCGTTTCAAGGCTGCTGCAATGGAACGATCTTTGCGCATTTCAGACCCGTGCGGGGAAATCGCGTTCAGCGTCAGCGCTGCTGCCTCGCCTTGAGCGGGGACTCGTATGTTGCGCCGTACTGCGTGCCTCGGGAACGTCCTCCCCCGCAGCGCAACACAACCATATCGCCAATGCTACGCCCGATCTACGTCATTTTGCTGCCGCCTATCGTTGTCGACGTTGGGAATGCCACCACGAACGACACGATCGTCTATCCCAATGTGAATCTCACGACAGCGGTGCCAGCAACTAGAGCGCCGACAACGACGCTACCAGTTTTGACCATGAGCCCAACAACGACTGAGCCCCCGACGACGACGACGACGACGACGACGACGCCTCCAGCGACAACAACGCAAGCTACATTGGGGCCGACTGTGAGCCCCTCGCAACTGCCAAAATTGACGGCCTACACGCCACAGCAAGTTGCATCTACTGCCGTGTCGAATGGAGCGCTTGTGACGTTGTTTGTTGTGTCCCTCGTGGGCCTTTAAATGAAACGTAACCGAGTTTGCGTTACTGTCGAGTGGTTTGTTGGTTGCGGTGGCGTTTCGAGTGAAAGGTCACAAGACACACTGTCGTCCAGAGTGGCGTCGAAGTTGCAGAGGATAACGACGCCTCTGCGCATGGCAGACTCGTGCGAGATCGACGACGACGTCGTCTTTGACGCGTCGTGGGACGCTCTCTTCTTGGACTCAGCGAGCGAGCCAAGCTCGAAAGCCAACGCAGTCAACACTACCAGCCGACACAAAGAGAGTCCAACTCGGTCGACAACGACAGCCAAGGAGGACAACGTGGTCTCTGCGAGTCCGACAAAGTCTCCAGCAGCGTACCAGCCGCCAGCGCACTCCAAGGCGCCTTCATCTAACCACGAAGCAGACGTGGACCACTTGGATCTTTGGCCAAGTCTGTCCACAACTCCATCCTTTGGATACACGAGTCCAGGAAAGCCACAAGACGAACGTCAGAGCACATCCAAACCAGATTTGACGACAAAATCGACCGCGACGGCCATGGCGGAAGGCTCTACCAGAGCCACGAACGCAATGTCGACCAACGTCGACAGCCTCTCCCCACCACAGAGCACTCGTCGAACGATCGACTCGTTTTCACAAATCGCGCGACGCAAAGTCACTAGCGCAAGGTTCACCGACGTCGAGAGGCTTCCAAGTGCTCCACCGACGGAGCCACCGACATGGCCAAGCCCAGATCTCCTGGAAGCGCTAAGTACCACACAGTCGCCGCCATGCGTGGAACTACCAGCGGCGGCAGTAGATTTCCTCGTCGACTTGAGTGAAACCAACGACGTGGTGACAGCACCGACCGAGTTAGACGACCTGTCACCAACATGCAGCCGTCGACGGGAAGAACGAGACTCGCCAAGGGCAGTGAGCCCAACATATCGCCGCGCTTCGACAAATCCATTTGACGACGACTTGCATGCAGCTCATGTTGACACGAGCGACGATGAAGATGCTGTCGAGCCAGCGACGCTGCTCCAGCCCGCGACGCCTCCAAAGAAACCAACGCTACAACCTCCCATGGCACTCGATCAAGAGCAAACTCCTGTGAGCGCCGACGACGACGAAGTCTCGTGGAAGCAGTTTGTCATGGACGAAGCGCTCATGTCGTCGGTGAAGGAAGCCATGGAGCTGGAAACGTCGCCAGTGTCGACGGACTTGCACGATGAAAACAACTCGAGCCCAGAGCTGACGCCACGTCGTGTGGACGCCACGCCTGGGAAAATCAGCTTGGAAGAGTCGAAGCGGCAAGATTTATGGCACACGCTGCGCCAAGGCTCGATTGCGATCGCTCCCATCAAGCGCAATGCCACCGTCGCCGCGATGGAACCGTCGGCGGTTCTTCCCATCGAGAGCACGCCGCCGTCGCTCACGCTGCTGCATACACTCGATCAAAAACTCGCGTCGTTTGAATCCTACTTGGGAGAGAACAAAGCGCTCAAAACCGACCTCGACAAGGCCAACCAGACCATCGCAGGGCAGGAAACACTCATCAAAGCACTCGAACGAGACGCTCAGGCGTTCCAGGAGACAATCCAAGCGCTACAGCATCAACTAGAAGCAGCGAGAGCGACACAGGAGGCTCAAAACCAAGCAGCGCACGACGTTGCGACGTACGCGGCCAAGTGCTTGCGATGGGAAACCTTTGCACTCGTCCAACGCCAGCGCCGAGACCGCGTTGAGATCCTCTCGACCGTCTGGAGAGCTTGGCTTATGTCTCGTCATGGTGGCCGCACAGCAAAACTACGAGCTGCAGCGCGCTTGGCTCACTTTGCAGCCACAAGACAAGCGGCACAGCAGGATTTACGCCAAGCGTTGCATCATTTACGGCACGCGAGCGCTCTCCAAGTCGGCACGCACGAGGCCAAGCAAGCGCGGCGCATGTCGTTGGAATATCGCCGCCACACCCGCGAGACTGCCGTGCGCTGCGCTCTGCTCTTGCTTGCTGGCTGCTGGCGGCGCCATGAGCAACACGCTCTCCACCATGCGTTCTGCCACTGGAAGTCGACCGACCAAGCGACTACCGCCAAGCGAAACGCACTCGACCGCGGCTGTGCCAAGCTCCAGACATGGCACAGTCTCTTCTGGACGGCCAAGAAGCGCCTCGCGCTCGTCCGGTGGCGACACTACATGACAACCGCCAGCGACTTTGCGCTCGTGGCGTCGGCGGCCATGCAGAAAGACGACTTTGAGCAGGCGAAAGCGTGCATTTTTGACCTCACCAAGACAACGTCCCAGTTGAAAGAGGCGAACGCAGCGCTGTCCATCCAAGTGGCAGCGCACGACGAGACGCTCCACCAGCTTCGAACGGAGCTCCAGCTGACCAAACATGGCTTCGTCGCGACGATACTGCGCCGACTGGACATTGAAAGCGCCCGCGGATGGTTTCACGCGTGGCGCGAGTCGATCCAAGTCGAGAAAGCGACGAAATCCATCCAAGCGACCGTGTGCGAGCTCGAGATGCAGCTCGACGAGCGCGAGCGGTTTACAAAGTCGCTCGACGCATACAACAAAGTGCTCCAAGCCGACTTGGACAGGTTCCAGTACGTGACGCAAGACACGAGGCTGGCCGTCGACGTGCTCACCAAGAAGCTGCTCCGTGAAGAAGCAAAGAGCGTCGCGCTGGCCGCCGAACGCGCCGCGCTGGACGCACAATTTCAAGCGCTCTGTTGGATCGACGGCGTGCCCGGTGACACGGACGACGACAACCAACCGCTCGAGTGTCCTCTTGAGGTACTCCACGTGAGCAAAGTGTGGATGGTCGACCGACTCGCCCAAGTGTTTGCGATCCACGCCGACAAAGTCGTCCAAGCGAACGCCGCGCCAGTCTACGTCATGTCGTGGGAAAACTGCTTTGAGCTCGTCCAGTCGACGTTGAGTCATGCCACCAGCTCGCCGCCGCCGCCGCTGTCGACTGGAGCCACTGCTGGAAACGAAAGCAACCAAACCAATCTCTCAGACGGCATGGATATGCTCTCGCAGCTCGAATCGTTCTTTCCACCGCCGCCCATTACGTTCCGGGCGTTCATGACGGGCGTCGCGGCCTTTTTGAGCCACATGCATGAACAAACAACCGACGAGAACGTCCGAGCCAGCATCGCCAACTTCTGGCGAGCTCTTCTCGACTCGACGGGAGACGACTCGACGGTCAATGCGGCGGCGGCCGTGGCGTCGGCGACGTCCTGGACGCGGAAGAACCAACTGAGCGATGAAATTCTCCAAAACCAGGAAAAACTCCTCGCCGTCTTGGAGCATGAGACGGCCGTCGTCGAGCGCGCTGTCTTGGACAAAGCGTCCCTCAAGCACACGTACTCTAGCGATCCGTTGGCGGCGCTGGAAACGCCACAGCCGCCGCAACAGACGCCCGTCCTTGTCGATTGCAACTGGCTCGACCTGCCGCAAGTCCGCGATCTCATCATGTCGTACGAACTGCCGCTCGCACAGCTCTACGCCAAGTACGCTGTGAACCATCCATCGCTCTTGCCGCCGCCACAAAACGCCTTTGAGCGGCATCTCGACGCCGTCCGACAGCGAGCCATGGCGCCAGGGACGGCCCACGTCGCACTCACGCTGCAGGGCGTGCTCAAACTCTTTGAAGATCTCACACTTTTCCCGACGGTGTTTCCCCCTGAAGTCGTTGCGCGGCTCTTCATTGACGTCGCCAACGCCACCGACAGCTCAACGTCGTCGTCGCCGCCGCCGACGCTGTCGTTTCCAGGCTTTATCAAACTCTTTGGCTCGTGCATCTTGACGACATTTGAAAACCACTCGCCGCCACTCGCCATGTCGATCCGCGAGCGACTCCATACGTTCTTGAGCGATGTCCATTGCTTAACCACGACGGCCGTGCGTCCTGCCAAGCCTTGCGTCGTCGGCCAAGAGCTCGAAGCGATCCTGTGGCCGCTCTTTGAGTACTATTCGTCTGGCGGCGGCGGTGGCGGCCATGACTTGGACGAGACTCGGTTGACAATGACGTCGATGAAATTTTGCTGCTTCATGCATGAAATCGCCGGCATGGACAAGGAAAGAGGCCGTGCGAATGCCGAGCTGATGTTTCGCAAAGCCGTGCGCGTCAGTCGCGGCACATCGCTGGCGTTCCGCATGGTCTTTGACGAGTTCTACATGGGCATCTACTACATGCATCAACTGCGCGACTCGACGAAACGCTACGACACTCCCGGCGACGCCCTCCGTGAGTGGATGCAACAACTTTAAAAAAATCCAACCGATCTCTCTCGTCCATTCACTTTAGCTACGATCCACCACCACACGTTGACTCTAATGAACTGGAGCCATGAAGAAGGGCGAGGCTCGCTGTAGCTTGGCAGAAGAGATGGAAGGAGACAGAAAGTAGAGGCAGCCTGGCGGCGGTGGCAAAGACATCCATGGCGATCCTTGCTGGTGTCGCCGCGAAAAGACAAAGCCAGCGGACGGAACGCACGTCGAAAGTGACGAGAAGGATCAACGAATGGACAGCAGCGAGTTGATCTAGGAGCTGTTTGTCGGCTTGACTCGAATCGTACGATAGCCTTTAGATGACGGCATGGAGAGCCCGATGGAAAACCATGGGGACGACCGCGGTGTGGCGCGATTTTTCCGCGCATTCGCATTGAACTTTGCTAGATAAACCATGAGGAGTCGAGTCGTTGGTCGAGGACGTACCAACGTGGGCAAAGAAGAGAGCGTGCTCGTCGTCCGAGAGCGTTTGGTGGTGTTTGGCGTAGATGTGATAGAAGAGAGAGAGCAGAGCTAGCGCGGCCATCGTCGCCAACGCGATCACGCCGTCGTCGCGTTGGCAAAACAAGACGGAGACGATCGTCAACCCAAAGACGGCCATGGAAAACACCGCGCCGGGGATTCCAACCGGACTCATGTACAACCGCGGCATGTGCTTGTGGTGGCGGCGCAAGTAGACAAAGCCAGCGCACTGCGCAATGTACGCGAGCAAGCCAAAGATCAAGCAGACGTCAAAGAACGTCGAGTTGCCAGAGTCGGCAAAGACCAGCGCGACGCACATGGCCGACGTGACGACGAGCAGCGCGACGAGAGCATTCACGTTCGTCTCGAGACGAGGATGCACGTCGGCCAACTTGGACGGAATCAATTTCGACTGAGCCATCGCGACGACGATGTTGCTGGCGGGTAGCACGAGAGCCGTCGTGGAGCCGACGAGGGTCGGGAGCGACAGCAACGTTGCGGACGCATCCGTGATGTTGAAAGCGGCCGTGAAGACGCCGTTCAGGACGGCAGGGACGGCGGCGGTCACTTGAATCCCAGGCGGCGACGAAATCGACGTCAGAAAGATGCACAGCGCGGTCGCAAGGAGCGTCCACATGGCTGCGACTTGGCCTTTCGAGATCAAGCGCTTGGGATCCGTGACGTCGTTGCCAAGCGTCGTGAGCGCTTCGATGCCGCTAAACATCCACGTCGCTTGCGGCAGGACGGCCAAAAACTCGAGAAAGCCGCCGACAATCATAAAGTCCGTGCCGCCAGCGTACTCCATCGTGTTGGTCGTCGTCACGGCGCTAAAGGCGTAGAGGAAGAGAACCACTGCAATCAACATGGCAAAGGCAACGATATACCGCCAGAAGACGCGTCCACCGAGGATGACGACGCCAAACGACAAGACTTGGTTCATGAGGCATACGAGTGGAGTGTACGGCGCCAGAGCAGGCCATTGTGCAGCGAGGATTTGAGCAATCACGATGCTGTTGGTCGTCAAGAAGAGCGCGTACTCGAGGAGTTCACAGCAGCCAGCCACGTAGCCAAAGTAAAAGCCGAGCGTGCAGCGGGCGAGGCCATAGACGCCACCACGGAACGCGACGACGCTCGCCACTTCGGCAATCGAAAACACCATGCACAGATACGCCATGCCGATCAAAAAGACGCCCATGCCGTAGCTCAGCGTGCCGGCCACAAGCCCAGCATTCCACGCAAACATTTGACCGCCGATCGCCGTCACGACGCCAAGTGCCCACACTTCAAACGCACGCGACGACTTGTTGCGGGACTCGGCCATCTCAAACTTTATTCACGCTGCATGCATCCAGCGTTTCACTCGTATCTACCTTTAAATAGCTCCAACCTCCTGTCCAGAAGCGTCCTGAAAGCACAGGAAGAGCGGTGTCTAGGAGCTCGAGGGATAGCGCGCTGCTACACCGACGTCACCGATCGGTTGACAACATTTTGGCCGCTTTTGACTCGAAACGAGGAAAGACACGCCGTCGAAGAAGCGGCAAAATGTAATCGATTCAAACGATGCGCTCTTGTTGTGTGTTTGCCGCTCTTTCTGTCGTCGTCTACGTGATCGTGGATGGCCAGACGCTGGACGGCCTCACAGTGATACTCGACGGTCTCGTGGTCGACGGCTTGACTGTCGAGGTTTTGAATTGAAATTTCCGACGGATTTTTTCGGCGGTCGGTCCAAACGACTTCCGCGTCCGCGACTGCTTCTTCTTGGCTCTCTCGTTGAATTTCGCTACAGATCGATGAGACTCTCCGCAAGGTTGCAAACGAACGTACCGACGTGGGCAAAGAACAAAGCGTGCTCTTCATCCGACAATGTTTGATTCTTCTTGGCATAGAGGTAGTAGAACGCAGAGAGGACGGCCAACGCGGCGATCGTTGCAACGAGCACGGTGTAGTCGTCGCCTTGGCAAAAGAAGAGCGAGATGATCGTCAAGGTAAAGACCGCCATGGCAAAGACGGCGCCTGGAACCCCCACGGGGCTCACAAACGAACGCTCCATGTGCTTGTGGCGCCGCCGCAAGTAGAGAAACCCAGCGCACTGCGCAATGTACGCGAGCAACCCAAAGACCATGCACACGTTAAAGAACGTCAGGTTGCCAGAGTTGGCGTACAGAAGCAGCAAGCTCATGGCCGACGTGACGGCCAAGAGAGCGGCCAGTGCATTCACATTGGTCTCGAGTCGACGATGCCGCTCGCCCAACTTGAGCGGCAACAACTTGGATTGCGCCATTGCCACCATGATGTTGCCAGCGGCTAAAACGAGACCGATCGTGGATGCGACGAGCGTTGGCAGCGTGAGCATGGTGGCGGATGCGTCGGTGATGCCGAGAGCGGCGGTGAAGACTCCGTTCATGACGCCAGTGGCAAAGGGAAGAGTTTCAATGCCAGGAGGTGACCAAATGGCCGTCACATACGTGCAGTAACTCGTGACGAGGATTGTCACCATGCTGGCGACTTGGCCTTTCGGGATCACCCGCTTTGGATCTGTCAAGTCGCTGCCCAACGTATTGAGGCCCTCGATGCCGCTAAAGAGCCACGTCGATTGCGGCAGCGCCGTCACAAACAATGGAAATCCATCAAAGATCGCAAAGTCCATGCCGCCAGAGTAGACCGCCGGGTTGGCCACCGTCATGGCGCTGAGATAGTAGAGCAGGAGAATCGCAAGCCCAACCACGGCGAGAAGAACGACGATGCGCCAGAAGATGCGGCCACCAAACATGACAAAACCAAACGAGAAAGCTTGCGTGAGGAGGCAGAGCAGCGCTGTGTATGGAGCGAGGTCGGGCCACTGCGCCGCGAGGGTTTGAGCCACCATCATGCAGTTGACCGTCGCGAAGAGCGAATACTCGAGGAGTTCACAGCAACCGACGATAAAACCAGAGTAAAAGCCGAGCGTGCAGCGCGCCAGGCCATACGCGCCGCCACGGAACGCCACCACACCCGACACTTCAGCGATTGAGAACACCATGCAGAGATAGGCGAGGCCCATGACGAAAACGCCAATGCCAAAGCTGACCGTGCCCGCAAAGAGGCCGACGTTCCATGCAAACATTTGACCGGCCGTGACTGTCATCACCCCAAGAGCCCACACTTGAAACGCGCTCGACGCTTTCCTGCACGACACGGCGATCATGGCAAAGAGGTCGGCAGTGGCCTCGAGACGGTCAACTGTTACGTGCTGCCGTAGCTTTAAATAGCTCAAACCATTGCATCGTTGTTTCCGACGGCCGTCAAGGCGCACACGACAGACTTTAAAAAGCTGCTCTTGGTTGCTCATGGAGATATATCCAACTCGTCGTAGCGACGACGAGAATGCAATTGCTTAGCAACTGAAGCGACCCTGTCGACAAACGAAAGCGCCTTGCTTGGTCGTCCCCCCCACCAACTCTCCACGAAATCGTCGGTTAGCTCTATATCTCGATCTCCTCCAAAAGCAGCCAAAACACGGTGCATTCCAGTCGATGCTGTTCTCGCATCAGCAGGCAGACCGAGAGCCGTCGCGAGACTAGCGAGCCTACATACTCCTCGGGAAAACGCACTTTCGTCGTTTTTCTTGGGGTTGCAAGGCTGCTCATGCTGTCTTTTCGTACTGAAGTGTCGGGTTTGCCTCTTGTGCATCCTTGAACACGACTGCGGATGATGTAAATTGTATTTGTACGCCGTGAATCTTCTAGGAGGATCCCAGTCGATTGTAGTTTGACACTTTACGCTAGAAACACACAAGACGAGTCTAGAAAGCTGGCATTGACTTTTTCATCTCGTGCTCGTTCAGAGAACGCGGCGTGAATTGAGCCAGAGACTACTCTAGCTCCATGCCATGGATGGGTCGAGGATGACGAGAAATCGACTCGACAACGACCTCTGCTATCGACGGATTCGGCTCCAATTCGACTTGGACTGCTGAGGATTTTGAAAGCAAGTCGACAAGTCAGTAGGAGTTGCTTGTTGGTTTGACTTGAATCTTTCGGATGACGCGGTGGCCGGTCGAGAAGAGACCGACAAAGTGCCACGTCGACGCACTCGTCGACGTGGCTTGGGATTGTTTGGTCTTTTCGTTGAATTTAGCTAGACAACGATTGAGACAATTGTCATTTGCAAGTCGAGACGTACCAACATGCGCAAAGAAGAGAGCGTGCTCGTCGTCGGACAATGTCTGTCGGTGCTTGGCGTAGATGTGATAGTGCGCAGCGAGCACGACGACGATCGCGGTCGTCCCGATGAGCACAATGTAGTCGTCGTCTTGGCAAAACAAGACCGAGATCATGCAAAGCCCAAAGACGATCATCGCAAAGACAGCTCCTGGAATGCCGACAGGATTGACAAACGAACGCTTCATGTGGTGGTGGTGTCGCCGCAAGTAGACAAAGCCAGCGCATTGGGCACTGTACGAAAACAAACCAAACACGAGCGACATACTGTATGCGATCGAACTGAAGAGCTCCGTGTAGAGAAAGACCGGGCATATAACAGAGCTGACGGCAAAGATCACAAGCAATGCATTCGTGTTCGTGTGGAGCCGAGGATGGACCGTGGCCAGCTTGGACGGCATCAACTTGGACTGTGCCATCGCGACGAGAATGTTACTCGCTGGAAGTGCAAATGTCGCCGCTGTGAACAACACGGACGGCAGTGTAAGCACCGTCCCGTGGCGTCTGAAATGCTGAACGCGGTTGAAAAGACGCCGTTCATGACAGCCACGGTGGTGGCGACATTGATGCCCCCAGGTGGCATGCAAATGGCGACGGCAAACGTACAACAAGCCTAACAGCAAGGCAGGCCAGAGTCCAGAGAGGATTTGAGAGACAAGGATGCTGTTGCTCGCCGCGAAGAGCGAGTACTCGAGCAGTTCACAGCAGCCCACCATGAAACCAAAGTAAAAGCCAAGCGTGCAACGAGCAAGGCCATACACGCCACCGCGAAACGCAACGACGCTCGCAACTTCGGCAGTCGACAACACCATGCAGAGATACGCCATCCCGATGACAAAGACGCCAAGGCCGTAGCTGATCGTGCCGGCAACGAGCCCGACATTCCATGCAAACAACTGACCGCCAATGACAGTCACGACTCCATACGCCCACACTTCCAACACACTCGACGACTTGTTTGCGGTTGTGCCCATGGCAGAGCCTTTGGTTGATAAGGACCACGAAGAACAAACCGCTTGCGTTTCATGTTGTCTTTAAATAGCTCGTTGCGTTGTCACGACAGCTACGACGACAGCTAGGACGGAAGGCTGTTGGATGGTTTGACGCGAATCTTGCGGTGGATTTTCGTCGTGGAAGGGAAGAGCCCGATGGAGAACCACGACGCGGATCCCGTCTTTGAATTCGGGTTCTTCGACCTTGCATTGAACTTGGCTAGACAAAAAGATTGAATGGAGCAGCATCCTTCACGTCCAGGACGTACCAACATGAGCAAAGAAGAGCGCACGTTCGTCGTCCGACAATGTTTGGTGACTCTTGGCAAAGACGTGGTAGTATGCAGTGAGGAGCACAAGCGTGGTTGCGGTCGCGACGATGGCGCTGTAGCCATCCCCTTGGAAAAACAAAACCGAGACGATGCTCGTGCCAAACACCGCCATCGCAAACACGGCGCCAGGAATCCCAACGGGACTCACATACAAGCGCGTCATGTGCTTGTGGTGTCGGCGCAAGTAGACAAAGCCAGCGCACTGCGCAATGTACGAGAGCAAACAACAGACCAAACACACATTGTAGAACCAACCGACGTGACTGCCGGCGTAGAAGAGGACAAAGCAAAAGCCAGTCGTGACGACCATGAGGGCTGCTGGTGCGTTCACGTTTGTGCCATATCGAGGATGGCATTCAGCCAACTTGATCGGCAACAACTTGGACTCTGCCATGGCCACCAAGATGTTGTTGGCTGGAAGAATAAGAGTCGCATTGGATGCGATCGTGGCGGGAAGGGAAAAAAGTCGCGACGATGCCTCGGGGAGGTTGAAAGCTGCAGAGAATCCGCCGGTCATGGAGCCGTAGACTGCCGGCAAGGCTTCAACACCAGGAGGCAACGAGATCGTCGTGATAAAAGTGCAGCAAGCTGTCGCAAGAAGAGTACACATGGCGGTGACTTGGCCTTTTGGAGTCAATCGCTTGGGGTCGGTCAAGTCATTGCCCAAAGTGTTGAGGGCTTCGATGCCACTAAACATCCACGTGGCATGCGGAAGCACAGCTATAAACGCGGGAAGTCCACCGACAAAGGCGTAGTCCATGCCTCCACCGTACTCCTTGACGTTGGCGAGACTCCACGCGCTGAAAAAGTAGAGGAACAATATCATGAAGGTCACAATGACAAGGACCACCGTGTACCGCCACAAGATCCGTCTGCCCAGCAAGAAGACAGTGTACGACACGGTTTGGTTGACGAGGCAGATGACGGGCGTGTATGGACGAACACTTGGCCATTGATCTACAATGAGTGCGGCCAAAGCGATGCTGCTGGCTGTCACGAGGAGAGCATATTCAAGTAGTTCACAACAACCAGCCATGTAGCCAAAGTAAAACCCGAGCGTACAACGAGCGAGGCCGTACACGCCGCCATGAAACGCAACGACACTAGCGACTTCGGCAATTGAAAACACCATGCAGAGATGCGTCATCCCAATGACGAAGACGGCAAGGCCATAACTGATCGTGCCGGCAACGAACCCGAAATTCCACGCCACCGTTTGACCTCCAATGACAAGGGCAATTCCAAGTGCCCACACTTCAAACGCACTCGACGACTTGTTGGAGAGCATGTCTTGGCTTTAACGTCGACTCGTACGTTTGGTTGCTGGTCTGTGCAAGCAGCTATAAAAAGCGCAACGCAGTTGTTGGCTTTAAATAGATCGGTGCTTTATCTTCACTGTGCAAAATCTTTTTTCGTCCACAAGTTGTCCAGGAGCAGCGCTCCACCATTGGTGGTTGCCCAGCTTTGTAGTCACTTCCATGCATTTTGGGGACGATTTTATAGTAACAATATAGAATAGATAGAGCCAACTTGGTTAATCTTGGCCGTGGCGCTGCGATCTGCGGTTGTTTCACCGTTTCAACAGTCCTATTCATGCGTACAACGCTGGCTGGTAGAAGCTACAGGCCTCTCCGTGTTGGTGGAACGCACAGCGATCGTTGGAAGGCCATGGATTTCAAAAGCTGCTCGTCGGTTTGACTCGAATCTTCCGCAGGACTCTGGGATTTGTGAAGAGCCCGATGGAGAGCCACGTGGATGTCCTTGACGTCGAATTGGGTTTCCTTGCTTTCACATTAAACTTGGCTAGACATCCAAGCGATGTCAGTGGAGAAGCGGCGGTGTTCGACACGTACCTGCATGTGCAAAGAAGAGAGCGCGCTCGTCGTTCGATAAGGTTTGATGATGTTTGGCGTAGCAATGATAATAGATAGTGAGGAGGACGAGAATGCTAATGCTGCCGACGAGCACAATGTAGTCGTCGTCTTGGCAAAATCAAAGCGAGACGAGCGTCAAGCAAAACACAACGACAGCGTAGACAGCTCCTGGGATGCCCACTGGACTGACAAACAAGCGCTTCATGTGCTTGTGGTTGCGTCGCAAGTAGATAAAACCGGCGCATTGAGCGACGTAAGCGAGGAGACCAAAGACCATGCTGATGCCGTAGAGCACGAGACCGACGTCTTCGTTGTAGAGAAACAAAGGGCAGAGCGCAGAGCTGACGAGAAAGATGGCCAACAACGCGTTGGCGTTCGAGTGGAATCGACGATGGCTCTTGGTCAAGTTTGATGGCATCAACTTGGATTGAGCCATTGCGACCAAGATGTTGCTAGCTGGAAGGGCAAACACAGTCGCGGAAAACAGCACGGCTGGAAACGAGAGCACCGTCGCGGATTCTTCCGACACGTTGAGCGCTGCCGAGAACGCGCCGTTCATGATCGCAGAGACGGACGCGACGTTGATCCCCCCTGGGGGCATGCAAATGGCAGTCATATAAGTACAAAACGCAGTAGCGAGCAAAGTGCACATGACAGTGACTTGGCCCTTTGGGATCATTCGCTTCGGGTCCGTCACGTTGCCGCCCAGCGTGCTGAGAGACTCGATGCCACTAAACATCCACGTTGCAAGAGGAAGCACGGCAAAAAACTCGGCAAAGCCGCCGACAAACGCGCTGTCGATGCCTCCAGTGTCGACCGCCGCGCTGCCAAATGTCACGGCGCTGAAATAGTAAAGAAATAACACCATGAAAAACGCCGCAGCAAAGAAACGAGACGACTTGGTTGATACAGCAGAGCCACGGGGCGTAGGGAACTAGACTTGGCCTGCATTCCGTCATGATATTTGCCACGCCGACTGTGTTGATCGTCACGAACAGCGTATACTCGAGGAGTTCACAGCAGCCGACGGTAAAGCCACAGTAGAACCAACGAGCCAGGCCATAGGCACAACCACGAAACGCGACCACACTTGTGACTTCAGCAATCGAAAACACCATGCAGAGATACGCCAAGCCCATGACCGCCACACCAAGCTGATCGTCCCAGCCACGAGACCCCAATTCCACCCAAAGAGCTGCCCGCCGACACCAATGACGATGCCAAGTGCCCACACTTCAAACGCGCTTGAACACTTGATCGAAGACTCACTGGCCATCTTGAAACTCGCCAAAGACTTCCAGATTGAGACCACTCAACGTGACACAGCTCGACGTCGGTGGGGTTTAAAATAGCAACCTCTTCAGCCATGAAACGCCATCACTCTTACACACCAAAAGCTCCAATTCGGCTCACCGCGGCATTCGCAAAGGGCCATGGAATCAAATGCGCAAGAAAAGTCTATGGATGTTCCAAACCAGGTCATATGACAGCTGCCCATAGTGCTAGACAGCGCATACAATGCAATAAACTCGGCAAAGCCATGCCATGAGCTAATTGACTGCATGTGCCTTGTTGAGTGGCTACACACAAGACAGCGTTTGTTATTGCGATAAAATTGAAGTTCACTTGATAGAGACGACGTCATATTCCCACGACAAGTTAGCCTGCTGCGTACATGTCGATTCAGGCCGCGGTGAGATTCATGGAGAGAGGCTTGGACGATCCAAAGAGGCAAGTGATGTGCCGTTCGTAGGGTTGATGCAAATCTTGCAAAAGGCTCGTGGGTTCCTTGCGGAGAATGATCTGAGGGAGAGCCAAGGCGCGAGTCGATTTCTCGACTTGGGTTCCTTTCGGTTGTGATTGTACTTGGCGATGTGACATTCGTCAAGGTGGGGAACACTTAATAACGTGAGCAAAGAGCAGGGAATATTCGTCGGGTGAATATTTTTCGCGGTGCTTGAAATGATCGTATGACGAGAGGAGATCGACCACGGCTGCGCTTGCAATGAGTGCAATGGAGTCGTCGCCTTGGAAAAACAAGGTTGAAATGATGCTCAAGCCAAAGACGGAAAAGACGGCACTGACAAACAAGGGCTTGATATGCGCGTGGTTGCGACGCAAGTAGATAAAACCAGAGCACTAAGACAGCGCCAAAGGAATACGTCTGGTTGACAAGCCAGAGGAGCGGTGTGTAGTTGGTCAGACTGGGCCATCTCGTCGTGAAGATTTGGGAGAGCAAGGGGTTGCTCGTCGTGATGAAGGGCGTGTACTTGATGACGCCGCCATGTCGTGCAAGATTCGACGAAAATAGATGATCGAGTCGTTTCAAGGCGGTTTGGGATTTATGGGCTTGGCCAGACTTTTCACGGGCTCCAATGTCAAGAATAAAATTCAAGCGTGCACTGCCTTGGAGGACAGACAGGGCAAAGGCTCCACTGCTTCAGTACAGTCTCGCGATTCATACCCAACAACAAAATTATGTTCCTTGATGACCCGCTTGTGTGCTCTCGCTCGCGAAATTGTCTTGTGAAAGTTGCCGCTAAAGTTGCCCGATCGTCGTCGCTTTGGTGTTGAAAATTTCAGGAAACACCGGCGGCGGGTTGGACTCGAATGTTGCGAAGAGCGTTGCTGCTCGTGGGGGAGACGAGTCCGATGTACCTCCACGTCGCCTTTGTGAGTAGTTTCAAGCTTGATTTTTGCTTCGGCTTAACGTTGAACTTGGCTACGAGACAAATGATCTCAATGGAGGCAAAAAGTCGGCGTGACGTACCAACGTGGGCAAAGAGGAAAGCGTGTTCGTCGGGGGAAATCGTTTGGCGATGCTTGGCAAAAAGATGATAATAGATGGAGAGGAGTACTAGGATGGCTGTGCTTGCAGTGAGAACGACGTAGTGATCTTCTTGACAAAATACAACAAACATGCCACTGAGACCAAAGACAGCCATGGCAAACACAGCTCCAGGAATTCCTACGGGGCTTACAAACAAACGCTTCATGCGCTTGTGCCGACGACGCAAGTAAATAAAGCTTGCGCATTGCACGATGTACGCAATGAAGCCAAAGACGATGCAGATATTGTAGATCGTCATGTTGACGTTGGCGTCATAGAGCAGCCAAAAGCACATGCCAGAACTGACCGCCAAGATGACGAGCCGTGCGTTCACATTCGTTTCCAAGCGAGGATGACTCTTGGCCAACATGGACGGCATGAGCTTGGATTGTGCCATCGCGACCAAGATATTGCTAGCTGCCAATCCAAAACAAATCGTCATCGACAGAGTTGAAGGTAGCATAAGCAAGCTCGACGTCGCGTCTGAAATGTTGAAAGCTGCTGTGAATCCACCGTTCATCGTAGCAACGACAGACGGGAGACCAAGAGCTCCAGGAGGCAGTGAAATGGATGTAATGTAATTACACCACGACAGGACAAGCAGTGTGCACATACTTGCGACTTGGCCTCTTGGAATCAAATGCTTGGGATCGGTGACGTCGTTGCTGAGTGTGCTGAGTGACTCGATGCCACTAAACATCCACGAAGCTTGAGGAAGCACAGCCAAGAACTGGGGAAATCCACCGTGGCACGCATTGTCCATGCCACCAGAGTACGTTGCCATGTCGGCATAACTCATTGCGCTGAAGTAATAGAGGAATAGGATCATCGCGACGACAATGGCCACGACAACGATGACTCTCCAGAAGAGCCGCCCACCGATCAAGACAACCCCAAAGGTTATCGTTTGGTTGATAAGCCAGATCAACGGCGTGTACGGCAGCAATGCTGGCCACCGATTCGAGAGAATTTGAGATATTGTGAGGTTGCCTGTCGTCACGAAGAGCGTGTACTCGAGTAGTTCGCAGCAGCCAGCCAGGAAGCCAAAGTAAAAGCCAACCGTGCAACGGGCGAGGCCATAGACACCTCCTGGAAATGAAATCACGCTCGAGACTTCCGCAATCGACAGCACCATGCAGAGATAAGCCATGCCCATGAGGACGACACCCATGCCGTAGCTGACAGTCCCCGCGACGAGACCAGTGTTCCACGCAAAGGACTGACCACCGATCACAGCGACAAATCCAAACGCCCACACTTGACTCACTCGCGAAGACTTCCATGTCCGCGGCGTACTCATTGTTCCTCTCGGGGGAACACGGCTAAAATAGATCACAATGGCGAGTCGTCGGTTTCAGAATCGGTTTCATTGCACTCTGGTCATCTTGTCTAGCGTCACTGCGGTGCATTCCCCGATCCCCCCAGTCGACAAATATACTTCAGCCATCACCGTGTTGTATCTTGTCGTGTCGAGGAAAGGGTCAAGATGTCAAATGCAGATGATCGACTTGTTGGTCGACTGGCTAGCCCTGGTTCTCTCTTGCATGGTGAAAAACTGGGAGAACCAGCCGACAAATACGTTTCCCATGCCACCAGCATAGGCTGCCAAGTTGTCCCTAGTCGACCTCACGAGTAGGCTGGTTAACAAGCCAAAGGAGCGCGGTGTACGCAACGAGACAAGGCCGCTGGGTCGATAAGATTTGGGATAAAGTTGGTCGTGGCATTAAAGACAAAATACTGGAGGAGTTGACAGCAACCAGCCATGAAGTCAAAATAAAAGTAACCCAGTGTGCAGCGAGCAAGGCCATAGACGCCGCCTGGAAATGAGATCATGCTTGCAACTTCACCAATCGAAAGCACTGTGCAAAGATAAACGCCAAACCCACGAGGACGACACCATTTCCGTAGCTGATCGTTCTCGCCACGAGGCCAGCATTCCTTGCAAACGACAGATTTCCCATCACGGCAATCACGCCAAGTGCCCGCACTTCAAATGCACTCGACACCACTCATGAACGGATCGATACAAAACGAGCGTTTCGTGACACCCTAAACTGCATGGAGCAGTGAAACATTCCTCAGTCTTGGTGAGATGGATGGTCATCCTTGTTCACTCTGCCAAGGCTCATTCACCGCCCGTAGGCTAGATATAGAGCAAAACAAGGATGCTGGTGGTGGTCAAGCAGTAGGGCATTCCCCCCCGTCAGGACAATCTCTATCAATAGAGTTTAGCCCCAAGAGGGGGGGAAACAACAACAGGACCACCGTCACCCTCCATGACGTCTTCGCCAGTGGCATAGCTTGAGCTTGATGGTGTTCCAGAGGTAGTTTGTCAGTTTCACAGAGGGAGGCATCACCAGCGCAGAGATACAACACGACAGACGTGTATATTGTAACGTTAGGTGAGTTCCTTCAGATCCGAAGGGCGTCGTTGGGGTTGATGTCGCTCCACCCTGTCATCTCCGTGTCTGCGAGTCGGAAGTCGCCGTCCATTTCAAGACAATTGTGGATGGCGTAGAGGAATTGTTTCCGACAGATATCGTCCGACGAGTATTTTGGCAGCAGGAGGGCAAAGAAGCACGTGTGGGACTTGGGAAGCGAGTCGTCGGGATTTTGCGTCATGCCTTCGCCTGACGCGGCTTGGATTTTAAACTTTTGGCCAAAGGTTTGCTGGTCCATCGGCAGTCGCGACCGCGCCGAGACAAATCGAAGGAAGGCCACTCTGTCCTCTTGGCTCATACCATGCAGGACGCGCCAGAATCTCTGGACAAAGGCGTCGTCGGCGCTCACGTCTTCGTCGTACTCTGTGTTGGCTTGGAGAAGCGTCACATCGACATCGGCGCGGCCACATATTCGCGTTTCCAGCTCGTCCGCCGTGTACAATGCGATGGCATTCGCAGGTATAATGGTACACAAACCTTGTTTGATCGCTTCGATAGCAGCTTTACCTTCCGAGAGTCTTGTCGTGATGACTCGCTCCACGTACTCGGCGACATTGTCGGCGGTCACGGCGATGTTATGGCCGTCCGGGACAAGCGGTACCAGTGTGCCATCTGATAGATAAGTTGTGAACGTCAAGTCGAGTGCAGCCAACGTTGCTGTTGCTGTGGATGGCTCCAGTCGACGCAGCTGCAGGATGAGGCTGTACGTGGCAGCATCGACTTCGGCCAAGTCCATCAAGTCGAGTGGAGTGCCAACAAGTTGTTTCCAAATCGACGTCGCAAAGTCGAGACGGACGAGGACGCGTGTACGAAAGAGAATGCCGAGCATTTGGCCGAGGAAGTGATACATCTCCAAAAAGAGTGCCGAGCGATCGACTGCTTGGTTCCACTTGGAGTCGGGGGATAGCAAGGATGGATTCAGGACAAACTTTTCCCGCGACGTGCCCATGGCATTCCTCCAGTTGGGACTTGGAATCAAAAAGGGCAAAGTACACTCGAGAGAGTCTAGTAGACAGTTGTCGAGTCGCAGCGCATGGACAAGCTTTGGCCTTACCTGGCTTGACAGACTGCAGCTCGGCGGCAAACTGCGCAAAGAATTCACGGTATGGCCCACCATAGTCGTCCGCGCCTTCGCCTTCAAATTTGACTTTGAACGTTCGGAGTTGACCATCGTCCATCGGATGCGAGTACACCTAACACGGCAATTGAGTGGACGAGAATGAAGAGAGTCTTGTACCATGCGAAGAACTTTGGTCTCGAGGAAGTGAAGCTCGTCAAACGCTTGGCCAAAGAGACTTTGGGTGACAACCGTCTCAATGTCGCGTTTCAAATGCGCCACGGCGGCTTTGGGGCGGTTCACCATGACTTGCGGCAAGTCTTCAGGGTAGTCGTAGTCGTCCTCGGCTTTCTTGGGATGGGTGAGCGTTTTCTCCAGTAGCGAGTCGACCACGCGGTGTTTCAAAGCGGCAAAGACATAGCCACGAGTGGCGGCGAGGAGCGCTGCGTTCGTCAAGCCACGTGTCGGTGCAAAGTAATGCCAAGTCAGGTCAAAGAACGGCATCGTGCGGCTCAGCATGTGGTTAAACAGCTTCAGCACACTCACTCGAGCCACGGCAGCCTCGACGTGAGCCCACGTCGCGACAAGTTGACGGACTTTGGCGTGGCCAACATTCCAAGGACTGATCCGAGTTTGTCCGCATTCACAATTGAGAATCCCGACCAATTTGGCATCTTGGGCTAGCGACCATTGATTGCAGTCAGCCAAGCTTTCAAACGCGTCTACGGACAGCGGTGTGTCTGCCGCGCCATTGGGATCCATCGCTGCGGCTGGAGTCGACGTGACGTTGCCCCGAAGGCGAATTTTCGACGGGTGGTAAAACCACACGCCGGTTTCACCTTCCGTGTCGACCCACAGCCGTCCGTCGGCAACACCAACAACGGTGCCGTTGCCTCGAGGCGTCTTGACTTTGTCCTTGGCTTTAAACCCAAAAGGAATGCAAGTCGCATCGGAAACGTCGAAGAGGAGATCGTAGCCAGCTCGAGTCATGACGCGACATCGCGTTTCGTTCCACCACTGCAGATATCCATCGTACGCTCGAGCTAAAATGGACGGTGGCAGCTTGACAGATTGATGGAGAGCTTCCATAAAGGCACACACATCCAAGTACTCGTCCACGGTCGCTTCGGTCGGAGAGCCGTGGAGTTTGAGCCCAAGGTTGACGTCAAATCCCGCAGAGACGAGGGAAACCTTTTGATGCCGAGAGTAGAATGCAACGGCAGGACATAGTTCGCCCACGACGTTGTCGAACGCAACGCCGAGCGACTGGCCGTTCTTTGTGTAGCTCAGCGTACCGAGATCGCAGTCGAGGTCGAGGCCAATGACATCGCCTTCGCCAAACGGTTCGCCGTACGTTTTCACGCGGTTGCGCTGGTAGTAGAGAGCGCCGTCACCGATAAAGCCCCAGCTGTGCTCGTCCGCGCCGAGAAACGATTCCAAGTTGGCTCGACGGGACGCGACGCCGACAAACAAGTAGGCGCTGCTTGCTTTCTCCACTTTGATTTCCCACCGATGCTTGCCAACGACGAAACATTCCGTGCCGAGAACCATGCGCCACGTTTCGTTGCCATTGAAGCTCACGCCCAAGCCATCGTCGGCAAAGACAAGCGATCCGCTGCGGCATTTCTTCTTGTCCCATGAAAACGGTGGACATGCGTCTTGTCTGTCGCTCGGTTTGGTTGAAAACGTCGCCGTCGTCGTCGTGCTGTGACTTGTGCTCTCGAGGGCAAACGTGTAGGACGTCTGGGGAGTCAAATTCAGCAGAGTGTACTGGTGGTCGCTGCCGCTGTACACGATGTCGTCGGCAGCGGTCGACGGAGGGTCGATTTGACGCAGGACGTGGCTGTCGACGCTTGCAGGCCACGTGAGAGCGAGCGATTTGTCCGTGGATCTCACCACGCGCAGTGAAAATTCAGGACAAGTCGATGGTGGAAGAGCTCGAATGAGTTCAAGGAGGCCTTGCAAGTAGGGCGAGTAGTAGAGTCGATTCTGGGAGACTTCACGCAAATGGCGCCGTCGGGCGACGACAAGCAGCGCGTCTTGGTTCAGCAAAGCCGACGTGTCCGTCTTGACACGGATCAAACGCGTCAGTGTGCTCATGACGACTAGTTTCAGCGCTACGTTGGACGAGAGGAGGCATGGAACCAACTGAGCAACCAGTTGACAGTGTGTCTCTGTTCCTGCAGCGTCCACGAACTCGGCCAGCCGCGTCGACTTGGAAAAGAAACACTCGACGAGCCACGACGCGTACTCGACGCTTGGTTCATCCAGCGCTCGAGCGTCCCCGCTAGCCAAGTCGCGCTGCGTCCACAGGACGCCTTCGTATTTTTTATCGCAAGCCGACGTAAGTTCATGGACGATCGTCGACCACACCAAGTGCCCAAATCGTAGCAAACGAGCGGTCAAGAGAGCATCCACGACGTCAGCGAGGACGATATCGGGCAGAATCTCCATCGAGAACAAGTTGCCCCGGAAGAGAACCGACTTTGCAAATGGCAAGATGAATCGCTCGTGGTTTTCGTCAAAGGCGTCGGCGACGGACGAAGCAGACGCCATGCACCAGAGAGCGACAGCTTGACGACAGTATTGGATCTGCAGAGCTCCTTCGAGTTTCAACGAGAGCGCAACGACGTCAGCGACGGCCGCGGCATTATTGAGCTCCGAGGTGAAGTGCAGGATCGTTTCAGCCGATGGGGACACCGCCGTCGCTTGGTGGTTTGTCTTGGTCGTCATGAACAAACTTGGCATGTTGGAGAGATATCCGCCTTCGTCAAATGGAAAGTACATCTCGCCAAACACTTTGCGGCCCGTTTCCTTGGCGTCGTCGTCCCCAGCGAGGTCTGTCGCCAACTGCATGGAGGTTTGAGACGTCACGCCACGATCGTCGTCGTCTTCTTCGTCATTAAACATGGCCTCTTTCGAGTTGTCTTCCTTGTCTTTCACAGCTTGGAGCGTATTGAGGTACTCGAGATTGTCAACAATCCATGCCGACGCGGACAAGATGTCGTTCTCCGTGTGCTTCAATGCCATGATGCACCAATCTTCAGGAAACCCCATCAAGCTTAGCTCTTCGACGAATTCAGAGCGCACTTGTTCGTCATTCTCTTCATCGTCTTCATCGTCTTCGTCTTCGTCCTCGTCTTCCTCCTCGTCGTCGTCTTCGTCATTTTCATCGTCACACGCGATTGACGACGGTGGTGGAGCGTCGACAACAATGGGAGAGACGCTAAAGTCGCCGCTGCTGTTGTCTTCGTCGACTTGTTCGGGGGCTAGCGTCGGTTTCCTCTTTCGTCCAAGCGTTTGGGACTCTCCCATCTCGTACAGTCGCTTTCGCACCATGCACGCTTTCATTTCAAGCTCGGCCAGTGTTGTAAATTGTGTCGATCCGTCCGATTGCGTGGCAAGTGTCATGAGAACCGCGAGGAGCGACCCACTGACGGCAAGAGCCCGTGTTGGTTCATGCAAACCATTCACGAGAGCTTTCAATGCGCTGCTTTTCACATGTCCATCGAGGGAAAGAGAAGAGGAGGCCGACGCGTCTGCGGTCAATAAAGCATGGAGTGCCTCCAGCAAGAGCGACCAGTTTGAATCCGACAGCATCGCGCGAGACGTGACCGTTAGCTCTTCGACATTTAGTCGCACAGGTTTACCAAACTCGGTCGATGCGCCAATTCCATGGACAGCGTCGGCCCATTCTCGATAGGACGATGGACGTGTCGGCGAGTCTTTCTTGTGCACGACAAGCTGGGCAAACGGCGGATGATACGACACGACTGTCGCGACATCTTTGCCCTGCGTCAACTCGACGACTGCTCCAACACGCAGTTCGTCGACAAATCCGCCCAAGGCATAAAAGCTGCCGATGATTTGAGCCAGCTCGGACGCATCGTCGATGCCACCACGTCGAGATAATGCCAAAGCATCAGCCAGAGAGTCGTGGATAGCGACGGACCACCGCGGTTGTCGAACGAGATGCATCAGCATGTGGCTCAACTCAACAGCCAAATAGTTGCTGGAGCTGCAAGACTTGTCGGTTGAAGCGGTCGACGAGGTTGTTGTCGGGACAACGCAGAGGCCGATCGTGCGGATCCATTGAGGAATTACCGCCAAGGACATCGGAGATAACGAGCTTGTCAAGGTCCAAGACGATGCCATGGACGTTGGTTCGATGTATGCCAAAAGCTGGCGAAAGAGTCGAACGAGAAGCTGGCGCACTCGAAACGTCCCGACATGGAAGAGACTAAAGAAGAGGTCGAACCACTTTGGGGATGCAGTGAACGCCGCGACGCCTTCGCTTGAATGCGCAAGGAGGAGACTGACAATGGCCAACTGGTAGCAACAGCGGTCCATCGCGGGGTTGGGCGGTCCAGCGTCCATCTCGGCGCAGAATGCAGATGGAGATTGCGCGCCATGGTCAAAGTCCACTTGAGCAAGAAGTCCATCAAACCCCGTCACGCAGACAGTCGGGTCGAGCTGATTGTCTGGTTTCCCAAGCGTTAGCGTCGCTGGCGTCGGTTGATCGACAAGTTGCAACGATGCGATCGGCTTGGAGGTTTCGAGTTGTCCATTCATGTATAAGACGAGCGCGACGCCGTCGTATGCAATGGCGAGGTGGATCCATTGTTTGCAAGGCACGTGGCGCTGGACGCTTTCTTGAAACGAGTGCTGTCGAAGACCTGCCTCAAGCAGCACGTCGCGATCCGAGCCTTCCACGAGGCAAATGTAGGGAATCCATTCCTTGGCGTGGCTGCTCACACTCACGAGCATTTGGCGTCCACCGTCAGGTTTCTTTGCAACAAACAACCAGAAGCGGAGGGTGAACGCTGGTGCGAGCACCACTGGCCTTTGAATTCCACGATCTAATGCGCTGAAACTTCGAGACGAGGTCAGGACAGTCGTTGGTGACACGGTCGACATGGCCGCTGCAGACTTGATGGCTTCAGTACTCCAGTGCAAGGCGGTGTAGAGCGCTTCCAATGCTTGATTCCACTGCGGACATGGTGGCACGAGCACGCTTGCGCTTGGAGACATGGCGGCAGCCGTACCGCTCGAGACGAGGTACCGAAAAGCCGCCCACAATGCGCCTTGGACAGTCTGTTGGTCTTTCTTTTGCATCTGAAGGTTGTGGATCGCAGGGACGATGGCGAGTTCGTCCATCAAGCAGTACCATTCAGGCTCGACCACGACACTCCAGCATTGAAGACATGCCAGCAAGAGAGGGCCGTGGTTGATGGCATCATGGTCGGCTTCAGTCATGCGCGAAAGCGCCGAAAAGAGCGTTGCGAACGACACGACGACCATGCTCGAATAAAAATGTCCAGCGCCTTCTAGATGTTTCAAGAGGCGGCCATTGAGTTCTTGCCGCAGGACATTTCCAAGTCGATGCAATATCGTGGCATGCATCGATGTGACGCGGGTATACGAGACCAAGTCGCCAAAAGCGTCAAGACCACGAGCACGAATGCTGGCGCGTCGGCAGTGCTGGAGGAGTTCTGTTCGCATTGCATCCACCGAGATGTCAGCAGCAAGCGCAAATTCAACCACGTCGCGCTGGGTTTGAGAGGGAGCAGCGTCTGCTTTCAACAGACTCCTCCATCTTCGACAAGTATGAAGCAGCACACGGACGCGCTTCCACTTGGAATGAGGATATCGAGTCAATAGTCCAGGTTGAGCAATGCGATTGCTGCTTTGGAGACTGCTAAATGCGCTGCCACTTGGAAGCGGAGGATCGCAAGGTGGCGACAGAGGCAAAGGTTCCCCAACGGCGACCGAGAGGAGAAAGACGCAGCGACGGATCACGTCTGCTCGGTAGGCTTCCGCATTGCTTGGAGCGCCATCGAGTTGGTTTTGCCATGTATTTTGGAGTTGAGCCATCGTCCGCGTTGATTCAGCGACCAAAGCCCACTGGTGGAGAAACACACGCGCGACCGTCGTGGCGTTTGTCGGCGGTGCTGCTGCTGTCCATATCCTGGCGTCTGTTTCGAGATGACTGTGCTTGAGCAGAGCTCGAAAGAGAGCGACTTCGACGGCTTGGAAACGCCCCCGTGAGGGTTTCAACAGAAAGCGATAGGAGCTGTCTCTCCCAGCGTAAACTTCCCGAACTCGCTGTGCAAACTTGGTGAAGTCGTCGCCGTCGAGAATCGACAAGGGCGGTAAGATGGATGGCGTCGACGTCGCCGTCGTCGTGGCATGGACAAGCGGAAGTGCAATGGATGCCATGGGATAGACGGACGACGACATGCCTCCAAATGGAGCATGCTGGACGGCTCGGCTAGTACTTCCATGCATGTCGACTAGAGCACGCGGCTCAAGTCCGCCAGCAAAGAGATCGTGACTGCACCAGTCCGTCACGAGCGAGGTGGTTGAGCCAGGAGGTGTCTGGATGGAGCTTAGAGGATCAGCGACGACAAGAGTCGCGGCAAGATCCGCGGCTAGCTGGGCTAGAAGTTTCTCGAGTGCATACAGCCATGGGAACTTGTACACACTGTCGATCGTTCCAGGAAGAGAGTGCAAGACGTGGACATTGGTTTGAACGACGTCGGGCACGTGTTGGTTGAGTCCATCGACAAGCCTCAAGAGCTCTTTGACAAGCGGAAGGAGCGTGATGGCGTAGAGCGGGTGTTGGCGAAAGAGCAGCAGAGTTGTGGTCAGTGATGGCACGACTGCGCCAAGGAGAGATGCTTCGAGGACGTTTAAAGCGCCAGGAAGAGCTGCGACGTCTAGAACTGCAAGCATGGCAACCGCTTTGGCATTTTCAATCGCATGCTCGACGACAATCATGCAGTATTCAAGAAAACAGCGCCACGACAGAGGAACGTGATCGAGCTCATGGCCATCGATTTTCAGTGCCGCGGCAAGAGAGCTTGACCAGGTTGTCGTGGATCCAGCCCAGCTCGCCACGTGCTTTTGGACAGCGTTGAGCAAGATAATGTACGGCCGAAACGTTGCCGTCTCTTTGGACGCTCGTTTCGTGAGCATGGCGTCCGTGGACGTGCTAATTTTGTCGAGCAGGACCGACACGAGGCCTTTGATGTTGGCTGTGTTGTTTGGATCGTGGCGGAGGAATTGAACGAGCAAGTTGTCGTCGGCCATTCGACGGAGGAGCGGCTCCAGTAAGACTTTGCGCTGCTTGGGAACGAAGATCTCATGGCTGTGGCATGTCGAACAGACGATGGTGGAAGGAAACGACAACGACGACGGCGTTGTTGCGTCTTTGAGGATGGAAAAGATCAAATGCGTCTGGCTCGACGGACACGGATAAAAGAGTTCCAAACCGAGCAGGAGCGCTTCGACGGCTTCGTCAGTGACCATCGTCGCGTGGTGGTGATCGGCAAGCCACTTGGCGCCATTGATCCACCGCACCAAGATGCCATTGAGCTTTTTCAGTTGCTGCAGCAAGTCTTGTTGTTTCGCAGGTTCATGGACCACCGCGTGGCCGAGTCCGCATCGAATGAGCTGCGTTAAATTGGCTTGGACGAGCCGCAGCGCCGCCAAGACAACGTAGACGTGCGTGGAGACTTGTTCGAGTCCAGACGGCGGCGGCGGCGATGGAGGTGTTTCCAGGAAATGGTCCAAGATATGGTTCAGAGCGTCAAACGTGCTGCTTTGGACATCGACGCAGTATGCTTGGTACGAATTTGTTACCGATGCGGTCGTTGCTGTCGACGCTGCCGACGTCGCGGGTGTTCCTTTCTTCGATTCCTTCTTGGCCAAGACGGGGTAGGAGCCCTTGGGTGGAATAAATCCTCGGCAGAGTCGATCCAAGTGGGCCAAGACATACACCGCAGCTTCGTTTCCATCGTCAACGTTGTTGTCGTCGTCGACGGTCGGGTCCATACTCTTCCGCTTCTTCTCCAGGAACGGTGGCATCCAATTTGACGAAGTTGTAGCTGCCGTGCCCGCTACTGCCGACGACGTCGCGTCTCGCGGTGGCGGTGGTTTCTCGTCGTGGCCGCCCGTCAAGACAATCGTGTGGTAGAAACCCGCAGCGACCATTGCGACGCGTTTGCCAACAAACGTGTCGACTGGAAACGGCGTCAAGCGCTCGGTGGTGTCGCCCGTGCCGAGTTGGCCATGGTTGTTGCGTCCAAAAACGTACAGCAATCCGCTTTCAGCGACCGCGACGGTGTGGTAGCAGCCGCAAGCGATGCGTACAATCGCTTTGCCGTCCAATTCCTCAATGGGCACGGCGGTCGCGAGGCGGTGGCTGCTTTCGCCGACGCCAAGTTGACCATAGTCGTTCCGTCCAAAGCTATACACTTTCGCACCTCGGCACAGCACGATTGTGTGGTAATAGCCGCAGCGGACGTCGATGGCGTCGATCGGTGTCGGCACGGCGACGGGCACGAGCTGGTTCTCCACGCTCTCGACACCGAGTTGGCCGTAATCGTTCTTTCCAAACGCGAGGATGCCACCAGCTTGCGTCGTCGCAACGCTGTGGTATTGTCCACAGGCCAAGGACGTCAATGGGATGTTGGTGAGCGCATCCACGAGCGTCGGGAGCCGTCTGTCGAGCGTGTCGTTGAGCCCCAGCTGGCCATAGTCGTTGCGTCCAAATGCGTACACTTCAGTCATGGCATTGTCGTGGCTGCAGCTCAAGAGCGAGTGGTAATAACTGCACGAGACAAAGTGGACTTTGCGCTGCTCGGGGAGGCCGCGGAGCCGCTTCGGGAGGCTCTCACTCGTCGTGGAGCCATGGCCGAGCTGGCCGCGGTAGTTGTACCCGAACGACGCAACGCTCAGTCCATCCGTCGAGACGACGATCGTGTGCTCGCAGCCATTGTACGCGTGGATATGGCCAACGGGATGGTCTAGCTTGGTGAGCTCCGTCATGTTTGCAATGCGCGTCGTTACGCCATGGCCGCATTGTCCATTGTCATTGTAGCCGCATGTAAAGACCGCGCCGTCGGCGGCGAGCGCGACGGTGTGCTCGTTGCCAGCGCAAACTTGGACGATGGCTTTGCCTTGGAGGGCTTCGACGCGCTCAAAGCTCTTGCGCGGAGTCGTGTCGCCATGGGATAGCTCGCCGTACGAGTTTTGGCCGCAGCTCCACACTTCGCGCTCGTCGTCGTCTTCGTCGTCCATGCTGTTGATCGAGTTGTCGCCGGTGGCATTGGCGTCACGGACAACTTTGGCCAGCACGTTCAAGACGGCTTGGACGTCCAGCGGGTGAAACTTGACGCCGACGCGGTCGACGATCGTCGCATTGTTCTTCTTGGGCGACGGGAGCAGCGTCGAGAGCGGATGGACGGGATGATGGAGCGTGCCGGGTTGCTTTGGAGGAGGTTTCTTCTTGAGGACGACCAGTTCTTCATGCAAAGTCGAGTCGCCGCGGTTGAGAAGAACGGAGGATGAAGATGACGGCGTCGTAGTCGGTCGGAGGACAATCTTGGACGGCCGATTGAGCACTTTGGGCGACTCTTTCGGAGGGCGCGTCGCTGTTGTCGTTGTCGCCGTCACACCGAGGAGGACTTGCACTGCGACGAGGAATGTGCTGACGGAGCCACGCGCGACAGCTAGCCTTAGGAGCGCATTCATGGCTTTCGTGGCATTGTCGTTGTCGTCGACGCAAATATCAACGAGGAGTTGCTGGAGCGCATCGACAATCTCAAAGCAAGAGGACGGCACGTCTTGCTTCCACGCCAGAGCTAGCGGCGCGAGTTGCTCCATGCATCGAATGACGTCAGTGAGGAACTCTTTGCGGTCGGAGCGATTGCTTGGATCATGAGTAAGCGTCCGCACGAGCGACAAGAAGACTTGGACGCCAAGCGCGGCTTCATGCGACGGACATTTGAGTCGACTGGACGACGACGAGGATGACGCGTTGTTGGGGTCGCAAGCGAGGGAGCTTTCCTTGGAGAGCATGGACGGTAGTCGCGACGAGAGCGATGTGTGGATGCCGCGGAGGAGATATTGCTGCAGTTCGACTTTGGTCATGAATGGATCGACCGATTCGCAATGCGCGACGAGCGAATGCCGCAGCCGCTCGAGAGAAAACTTGGCGAGACCAACTGGATCATAGTCGACCAACGCCATGATCGTCTCGGCAAGCGCGGCGTCGTTGTCGTCTTCGCTGTCGTCGTGGAGGAGGATCTTGGAAATATGTGCGGATGGATCTTGAAAGTCCGACTTGAATCCAGGACGTCGGGAAGTTGCTTGTTGGGCAAATCCTGTCCGTCGGTACTGCTTGGCAAGATATTCCTCGTCAAAGAGCTGTTCCATCGTCATGCGACTCCATCGTGTGTCCACGCGACGAGCAAGCGGCCATCCATTCGACGCCGCCGTCTTGTCGGACGCGCTCTCTGCTTGTCCCATCCGCTCGATCCAAAGCGGCGGTTAGAGATTATCTTGAAACTGCCACGAGACAACCGTCATGGTGGATCCAAGTCACTTGGCGTCATGACGTTTGGACCTGCTACTCTTTCTCCTAATGGATAAGAAACACACACTTTGGGGAAGAGACGTGTGTGCGTACCGTACATGAGGTCGACAGTGTTCCGTGTGAGGGAGGCAAACGTCGTCCATACATTCTTGTCCGCATCTGTGATTCCCCCAGGACCTGTTCAACAACGTTTTGCGCGAGTCTTCCCTGCAAGCGAGGTCTTTGTCACTGGAGCATGACGCCTAGGTCTCCCTGGAAATGACGCGACCATTTTGGCAAGCGAAGACCGTGGATTTCCATCGACTCGGACGCTCACATGCGCAAGCAGAACGTCACTGACGGCGCAACATTCTCCAGTACATCAATCCGTGATAGTCGTGGTAAGAAGTCTTCATAGGAGGCCGTCGAGAGAGCTCATTTACAGCCATCTTTGCCGCCAGGTCGATTTCCGCGGCATCGATTCCACCTCTCAGTTGGCATACAAGAGCCTGACTCAAGATGGAATGGCGTACCTTGCTCGTGTTGGTAGAACAGCGCCTTCTCCATCGTCCAAGGGGATGACATTCACACGCAAGAGACTCCAATTCGATCCCATCCTCACTGTCGACATTGAACTTCCAACGTTGTTGTCGGCAATTGAAGTTCAATCTCTGTGTGTGAATGTCATCACCTTGGACGATGGATAAGGCGCTGTTCTCCCAACACGAGCGAGTTTCCATGGTAACGAAGGCGGTCCACGGGGGTGGCGCGCAGCGGCAACGCTGGCTGGAAATGCAACTCGTCATGACGTTGATGCTCGACTGACGATCTATTTTCAGACAATGTTGTCCATACAACGTCGATGGTCTATTTTCGCTCTCCACCGTTCAAGTCATGAGTGCAACCTCGTCCAACAAGTCGTCGAGCGCGCTGGATCATCGCCGTCGTTGGTGGGCAATGCTTCCTATGGAACGTCGGTCTCGTTGCCGGTACTGCAAACTACGGTCTTGGCATCTGTCTCATGGGCATGGCTTATCTCTGCATGGTGCTCTCGATTGCCGAAGTGGCGAGCGCGATCTCGTTCCCGGGCGGCGTGTATGGCCTTGCGCGTTGCATGCTTGGGTTTTACCTCGGCTTCATGGCGGGTTGCTGCGAACTCCTCGAGTACACGCTCTTCGTGACGAGCTGCAACCTTGCGACGACCCAAATCCTCGCCACGCGGTGGCCCATCTTGCTCTCGTATGCGCCGCTCGTTTGGCTCGTCAACCAAACTCTGTCGTTTGGCACTCTCTTGATCGGCAGACGGCTCTTCTGGAGGTTTGTCTTGGCGCTTGCAAACCTCGCCGTGGTGGTCTTCCTCGTCTACTACTTGGGTGCGATGAGCGTTGCCAACATTTCGCTCTACGGCGGCGGCAAGGACAACATGTTTATCGGCGGCTTCTCCAAGTTTTTCACTGCCCTCCCCGTCGCGTCGTGGATGTTTATTGGCATTGAGGCACTCAGTACGCTCAGCAACGACTTGACAGAGCCCAAGCGATTGATTCCAAAAGGCCAAGTCGCAAGCATGTTGACGCTGCTCGTCCTGTCGTGGTGTACATTTATGACGTCCATCTCGTTGCCTCCCGGCGCGACGAATCTTTCTTCTGCCGTCGCCGTCATGAACGGCGGCTTCTCCTCGAGCTTCAACATGACCGAGGCAACATCGACACTGCTCTCGCTGCCGGCGGGCATGTCGTCTTCGCCGACATTTGCTCTGGCGGCCAGCAACATCCTCGTCGCCATGGCTCAATCCAAGTTGGTGCCGTCCCAGTTGGCGACGACGAACGCTCGATTCAAGAGGCACGCCAATGCGCTGCTTGTCGTCTTGGGGGTTAGTTCTGGCCTGTGCTTCTGCCATCTCTACAACGCGAGGCTCGACACGATGGTCTACAACATGGGCATGATCTTTGGTTTCCTCGCGCACATGGCGCACTGCTTGGGTTTTATCCACCTCCGATGGAACCACAGCCACATCAAGCGGTTTTTTGTGAGCCCTGTGGGGATTCCCGGGGCCATCTTTGCCATCGTCGCGTTTGCTCTCAGCCTTGTCTCGATTTTATTCTTCCAAGACGACGGCTACGCTTCGCTCCTTGTCTGTGTCGTCGTCCTTGCCGCTCTCTCAATCTACTACGTCGTGTACGCCAAACATCGTCAAGTTTTTTCCGCCGACGAGAACTCGCTCCTCTTTGCGCATATTGGTAAGTTCCATGATCTCCATGAGCCAAGATTGACGATTGCTCGCTGTAGCAAAGACCCACACAAGGACGAAGCGACGATCTACGGCATGGCTTCGCATCTCGATGCGAGCTCCATCGACGTGGTTCTCGGTCGAACCCAACTCCTCCAGCGCCGAAGTCCGCACGATCCAAGTCAAACCAATGACCAATGCCTCGTAACATGAGCAACTCGATGGCCTTCTCTCAAGCTTTCATCTCCCTTTGGATGGCCATCAAGTCGAAGGACGGACGCTCAAGATCTCGTCGGGGATGCAAAATATCGATGCTCCTTGGTGTCATGGTGGCCACATCACGTTTCAAGTTGGCCAGAATATGATGAGCTAGAAAGGACCAGCGTGAAATCTCTCTCTCTGGCCCTTGCAAGGCGACGAGATGGTGTGCCCTTGCCAGTCCATCGTGAGCTGTCTATCTCATTTGATTGCGGCGGCCAACAAAAATGTTTCTGTCGAACGACATGCGTTTCAAGTGTTCGGGTTCGTTCGAGACGGGGCAGCATACCTACAGTCTATCTCGCTTTGGAGCAGATCTTTCACAGCGCCTGCTCTCAAGTCTCTGCATCCAGTCTCGGCTTTGTCCATGGGCATTCACGAACGCAAAGCATGTCGCTGCATCCTGTGTTGAGTATGTTCCACTGGCGCTGTCTATCTCGAGCCACAAGAACGTCACGTTGTGGCAAGGGAGAACGATGGAATCTATCTACCTTTGCCCTGTGGCTTGTAGCTGAACGATAGAACCGCAATTACGAATAGCTGCATTTCGTCTTGATCACGTGCTGCTGCGTCAACTTCAATTCAAGAATCGACATGTCCATCGCACGTTTGACATGCTCATGAAGTTGATGGTTCCTATACGTGAGATTCACACGTTGTACTTGTCCTCTACCTCCCTTGAAGGACATGTATGTATGTGTACATCCACCTCTTTCAACTGAAAATGCGATGGAAAGTCACTAAAGTCAGGATGTTGTTATTCAAACTGTCATTGAAATGGCACTAAAGTCAGGGAGTGTGATATGATGGTGCAACTGGATTTTATCTCACTTGATAGAATTTCGAGTGGTTTGGAGCATATTTGACGCCAAGTTTGCCCACCACTTGGAGGAAGATGCTATCGTCCAAACGAAGAGGTGGCACTGGTTGCGTCGGGCAACTTCCAGAGCCCACTGGTGTAGTACCAAGCATCAAGTTGGATCGTCGCACTTTTCAACTTGCATTCAACCAGCAATGACCACCATGCCAGCCGCGAGTTGCAACCAGCCCGACAACTTTCACACGTCGCTTTTGGAATCGGCCATGCCAACGTGGCTCATCGACTCGACCGACAGCTTGGCCTTCTCTCTTGTGCCGTCTCCAGATGAAAAGTGCTGCTATCGCACGGGCAAATGTTTGAATGTGCGTGCGTTCAAACGCAATGGCAAGCGCCACAAGCTGTGCGACTTTCACCGCGAGAAAGCCAATCTCAACCAGTTGAAACTCGACCGCAAGAAACGACAACACCGAAGTGGCAGCGACGACGACATGGTGGCGTTGTCGTCTCCCAAGAAACAAAAGACCGCCTCGATCGAAATGCCCATGCCGCTCCATGAAGCGCCACTCGCCCTCGCGTGGGACGAACTCGATTTCTTCTGCACAGCCATGACTCCAAGCCAGCAATATGCGTTCCTCGACAAAGTTCAATTGGAAGTCCTCGTCTAGCTAGTCTATCCAGAGTATATTTATCTCATGTGTGTGTTTTCCGAGGATTTTCCATCGTCACGCGCGGCGACACGACATGTCGAGTCGAAATAGCCAGGCGATAGCCGGTCGAGAACCAGCTCTGAGGAGGACAGCCTCTGAGGAGCTCATCAATCGCGCGGCTGTCTGCTCATGACATCAACCTCTCGTCGCCAAAGAAACCATCCCATGCTCCACCTGCATCTGGTCACACTGTTGGCGTCAACATCATCCAGACTGTCAAGCTTCATTCCTGCTACAGTACGCCATCGATAGACATCGCCGACTCGATTCCATGGACGACGATAGTCCTTACCAGCATAGATCGCAGCAACCACACGGCTACAAGGCAACGACGTCAATGACGCTACCAACTGCATTTACCATTGGAACAGCATGATCATGAGCCTAAACATGGGGGAAGAGACTTGGCTCTCTTTGACAAAAAAAGTTAGCCTTGCTAGGCGTCGTAGTGGCCCTTGACGCGGGAATTGGTCGGGTCAAAGACCGCCTTGGCTTGGAAAGTGGCTGGCACTCGGCGTTCGTTGAGGGTTTCGATCTCGTATTGGCCTTCTTTCAAGAAGGCTGGCGTGATGACGTGGCCATGAGGATGCACGACGTAGCCATAGCCAATGCTCTTGCCGACCGTGTGGCCGTACGCACTGCGGCGAATGAAGCCAATGCATTCGTTGTTGCGCCAAATGGCTTCGTTCCCCTTGAGTGGAATGTGTTCGTCCGGTGTGAGGCAGATGAGTTTCTTGGACACGCCGTCGGCTTTTTGCGTGGCCACGACATCTTTGCCGATAAACGCCTCTTTCGTGAGCTTGCAAGTGAAGAGCATGCCAGCTTCGACGGGCGTGTCGTCGATGCGCAAATCTTCATGCCAGTGCTTGTAGCCTTTCTCGACACTCATCGAGTCCATGCAGAGGTAGCCAGCATTGACGATCTTGGGGTCGGCCGCTTGGATTGCCTTGTACACGTCGGCACATGCATGCTTTGGAACATGCAGTTCGTAGCCGAGCTCCCCGACAAACGTGAGTCGAAGGATGCGGACTTCATGGCCGGCCACGGTGGCTAACGCATTGCTCGAGAACGGCAAGTTGTCGTCGCTGAGGTCGAAGGAAGTGAGCGACTGGAGGATAGCGCGACTGCGGGGTCCTTGGATGCTCAAGACGCCGTAGTCGTCAGTGAAGTCTTGCAGGGTGACGTCGAAGTGAGAGATGTTGGCTTGGATCCATTCCCAGTCGTGTGTTGCAGAAGCTCCACCAGCAACGATGTAGAACGCATTGGGACCAACTTGGCTGACCGTGAGATCGCATTCTGTGCCGCCGCGGGGATTGCACATGAGCGTGTAGACGGTCTTCCCGACGCCTTTCATCTCGTTCGTGCAGATCCACTCGATGGCTTTGGATGCGTCAGGACCTTCGAGCATAAACTTGCCAAAGTAAGATTGATCAAACATCGCAGCGTGGTTTCGACACGCGGCGACTTCTTTGGCGACGTGCTCATGGCTCACTGGCCAGCCGAATGTGTTGTCGGCCGTAATAGCGTCCAAGTAACCATCTTGAGCATGTTTTGTGTGGCCATACGCTCCATAATACGTGTAAGGCTTGATCGAGACGTCCTTGGTCGGCGGCGCAAAATACCCAGGGCGTTCGTAGCCATGACGAGATTGGAAGACACAGTTGGCATCTTTAAGAAGGCTGTGGAATGGCGTGAGGCGAATGTTTCGTCCGGCGAGGGGCTCGTCGTGCGGAAAGACAATCGAGTAGTTCTTGGCATACGCTTCATGGGAGCGCTCTTCGTTCCAGCGGCGGTTGCCCAGCATGGAAGGGTAAAAACGGTTGACGTCGTAGCTGAACATGTCGATGGTCGGGCCGCCTTTTGTGATCCAATTTGCGATTTGCTCGCCGCATCCTCCAGACAACATAATGCCAGCAGAGTTGAAACCACAGCCAAGGTAGAAGCCCTTGACGCCAGGCAGCTCGCCCAAGAGTGCTTTGTGGTCTGGTGTGAAGGATTCTGGGCCACAAACCGTCGAGCGGACGCCCGTCTGGCCGATGATCGGGACTCGATTTACGGCGCCGTCAATGTGCACCGAGAAGACATCCCAGTCCAGCTCAAAGAGCGAGAAAGCAAAGTTGGGATCGACTTTCTCCCAGAAGATCGGATTCGGTTCATAGCCGCCGATTTGAAGCACGTCGCCCTATGGTTGCCGATGAGATGAAGAAAAGCTCGTTTGCTGTCGCACCTGAAGCTTGAGGTAGACGGAGGCGTCGTGGTCGCGGACGTTGGGCATGTGCTGAATGCCCTCGATGCGTTCCGAGACGACGTATGCATGATGCATAGCGCAGATTGGAATATCCTGGCCGACCATTTGCGTCAGTGCAGGTGCCCAAACACCACCGCAGTTGACAATCTTCTTGGTTTGAATCACATGTCCACCTTGTACTTGGACGCCGGTGACTTGCTTTCCCTTTCCCGTGCCTTGAGTCAAGATAGCTTCAACGCGAGTGTTTTCAAAAGCTTGACCGCCGAGTTGCCTGGCTCCTTTGGTCAACGCCGAAACCCAGCCTGATGGGTCAATTGTGCCGTCACCAGGCGAGTAGAGAGTGCCATGGAGGTCGGATACGTTCATGAGAGGGTAAAGCTGTTTCGTGTCACTGGGAGATAGAACTTGGGCTGGGATATCGAAATATTTACCAAGCGTGGCGAGACGCTGATACTCTGAGAGGCGTTCGTGGTTATTCGCAATGAATAACCCGCCATTCTCAACCCATCCAGTAGAAATGCCCGTCTCTGCTTCAAGCGACTTCGCCAAATCTCGCGTTCGTCGAATCTATCGACGTAAAATTGTCAACTTTGTCAAGATCATGAGAGAGAGAGCGTACCAGTTGAATATCAATATCACTGGGGCGAAGTCGCCACAGAAGTCCAGCGCTATGCCACGTCGTGCCTGCCGTCATTTGATCTTTCTCGACCAGTACTGCATTCACGCCTTGTTGACTTAGGTGATACAGTGTTGATGCTCCAATTGATCCGCCTCCAACCACGACCACATCAGCTGACGACGGCAACGACGCAAAGCTGCGCTTGGCGGTATGCGCTGCAGATCGCCAATGGCCGCGGTGCAGCGTCTTCTTATTCTTCGCCAAGGGGAATCGATGCATCCAGGTTCCCAAAATGATCAATGATGCAAATGATCTCCAGTTTCGATCTTTGACATACAAATTTACGCTATAATATGCCAACTACTATACAAATATCAAGCTTAAATAAAATATTCGAATAAAAAAAACAAATTCGTAAATAGTGTAACAGCTTGAAGTTGATTTTATACTTCAAATGTTGATATTATTATTTACAAAATCAATTTAAGCTTGATAAATAAATGAGTCATCATGAATATTTTTAAATATATATTGAAATAAAACGAGTCATTAATACGATGTATTTTGGTTCAATTAAATTGTATTAGTGTAATTTTGATTTGGAATTAAATTAGGGTTCGTCTGGCAACATTTGGAGGCAAAATGTCATTTGGAGGACGAAGGTGTTGGAGAATTTGTGAAAACGTCAAAACAGGCATTTCACCAATTTTGGCCGAGTTGAAGTCTTTTGTTGCCAGACGGGGCAAAAAGACGGACTTGAACCTCTACAAAATACTAGTAATAGACATATTTTCTCGGAAGAGCTCTGATACCCAGGCCCATCCCGTGAGCTCCGACATGTGAAACGACTCCTTCACTACGTGGTTCACTGTCCACCGCAAATCAAGATTGTCGAAATCTTTTTTCTCCCGCGTAAATTGACACTGTGAGTTGGAGTTGCGATTTCAAAATGGACCTCTCGACCTACATTTTTGTTTTGGCACTTTTTACTCGAAATGGTGAAACGTTTTCAAATTATCAACTTTTGCCAGACACGGAAGCCTCGAAATGGCAAATTATCAAAAAATGGGAAAATCTCTTCCAAAATGGAAAAAAGTCGTCCAAAATGACAAATTTCAGCGGTTACCAGACGAACCCTTATATATAAATTAAAAGTGAGAAACGTCAATAAAATAACGGTTGGACTTCAACATTGACCCATTTCGGCGTTCAACTCAAGAGTGGCCATGATGACGATGCTCGCGCGAACAGGATTGCGCATGCTCCAGCCTGGATTAGTGCGTCAGGCTGCGATCGTGACGAATGCACCGATCAGGAAAGTCGTGGAAAACCATGTGGGTCGGAGCAAGTACGATGTCGTGGACGAGATCGAAGTCGGGATTGTGCTCTTGCCGTCCGAGGTCAAGAGCATTCGGGACGGCAATTGCGATATCTCGGCGGCATTTGCGGAAGAATACGACAACGAACTCTTTCTACATCAAATGCATATTCCAGGTACTCAAAATGGTCATCGGGGTCGTTCATTTGTGTCCTTAGTGTGGCGTCATGGTATTGTTGGCCGACATGAACCAACTCGAGTGCGTAAATTGCTCGCCCATCGCAATGAATTGAAGCGACTGTTTGATTTTGCGCGCGAACCCAATGCACATCTTGTACGTACTTGGTCGCGATGAAAGCTTCTAACCTTTGACATGTTTGTAGATTCCATTGCGAGTCCATCTCGGCACCACGAATTGGGTCAAGATCCAACTTGGTAAATGCGTCCGTCGCAAAGGACCCGACAACCGCAAGAAAGAAGACGCACGCGACGTCAGACGACAAATCGACCGAGCTCTGAAAAGCAGCGACTACTGAAGCACGATCAAAGCATCACATGCCAAAATACTCGCCACGATCTCCATGAAATGTCGGCGTTGGAGTGCAGGTTGGTCGTGTAGTCTCGATGACTCATCAATCAGTGGCTTCACGGTCTTCTAACTCAATTCTCCCCTCTCTTCTCTCCATGGACATTGCGGCGGTTCGGTAAATCAAGACAGCATTGAGATTTCTAAGTTAGAGTTCTTCCTGGAGGCGTTCAAAGATCGCCCATCGGCGATTATGTTCCTGGTTGGCACCGGCGACAACGTGCGCTTCTTCGCATCCCAGATCGGCACAGCCACAGGAATGCACAGCCGAGTCACGGCATGGCCTTGAACATCCATCGTCGTTCCCGTCAAACTCGTGGACGAGTAAATTGTCAAAGGCAAACGCGTGGCCTTCATCGCCGACTCGCGCAATGGCAAAGAACCTAAAGCCGCCTCTGTCAGCAGGATAAGACGGCGCTCGAACCTTTTATGATGCGTCGTGGCATGGGATAGCGCAAGGCGGTAGTTGGCTCCAGTGGCGCCGCCGCTGTATATCCGATCGGCGCCAAGCATGGTTTCCCCAACGACGCAACCTCGGAATCGCGTCTGGACGCCCATTGCTCGCGACGCTTTGGTCTGTCCAGAGGACGACAACACGGCGCTGGGATCAATCGGTGGCGGCGGCTTGACTTTGTAAATACGCACAAGCCAATGCTCCGACGTAAACGCTTCGTCCAAGTGCGTCAGCTTGATGTCCTTGACACCAACTTGCGCATGGCGAGCTCGATCGTAGCCGCGCGGTTGCATGACGTCCGTCTCCATCGCGCTGAAGCGGTAGTAGCTCAATTTGTAGGCCAAACTGTCATGTAGCGTCGACGAGCCCGTGGCCGTGACGTCAAACGTCCCGGCGGTTGAAAAGAACGCTCTTTCTGGCGGCACGTCGGCTGGAAAGACGCTGTGGCCGATACGAATGGGCCACACCAACTTGTTCAAGTCGTCCGACACGTAGGCGACAACGCCGCCAAAGACAACCAAGACGTAGTCGACATCGAGGCTTTGCAGGATCGGATACGCCGCGTCTTCCGTCGAGACGAGCGCGCGGCCGATCGTCGCGATGTGCGTATTGTTCCACGTGTTGTTGTCGACGAGGACGGTGCGGTTCGCCATGGACGAGAGCTGATAGCCGTAGTCCCACCACGCCAAGATGCGCGCTTGGTCGGGCGTGTTGTGCCGTAGCCACGAGTACGCTTCTCGGAAATCATCGTAGACGACGCGGCGGCCATCTTGCATGACGCTCTCGACGACGATGGACGGGTTGGAGTACGCCATGGACGTCACATATGCGGCGTGGAATTGATACGAGAGGAGAAGCGTCGAGAGGAGCAGGACGATCAGCATGGCAAAGACTGGAGAGACGTCTTGGACTTGTGGATGCGGCGGCGGCGATGGAGAAATTAATGCACGGTGGACAAAGCCAAGAAACTTGCGCAGTGTGCTGGAGATGCCAATCGCCGCTAGAATTGCCGCGACGGGAGCCAAGACGAGCATGAGGCGGACCATGACACTGGCGAAATACCACGCGACGGTGCCGTACAAGAGGACAAAGATGGCGGCGTCCGTCAAGTTCTTGTAGAGGAAGAAGAGACCCACGGGAGCAAAGGGCACGAGGAGATGCAGGTCAAAGAAGAACGACGTCCATGTCGTCGGCTGGTGCTCGCTCACCGAGGCAATGATCGGGATGTGCTTGGAAGCATACGTTGGATCCAGCAACGTCAAGCTCCGCCCTGTCCATCGAACGCGGCCGGTCCATTGCAGCGCGACGAGAAACGACACCGCCGCGGCGAGGAACAGAACAGCCGCAGACAGAAGCACGAACCGAAATGCTCGAGCGACGATCACCGGCACGCGGCGGACGCTTTGGACAAAGGCGTAGACTTGCAAGAGGACAAAGATGCCATGGGACGCTGCGCATTCGGCTTGCTTGAGCACGTTGAAGCCGACGATGGGAACTTGCATGGCCAGGAGCGTCCCGAGGACGTAAAACGTGGAGTAAGCGATGTATAGCCGTGGCGAATATCGACCGGCAAAGAGCATCACGACGACGTACAGCGGCACCAAGTTGATGATAAAGACGTAGCCGCCCCAGGAGGCTACCATGTTCAAGTACGCAAGCGCGCAAGATCCGGCGTGGAACATGGAGCCCGTGTCGACAGCTCGTATCCAGAGATAGAAGACCAACAAGAGCGCAAAGATGGCAACGCCTTCGTTGTCGAAAGAGCCGCCAACGGAGCGAGAAATGTACGACGGTACGACAGCCACAAGCGCCGCGGCAAGCAGAGCCGTGCTTGTTCGTTTCGTCACTTGTTTCGTGAGCAAGTACGTTATGATGGAAGTCATGGCGGCAAAAATCGGCGCGACAAAGACGCAGACGTTGCGGATGTTGATCGGGATGTTGAGCGCATTCAAAAGCCAGTACAAGAGCGTCGCAGTGAGCATCAAGCCTGGATAGATCGTGCCGCCAATGATCCGACCGAGGGGATACCAAGCACGGTCGTCAAACCAGTCCAAGAACGCATCGATGCCTTGCGACGCCAACAACTTGGTCGCGCGGTAGTTAAAGTAAGGATCGAACTCATGAATGACGCTTTCGTACCGCACGATCGAGATCAAACGGATGGAGAAAGCGAGGATGCAGATGCAGCCCAGGAGCACGTACTTGAGGGTTGGCGCCAAAGACGAGTTGGATTCTTCAACGTCTTCAGCACGGAGCGACGACGCAGAAGATGAGGATGCTGGAATACCAAAGATCAACTCGGTTTCGTCTTGCACGGATCCTGCAATCGTCGATGGACTCATTGTTGCGTCATGTTTGGCCATGGACTCTTTCAAGATATCCAACGACATGACTCGATTAAGGACGAAACCAATCTTACTGGAGACATGGAGACATCCCTTTCAATCACGACGACAATGCGGCGCCTGGATGGAAACGCGGTCTCGTTGGAGAGCGCTGCTGGGCCAGTAGAGAGCAGTCTGTGGATATGGCGCCACTCTCCGGTGCTATAGGTTTCTGCTTGCACGAGTTTCCACCATTGGTTTGCATGACCAGGCCTGATTGTCCTCGGAACACTGAGTTCGCTCCTTGAATCACCTCCGCTCCTTTCCTGCACTTGTAGAGCACGAAGCTCAGCTCATTGCACTAGTTTCTTGGCTTTGTCCTCCACGCGTGTTCGTCTCGACCATCTCCAAGAGGCCGCCTCAACAAGATTGGTAATGCTTGTCATGCTGTTCCTGAAGATGCTCTCCCTTTGTGTCAGTTGTGCGGCGGCGTGTGCGTGAAGTCTGTGGCGTCATAATCCATTCACCGTCGTCGGGAGAGTCATGCCGGCTGCGCGCTTGGTGTGAGGGGAGACGCAGAGTGTCCAACATTGTACACTGTAATGGCTCGCAATGACAGCAAGTGTAAGAGTCTTGGCAAGCTAACCCACTCCATGAGGGCGTGAGATCCTTCGAGAGAAGAGGACGTGCACGAGAAGCATGGCTGCATTGCATAAACGCAAAGAATCAAGTCGAAAGAGTTCATTTTCCACGAGGGCAACGGCGACGACTCGACGGAGAAGAATAGGATTTATGATGACGACTTGGATTCGGCGCCAATGCGAGCATCTTCCTTTTCCTTTTCAATCGACGCGCACACAACTTCGACCGTGGCATCAGGGACCGACTAGGCACAGGCACAATGAGATGGGGCATAAGGAGGACGGCTTACCGTGACGACGCCACCACGACGCACGACCGAAACTTCAATGTTCTTGCTGCCTGCTTCGACAACTTCCAACAAAGCTTTGATGGCCAAACGCACTGCTTCGTCTTCGCTCATATCTTGCACGTAGTTCTTTTCCAAGAACTCACGAGTCGACTTTTCATTGCGGCCCGTGGCGTTGGCTTTCCATGCCGTGAACGTACCAGCAGGGTCCGTTTGATACAATTGTGGCACGCCCTTGGCATCGCAGCCCGCAATGAGCATCGAAATACCAAACGGACGCACACCACCTCGTTGTGTGTAGCGTTGTTGGATCTTGGCGACGTAACGCGCGACATATTCAACGGACGGCGCGTCTTCGACGGTCAAACGATAGCTCTGGCATTCCAATCGCGCTTTGTTGATCAAAACACGGGCGTCGGCCGTCAAACCCGCAAAAGCGAGCGTGATGTGATCGTCCACTTTGCAAATCTTGCGCACCGTGCGTGGATCTTGGAGCTTGGCAGTTTCCTTGCGCTCGACGGCCAAGACAACCACGTCGACACCGCGCACACCGACGACAACAGCGCCACGCTTGACAGCCTCCATGGCATATTCTACTTGGAACAAATGTCCATCGGGGGAAAACACTGTAATCGCACGATCATATCTAGAGCCACGGCGTTGAGAGAATCCCAAGGAGTTGATCTACCTCGATGCCATGATGCGGTGAGCTTCTTGAAGCGAATGACCTCCCCAGATTTGGGTTCGCTCGATTAAGTACGATTCTCTCGGATCCGAACTTAATTGAAAATTGCTGCCTTAATCATCAAGTGCGACGACAACGACGCCAGCGATGGAGGCCGAACGGCTCCCTTCGAGCTAACGGAGAGCGCGTATGCATGGCAAACTGTAGCTTATACATCTTACATCCCCGTAGAATCGGCCCTTTGGAGTGAATTTCAACCGTTGACTCCACATGCAGAGCACGAGGAGAAGCACGTTGTTCGAGTGGAAGTGCTTCCTTGACATTCGTGGAACAGAGAAAGATGGCGAATGACAGAAGATCTCAAGGTCCAGGAAGTGTGTGCCGCGAGGACTTCACGAGGTGGAGAACGGCTATTTCCCGACGAGGACATTTGAGAAATGTGCAGTTCTGTGCGATCATCACGAGGTGTTCGATGTGAATGGATCGATCATGGTGCATTGACAGTGAGTCGCGAAGAACGTCCTGTGAATGAAATATATCGCCGCTAGGCCATAGGAAGACGCTCTCGGTGGAGGTTATGGAGTAAGTTCATCGCATAACGCGCTCACCTTGGCAGAAGAAGACGAAGAAAGCTGCTGAATAGGGAAGAAAGCTCATCATGCATCACGGCGCTACATGAGGAAGGGAGAAGAGCACGATGGATTGATAGAGGAACGCAAAGGTGAAAATAAAGAAGTATGCAGGTTGTCTATTGAGTCTTTTTCTTTGTGTTGTTCTCGTCGTCACGCCGAATGCACATAAAGTAGACGGTCGAGCCGAGGAAGATGATCGTAAATGCAATCGCCCAGCCCAACTTGACCAACGGTGGGAACGGTTCGGTAAACATGCCGCGACCGTGCTTGAGGATAATCGCAATTTCAGTCACGACGACGCCAAGTCCGAGCCAAGCGCGAGGTCCCAACTTCTTGGCTGGCACGCGGGTCGGTTCTGTCGGGACGCTGTACGTCATGAAGACATAATACTCGGCGATGGCGTAGCTCCCGGCGCTGTACCAGATCGAGAGACGCACGACATTGAGCGAGTTGGACGCAGGGACCCAAAGCACAGTCTTGAGGAAGAACGAGTTGAGCATCATGATCGAGAGCGTGAAGACCATGAACATGACTTGCCAGAAGCGAGACGCTGATCGGAACATTTTCCAGTCGTACGCAAGCCAATTCGCAGGAGTAAACTGCGCGACCATGCGCTGAGCGCGGCCAGTCACGGTCGGGATCGCACGCCAACCGACCCAGTTGTACTTCTTCATCTCAAAGTAGCGGCAGATGCGCATGCCAATCCAAATGCCGGCGGCGTTGCAGATCAAAACGTCCAGGAGGATTTGATCCCACCAGCATTCGTTGAAGTTCTTGAGCCAGTGGGCAAACGTGAGCTCGTAGAGTTCAAACAAGATGGAGATGAGCCAGCAGACATTGTAGCTGCGGATCATCACGGCGCCAACGATCCATCCGAGGAAATGCATGACGACAAAGCGGTCGAAAAAGGTCGCCGACAAGTTGGACATTGGGTTCGTCGGGTGTTCGGGGGTGAACAAACGGCAATCTTCCGCAAATCCTTCTTCAGGAAGCTCTACACCAAGGGATGGATCGTAGTGGCGGAGGAATTGGCGCGCATCGTCCGTTTTGAGAAAGAGGATCACAATGAGGAGCATTTCGTAGAGAATGAACACACCCGTGATCAATCGCCAAATCGCAGGGTGCGGGCGGATAAAATGACCATCGCGCAGTTGCAAGACGCAGTACACCAAGAAGAAGATGCACGCAAACTTGACGCCCGATTTCAAATCGTCCACTTGACTCGTCGATGGGTCTTGCGTCACGAGCGCATACACGAAATAGAGCAGCGTGAGGAAACCCACAAGCAATGTATGTGGCCGGGTGGTCCAGCTGCCGTCGTCGACATTCTGGACAGTTTCCAAGTCGCCATACACCAACGGATCCGACGATTTCGCGAGCTTCACCGACGAATTCGGCACGTCCACTTCCAATGTCATGGTGAATGAGATTTGGTGGAGACAGAGACGTTTCCTCTCGATGACGTTATTTGTTTAAACGTCATCTGCGTTTTATCCTCCGTCGCTCTCGTGACTTTCAAGTCGGACGACGACACTCTCTCTCTCCTTCCTTCCTCATGATGGCGGTGGAACTCCACTGGCGGCTATGATGCTAATGGTGAAATGAATGCAAGAGGGACTGTGGATGCCTTTCAAACAGGAGCAGGTGCAATGCTCAGCACACGGTGGATCATCCAAGGCCGCGGAATCGAGTCTGCAGACAAGGCATAACAGTTCCCAGCGCGTGCTGACATTGGAGCCTCAGTGGTGGCAATGACAGGAGAATTCAATGGTGTATGGATCCCCCCTCGATACTGGATGAATTGGATGTGGTTGTACTAATCTAGCTGCACCAAGCGGACTACTCAAGTCACTTTGGAATCAAGTCTATGGTGTTGGCATTCACCAGCTCGTCGCGACGAGCGGAATATTATCGCTGCGGAGATGGATGCCTCAACACTAGACGCCGATCAAGTTGCAAGAAGATGGAGATGCCATCAAAAGATGGAGTCGCCTTGAAATTTCACATGTTTGAAATGTCCATCGACAGACTTGTTATAGCTGTCTTCGCGACGGCAAAGAGGCAGATAGCCAAGCCAGCTCCTATCTGCGATGGGAGTGCAGTGTATCCACATCTTTCACGGCGAGAGATCAGTCGCCCGCCACTTGCGCTGGAATACCACTTCAAGAGCCATCTACGTTGGTGACTGTATCCACATCTTTCCAAACACTTTGAATGGCCCAGGAGCGTGCAAATGTATTCAAGCGTCCACAACACCTCCTTGCGCGTACGAAATAGACACTGAAATGCGTCGCAGTCCCATGCGAACATGCATTCGTGTCGAGAGTCGTCCAAGCACTGGTGGCTGTCATTGTTGACGTATCTATGCATGAATTGTCCATAAAGATAGAAAAAACGCGTCTTAAGATTGCCAATGTTGAAGCCACATCAACGTCACATCCATCCATGATCCATGTCAATGAACTTGGCGAATGAGTGGCCATCCATCACGTTTGGAATCTCGAGATTCAAGATGAAGACGAGGAAGGCGACTGATTACATTTAATTCGGCGGCAGCATCGACACGGGCTCTGCAATGGGAGCGGCCACGGCCACAGGCGCAGTGGCACTCGGTTGATAATAGCCATACAATTCTTGCAATTCCTTGTTCTTCTGGTCCACGATCCGCTGCCACTCGCCACTAGTCTTGAGATAAAGCTCGAGCTGCACTTCGTTGGAAAACCAATCTTCCTCCAGCACCGCTTCCTTGACATTCACGCCAGGTTTGTAATAACTCCAGCCAAATTGACCACTCTTGTGAAACCATCCTTCCCTTTGTAGTTCCCTGTACACTTTGCTGAACGTGGGCTGGAATTCAGGTACAGCCGCCATGGTTGTCTTGGCCATTGCGCGGGATTTCTTTGTGGTGGGAGCGGCTGTAGATGCTACCGGAGCTGGCGGGGGTTTAGGCTCTCGTTTCACCTTCGCCTCTCGCTTCGGTTTCGGCGACGATCGATCCCGCCTGCCGTGGTCAGGGTTGGCATCCACTACTGCCTTGACCTTGTACCACGTGCCGCTGCTCTTGAGATAGGCTTCCAAGAGTCCAGGAGATGAAAATTTGTCGATGCCCTCAGTGGCAGTGTCAACATTAGCCTTGGGTTTGAAGTAGCGTCCATCGTCGTGGCGGAACCAGCCTTTCGTTTGGAGGTAGGCAAATACTTTGTCAAATGTGGTGGACGAGTCAGCTTTGCGTTTCTTAGATGAGCTAACTTTGGCGGGCTTTGATGATTGTTTTGGTGCATTTTGTTGATAATTTGGCTCTTGTGCTTGGAGTTTTTTTACCATGCGATCCCACAGGGGTTGATCTTGGAGCGTGACGTAAAGCTCCACATCGGCAAGACTGCGGAAGAAATCTTTTCCAAGCTCTGGCGTGACGGCTGTCCTGTAGGATGGCTTGCAGAAGAGGTTGCCGTAGCTGTCGCTTGTTTCGTACCATCCGTCTTGAAGCATTTCGCGATAAATTTGATCAAATGTCACTTCGGGCACCGTGGCTATTGAGGACGCAGAGGTAGTTTTACTTGGTTTTTTACTCTTCTGTCGTTGGGCAAAGAAAGCTTGTACAGCCTCAGCCATGGTCCCAAACGTACGGCCAGCGACGTCGTAGCCGCCATGTGCGCCATTGGCATAATTGGCTTTGAGCATGTATCTCCAAACAATTGAGTGCAGTTCATTTGCGTGTAAGTCTTTGATTGCTTCCAGCACAACAGCTTTCCGAGATGTAAATGTAACACCAACGTGAGCGTAGCCGACGATATCGTTGGTGCTGTTGGGGACACATTTCCATCCTGACGCTTCCAGCGTCGGCCAAAATGCGTATAGGAGGAGCTGATAGTCGGTGAACTTGGGCTCGTTGAGGTTGGTAGAGATCTCTGACGCTGCCGACGCCAACTTTTCGGGCTCCCAGAATTCATACGAGCTGGCTTCGAGCGAACATTGCAACAACCATTCGTGGGCTTGTAATGGGCAAATCGCGGCTTGGAATTGAGCGGCTTGCTGCATGGCCAATTGATACAAGCTGTCTGTAGAGGCACTGCAGGCATCGAGGGACCAAGGAGCAAGTCCTAAATCAGCCATGGGAACTACAGCTAACTGTCGAAGATCTTGCAGTGTGTTGGCGCGTCCAAAATAGAAAACCACGCGGTCGGATTCGTCCAGCGTCGGATGTAAGAGTTCCAGAAGTGTTGTATCCATTGCCCACGCTTTGGCATCAGCAAAATTGGCAAAAACAAGCACGGGCCACAAAATACCGTCGCAAAAGGCATCGGGGGTGTTGCCTAGATGCAATGCAATGTTGTTCAATTGGATTGGTGGAACTGGGATCATCGACATGTCGTAAATAACATATCCTTCGTCGTTGGGTGCCATCGAGATCGGAAGGGGAATGGTCGATTCCTTGGCGGAAGAAATTGACGGGGAGGGTTGTTCGCTTTTCACAGCTGCAGCAGAGACTTTCGGTCGTTTGATGATTATCTTCAATGGATTTTTCTTGCTGTGTTCGTCGATTTTCGGTGGAGGTTTTGGTGCTGGGGTTGCGTGTTTTGCTGCTTTTTTCGCAACGGTGGCTTGCAGTCCTCGAAGACCTTCGTCAATCTTGGCCAAATTGCTGCGGATCGACGACTTTGTGTACGTTTCAAAGTGTGTGTTGAGCGTCTCGAGTGCCACTTCGATCGCGTGCAATGCGCCATCAACCGTCTGTGCGTGTTTCGTGAGCTGAGATTCGAGATTTGCCTTGAGATTCTTCTTCCGTTGCTTCATAAGCTTAGCAAGACTCTCCTCGTCCGAGTCTTGGTGGCCGTTGCTAGACATGGCGGCGGCGCACTTCCCCAGAGTATTCAAAAGCCCAATTCAAATCTCCAGTCTCGTCTATCCGGATAATATGCCACCAACGACATTATATATGAAGTAAAGTATGCCTTGCATGTAATCCGGATAATTAACCAATGGACTTGACAGAACCAGCGCCAACATGGGGATGCGCTCTCCCGACGACAATCTGGAAGAAAGTTATGGCTCATGCACGGGAATACGGCCGTGAAACAACACATATGACGTGCATCATGTAATGTATTCATGGATTTTTTGGGGTCATGACGCCCATTCGTCCGCACATGACCGATAGAGCGGTTTGAATGCAAACCATAGTGGGTTGCATACAAGCTTTGGCGACGAAGACCGACAGCTTTTCTCGTTCGAACACCGTGGAAATCCAAACCTCAGTCATCCCTACACATAAAATAGCACCCGGTCGACCACGGGCAGTCTCGAACGCAATAGCTTTGTTGAATCGCTTGTGGTCTCGCGGCTTGTGCTGCCATTCAATTATACTTGGGTGGACTTGGCAGTGGTTTTGATGTCACGTTGGATCTTTCATCGTTGTATTCTTACCAACGACTGATGATTCACCTTGCATGATCCCGTCCTTTTTCATTATTCAATGAGTTCCCTTCAGAATCTTCATGTTGAGTTGGTAGTCGAATGGCAAGTTAAACTTTCACAAACGCTTGAATCTCTCATCTCGGGTGGTGCTTGACTTGTGCATAATATGCCATTCTGCAGTCATTCGCTGTCTTGGATTAGGAGGAAAGCGTCTGAATCTTAACCTTCCATAACAAGCGCACTCTGGAAACTACGACAACCCAGAACCTTGCCCGTAAACATGAAGTCCAATACGGCCGACTTCGACTTCGCGCGTCTATCGAAGCGCAATGGAGAATTTCGAGCTTGCCCGTATCATAGTCTGGGATTTATCTACGTTGCAAATTTCGTCTTGGTCATGTTGCGTCATGCCTAATAACTTTTCGAGATGAGCAAGACCCCGTGGATATCGATTGTAAAGCCATCAATCCTCATTGTCACGTTGACTTTGCCAGGCGGCATTGGTTATCTAGCAGCTTAAGGAATGTAGCAGCCCACATTCTACTCTTCCTGGCCGAGTCGGGTGGACAACTTGAACTCTCAGCATATAATAATAATGCTTGCAATTTCTGTAATCATAACCTCCCATTGAAGAACACCGATGAATCCTACCATGAGCAATAATTCATGGACTATTGCCATGGTTACGCTCGACGCATGCAATTTGTTTCTCCATTGTCTATTTCACACCTCTCAAATGTCGTCCACATTCGACAGTTTCAGGTCTGATCCAATCAGATGTCTCCATTTGAAATGCACTAAGTTTGATTGGTCCGTTGGTAGTGATATTGGAATCCGTTGTGATATCAATTTTGTGGCCCATGGCGAACTTGAAGAGGCGTTATGACGTGGCCATGACGTACGCATGGGCGTGGATTATCCACATCTTGTTATCTTTAATGGCGAGAAAGGTTTACCACCGCATGTGGCTGGCAACTCGGCGTCTTCTTGGTGTTGACGCTTTCCAAGGAAACGTCGACTAAACATCGGCTGGATAATTGTGTCCCTCCCGATTTCGTGAGCCGCGACGACTCATTTCAGCAGCAAGAGGAGAGATACAAGCCTTCGGGGCAGGCTAGTTAGATGAGAGCGATGGCCATAGCCTGCGAAAGTGACCATCTGACGACGTTATGACATTGATGACTCAAATTATTCAATGAATTGCTGAAGCCATGCCACCAATTCATCGGCACAAGGTCGATCAAGGGGATTAAATGCAAGACAACGCTGCGCGATTTCAATCATCGCTTGAGGACACGCTTTGGAAAACGAAGGACGCAGTTCGCCCGAGACAACCATCATGGAGATGCGAGCTTTGGCCATGGCGACACTCACACCAGCAGCCGGTACGACCATCTTGAGATCCGAGTACGGCACGATGCATAGATCGATCTCCGACATGAGCACTCCGAACGAGTAAATGTCGGCCTTGGCGGAGTACCGAACGCCCATCAGGATCTCAGGAGCAATCCACGGCACGGTTCCGATCTCCGCCGTCATGGTCTGGTCGTTGGTCGTCTCGCGGCTCGTCCCAAAGTCCGTCAATTTGGCATCACCAGCGTCGGTCAAGAGCACGTTCTTGGCCTTGACGTCGCGGTGGATGATGTTGATTTCAGCGGCGTGGAGGTATTGCAGCGCTTGAGCAATGTCAAAAAGCACTGAAAACTTGGAAAAACGACAGCCGGCGTCTTGGAGACCAACGAAATGGCGTGACTTGGCAGTAGACGTCGAGACGGACGACGGCGATGTGTTGGACAGCCAGTCTTGCCTTGCAAAGTCGACGCGAAAATGAGGATTTACATTCCAATCGATGCGTCGCTGGGTCTTGTTCATTTCCAAGAGCGTCCACAAGTCGCCACGTTCCATGTACTCGCATATCATGGAGAGGTTTGCAATATTGGTCCAGCTCAGGCCGATGAATCGGACAATCTTGGGATGGTACAGCCGCGCGCTCACGCGGATTTCCTCCATAAACTCTTCAACTGCCGCCATGTCGCTCGTTTTCTCGGGGAGCATTTGCTTCATGGCGACGAACTGCGATGGTTTCCCAGCGTTCCGCAGCGTCGCGAGGTACACGAGACCGTAGCCGCCACGAGCAAGGAGCGAGCCGCGTTCGATGTGGTTAGCCGGGATGCGAAAAACGGCAAAGGCAGGATCGTGTCGGATGTCGTTGATGACTTCGCACTGGTCGGTCGCATCGAGGACTTTGTCCTTGGTGGTGATTTCATTGTACCATTTGGCTTCGTTGCGTTTCTTGATGTGTCGACGGATGTAGTAAAAGCCAAGCGCAATGAAGACGCCGAGGAAGACGACGCCGATGAGAAAGAATGGAAAGAACGGCCGATCGGTCGTGGCCGTGGCAGATCCTGCGATGTCACTTGGGCTGTGGGTATGCCGCCACCACGAATGATTGCCATTGTGGTCCCAGTCGCCATCGTCGTGGTCTTCACGCACGATAGGATCGTCGGCAATTATGCAAATGGGAAACGTATCCCAGAGCATTTGAATCCCCGTGTGATTCTGACACGTCGCGTTGATCTGCGTGGAGCTAAAGACAATGCCGCAGTCTCCAGGGTATGTTTCTGCCACATCGCACGATACATTGGTCTTGCGGGGGTTCTGGAGCTGATCGAGGATGGCAAATTGCGACGCATTGGCATAAAAGGCCGTGATGGGATTGCCCCCCAAGTAGAGATATTGCAGCGTCGGTGGGAAATTTGCGCGGAGCTGCGTAATGTTATTGTTGGCCAAGTTTCTAAATGGGAAATTCGTTAGAGCCGACAAGGAAGACTTGGGGGCTTACAGCGACGTCAAAGATGGGGGAAACGTTGTGTTTCCAATCGATTTGATGCGGTTGTTGGCGAGAATTCTACAGACAATGTTAGCTCTATCAGGGGGGGAGTTGGGGGAATCACAAGTCGTCAAGGAGTGGAGACCATTTGACGGTGCCGATGAAGGGAATGCCGCAATTATGAGCATGTCTAGAGAAAACATCGATTCAATCGGCCTGGGAGCAGCCCTACAGGGTTTGCAAGATGGGGGGAAGCGTCATCTTGTGCATGCTCATGTTGGGATTGTTGAATAAATACCTAACGTTCACTCTAGTAACGACACGCAGCTCGACGTACAATTGCCGCAGTGTATCAGGAAAGACGGCGGTCTTGAGCGAGGAAATGTTGTTAAAGCTCAAGTCGAGGTACTTCAAATTGGGCGCCGAGATCGACGTGAGCGCGGTGATGGCATTGTGGCTTAGAGTCCTGCTCCACCGTTATGACGCTGCAGAGATGACAGAGAGGACGTACAAGGTCGAGAGCAGCGTTGGAAAGTTTGTAGACGCAATGGTTTGGATGTTATTCCGCGCTAAATCCCTACAGGATGCCGTCAGGAACACTCGAGGGATGTCAAACGTACAAGCCAGTGGCTTTGGTGTTGGTTTGCAAGTCGCTGCCTAGTGTTTCAATGCCGAGTTGGACGAGGACGCTAGACAGAACAGCAACAACGATCACGATAATCCTATTTTCGCTTGGACTCACATGGTGTCGGCCCACGCTGGAAGGCTCTCGACATTGCGAACGACAAGGCCGCCGCCGGCCATTTTGTGCACAAGACCCAGTTGTGGTTGGTCGGGATTGAACTTGTCAAGTCCACCGCGGAAGATTTTGCCAGGCGTATCCGTCAAGATGCAAGCTCGGTCGGCAGTCGGACTCAATGGCGGGAAGTCTTTGGGGTATGTGAATTGAACTCCCTGGCATGTTGCAGCGTAGGACGTGTATGGTCGCGTCAAGTCTGTCCTGTTGGTCGTGCCGAGCACCGTGGCATTCCAATTGACACTCGCAAAGATATCCGTGAAGTTGATCGGTCGCGCGCCGTACGTCATGGACTCTGCTGTGAAATATTCAAGTGGCTCGATGGAATCCCGAGATGTCAGGGTCAAGAAGCAGTAACTCGTTGCAAAAGACAAGTCTTGATCTGCTCGGAGAAGCAATGATCAGCGCGAGAGGTGAGATTTGCAAAGAAGCACGAGATTTTGTCCACACGGGTCACGAAATCATCCAGAGACTGCCCTGGGTCGTCGTGGAATGCGATCCGATGAGGGGGAACTGGCTTGGACTCTTGACTTGCGCCGATAGAGTCGTCTCAACGGTCGTCCTTCCGTCGGGATATGTGCATCTTGTCTCTCTGTGGTTTGTCTGGTCAGCAACGCGACTGGAATGATGCAACATAGAAGTTCTTCTTGAACCATGCGGAGAGTTCCAAATCTCGTCATGAGAACCTTCTCCACTTGTGAGTTGCAGTTCCATCTTGATCGCTCCTTCCATTGCCAGATGGAGCTGCTGCAACGAGCAAACCACAGAGTCAATTTCACGCAGCACATTGTTAGCGTTTCCTGCCTTCAGGGACTCGGTCGTTGGAGTTATCCGAGCGTTGAGAGGTGCATCATGCTCCTCCTGTGGAACACTCGACAGTTCGAATTTCGTTGTGTGGTAGACGTTGTACACTGTACTTATTGACAACTTTGAGATCTTGACGGATGAATCTCGTTGCGATCTTTGGCACTGCGGCTGCGGCGTACTATGTCTCTCCGTTCATGAAGGGGCCGTGGATGTTCATCAATACATGGGACGACTCGATCAACTTTGTCGAGAATACCATGATCCAAACGCCGCTCTCCTTTGCATCGATCTTGGACATGCTCACAGTTGTCAAGATCAACGTCTATGAACCTCTCGCCTGGCTGCTCAAGGCCATTGTACATAGTCTAGCCGGCATGGACTCGTACACAGTGCGTGTCGTGGCCCTCTCCTTGCACGCTTGCAATTCTGCCTTGGTCTACTTGACCTCACTCACCGTGTTGAACCATCTTGGGACCCCGGACTCGACAGGCTGCCTTCTCGGGACACTGCTCTACGCTGTTCATCCGATCCACGTCGAAGTCATCGGATGGCCGTCAGCTCAGCCTTACGCGCTCTCGATGTTGTTTGCTCTCTTGTGCTTGTTGTCGTATCTCCGCGCTCTATCGTCGTCCTCCAAAATGCAAGCGTCATTGTTCATGGCAAGCTCGACAGGTACCGATCTCCTTCTTGCAATGATGTTACCGCCAAGCTGTCTAGTCTTTTATATCTTCAGCGTGCTGAGCAAGAGCGTCTCGATCTTGTTCCCAGTGGCCATCTTTCTCATCGACGTCCTCCTCGCCGACAAAGCTCCAAAGCTTGCCAAGTTCCATGTCGCCAAGCTCGGATTTGTCGTCGCTGGGGTGCTGCTCATGGCGAAAACGATCGCCGCGAACACCGAAGGCACTTATCATGACGCTGACGTCGTTCATTTGACATTCTCTCAGCGTTGCGTCAAGGCTTTCATCGTCCTCTTGTGGCCATGGAGACAATTTCTCTGGCCAGCGCAACTCCGCTACCATTACCAAGTGTCGCCTGAAGACTTGCAGGTGTTTCATCCGCGGGGCCTCTTGTCCATTGCGTTCGTCGCCGCCATCACAGTCGGTAAGTCAAATCGTTGTCTTCCCCATGACTCTACTGCCGTAGGAGGCCTTCTCCGTCGTGACAAAGCCATCGTTGCGGCGTGGATCTACTCTGTCGCTATGCTTCTGCCAGTCTCGGGGTTGATCCCGCACGGTTTGGTCTTCCTAGCGGCCGATCGATATGCTTACTTTCCAACGCTGGTGTTTGTTCCCCTCTGTGGGGCTGCGTTCTCCACCGTGACGGAGCCATCCACGCGGCGATTCGTCGCTCTCCTTGGCTGCGTCTGGGCGTTGTGTCTAGCCCATGTGTCAGTCTTGCAATTCGAGTCGTGGCGGACGGCAGAAGCGCTCTATCGCCATGGTCTGCAGTACGCCATCAAACGTTCCATGTTCCCGTTGACTTGCCCTTTGTAGCCAAGATCCGACCGACTGGGCCATGCTTGACAGTCTCCAAGATCAATTACTCCGCATGGGGCAATTCGACGAAGCAAAGACATACTTGGAGCGGGCATTGCGGTACTCGCCGACGGAAGGACTCAAGGCGCGGCTTCAAATCGCAAAGTATTTGATGCTCCTACAGCGAGTCGACGATGCCTGCGCGATTTACCATGGCCTGCTTGAGGCAAACCCGAGCAGCGCGCATGTCAACAACAACGTTGGCATATGCCATTGGAAAATGGGCAAGTTGACCGTCGCGCGACAGCATTTCGTCCAGGCACTCAATGGTTCAGGGCTCACTTGGGGCGACAAATCCCCCGAGACGAACATCGAGCTCCTCGATGCATGGGATCCACGGACTCCGATTCAAGCCAGCTTTATGTGGTAGCGGCAGCCACCTTGGGTTGATTTGCTGCTTAAATCTTTGCGAAACAAAGACTAGAGTTCGTGCCACCAAAGCCAAACGAGTTGGTCAAGACGGCGTCGATCGACTTGCCGTGCTTGGCTTGCAATGGAACGTAGTCCAAGTCGAATTCTTCGCCAGGCGATGTCAAATTCAAAGTCGGCGGGAGGACGTTCTACAAGAGTCCATGACGGGCCAGGTCAAGAAAGACATGGCAGACCTCATGGAGCGCTTTCAGCGCGAAAATCGCTTCGACGGCGCCAGCGGCGCCTAACAAGTGACCTATGGCGCCCTACGAAAGCATGAGATCTGCAAGTCTCTCTTGGGGGCACAACAGACCTTGGTAGACGACACACTAAGGTCATAAGCGTGCTTTCCTACGGAGAAGAGGAAAGATGAGATGGTCTTGATGGAGGATTAGGCGGACCGAAGAGTCGCTTGATCGCTCGGTTTTCAGCGGCATCGCCCAATGGAGTCGACGTCGCGTGGGCATTGATATACTTGATGTCGGTGGCGTCAAGACCAGATTGACGTAATGCCGATTCCATCGCCCTAGAACGCGCTTTAGTTGGAGACTGGGGTTGAATCTGCACCGGTGGGCTCCGTCGCCGTCTTCAGGGGGAGCTGTCATGTGGTTGGCGTCGCCGCTCAAGCCGTAGCCGCGGATTTCGCCATAGATTTTCGCTCCTCGAGCTTTGGCATGTTCATATTCCTAACCTGTGGTCAGGAATGGATCGGCTCGATGAAGCCACCTCGAGGAAACAAATGCCAGCGCCTTCACCCATGATAAAACCATCTCGGCGGGCATCAAATGGACGCGATGCTTCGGTCGGAGTATCGTTGAACTAGCTCTATCGTCATGCGAATCACTACAGCGTAAGTTCACCTTGGTCGCAAGTGCTTTGGCGCGCTGAAAGCCCACGACGGCAAAGGGATTCAAGCTAGCTTCGGTGCCGCCTGCGACCATGACGTCGGCATCTACCAAGAAAGAGTTAGTTGGACATTCTTCGTCGGGATAAAGCAAACGCACCTCCATTTCGGATCAGGCGATAAGCGTCACCGATGCTATGGCTTCCCGTAGCACAAGCAGTTGTGCATGCATGGTTGGGGCCCTACAGCATCGAGCTCGACAGTCGGTATATGTATGAGAGAGTCATTCGTACCTTCAATCCGTGCATGATGCTCACGTGTCCAGCGGCCAGATTGATTAAAATACGCGGCACGATGAAAGGGGATACCCGGCGGTATTTTTTCTCTTGGATGAGCGCCGACGTGTCCATGATATCGGTCAAATTGCCAATTCCAGCGCCAATAGCAACACCAGCTCGATGCTTCTCTGATTCCGTGGTGGGCGACCACTTCGCATCGCGGATAGCTTCGTTCGCAGCAGCCATTGCAAATGAAATGAAGCGGACGTCTTGGCTTCGAGCTTCGCGCTTATTGATGTGCTCGAGCGGGTCAAACGAATCCGGTACTTGCCCTGCAACAGTGCAATCCAATCCCGTCGTGTCAAACTTGGTGATCGTCGAGATACCGCATTCTCCTTTGATCAAGCGAGTCCATGTTTCTTCCAAACCTACGCCCAGTGGAGTCACTGCTCCAAGGCCAGTCACAACTACGCGGCGACTCAACGCCGCTGGAGGTGGACCAAACACCATGACAGGGAATTGATCACCCCTTCAACCCATGTGTCAACAAAACCCCTACACACCCAAAACCCTTAAACCCCGTGGTTGAACTAAATATTGTAAATTCACTGATTGGCCAATAATTAAGGTTTTAAAATTATCAATTTTAATAATTTTTAATTAATCGATTTTTCTGCCATTTCAAGATGGTGACGATCATCGGGTTTGGCTCGCTGCTCTCGGAAGCATCGGCGCGTTCGACTTTTGGCGACCACATGAGCAACTTCCGGCTCGCTCGTGTGCACAACTACCGTCGCGTGTTTGCACACCCTGCGTCTATTTTCTTTCAACGTGGAATTGCCAACTTGGAGACCAAGGTGCACCCCTTGACGATTGATCTGTCTCAACTGTTGATTTGGTCCAGGAGATTGCAAGTTTGTCGACTGAAGTAAGTCCTGGTGCTTCGTTCACAATCAGTGCGTTTGAGATTCCGGAGTCGCAACTTCCAGGCTTTTATGCCCGCGAGGAAGAGTTTTCCATTGAAGAAGTCGAGTTCATTGAAGCCAATGGCGCAACGTCGAAAGGATTGATGTGCTGTCGCTGGACCGACGCCGAATACATTGCCAAGCGGTAAGCTCCACAGTCGCGAGACTCTCTTGATGCATTTCTGCAGGGGTCAAGATGAATTCGACCGTCTCTATAAGGCCTATGGTCTTACAACAATCTGGGGATACGATGCATCGAGCGGTATTCTTCCTTGCCGAGTAAGCTCCTATGACCGGCAGCAGATTCTATATACTTTTTCTACTTAGGTCTACCTGCGCCATTGCATTCTAGCCGTCCAAAAGCTCGGCGAGGTACATTTTCATTATAGAGTGGCTCATCTGACAACGACATGCAGGATGTCTTCAATGACTTCGTCGACAATACGTTCCTCGGTGACCGCAAGACGCCTATTCGAGCGTACTTAGAGGCTAACCCCACCGTCATGGATGCTCAGCCGCCCGCCCATTTGGTTGATCGCTACAGTGGTTAGCTCCATCACTTTGTTGCCAAGGTAGCACAACCGAACGAACGATCGTAGAAAGATTAACGAACAGGCGATACTTGCTGACTCAACGAAATGACGATTGTATACTACGTTTGTTCATGCTGGCACTCGTGAAGGCAAGGTATTGGACCCTCAGGGAGAGAAGATTTGGATGTACAATCGAAGCGAGGAGCTGCTCTGCTCGCTGAGGTTGTTAATCCAAAGTCTCTATCGACGACAGCTAGAAGAGAATCAGTGTGAATAAACGTTGACCCTCTCTCCTGCATATATTTTGTCTGTTGATTTCACTGGCTCAATCACAATGGCAGGAAAACAGACGAGGATGCCGCGTCGCTCTCTTCACGCGGCGAGTCCACATTAATATATTGGCACGAGTTGGTAGCTCAACCTGTGGCTAGAACTTGTCGTGCTGAACTGATATCCTTAAGGCCATTACTTGACAAGCCCAACGATGTTGGGGTGCTGGTGTTGCCGCATCCATGCTTGGTAAATTTCTCGACGATATTCGTCTCTCGACAGTAGCAAACAAACGGACAACAATGCTTTCTCTCCCTCGTTTGGACTTTACCTCGTCATTTCCTGTAGTAGCCCGTAGCGCTTTGCAAGGAGCATGTTCAGTCTCTAGGGCAGGCATGACGTGAGAGGAACCCAGAATTGTTCTGACTGTTATTGATAAACGAATGTGTGATTCCCCAAATTGTAGCGTTTTCTGCACTGGGACGCAGCGAACACGTTCATCAATGAGTAAATTTATTAGGGAGGGAACGCGTTAATCGAAATCTTGTAGATGCTTCCACACGAGGGCATGGAATGACACTTCTGCGTTAATGCCAAGAGCAAAATTCCAAATCACACCGCACGTGGCCAAGAAAATGGCGCTGCCGACGCTTTTGATCGCAAATTCGAGAAAAAGTGTCGCGTACATGCTCGAAAGGTGTGTGAGATAGTCTACGAATGACATGGGGGAGGACGCTGCTGCAAGAGAAGGTTGAGGAATCGCTTGTGCTGCGAATGACCCCATGCTTTGTAAAACAGCGGCGTTTTCGGAGGTCGGACATTTTATCAAGACGCGCTTGCATGATTGAGATCGGTACATGTTTCCATTTGCATCTCGTGCCCATTTCTCTTCTTGTGTTGTCAAGAGGACATCTCGACTTGGCCGGCGTTGGAGGGACGGGCTGGCTGCGCCACTACAAACAAATTCGGGTACTTCCTTGGTCTCGTCGGCTTCCGTGTCGTCTCGATCGTTAGCCCCACTACTTTCATTGTCGATTGCGGTAATCTCGTTGTCTTCATGTGATGGACGAGTTTCGTGTTCAGGCTCTGTTGCTGGTGAAGGCGTTTTTTTCTCGACGAGTTTCTTGTCCATGCGTGGCAGCAGTAACCAAGCGACAACTGCAAGACACAGCGCAACGTAGCGAAGCCACATGACAATTCTGAATCTACTATTGAAATAAATCCACACGGATGCCGCAAGGACAGCGGTCGTCATCGCGATCGTCGATCTCGTTGATGTCATCGCAAAAGAGCGACTGCAGGTTGATCTTAAGATCGCATGAAAATTAATTCGTGCCATTCAATACTGAATCCAAGTCAAACTTCTTCATGTTTTTGAAATACAAGATTATCTTTCATTTTGTATTCTAAACTTCAACGTAAAGCGAAACGCCCAGTCAAGCCCACCTTCAACAGAAAAGGCGCGAAAGTCCATTTCCAAATTCACTTCAAGCAGGTCAAGCCGCGTCTGGACGTCTCCAAGGCTTCATGGACTCATTTCGTAGATCTCAGCGCGCCAAAACCCCCGTGGAAACTATGAGGAATGATGCATAAGATTGAAAACGCTGAGAGTGTTAAGAGCGTGCCACAAGACAGACAACGACGAAGATCCTGGTGGTTGAATGCACCAAGCCATGCAAAATAATCTCGTCAGAGATTGCAATTCGACAAAGTATGGACGGAGCTCAGGATGACACGCTGGTGGAGGTATGCACGACGAGTCGGACAGTTACATATATGCGGTAGAAAGTCCATTTGGCATCCCCGATCTGTCCCCGCAGCAATCCAAGGAGTCATGTGAATGTGCGTACCCACAACAATCGTGAGGATGATCCAGCACAAAATTACATTGATATCCCACAGTGAAGTGCAAGGGATGCATTCATCTCGAGCCCCGCACCCACATGATGGCAATTGTATTTTACAATTAACACTTTACAATTTCGACGACATGAGACCCCCCAGCAAATTTTCCACGCTAGAAAAGCGGAATCGTTCTTCACGTTCGTGGATTGCGTATTTGACCTCCATACTCTCAAGTGTCGAATCTTTTGTTACGATCTCTTGTTTGCATCATACAGTGTTCCCATGACTGAGATCTCGATCGCGAACAAGCACAACCTACCCTTGATGAATTTCATCCAATAGTCGCCTATGCCGCACATGTGAAACGTCACTCAAAAACTTGCATCATCAGACCGAGCCGCCATGGATGAGAGCAAAATGCCGACGCCCACATCAATCGAAGAGGGCATGGACAAAGCCGAAGAAGTTGCGATGGTCAAGAAATCATCGGCGTTACGCGAAGGAGACGCTCAAGATTATGCAAGCCGAGAAATCGCCGAGGAAGTTGCGATGGTCAAGAAATCATCGGCGTTACGCGAAGGAGAGGCTCCAGATTATGCAGGCCGAGAAATCGTCGCACTCTTGGCCCAATACGTTACTGTCGGATTCATGATCGGTTCGATGCAGCAGATGAGCTACCCCATCTTTATCGCGTACTACCACATGGAAGGAAGCCAATTCAATGCCGCGACTGCACTGATCGGTCTCGGATGGTCGCTCAAAGTATTCATCGGCCTCGTGTCCGATTGCTTTCCCATGTGGGGTTACCGTCGAAAGTCATACATGATCTTCGGCTGGATCTGCTGTGGCATTTGCATGCTCTACCTCACCCTCCACGACCATGGCTCTCCGTTTTACATCGACCGATCACTTGACGGCACACCCATTTCAAAATTGACGCCAGCTCAACTCGCGACTCAAGTGGATATCCATGCAGGACGTCGTGGTACCTTTATGGCGCTCATTTGTGCGATTGCCACGATCGCATTTGTCATTTCTGACGTTGCAGCCGATGCTCTTGTGGTCGAATACGCCCAGCGTGAACCTGAAGAAGTGCGAGGTCGACTTCAAAGCCTCGTGTACTCGATTCGATCCGTGTCCTGCGCGTTTGCCACGTGTACCGTTGGCTTTTGCCTCAATTCACCACAGTACGGCGGTCATTTCTCGTGGGATATTGGTATGAATGGGGTATTTGCCTTGCTCGGGGTGTCAAACATCTCCGTGATTCCCATCACCGCTCTCTTTGTCGTTGACCAGAAGCGGCCACCAGTGCCAGTCCGGTCGTACTTGGGTCAGTTCTGGCGCTTGGTTCAAAAGCGAGCGGTGTGGCAAGTCATGATTTACAGCTTTTTGTCGTCGCTCATGGGCTCGTTCATTACGACGACGGCCGCCCCATACGTCAAGTACAACTGGGCCAAAGTCGAGTCGATCAACAATGCGCTCACGGGTGTCTTGGGCCATCTCGTGCTCGCAGTTGTGTTGGCGGCAACCGGCCGATACGGTACGCATTGGAACTGGCGTTATGTCATTGTCGTGACGACCCTCTCTGGAGCCGCGATCGACGCCGTCGTCCAGTATCTCACTATTTTTGACATTGTGCGCAACCAATGGTTCTACCTTGGCGTTCCGCTGACGGAACAATTACCAGCAGGCATCAATTGGGCCGTAAACTTGTTTGTCATTGTCGAATTGGCTGAAGACGGCAACGAAGGCGTCGTGTACGGCCTCCTGACCACCATTGGCAACCTCCCAGCCATCTTTGGCTCGGTCATCACCAACATTTACTGCTCCTACTTTGACGTGTCGTCGACTGACATCAAGCAAGACACGCCGCATGTGCGCAAGCAGGTTGCCTACACTTACTTGGTTGTCTACGGCACAACAATCGTGAGCTGTTTGTGCGTCGGGATGTTCCCGAGCCAGAAAGCCGCCGTCGCAAAACTCAAAGCGAATGGCGGCAGCTATCCGATCGTCGGCGGGCTTGTGTTGGCCATAGCACTGGCAATTCTGTTTTTGTCGATTGTGGCGAGCATGTTGTCCATGTTTGAAGCAACGGCGTGCCTCGTTATTGCAGGCGGCACAGGCTGCTCCAGTCATCGTCGGTAACAAGACACACAAGGCATTCTCATTTCGCGGGTCGGGTCTCTACGTTATACTAACACGTTTGTCGTGTCGAGACTTTCTGGTAGAGTTGTTTGCTTGGACGCTTTGGTCAGTTCGGCGAGCGACACGCCGTCGACGTCTTGAACATGGACAGTCGCTCCTTTCTTGACGAGGAATTCCACGACGCGGTCATGCTGGTTTTTCGCTGCGAGCAAGACAGCTGTGTTGTCATCCTAGACAAAATTCACGATTCATTGAGTTCCAGTGCAATAACATCGACAAGAGTACCTCATCGCGGGCTTCTATGTTGGCTCCCATGCGTAGGAAGAGCTTGACCAGCTTTAAATCGCCGCGCTCCGCCGCCAACATTAATGGCGTTTTGCATTGCTAGCCAACACACAATTTGAGAATCGCAAAGACAGACCCATAACGCACTTCGTTCGTGGCTTCAATATTCGCTTGGCTTTCCAAGAGGCTCTTGGCTACGTGGAATTGCGACGACGTGGCGGCAATCACGAGCGGTGTCAAACCATTCTACAAAACCAGACATCATAAGCCACCGCGGTCGTCATGGAGCTAGAGTCTCACTTGATCTCGTGCTTCCGTCTTAGCTCCAAACTCTAAAAGGACTTTGACCATGTTGAATTGACATCCCTGCGTCGCAACCAAAAGCGCCGTGCATCCCGTCTACGTTGCCATCAAGTGTTGCTCCATGATTGTCGAGGTGTACATCATCACAGCCTTCAGGACTCACGCCTTGTATGAGCAAGCTCTTGACGACATTAAAGTGGCCATGGTTTATCGCCTGGAACAATTCGCCAACTTTCACCTAGGATTTCCATTAATCCACTTGGAATCAAACGAGATGATCTACCTCATCAATGGGAAGCGCGACGACTGACACGTCGCTTTTAATAATGCGCGGTGCGGCGGCTACGAATCTATGATGAGGATGTTCTAAGCGGTAGGGTGGGATTACGTCGTGTGGGGAAGTCTCTGGTCGAGGAGGTGACTGAAGTTGGAAGTGGAGTCAAGTTAAGATCGGGATGACGGTCGCAAAAGCCTTTATACCAGCTTGGGTCCATCTTCAACGTAGGTTGTGTCTCCCGCAAGAGTTGATTCGCGACCATGAGCACGTCCTTTTTGCCAATCGGTCCGCCTTTTGTATCGCGGATCGTTGCCAGATGATGGAGCAGCTCAGCTTCCTTGATTTCGCTCAGCTCGCTTGGACGCGCAGCAGCATTGACGTGGAATTTCTCCTTGAATACTTGAACCCACCGCAGGTTGATCAAATCACTTAATGGGCAATTGCGATGCGGGACAATGAAGTCCTTGTTGAATTCGGGATGGATCGAGTTCTCCAAAATGCTCTTCGCCATTGCCTACAAAAGTGCGCGATATGCATAAGATGGACACGCGGATCGAGTATACCAGAAGGTCCTTGTTGTTCCACGTTGCATTGGGTTCGAGCTCAATCATGTTTTTCAGTTCTGTTTGCAGCCATGATGTCCAAGCGTTGGTCTTGCGACCACGTCCTGATCGCGCTTTCTTTGTTGCCGACATACCTACGCTCGTCATTCAGTCAATTTTGGACCGCTTCAATCTTACCTGACGTCTCATAGATGTACTCCTTGCTTTCTTTCCACCATCGACTAGCTTTCATGTAATTCGCTTGAGCCGTGCCGCGGAATAGTTCTGGGAATTGCGCGATCGCGCGCGTGGCCAAACACATGCGTTCGCTTTTGCCGACGACTTTGTCTGACTTCTTCAACACAGCAGAGCCGTCCCCGTGGACTTGGTTGTTGTGGTCATATCCGTCTTCCATGAGCGCTTGTTCTTCCGCAAGCATCCACGTCATCACGCGCAGTTTGTCTTCGTGCGTGGCCACATGTTGCACGTTCCGCTTCCGCGTCGTGATCTTTTCTGTCCCATCAACGGGTGTTGCGCTGGGCGTCGTCGGGAGGAGGCGTAAGTTCACACTATTTTCCATGGCTCCGCCTTCTTCCCTCCAAATCGACTTTGAAAATGGACCTATACTAAAACACTATATACATTGTTTCCGTATACAATGTATATTATCCGGATTAGTCCAATCAACGATTTCGACACGACGATCGGTCCACAGCACCAAGTGAACGCCGGTGGTGAGCCACGCCACGGAGAGCGCTAATCACGGAGATCCTTGATGAATGAGATGGACTCCGCGCACGACGATTGCTCATCAGGAGTCAACAGATCGGGCCGTGAGGCAACATCGCTGAAAATCTGGCCAATTTCCAGAGGGTTCTGTTCACTGCTGGGTGCTACGATGAACAGAATTGCCATCAAGACCATCCATTGCACATGCAATGCTAATTTGCGGTAAGTTAGATGGCCTTGGCGACAGATTGACTTGAGAGTGTCTTCGCGGATTTGAGAGCCCCATGTACGCAGAAAGGTTGTGATCCAAGTGTTCTAGCCAAAGTTAGGCGAATGTTATGAGTGAACAAACCTTGATCTTGGGGAAACAAGACACCGCATCTACCGCTCCACGAACGGCTGGCAGTTGCCATAAGCCTCGCGTTACTACCCTGAGCAAGTACGGAAAGATGACTTGGGCAAAGCAAGCCCACATCAGTTTGTAGAATCCGGACTCCATCGCCACGCGAAATCGAGAAGCTTGACTCGAACACTCGGTACGGAGCTTTCCAAGCGGCTGAGCAACTTCGACCGTTGCTGGCTTGCATCGCAGGGCCATGAGCACGATAGAGAAGCAGATGCAGGCGATCGCATAGTGCCGCAACGCGTCCCGGTCTTGACAGGTGACGTTGGACGCTGGCAGGACAGTAAGAGCCGCGGCGTATGCGTAACAAACGACCAGCAAAGTTCCGTACACCTTCAATGTCATGGAGCGTGCCAGGAAATTCTCAAGTGGGCCATCGCGCTGTAGTGTATCTTTTCGTGAGCGACGGGGCTGTGATGCATGTTTAACGTAACGTACAGTATTACGTTACAGTACATTGAAACGTGTTACATTATATTAATTGTCATTTTATCCCTTTCCAGCGTTGACCTCGAAACCGAGCGCCCATTCCTTAAGTGAGAGGTAATTATAGGCTTATGGTTCTACGGGATCTGTAATTTGTTTCGATCTGATTGACGGCTCCGAAGCCAAGACCAAGGGCGCTGGAGGTGATGCGTAATAAAGTTGACCGAGAAGCGATACTGTATGTTTAACATAATGTAACGTATTATCACATGAAACCGACATTGTGGACATTTGACAAATGTGAAATACAGTCGTTGATCCAGCTTGTCAAATCAATTCAAATCAAATGGACAACAGAGTCAGGGCCTGGATTTAAAGTTAAAGAGGGCATTGACAGCGACAGCGTGTTCTTTATAGAGTTTGCCAAGCAATTAAACATGAGCCTTTAGTCATTGGACTCATTCATCTAGATCGCTTTGATTTCCCTTTGTCAGTTGCAGGTCTTGCTCGCTTGGATCGCTGTAGCCTCTCTGCATCACCATCGTCGTCGTCGTCGTGATTGAGCTCTCGCATGCCTGGCTTGTAATCTTCGTCCAAGCTTGGCGGTTTCCTTTTCCAATTCTTGGCTGCGAACTCGACCACTTGGTTATCTTTTGTGTATGCCTTGGCGTTCGTTGCGATGAGAACACGCTCAAAAGCGTTGTTATTCTGATGGCATTGCAAGGCAAAACGTTGACGAATACTTCTGGAGACACCTCGACACGATTCAATACCGAGATGAGTAAGGTTTGGAAAATGCCTCTCGACAGCTATCACAGTTTGATCGGTGATCGTCAGGTTCTTCAAAATTTCAAGAGTTAACTCTGACGTCTGTTAAAGATGCGTACCTTAGCCTCTAGCACTTTTAAAGGCGATCCAGTGTTACTCTCAGCAAAGCCAATCAACCCGGCGTCGGTCAAACATCGGCAATTCTACGTTTGGACATGATGTCAAACACACCAAGGTAAATCAATTACTTGAATCGAGACGAGTTGTAGCTTGGGTCCCCAGACAGATTCAAGCGCGCAGTCTTGAATCAAAGTGTTGTCAAGCACCAGTCCTTCGAGATTCTCAAATTGCAATCGTTCCTAATCGTTCAGAGCCACTTAGTAAGTTTTTGTGGGGCTGGAGAGTACTTCGTCTCGGTGTAGATGCTTCAAATCACGACAGTGCGACAGATCCAGCCATGTTAGCTGGCCTTGGAAGCGCGTGAGAAATGTTTCCACCTGTGACGCCACCATCAATCCACATTGGCTAAAAGTTATCGTCAATCATGTACTTTCAGTCTGAGTGTGTTATACCTAAGGACTACTTGGTGGATTTCTGGGCAGGATAAGGTTAGTTGGGCCAAGGCTTGGGACGTTAGGTCGTTTGATGCTGGAATATCATTCGATCAAAAACAAATACATCGAAACAGCATACCCGTGATCACCAAATGCGTCAAATGAGGAGCGTGGCGAAGGATGGAGACAATGGACGAGACATTAGCTAGCTTTGCAGCGTGCAGCTCGAACTTCTGGAGCTGGAGAGGCGTTTTGACAATTGGGAGACGAAGATCCATGCACTCCAAGACGGTCAATGTCTAGCAAGCTGTTGAAATTTGAGATTGAATGACAATTAATACCTTAAGCTGTGGACAAGACTTGAAAACTTCTTGAAGGACTTTGCCGTAGGTATGACGAAGGGCCAAATGTTCCAAGTGAACTAACGTCGCGAGTCCCATTTGCCACAGGGTCGCATTTTGCACAATTGCGTCCACTGTCATTTTGACTGACGTGAGTTTGGGCCACCTAGAAGTCTTTTCAAGCTATTTGTGGTGCTATCGACTGCGAACCGCTGAAGAAGCGCCAAGTATCGACTACTCTCAGTTGCACGAATGGCGTCCAGATCGACTTGGCGTGGCGAAAGAGTTGACAGCAGACCTTTCCATCGATGCGATACGCTTTGCCACTGAACATAGTATGGGAGCGGAGGCACAAAGGCCAGGATCATCCTCTCGACTTCATCACTGAGCGCTGTCGACTTGGACGTCTTGCGCATCTTTAGAACTGAGCAAATACATCTTTATTGGTCAATACAAATTCATTTTTGACCAACCGTTATTTTTCAAGTTTTCATTTAAAAAGAGTTTCTTGTGCTCGATTGATCGCGTAGATGCATGCGGCTTCAAATCGAACTAGTGGTCAAACAATTCAATTATACATGGTTTCCTTTTTTAAAGTCGAAACTAGACTGCCGATCTAAACTGATGGAACATCAAGCTCGACACACCAGATTTCACATAAAATGCTCTTACACTGTTAATTAGAGAAAATTGAAATATGAAATAATTTATTTAATTTTTATTGGTCAATAATTTGAATTAATAGCCAATGACATGTGTCTACCTTGGACATTGAAAGGGCATACAGTAAACAAAAGCATCTTTCTCGTCATGGAGCTGGATCGATCGAGCTCGACAAGCTTGGTTCTAGGCGGCGTATGCTTGCTAGTTGGGGCAATTGGGCTTTGTGAGGTCATTCAATATCTTCATATGCTGACATCATTGTAGTTCGCGACGAGATTGCTGCGCCGTTCAAAACCATTCTGGTCTTCAGTGGATTCACCTCCCTAGTTCCGATTGTCACGTGTATCATTGCCTTCTTGCTCGATACCAAGTTGAAACGTGAAGAAAAGACGCCTCTTCTGACGTATTCCCATCTCGAAACGGCGTCTATCTCATGCTCTGGGCCTACATGTCGAGCAGAAGGACCATCAAGACTGGCGAAACATCGCCTGCACGTGTATCTTTACTTGACGCACTTTCTCACAACATGGGTCTGCAATATCTATCTGTGGCTTTTGCGTAATGACTTTATTTGTAGGGCGATCGAATGTGGCAGTATGCGATCCCAGTACTACTGACACAACTCTTCCCATCGACTCTTCTCCCAAATGTCGTCTTCCAACTCGTCGTTTACCTCGTCCTTGTGGTCTCTATGCCATACGTTGGTCAATTTGTCGACACGACAAACCGTTGGATTGTCATACGCACGGGCATCTTCGGCATGAACTCGATGGTTTGGATCAGCACTGGTGGTTTTGGAGGAGCTGTCTATTTTATCGAAGATGACGTGATGCCCATCGTCTGCATCGCGCTTGTATTGCTTGCGAGTGCAGTTGGGCAAATCTTCAGCGATATGCAGACTCTCTCCCTTGAGAAAGATTGGGTCGTCGAGCTAGCTGCCGCCACAAACTCACCCTTGTCGACATGGAACACCATGTTGTTGCGCATCGACTTGGTCACTCGGTTGGTGTCGCCCATGGTCTTTACATTTTTCCTCGACAAGACGTCGTCGATGACTCCACACGAAGCTTTTTGGCTCCTTGTTGGCGTTGCAATATGGAACACTCTACTCTGTCCTCTGGCATATGCTCTTGCTACCGACGTCTATGCGCTGTGTCCATCTCTAGCTGGCCCCAAGCGGAAAGGTGCCATTTCGTACGCAGCCATGTGGAGTACGTACGTCCGTCACCCCACGTTTGGCGTCAGCTTTTCCTTTTGCGCGCTCTACATGACAGTTTTGAAGGCCAATGCTCTCAGCTCGACGTATCTTCTTTGGCATGGCACGTCAGCTTCGACTGTTGGTACGTCTCTAGCCTCTTAATTGATAATTGACGTCCAGGCAGGATACAACATGGCAGTCGCTGCTTTCTCCGGCTTGGCCAGCACATTTACGTACTCGCTTCTGCTCCAATGGTCCCGAGAGAGTGCCAAGCTGGTAGTCATCTCAGTGTGGATTTATTCAGCTTGCATTGTACCTGCAGGAGTCCTTTGGATTTGGCCACAAGATGCGCGAACGAATTTTGTGTTGCTGGCAGTCCTTTCGGGATCTCAATTTTGGCTGTGGACGACGACGCTCGCTGAAGTTCAAGTCATGCAAGAATGGGTTGAGCCAGAACATCGCGGGCTTGTGAATGCGATGCAGCATACGGTCAACAAGGGATTCTTTATTGCATTGCTACTCTTTGGCATTATGTGGCCACATCCTGCTGACTTTGGCAATCTTGTGGCTGTCTCTGTGCTTGCAACTGTGCTTGCAGCTCTTGGGTTCACAGTTTGGTATGCAAAACGAGTTGATTCATGACCAAAGCGTCCAAGACTACAGAAAAATCGATTTGCAAGAAAATTAACCGTCACAAAAGGAAAGAACGCCATGCAGAGGCACAATTGATACGTAGGTTCACAGTCCACTCGTGTCAAATCGTTTCTTTCTATCTCGACGGCCATCCAACTCCTACTGACGATGGTATCTCTAGCTATCATTGATTTGTTTAAGTTTATATTTCGGGTTCTTTCTTGTCAAATGCATGAATTCATTGGGTTTTTAATGGTAGTCTAAGGTACTTTGCTCGACTCGACATGCTCAATCGCTGAAGGCAAGCTAGCTCGTAGAGTCTATACAATTACCTACGCGATCGCAAACGGAATCGATTCTCGGCGCGTGAGATAGACGGCAAATGATGGGAACAAGAGAACCGAGACGATCGCTGGCATTGTCCAGAAGGCGAACATGACTTCTTCCACACATTGGAACATCCAGGCATACCCGACAAAGTTGAGCCAGTCGCAGAGTGAGCTTGCTCTCAATTCAGGCGGGTCGTAGAGCTTGACAAGTGGGAGTCCGTCAAATGGACGAGGCAAGAAAGACATGATGACACAACGCCAGAACGTGCACCAACCATACTCGACAGCTATCTTGGTGAGAAGAAGAAACGTATCGTACATGGTCCACATGGCCAATTCGTCGACAAACGCATTCCACATTGCGACGATGCCGTGGAAAGCACGGATTGTCGTCTCCATGTTGGACATGTGCTGCTGCATGTGGAAAATCGCAAATCGACTGTCGATGGCACAAACCTGGGACTATGTCACTATATTTGGACCAATCCAATCACCCCAACCCCAAGTAGATTGATTTGATTGGATAGAATATGAAACTGCCAGACGTGGACATTTGAGAGTTGTGAAATCAAACAACACGGCAAGGTCATTGACACCACGACAGAGATCAAATGCAAACTTCTACGAAGAGAAGCTCAAATCGGTACATGGTTCGCCTCACCATCATCAAGACTTGAGAACGAATCGATGCCAAATCTAACCCCATCGATGGATTTCTTTGATAGAGAAAGCCTATTATGGGGATGACGTCGTTGAGAGACGAAATTCTCATTGCCGTGATCATGGAGAAGCAGCGAACAACAAGCTCCAGCGATAGTTTTAGCAAGAATACTCAACATATGAACATCCTAATGTTCGAATGTACTTGAGGAGAAGGACGATCAGTGATAACAAGATTAAGTAGAGAAGGATGAAAAGCTTTAGCTCAAGTGACATTGTTGAGCCATATCAATGCAAAGCGTCTTCCACCACTGACGACGAAAACGCGATTCCAAACCACATCACTGACCACCGACTACAACGTCAGCATTGACGGCCATAGTCACAGTATCGCCCACTCGCCCTCTCAGAGCCCGCAACAACATAATATCGCAAAAGGAGTCGAGTTTATTCATGACTTGGACGGACATAACGAGTGTACCAAACGGTAATTCCGATCGCTGCGAGCAAGACCGCGCTAACTGACACAGTCACGAGCGCAACAAACTGGCGAGGGTCGCTAAAGAAGACACCCGCCAACATCATGACAATGAAGAAGATTTTGGAGGTAGCGCTTTGCATGGAATTGATCGCGCCTACGTTTGTTTCAACAACGTCAAGACAATATGACGAGTACATACCTCGACGATCAGGCTCGACGTATTCTTGCATGATCTGCGTCTCGGCCAAGAAACAAGCCCAGAGCCAGATACGAGAAATCACGACAGCAACCATCATGATGTAGTCAGCATAAGGCGACTGGCCAAACCAAACGCACGAGACCCAGACGGGGGCGAGCGTGCACCAGAAGAACCACACAGTCCACAGTGAGACACGCTCGATGCTGCCCAAGCATTTGACCAACGCGGGGAATGCCACCGTGCCCAGTAAGCCAAAGAAAGCACCAAGACCAGCGATCAAACCTACGATGTATCTCCATCAAACAAGTCTCTTGAAGAAAATGTACCGAGGATGGATTGAGGGACGCCGCGCCATTGCAAGTACGCAATGTTGAGCGCGCCGCCCGTCAGGACGGACATGTACAACGCGCAAAACGAAATACTGACCAAGAACGTTCGATGGTCGTAGTATTCTTTCCACGACGCCAAGTACTGCGAGCAATTGACCTCTGGTTTCTTCTTCGTTTGAGGTGGCTGCTCGTGGAGCTGAGGAACTAAGAGATACGTGTCGACACGCATGCAGTACTCCAGCGGCGCGGAGAGGAGATTCCAGACGCCAACGACCGCCGCGCCTACCAGCATCAATAAGTCTATCGAGTCAATTATCGGTCAACAAACCTGCCGTCGCTCGGGTCATGGGATCTTCACCCGCAAAGTCCATGATGAGACCAAACACTGGAGGCGACACGAGTTTGCAAATGAGATCAATGCGTCGAAGCGTTGCATTCCACGAGCCAAGCGGCGTTCCCGTCGCTTCCGCAACGACCACGACCCAGTCTTGTTCGATCGATAGCGTCTGCGCATCCGTGTAGGTTTGACCGATAGCACCGGCAACGACCACGACGCCAAACAAGCTCAGCATTGGCCATGACCATCTCTCATCTCTACACAAAGATGACTAAATTAGCGGTGGTTGAAGAGCTTACGTGGCAGTCTGAGACGACAGGACGAAGAGAATACAGCCGAGCGCGACCGTACTGAGGATAATGCAGCCATTCTCAACGAGGATGGACACCCGCATGACACGGAGCCGATTCGTATGGTCGATCCAAGCGCCAACGGACGGGACTGCCAACACGCCAACGACATAAACAATCTAAGACAAGGATAGGACTCATGCAGCGAGAAGGAAGCAACACACGTACGAGTGAAAAGAGAGCGCTAGGAAGCAACGTATCGACAAAGATTTCCATGAAGAGCAATGGCATTGCAAATTGCCACATGCGATCGCCCTACGCATATTCCCATGAGCTCCGTGCTTCGGTGGAGAGCGCATACCCATGACGACATGAAGTGGCTCGCATACATGTAGACTGGAATTCGCGCCGCCGCGGACCTGACGAGAGGTGTCTCCTCATCGAGCTTCTTCGCTGAGTGTCGGCTGTCCATAAACGCCGCGACCCAAATGGCAAGGACTGGCACAAGCGACGCGACGCCGACAACAGTCATTGGAATCGCAAGGGCAGAGTCGACCGGGCATTCCGACACAGCGCAACCTATGGACAAGTCAGTCGTGGATGAGACTGGAGAAGGCCTACCAGCTCCAACAGCGCACAGAGCCAAGCATGCCGCGCCGATGACCAATGACGCGACCACAGTTCGATCCATCCTTGCTTTTTCCGGAGGCGTTCCCAAAGACGAATCAAATTGAAAAATGAACACGATTGGGTGGTGATGCTTCCAAGGATGTTGACTCCGGCGAGAGCAAGTCACGAAATGACGTGGCAGCACGACGAGAGAGCTGCTCATTCCAAGCGTATTGTTGGGGACATTGTATCGCCCTGTAAGGCACTACTAGCGAGGTTACACAGCAGTTTCCCCATGTTAAGGCAGCATTAACGGACAAGTTGTTCGTTTCATGAGTCGTAATTCATGGCAACGACGGATTCCAACGAAGTGGCGCTGTGGCGCGTGTTGCCCTCCTTGAGATGGCGTAGCACCCAAATGCATGCTGCCGCCAGGCACGCGCCTCGAGTCAATCAGGAATGGCATCGATGGATACCTCATGGGAGACGCCACATCAATGGTGTCAATTGGGTGCAATAATAAAGGAGACATTTCGAAATGTGAAATATTGCCACCACCAGAATCTCCAGGGTCAACTATCACACTTTTCAAATGTCATTTTGACGTTCAAGGTGGGCTTTTCATTGACGACAGCGATGACCATGGCTGGTACATACCGCCACGTCCTTCATGTTCGTCATCCCTTTTTCATCGTTTCATCACTCTACCAACGACTCCTCTCTCTCTTGCAAGCAGTCGCAACCATGAAGATCGTTGGACGCATGTATTTATTCACGACTTTGACGGACGTTTACAAGGACGTAACGAGTGTACCAAACGGAAAACCCGATCGACGCCAGCAAAACTGCGCCAACCGACACCGTCACGAGAGCCACAAATTCACGCGGATCGCTAAAGAAGACGCCAACCAACAGCATCGCAATGAAGAACAACTTGGACGTGGCATTTTGCATGGAATTGATCGCACCTGCAGGACGTGGTTGTGAGAAGGAAGCAACAAGAATTTGACGAGTACATACCTCGACGGTCAGGCTCGACGTATTCTTGCATGATCTGCGTCTCGGCCAAGTCGCAAGCCCAGAGCCAAACTCGAGAAAGCAAGACAGCAGCCATCATGATGTAGTCTGTGAAAGGCGACTCGCCGTACCAAACGCACGCAACCCAAACTGGAACCAAAGTGAGCCAAAAGAGCCACACGCTCCAGAGAGAGACGCGCTCGATGCTGCCCAAGCATGAGACCATGATGGGAAAGACCACCGTGCCCAACAAACCAAAGAGACCACCGAGACCAGAACTCAAACCTACACAAAAGGTGAAATCATGGCATGGATGGAGCTAACAAACCAAGGATCGCTTGGGGAACACCACGCCATTGCAAGTACGCAATGTTGAGCGCGCCGCCCGTCAGGACGGACATGTACAACGCGCAAAACGAAATACTGACCAAGAACGTTCGATGGTCGTAGTATTCTTTCCACGACGCCAAGTACTGCGAGCAGTTGACGGATGGTTTCTTCTTTGCTTGGGAAGGCTGTTCATGGAGCTCAGGAACTAAGAGATACGTGTCGACGCGCATGCAGTATTCGAGCGGCGCGGAGAGGAGATTCCAGACGCCAACGACCGCCGCGCCTACAGTCAAGAGTCGTCCCCAAGTGGAAACCAACATCTACGTACCAGTCGCAGCACGAATCATGGGATCACTGCCAGCAAAGTCCATGATGAGACCAAACACTGGAGGTGAAATGAGTTTGCAAATGAGATCAATGCGTCGAAGCGTCGTGTTCCAAGTTCCAAGGGAAGTCCTCGTCGCTCGCGCAACGACCACGACCCAGTCTTGTTCGATCGATAGCGTCTGCGCATCCGTGTAGGTTTGACCGATAGCACCGGCAACGACCACGACGCCAAACAAGCTCAGCATTGGCCATGACCATCTCTCATCTCTACACAAAGATGACTAAATTAGCGGTGGTTGAAGAGCTTACGTGGCAGTCTGAGACGACAGGACGAAGAGAATACAGCCGAGCGCGACCGTACTGAGGATAATGCAGCCATTCTCAACGAGGATGGACACCCGCATGACACGGAGCCGATTCGTATGGTCGATCCAAGCGCCAACGGACGGGACTGCCAACACGCCAACGACATAAACAATCTAAGACAAGGATAGGACTCATGCAGCGAGAAGGAAGCAACACACGTACGAGTGAAAAGAGAGCGCTAGGAAGCAACGTATCGACAAAGATTTCCATGAAGAGCAATGGCATTGCAAATTGCCACATGCGATCGCCCTACGCATATTCCCATGAGCTCCGTGCTTCGGTGGAGAGCGCATACCCATGACGACATGAAGTGGCTCGCATACATGTAGACTGGAATTCGCGCCGCCGCGGACGCTCTACAATGTCGATAACCCACACTAAAGCAATGCAACCATTTACGCGACTAGAGGTACTTGCTCGTCGATTGTCTTTGTCGAGCGTCGGCTGTCAACAAACGCAGCAATCCAGATTGCAATGACAGGCACCAGCGACGCCACACCAACTACCATCATTGGAATGACAAATGCCGAGTCGACCGGGCATTCCGACACAGCGCAACCTATGGACAAGTGAATGGCGGAATGCATTGGAGCATTCGTACCAGCTCCAACAGCGCACAGAACCAAGCATGCCGCGCCGATGACCACCGACGTGATCACAGTTCGATCCATCTTTGTTGTTCCAAGGTCGTTTCGAAATGACCAATCAAATTACTTAATTTTAAGGGGGTGCAGGGTTACTTGGCAAAATTTTAGGGGTGCAGGGGTTTAAAATGGTTGTCGACTCCAATAGATGGACGGAAGTCAAGTGGATAACTTGACTTCCATCAGTCGTCATCGTGGTTTTTCCATGACGTGGCAGCAGGATTAAATATGATCGTTTGATGCATATAGCTGAGCCATTTCATAGCCTTGGAAGGCGCTGGCAAGGCCCACTGCAGTTTGTCCGTCCTACGAGGTGCAAAAGTTATCCTCAAAGGGGCTTTGGAGGAGGTGTACCAAGTTTTCCACGTGACGATTTGCTCCTTTTTTTAGCAAAAACTCGACGACGTCGGTGTGTCCTTGCCGTGTCGCTACGATGAGCGGTGTGTTGTCGTCCTACGAGAGCTGGAATGAGCATGATCTCAAAGTGACAGAGGCGAACTTCATCACTGGCATCAACGTTGGCCTTCCTCTTGACCAAAAGCTTGACCATTTTGAGATCTCCCCGTGATGCTGCCACCAGAAGCGGCGTTCTTGAGTTCTAGCACATTCATGAGATCGATGCACACTACAAGAAGAATGGCAAACCTCGTCTGTGGTGTCGACTCGAGCACCATGGTCAAGGAGACATTTCGCAATGTGAAATTGACTCATCTGAACAGCAAGGAAGAGCACCGTCACACCCGTCTACGCCTCATGTGAACAAGACAGTGCGAAAGGAAATACCTCGTCAATGGCTTCAGTCTTGGCTCCATGAGACAGCAAGCAGTCGACAACGTTGAGGAAATGGCCTTTCGTCGCTAGCAAGAGAGCCACACTGCCATTCTACACCGTGCATGCCGTAAAACATCAGAAATAGATCTTGGAACGACGCACCGAGTTGACAAGATCCATCTTTCCATGGCGAAGAAATGTCCGTACTGCCGAAACATCGCCGATAGACGCCGCTCGAGTAAATGCAGCTTCGATCTATGCGGCAGAGGACATCCACGTCAGCTACAAGCTGCCCGAGCGCGACGAAGTTTACCATTTTGTTTTGCTCGACGATGGCTTGAATATCTTGAAACTACCAAGAGCTGGTTCATCGGCAACAAGTTGAGGGACGACAAACCTGTTGCCGCATGTCTGGAAATGTTGGCATCGGTGGCGGGATCGCTACTTGTGTCTTTGCAGCTGTGTTGTGCGAAGGTGACGCTTGCGATGGATCGAGCATCGGTGGAATGCCCAGGAACACTTGCTTGGCTCTTGTTGCGGCGTGCGCACTGATGGAGTACCCATGCCGATTGAAGAAGATATCCCGTATCGACTTGGTGGAGAGTTTCTGCCTGTCAGCGTTTGCCTCAATGAGAGTTTTGACAATCTACTCGAGCAGCATGAGGTCCAAGAAGACTTTTGTGACGCTGGCTTACCTTGTCGACTGGGTTTTCTCGTCTTGGTTTCTTCTCAACGTGCTCGAATCCCAATGGGAGAACTGTTGTATTGTGTACGAGGTTCTGCGACGACGTGAGGATCATATGCTGCCGCTCCGATGGTTTTCGCGTCGAGGTGCAGCCCGGGCTATGCACATTGTGGATCGTTGAGAAATAAAAGCACGCTTCTTCGTTCTTTCGCTTCGATTTGGTGGCGACGACTCGCCATTCGCACTGAGGCGCTGATGTACACACAAACGTCTTGGAATTGCCACTGTTCTTTCCAACACGGAGCTTCATCGACTTGTTATGGTTGAAGCAATAGTCTTGTAAGAAGTACTTGGCGTCGCGGCCCGTTGCAAACGTGACTTCGTTGTTGATCGTGTCATCTCCGTGGAGCGCTCGGAGGTTGATTAACCCTTCAGGAGGCCGTTCTTGGACGAGCGAGCTATGATGGAGCAACATCATGACGGCTGGATCATGCTGAGGAATGTTCATCGGCCTTGGTCAGGGTGCTGATTTCTCCCAATGGGTGCAGAAATATTCTGTTTGGCGCACCGGCTTTTTGATTGGGCTGTCCTAAATTCATCCGGATAAATGTAAACTGCTCTGTGAGTTTGCCACGTCATGGGCCAATCGGGAGCAGGGCCAAGATCCCGACGATCTCGAGCAATCGACAAAGGCACTGGAGTAGACAAAATGTCCGAGTTCATGTAGAGTCTCTACCACACTATGAATGACAGTTGTTGCATTGTACTGGGTGGTCAAATAGCAAGGGCAGAAAAATCACAGTATTTATATACAATATTTGAGTGAAATGTTATAAGGACAGCTTGGCCGAGCGGTTAAGGCGATAGACTCGAAATCTATTGGGGAAACCCTCGTGAGTTCAAATCTCACAGCTGTCGATGTTTTTCCTCCATCGTGCCGGGTTCACTTTGCGCTGCTTTCTTGAACCTGATGCCCTTTGCTGTGTTGTCTGCGATGGATCCTATATGCGTGTCGAGAGAACGATGAGCTCCTTGTGAAGAGGGCAGGAAGGACACTACTCCCAAAGACAAGACTTGCGATCTGGATGCGGGTTGGCGGCGACGATTTTGTGGTTGTTTTTCCATCGAGTCCATTTGAAATGAAGCACAATGAATGGGATTTAAAGCACTCAGTTCGTGGAGCCTTCAAGTGGAAACAAGACAAAGACATTACATTGGATACGGTCAAGAGCATCAGTACCACCAAAACTCCAAGATTGCAACGACAATGACAGTCAAGGTGAGACGGTAGCCCGTGGTTCCTGGCCATCTTGACGGACACACTTCATATGCAAAGTCCTTGTCATCATACCCCCCTGGGCAATAGAAGACAAAGCCAAGAGCGAGGCCAAAGACGAGGAAAGCGTGCATGAATCGGACCATGTACACGACCGATCGAGGTGTGCGGTATCCCATGCCTTTGACGAGCTGTAACTGGAGCTGAGTGGCTTGCTCCTCGACCGAGACATCGTCACTACACGTTGTCACAATTCGTACGAGCTTCTAGGCGCTTATGCAGCGTACCTGTTGTCGACGATAATATTGGCATATCGGCTCATATCCCAGTAGAGCCATGACTGAAATAGATCGGTGGGGAACAAAAGCCATGCTCGAAGACTCGTAAAGCTAAAACCTAGTGGCCGGTATGAGGGAAGCTCTTTGTAATGCGAGCTACCAGTGATCAAGTGGGGCTTCTCCTTGGCTTTGCCTTTCATTCGTCGATAGTAGACAACATTGACGTTGTTGGGATTGTTGGCAGTCTACCCGAGTCGCATGAGCAATTCTAAATCCACCGCGGAGTACTACCTGGTTCTCGAGCATTTCCACCCAGATTGCTTTTGGAAACATGCTCTGACGCTTGAGGACATTGGCATAGACAAGACCCTTGGAGACCCAGCGAGCACAGTTTCCGCTGGGCTTGGACGGCAAGTGGAACATCTCACGGAACACATTCTCCCAGAACCCGCCCGTGATTTCAAACGAGCAGCCCTTCCCATCGGCTCTGAATCGATGAGAGATTGCTTGAAAGTGATGATCGAGAGCTCGCATGCTGTCTGGATGAACATCTTCAATACGAATCGAGCAAATATCTCTGGAAAAGATGCCGCCCTAGGCGTAGTCTTGCATGAACAGGTTCATCCACGACGAAGAGTTACCTTGCCTTGGACACCAAGGATATAATCTTCGGGGTCGTCGTAAAACTCAATCAACTGATGGCCTTCCTCAGGTCTAAGGGATAGAATTTTCTAAGCCAAGATTGCCCATGCGTCAGATTGTACCGGCAAATATTGACAAGCTTTTGCTTGCCGTTGGGCAATGTATATCTGCATGTGCGTCGTCAAGTGCAAGGAAGAGCTACTCCACGTACCGTACAGCCGAGTGAGCCCATCGGCCCAAATGGGACGGATGGAGAGGGCATTTGTGAACGAGTACCTCGACGACGAGGTATTCAATCGACGGGGGTTTGGATCGACCCAGGAAATGGTCAATTTCGCTCTACAAAGTATTTCCTTTAGACAAGTTCAGTCGAGTGCAAGCATCGCACCAGTTGAAAGGCCGAGATGGGTTTATCAGGATTTGCTGGTGGTCGCATCACGCATGTGCTGTGTTGGATTTTACGAAAATGATCGAGGAGCTCCTTCCACCGGCTTTGTTCAGGCGATTTGTCGCGGATTTGGCTAGCTGCATGCAGCCATCTTTGCTTTGACTTGGACATTCCATTCGGAACAGGTTTCGATCCCAACGTCGTCGCTTCGTATGAGACGCCCGTGTCGATCGCAATGCTACAACCAAGATAAGAAAATACGTCGAGACTGCAGAGTACGTCTGAAGGAGCGGCGTCGTTGTCGTTGTCGTCACAGCAGCAGTCGCCATCGCGCACGTCTCCAACGCCAGAGGTTTTCTTTGTCAATGAGCAAGATGGCCATCCACAGTGGCCACTACAGTGTATATAAGAAGTTTACTCTGTTGAGTAGGATGGAATTTCCTAAAATCAGACTGTGGATATTGAACCTCAATGAAAACGATGGGTTTCAACTACTGTACTGTAGCCACAAGCTCAGCATTAACAGTGAGGATGCAGCATTGGACACTTCGACACTTGCAGTAGACTTGCAGCCATGCAGACTGAAGCACGAACGCACACTGCGATGACAAACAGGTGGACTATTGAATGAATCAATTCTGCCAGGCGAGCTTCGTTTGAAGGGCTCATCACGAGGGAGTCTTGAGGATCTTCACGGGTTGTCAGCTCAGTGAATTACATGCACAGCCTGTGCATGACCGCATCCCGGGGTGTGCTTGGAAACATGCCACACGGTTTAATGCCTGGCCAAAATGTGCGCGGCATTCAAAGAACTTGGATTGCTGTCTTGAAGGCTGCTCTGGAATAATGCACTCGCTATCATTACAGCTCAACATCGGCTTCTCGCTTGCCTAGAGTCGGTCGGGGATTCCATCTCATGATCGATAAATCCTCTGAAAAGGACCATTCGCAAGTAAAAAGAGCGCGTCTGCAACTTTGTGGTTGTGCACGCTTCTGAAACTACCAATTTAGTTGTTTACTACGCTAGAAACGCCGAGCGCATACATATGCCATTGCCCAACCCTCCAACGGGGGAGACTTCTTTGACGTAAGACGACATGGTTGACGCGCAATTTTCGTACCATTTCGCCACCTCGAGGAGTTCATATTCTTACATTTCCTACTGGGTACTACTTAGGACAATTAGTACATTTCGAGAATGGAGGCATCTTCAATGTACGGATGGACGGGCGATCGGGCAAGGTTGGCAAGGTGTTCATATTCAGTCTTTTATGCTCTATTATTAATTGGTACTGCGCTTCCCATTGACTTTATGCGCTGGAGCACTGCGTCAAAGAAAAGATCGGTCGATGCCCGTTTTCACCTCACAATCCAAAAACACAGTCGCCATATGGCTTGTAAAAACACAGATCGAGCTTGAACCTACCTATAAATTCACAAAAAAAAATTGAGAAAAAGTGAATACTTCTCGAAAACAAACCCAGATTTAATCGAATTTTGAGATATTTTTAGTCGATTTTGTCCTTTTTGGTGACTTTTGACAGGACAGCACCGATCTTTTGGAGCAACCATGTCAAGTTGTTGGTCTTGCGTTCGTGACGGAGGAGAGCGTTGATAATTATCCCAAAGCTCATGGCAACGACGGTGGATGTCAGCACGATCACATTGTACGGCATGCTAAAATCGGGCGTCGGGAGGGGGACTAGGAGGGGCTCCGTAAATAGGGTTGTGCCTTGGGCAGTCCACGAGGCAGCAGGAACGTCAAAACCGCGATTGGCATCGGGGGGATGGAGCCCCATGGGGAGAAATGCCTTGTCGAACGAGTAAGCCATCAATACTTGCGACTGGGGCGCAATATCCACTTGGAATGATAGTTCGTACGGATGGTCTTGCACTGAAGGAACAATGTGCAGCACAGTGAGAGGATCTACCTCCTCGCCATTCACCGAGATCTTGACCGTGCTAAAGTAGACTTTGAGGTACCATGGCATGCTTTCGTGGTAGCTCACTCGGATGGTGTCCGTTGGGTGTGTGTTGGCCAAACGAAGCCCAATGCCACCCTGGATTTGACCAAAGCCAGTCAAATAGCGATGCCCAGAGACAAAGTAGGCTTGAGGAAGTGGCGCCAACGCCGCGGATGTGAGCCATGGCTGCGATAGACTGGAAGTGATCGACTCCAGTGGCATGACATGGTGATAGATGCTGTCATCCGTTGAGCTGACGTAAAGAACGCTGGCACCTGCTCTCAATGACGAAGCGTCGGCGGTGAAGAGTTCAGTGGTCACGAGACTTGATTGAGCTACAGGGCAAACGCTTGAGGTTGAAATGTCGAGCAGACTAGCCAACGTCCAGTCACTTTTGACCCGACGAACAACGGTGAGAGTTTGTCGTAAACGAAGTTGGCGTTGACCGCTGGCGTCGACTTCATTCGAAACATGCAATGCCATCGAGAGAAAATCGGAATCAAGGACGGCTAGCGGTCGAATCCATCCACCAAGTCCAGCATGGGCTCGACACGGCAGCAATTTGATCCATGGACTAAGGTTTTCCGTGCAAAGTTCCTCACGCGGCAGCATGCCATGTAGCGTTGATGGTGACGATTGCAAAGGATAGACTGTTGATGCGTCCAGTTTATTGAGTGATGCGGAGATGAGTCCTGCCAATTGTTGGGTCAAACCTGTCCATTGCGACGGATCTTGCAGTGTGGCTTGCAGCGAGACGCCGTATGGCCCATTTCCCAAGACGCTTCCCCATTGTGCATGGCGCCATAATCCACTTGTAAAGGTCAAATGGAGCTCGTCAACGCCATATTTCTGAATCACTTGGCGAATGCTTTTGGGAAAGACGTCAAAATGTGTTGACCCATTCGTCGATGTCGTGAGCTCAAACGAGAAATGCGCGGCGACTTTAGACACGTGCGGTAATGGTCGAATCGTCAAGTCTTCAGTGTACGAACTCGCTCCAGATACGACTCCAGCGGCCATTACGGCCATGGCAGCACGGACAGCCCCATGAAACCACATGCGGAGCAAATGATACACCAAAAGCAAAAGTATCAAATTAAGAGAAAATATCAATATTTGTTTCACGTTAAAAAGCCCATTGAAAAGTATCACTTTTCAGATAGAGTCAAGAGGTAACGATCGTCTCTTCATCTAAACAGCATGATGCGCTTCTTCTACCAGGTGTGGAATAAAGAGATGAACTATATGGGAAACGAAGAGGGCAACGAAAGACTGTCTTAATCCTTGTGGAGAATGTTCCGTGCTGATTATACGGCTATAGTCTGTAGCATTGGCAAGATTGATATTCAGATAATATATCAATAAAAGTATCAAAAATTTGTTAATTCTACCTGTCTTGACCACAAGGGCATGAGTCACCCCCTAGCCCAACGACGTGGCCTCAATAACTTTGTCGACTCCTTCTTCAGGAGAATGAGCTAAATATGTATCAGACTCAAATCCCCCCACTCCCCTGGACGAAGAGAGCTAGCGCTGCACGAAAGGCGAGAAAGACACTGAGTGCTTGAGCTATAGGCTTAAAATGGAGAGCTGCTAGTCTTTATCCATCGACTGGAATGGACCACACCTCGCTGATAGAGCGGCAGGAACTGGATATGGTTTCGTCCGTTGGAACATAATGCAAACGTCGTTGCGTCATACAAGTGTGAATCTACATGGCAGTGAGACGCAAAGAGTTGAACGGTTCGTACAATTTCAAAGAGGGCGAGCCATAAGCCAAGCAATTGTAGCATTTGGCGATACACGCCAGACGAGCTAGACAATCAGCAGAGTACAGATTTTGCCACGAAGGATTCATACCAGTCCTCCATTTCAATCAAACACCCCGCCGCGGCAAAAGATGGAAGGTGCGAGGGGCGATCCGGGCTACATTAATGCAGCATGAGCGTTGTTGGATGGATGAACTTATAGTACGAACCACATATTCTCATGACAACAACAGAGACTCAAGCCAAGGCGAAGTGTGGAATGAGGAATCGCAAACACAACGATGATGAATGAAAATCCACATAGCCGCAAGATCTACAGCATCGTTATCGCAATTTGGCTCAAATACGACATACACGTTGAGCACGTAGGCGAGAATAACCACGCCATTGATACACATTCAATGCAACGAGGACGCTGAGCACAATCGGTACCAGCCAAAAGAGCAAACCATTCCACGAGAGGCCGCCGTAACGCTTGGAGCCGCTCGCGACTGCAATCATATCCCAGAACGCAAATACTAGCGCAATCTACCGGTCGAATAAGTCGTCCATCATCAAACTTCGTGGAGTACCAGTCCGAGGAGCGCGCTAAAGAGGGCCATTTCACTCTGGTTTGCTTGGAAGCATCGCTTTCTTCATGCAAAGACTCGGTAGACGGCTTCTACGTGCTTGTAATTGCATTGAAACGATCGGCGGGGGCATTTCCTTTGCATACTTCTCTGTCCCGAGTGATGGGCTGGAAACGCACAGACGTAACGGTTTCAGCGTTCTGTTTTTTACAAATTGACTTGAAAATTGTATTGGAAATATCATTTTCCATTAACCTCCCCAAGCATGTCGAGCAACAGTTCGATCGGCGGCGGCGGTATCGACATCTTGGTGCCTGCAGTTACGCAAGCTCCACGGTGCACACTGCTCAACGGCGCATTCAATGACTTTGTTCAAATCATGCTCGGTCTCATTGCCCTCTCTGTGCTCATTTTCAAGCGGTATCATGAATCTCCCCGACGTCCATTGCGTGTACGAGACATTGCGACTCCTCACACGACGTTGTTGCTTATGTTTGCTTCCGTAGATTTGGATGTTTGATGCCTCGAAGCAACTGATTGGTGCGGGTGTAGCTCATGCAGCCAATTTGACCATAGCGATCGTCTTGACTGGCTTGGCAAAGGGCCGAACGGATGCTGACCAAGTACGTTGCACCATTCTCTTGTCAAGTTCAATGGTTGACCGTGGGCCATAGTGTGCATTCTACTTTGTCAACTTCACGATGGACACGACATTCGGTGTTGCTGTCAATTATGCACTGCTCAGACTGCTTGTCCTCTTTGCCGTAACGAAATTCTTCCCACCAGACTGCATGACGACTGACTTGAGGCTTCGTAGATCAAGTACGGTGTCTCGGCTCTTCAAGTTCCTGGCGACTATGGCCACCCAATTCAAGTCCGGTATGATATCTTGCCAACTTTGCGTCTCTAATACTTTGAATTCGATAGAGTTTGGGCTCTCCAGCTCTTCACTTGGCTTGTGATCATTTGCACGACGAAGGTCTTGATCGGATCCGTGATTTTCGCGCTCGAGGGGCCGCTGGGCAACTTGGCCGAGTGGATCTTCAGCCCACTGGCAAACTATCCCAAAGTTGAGCTTGTCATTGTCATGGTTGCCTGCCCTGTGCTCATGAATGGCCTTCAATTCTGGGTACCTCGATCCTTCGAGCTCTACAAAATTGTTGACGATCATCTTTCTTTAGATCCAAGACAACTTCCTCAAGAAACCAGTGCCAGAGATGGATTCCGTGCCGTCGGAAGTAGACGAAGACGAAGAACTGAGCGAGAAATGCCAATCGCCTCCATCTGCATCGAACGACGGCGCGATCAAATCCATCTAACGAGCGACGAATTGGAGCAGCATAAATACATAAATTAATGATAAGTAAGGATGGGATCGCTTCTGTGAGATGCAACGACGCGGAGCGAAGGGCCGCGTCGGCATGGTAGTAGTTGGTCTACTTGACTTGGTTGTAAACGATGGATGGACCCACTTCGTCATACTGAGCTTTTGTGATCCAAACGTTTTCAAGAGCCGACAGCGAGCCAAGTACGGCGCCGCCGACCCAAGCGCCAAATTGGCGATAGTCCGGCACATCGACATGAATGTGCTGGTTGAAGGAAGCTTTGGCTTTGAGTTCCTTGGAGATACGCTCGGGCAAGTTCGCCAGCATGGTCGATCCGCCAGACAAGACGATGTTCTTGAACAAGTCTCTGCGGATCAAGTAGCTGTCGCACTGTGAGATAGCGTTGTAGAGCATCGAGTGAAGTCCAGCGTCGGTCACACCAGCCAGCGATGGTCGGAAGAGTACTTCAGGTGCACAATAGATTTCGCGCCCCAGCTCAATGGAAGTTCCATCGGGTAGTTGATACGCTGTAGCGTTTGCCGCAATTTGACGTACATCTTGGACAAAGTCCATCGCGACAGCGGTGTGGGTTTCTTTGATTTCACGGAGGATTTCGCTCTCGGTCGTCGTTGTAAACGCATGGCCACGATCAAGCAACAAGCGCCGCAAGTACGACGTGACCAGATCGCCTCCGATTGTCGAGTGAGAGTGGCATTGAGGTACATCGTATCCATCATGTACCGCAGTGATGCTAGTCGCCCCATCTCCACATTCCAAGACGCATCCAGTGGTACGTCCTGATGCATATAATGACAGTACGCCGGGCGCTTCGACATACAGCGCTGCCACGTTAAAAGTTTCAAACATGATCTGGGTCATGCGCTCTCGCTGTCGGATCGACGAAATTTGCGTGTCGGCCACGACGACTCCAGCATATTCCGCAGGTTCGACTTGCAGTTCGTCGTACAGCGCATGGCTCCACAGTTGTTCCAGGTCGTCCCAGTTTTCTACATGGCCGTGTCGTATTGGATGCTGGAGCTTGAAGAGTCCTCGATTCGCAATTGCTTGAGGTCCGACACACGTTTCTTTGCAGTTGGCGACGTTCATGAACCCGGACTGCTTCACGCGGCCTATCACGGATGGAAAGACTGTCTGTGGCGCTTCGTCGTTGGCCATCCCAGCCTTGATCGAGCTCGATCCGCTGTCGATCACCAACGTGGACGTTCCATCTACCATCGCGGTGGAGAAACCGATTTTGAAAATGCTGTCCTTTCTGCAAAGCTTTTTTTCTACCTCCTCGCTTTAACGACGTTGGAAATTTTTCTACACAGCGAATTTCCGATAGAATTTCCAATATATCTAAACTGATACTTGGATATTTTTAAGAATATCACCCAATTTTTTAAAAAGATGGGTCGAATTTAACTGGCAAGGCATTTGATTGGTTGAAATGTGGCGGCAGATGGAGATTGCGGTCAACCCAACGAGGACCTCACGTTTCCTGCAAGATTGCGCCCGCGCTATGCTTGCCACGGCCAGGAGCAACACATGCACGGCGTTGGAAACCGCATACCCATAAGTGTTGTTTCTCCGCGAGAAGGAAATTTCGAAGCGGCGACAGGCGAGAGCTTTTGACAGCAGTGCTGGGGCTACACTGTAGTTGCCACCCTCGATCGCATTTCAAACGATTGCAAGTAGGAGCGAAATCATCCCAAAGAGAGCAAGATCTCATGGTGGACACGTGCTCACTAGTCCTTGCGCTGGGAGAGTTCATAAAGCATTGTCATGGCAAGCTGTCCTCCACCCAGAAAACTTGAGTTATACGCGACAAAATTATCGAACGCTCGACTTGAAGCTATTCGGTGGCTTTGCGTATCTCAAGCCACATGGAGGCTATCTATCGTCTTTGGGCGCGATAACACCTCGCGAGAGAGCTGTAGTGCTGGGGATGTCGCCGGGATGTCGAGGAACGCGACGCTATCCATTTTGCATATCTTTGATGTCGATTTCGGCGCGGCTATAGGACACACGTTGTTGGGTTTGCCGACTAGACTTGGTGACGATGTAGAGTCAAATCGAAGCTTCCACGTGCTTGGTCATGTGTCCGTTCCCAAGCTTGAAAAAATCGAAAGCACATCGTCCTCCTTTGGGCAGTCGCTTCGTCCTCTATGAATCTGACCATATTGTCCGTCTCGATGACCAATCTATACATCGAACACGCCACAAGAGCAGCTTCACGTGAGCGCTACGACGGGCACCGAGCTGTAACACTTGAAGCTGGAAATGGTCGCGTGGATACGTTTCTCGTGTATGTCGGAAGCTTTTCGACCTTCTGCAGCTCCAAACCGTGTTCGTCGATGGTTTGATTGGTCGGTCGATTCTAAAAATAACTCGAATGCAGTCGACAGCCGAGGTAACAATTACCTAATCGACTCACAGTGTACTGAAGGAGGAATCTTGGACTGCTCCTCTCTCAAACGATCTTGCCACGCTTGCCACACAGATGCGGCATCTCATTGCCATCTTATAAGTCAACGGTAGGCTTGTCACGGCTCACACGAAGAGTACGCTATGAAGAAGGCCCAAGGTCGAGACAAGTGTAGATCGCGTACGTACGTCCTGCATATGGTTCGGAAGAATCGCTGACGTGGAAGTGCAGCCGCACACGTACGAGCGAAAGATGTGCTGGAAGGTATGCGTTTTGCTTTTCCTATTGATCCAGAAGCATCCTAGGTGTTTTTGACGAAGCCGGAACCTATTCATGCAATCAGCGCACCACGTGCATTCGATTTTTTTCCTCAGGTCGATAATAAGTCGCTTGAAGAAGCTACAATCGATCTGACCAGTTTTGTTACAAAGCTCTCGTCCACCATCATCTTCTTACCTGAACTCCAACCCGCACCAGCAACCTATGAGCAATCCAAAGCGAACATCTCGACCGAATCCTGCATGGAACTTCCCGGACAGTTTGAACATGTGAAGTTCTGCATTGGTGGCATAAAAGTGAGACTAAAAGGATCACTTTGGTCCAAAACGTATCATTTTATTGACATTTTAAGTGATATTTTGGGCTCCCTCGAGATAAAAACAAGTTGTTCTTATAGGGTTGAAGTTGAATTTACTCCACCGCATATTGATATGGACAGCCAATGGCTCGAGAGCATTCGAAAGAATGCCACCTGCGTGCGTGCCTGACGCAGTTGCGGCGGCTGCGCTGACCTGGTTCGCTCAGAGAGTTGCAGGGAAGAAACACGCACCAAATGAGTACACGGTCTTGAGTGTCCTGGTCGTGGAGCAAGATGGCGAATGGACAGTTGTGAGTGGCGGCACGGGCACGAAATGCGTGGGACTGAGTGGACTGTGTCGGGAAGGATACATCTTGGCCGACAGCCATGCCGAAACGATGTGCCGCCGAGCGTTCCTTCGATATTTGTACCGTGAACTCGACGCGCCGACGGCTGACGTGCCGCCCATCTTTGACATCGTAGATGGCAAACGGCGTTTGAAATCAACCTGTCGTATGTACATGTACATAAGCGAAGCACCATGTGGTGATGCCGCACTGTACGATCTTCACCAGGACGCACTCGACGAGATCCATGAATCCAAGCTCAAGCGACGCAAGCTAGACCAAGAGACTGTCACCACGGGTATGATGCCGCTCAATGATACAGATCGATGATCTTTGCAGTGCCGTGTCGAACGACAGGGGCGAAAGAAGCGGAGACGATTGAACACTCGAACGCACTTGGTCTTGCCCGCGTCAAGTCGGGCCGGTCGGACATTTTACCAGAGAATCGAACTGTTTCCATGTCATGCAGCGACAAGATCTGCAAGTGGCTCGCCTGTGGTCTCCAAGGCAATCTCCTCTCGCAGTGGTTTGAACCGGTAGGGCGACCCAAATCAATCTCATCCCTCACGACTGTCTGTGCCGTAGATCATCTTGTCTGGAATCGTCGTGAGCCAGGATTCGAAAGCAGACGATGGGAGTTTCCACCGTACAATCCAGCTCTACCTGCAGAGGACTTGACAATCATCGCATCTAGGTGCCCTACAGCGAAGTGTGTCACGCTCTCGAGTCGATAGCTGTACTGTGTGGTCCACAAAGCTGGAATTTCCTCTACGACGCTCAGAGACTCGAGCGAGTGCGTCTGGGATGAGTCTCAATTGGTGCCTCGGGTGTGACAACGTCGAATACACGCTAGGTGCCCGCGGTGTCAAGATGGTAAGGTCGAATTCTCCAAGCCACGGCGAAAGAAGCTTGCATAGGGAGCCAAGAAAAAGCTGGATGACGCAACCAAGCGAAAAATGTGCTCACGACTCTGTCGTCGGGAGCTATCCCAGCTGGCATTGAAGCATCAAGACGACGCTGAAGATGCAAATACAAAGACGTATGGCGAGCTCAAGCGTGCCAACGAATTATATATCCAGCGGCGCGATGCATTCCTTGCTCTGCCGCCCTTTCAAGCGTGGAAGGGCGTTCCTCCAGAATACGATGACTTTACAATGAACATATCCTCCTAGTGCTTTTTGGCTGTGGTTGTCGCTGCAGCAGCGAGCAACTTCTTCAAGTCTGGACCCTGGATGACATCCGTGGACTCAAGTGGATGGCCTTGCCTCGCTTCGATCGCTGTGCATCGGTTGTAGTAGTCTTGGACGCACTCGCCATACTCGACGATGGATATGTCGACGAAGATATCGAGCGCTTCAGGGAAGAGTCCGCTCTGAGGTTCGCGGAGCATATACATGAACGAATCGACTTTACTAGCCACGGACAAGTCGAGAATCATACTGGGGCTGTCCGACAGGATTGGTGGCTTCTCAAAGCAAAAGGAAGCAAGGGCTTCTTTCGTCTCGTGGTCATGGCACGCCGTCAAAACAACACTAGAAGATCAGTAAGACTCTGAGGTGTTCATGGTCAACGTACGCGTCACTGGCAAGATGCAAGCAGCGGCGATCATGGCGAAAGAGTTGAAAGACGAGAAGCTGGTGAAAGCATAAGCGAACTCTTGGTGACCAGTGCAAGAAGAGCTCGTAGAAATGCGGCAGCAGCATCGTCGCAAGCAAGTCTTTGTCTTCGACAGGGAGCCGCTGCATGTGCGTATAGGCCCACTGGAGAATGACCACCGTCGCAGCTTCATCGTCATGCGGCAACAAGCCAAGAAAGCTTGCAATCACGCGGCGCAACGACACGAACGATGGATACAGCAGCACGTTTTGGAACCACGCGGACTCCTCGTTGTCATGATTGTCGTCGTTGACGTGGTGGTGCAAGAAGTTGCCTCCAGCTCGTTGGGTCCATTCTGTCGTGGTTGCTACGATGCGCTCGAGTCCCGGAGTGGACTTTGTCTTGATCGAATCAATCGCAGCGACGACTGCTGGAAACCACAACTGCACTACGAGTCCATTGCCGGTGAGCACTGTTGCCGTCGCGAGCACTGAGTCTGCCAATTCAGATGTCATTGGAAACAGCGACAGAGACGGTCTCTTCTTGTTGTCGTCCTCTGTTTCCTTGCCGTCTTGATGGAGCAGCCACACCATGGAGTCATACAGCACAAGACTAAAGAGCTGCATGAGTTTCAAATAGCCAGGTACCATGTCCCAAGAAACGACGGAGATGTGCGATGCACTTGCATCAATCGTGGCGGCAACGTGGCTGTGGAACGCACGGACAAACGCACAAAAGAGATGACCGTCGTTCGCTTCAAGCAGAAGCCGCCAGGAGCTATCGTCTGGAAGAATCGATGGATCCGTCGGCTTGGCTAGCCAGCCCCAGTGGAACAAATCAGGGGTTCGGTCCATGAACTCAGTGTGCGTTTGCAATGCCATGGCACGTACTGCGGCATCCAACTCGGTGTGCAATGCAGAGACGTGCATGGCTTGATGGTGGCAGTAGCGCCAAGTGCAAATATCGATGAACGGGGCTTGGATCATTGGAAAGACAAAGAAGGCGTGAACGGCCACCGTAGCACAAAAACGCTGCGTTTCCTCGCTCTGGTTGGTATTCAGCAGCAACGTCGACGAGTACGTGAAGGTGTCGCTTACAAGTTTGCGGTAGAGATGCACGAGACGCCACGCTTCACGGTCGCCTTCTTTGCGTACATCCTACGAATCACCATGAAGTTCGTCTGAAGCTGTCCATAACGATGTACCTGAGTATTGAAATCAAAGTCCAAGTGCATGAGGTTAAATTCTTGACGTCGAAGGAGGGCAAGCGCGAGACGGAAGCACGTATACTTGTACGATAGGATGGAGACTTTGTCGATGTGAGAGACGACGAGGATCCATAGGGCGAGCATGCTGCCTTTCGCCGCAGCGTCGGTCGTCTCTGGCTCGTTCTCAAGCGTGTCTGCCAATTGCTCCAAGAGCAACATCTTGGCTGAAAGGTCCACTGTGAGTCCGCCGTTTGCAATCACATCCGTCACACTCTCGTGGAACGCCGTCGACCACTTCGCATGATGCCACCAAAGATCCATTTCAACTCTGCGACGATCTTTCTGTCGTTTAAACTCCAAGCTTCTGATTGGTTCGAAATAAATTATTTTAACCAATTAAATGGAAATATAGAAAGTCAAATGGAGAGTTTTCATTGATCAAATTAATTAGTTTTAGCCAATCATAGTAACATTGACAACTAAGGTCTCTGACTGCATGAATATCATGTACAAGCGCTGACTGACGCTTGGCTGGAGATCTCCAAGTCTTCCTGTAGAGAAAATTACTACGTAGTAGATGGGGATCTCGGACTTATAAACTCAAAATAAACGAGTCTCGACAGCCATGAAGGTCTGCCTGTTCCAGTTAAGAAATGAAAACAAGCCGAATAAGCACGTGTTGATCGGCCATTGAGAAAAATATGAAGGGAGCTATAACATACTGCTTGCTATCCCACGCTTGCGAGCCTCATAGACTGATATATCTATTCTCTTCAACTTGCTAAGTCATCTAACATAATTGGATAAAATAGTTTATATAATTGATCTTAGCCAATGAAAAGGCGCCAAATGAGGCATGGCATTGGTCATTTTGAGTTTTTATTGGCTAAAATTTGATATTTTCAGCCAATCATAATTAAATAGAAGCGACCAGGGGTGAAGAACAATCTTTCTTGCAACATGCCGATCGTAGGGAGAAGACGATGGTGGATAGAGTCGATGACGCTGTTTCTGTAGGTTTATGCCTTGGTCGCGCGTGAAAAGACGGTGCTAGCAGAGTACACGGCATCATCTGGGAACTTTCCGACCGTGACGCGCGTTCTCCTTGCGAAAATCCCCGTCGAAGACAGCAAAATGTCGTATGTCTACGACCAGTACGTCACTTAATTTGTCCATCCCGGGTAGATGTTGATACGATGCTAGGTATATCTTCCACTACATCGTTCAAGACGGAATCACATACTTGTGCATGGCGGACAACGATTTCAAACGGCGTGTGCCATTTCAATTTCTTGATGATCTCAAGGTTTCACATTGAGTCTTTAGGCTCTAATCGAGTCAAGTAGAACCGATTCTTGGCCACATATGGAGAACGAGGCCGCACGGCTATTGCTTTTGCCATGAATGCTGAATTCCAACATGTTATCCAGCGTCAAATGGTATTCCTCACCGCCAAAATCATTATGCTTATCTGATCCATCCCCAGGAATATTACAATGCCAGTCCAGACGTCGATACAGCCGCACGAGTTCAGCAATCGCTGGATGATGTCCGAGTGACGATGGTTGAGAACATAGGTACACCCTATTCATGTTGTCGATAGCCCGCCCACCTGCCATACGATCTAGAGAAAGTACTCAACAATGGCGAGAAGTTTGAGCTCTTGGTCGACCGCACGGACAAATTGAGTCAGCAGTCGTTTGTGTTCAAGCGAAAGGCGACCAAGATGCGCAAGACATTATGGTGGCGCAGTGTCAAAATGTGGGCTTGTCTCGGCGCGATTGGCCTGGTAACATATCAATTTCCATCGCCCTCGCTCACAAACCTCCTCTTATAGTTGATCTTGTACTTTGTCATTGCCATGGCATGCGGCTTTGACTTCAGCTCGTGCAAGAGCGGCCACAAGTCTCTGCGAGATTTCTAGTGTACATCCAATTATGTCATTTTTACAAGCTCACGTATGTATCTGCGTCAAGCGATTCGATCTTGGGGACCTCTCGCTTAAGCAACTCCAGCAGCCACGGGTCGTCGCTGCACCGAACAGCTTGAGCATAGCTCCGTTTCAGTCGAAAAGCCACGGACTTCTCGCGCAGCTCGTTGCGTAGGATTGCCATGAGCATGTGGTGTCGGCATCGCAATTGATTGCGGAGATCGGCAACGATAGCCGCTTGTTTGATTCTTTCGTGGGTCAAATGCATGGCCACTTGCTTGGCATGATGCAGTTCATCTTCCAAATGCTGTGTATGCTGCAGTCGATCGCTTCGTTCCGTCATGAGCTGCATTTCCAAATCCATCCGTTGGATTTCCCATCGCATTTGTGCAGCTTGGAGCTCTCGCACTTGAGTTTCCAAGCGCCTCTGTCTTTCGCTGTCCACGTAGTCGCCATCGCTATCTCCCGGCACGTCGACAAAGACGTAGTCATCGTCCTTATCCATGGCCCATTCCATGCCGATTGAGATTGATCACTAACGTTCGAAAGAGCAAGGACGACTTTGTTCAACTGTCACTTCGTTCTGGTGGCATAAGCTTACAAAATGATTGTAACCGCCAAGTTGTAACCGTACAACCGAATGACATTCGATTCCTTCTCGACTGGCTTGATAATCGTGCTAGGAGCTGCGTGGGTTCTTGGGGCCTTTCTTTTAAGGTCTAGTCAATCCCAGAGTTACGCGTGGCAAGCTATGGATGGTTTTCCCATCAGGCTTGGGAGCGCTTGATGTCCTTTTTGAAAGACTGATTTGGAGCAGTTGAATTTGTGCCGTAGCTTTACGTCAAACGATGATGCGCTCTGTCTCGCCAAGGGCATTCGTCACATGGAACGCCTGCAGTAAATGGTACTGCCTTACAGTGTGGTTGGCTGTGATGGCGCGATGGAACGGTTGAATGCTGCCCGTCCACTCCTGGAGAAGATGTATCTATTTGGCTCACTAAAGGATCACTTTGAAAATGAAAGTTGAAACCTCTATTGTTCATGCTGGTCCTCCCTTTGCTAACTTTCTTGAGCCTGTCGAAGCTGCTCATGGCGTTGTTGGCGACATGTCTTAAATCTTTTCAAGGGCGGCTTTGAGGTCACGGATGTCTTGGACCATTGCTAAGGCAGTCTTTTCCCAGTAGTCAAGCTTGGCTTTGATGCCATCGAGGGCCAGAGATGACGTTGGCGTCGATGGTTCGTCTGATAGTGGTGATTGTAGTGTCGACCGTTGTTTCCGATTCGAGCTCAAAGTGCCAGCAAGTGGTTTCTCTGGTGGAGCGGCTTGTGGCGTTGTCTCCTTTACAGGTGGAGTCGAGGCTTTGCGAGGAGCGGACTCCTAAGTGCCATGGTTGAGTACGAGCAACAGTTGATAAGGAATTAACTTTAGGTTTGCTGGGTGGGGCTTCGTGGCTTGAACTATCGTCCTCTGGTAAATACTGGTCAGAGGCTCACGGCCACTAAAGCTCCACGTACTTGGTCGTGCTTGGCCTACAGCTTTGGCTGGGTTGTCGGCTGTGCAGCTTCGGTTGTGGATGGCGAGTCTACAATGAGATTGTGAGAAAGTGGCTCGGTCATGACGCGGGGAACCTCTCAGGATTGAAGGTGCGACCACAAAATTGACATTTCTCCATCACCTACTCGGTTGAAATAAGCATATGGACGATCATGTGTACTACTTTTTGCTCAAAAGCCTGTGCAGCTGCTCGATTCTGCGCTTCGAGTTCTTCCGGTGTCAAGTCGTACGAACTCTTGTCAGAGTCGTTGAGTACTGTCGGAGGTTCTGGCACTGGTTTGCGTTCTTTCAATGGCTTCTTCTCCTCCTACGATTCATGAATCTCCATGACGAATAGAGTGTACATACCTGTGCAATCCATAATTGTTTGCACTGCTTCAAGTGAATCTCAAACGACGAGAGACCATACTCCCTACAAGTTCACAGCCAGTCTTGATGAGTTCAAAGGTATAAAAAACACACCTTCCACATACATAACATGTTCGCACTTTGGGCTTCTTCGCTATCTTGCGGTAAGATCATCAAACATGGAAGACCACCGTGTACCTACTGCATCCATGTCCGTGGCTCTTCAAGATCCGAAATTAATTGGACTAAATTTACATAAATATGGAGAATAGATATGCTTAATTGGCTATTAATAAGTCATTTCGTGCCTTTGATTGGATAAATAATTACTCACGTTCCTTGATTGGCTAATTTTTAAATTAATTTCATTGGTCAATAATGACTACCTTAACTTTGAACTTGACCAAACAACATGGCGATCACGTTCCGCAATGTCTTCTTGGAAGACGAGTTTGCGGCGGCCAAGACACGAAAGGTACTGCAGCACGCCCCAGACTATTTTAAAACAATCTATTATAGGCACCAGCAGCAAGCAGGCCGAGAAAGGGAAAGAAAAAGAAGAAGAAACGCCAGCGAATCTGTGCGGTTGATCCGAGTGAACTCGAGCGAGCCGAGGAAACTATTGCGCTAGAACAGCAATTACACGATGAAATGGACGCTGTGGGTATGGCTGGAATGCTTCCACTGTCGTTTGGCTCGTCGAAACGCACAGGTGGCAGCGTTGTCCCATCATATCAACCCAAGCCACCGGCTCAACCAATCCATCTGACATTTGACGAAAATGGTCATGCGCACGAAGTCGCCGAGTCAACAGCTACGGTCTTATTCAAGCAGGCTCTTGAAGAAGAGGAAAATGAAAGGCCCAGTGAGCCTTCAACTCCGTCTCTTAAGCGGCCTCTAGACGACTGTGACGAGCACGACGCCACCAAACCACAACCGCCTGCACCAAAGAAGCCAGCTCACATCCATCCATCGCTGCAAAAGTACTGGGCTCAGCGCTATGCGCTCTTCTCCAAGTTTGACCACGGGATCAAGCTCGACCATGAAGGATGGTTCTCAGTACGAATGCGTCTCAGTCGTGAATGACAGAAATCGTAGGTCACTCCAGAAGTCATAGCAAGGCATCATGCAGAGCGAATAGCTTGCGATGTTGTCGTTGACGCCTTCACAGGGTGCGGTGGAAACGCGATCCAGCTAGCACAGACCTGTCGTCAAGTGATTGCCATCGACATGGATCCAGAGAAAATTACGATTGCCAAACATAATGCCGCAGTGTATGGCGTCGACAACAAGATTGAGTGGATAATTGGCGATGCATTTGACATTCTGCCACACTTGCAGGCCGACGTCGTCTTTCTTTCGCCGCCTTGGGGAGGTAACACTATTCCCTCTATCGAGAGGCTGACAGTGAGTTCCTAGGGCCAGAGTACTTGAACCAACCCAAGTTTTCACTCGAAGACATGCGCATGGGCGACCACAATGGCATTCAACTCTACCACGTCGCCGCCGCAGTGACTAAGAATATTGTTTACTTCGTGCCACGGAATACCGATACAAAGCAGATCAAACTACTGACTGAAGATGTGTGCGAAGTCGAGTACAATCATTTGAACAACAAGCTCAAGACTGTCACTATATACTTTGGAGATCTTGCATGTCAAAGGGACCTCAATCAAGACCACGAGGAAGACGAAGATGACGACGAAGAAACTTAATACAAGGCGTATGTGTCCTACAACGGGGTGGGTGGCAACGCTGGCAATCCAAATTCTTCTGTGTACATAGCAGCCATCGAGTTGTAAGCAAGCATGTCGCCAGCACGGATCATGTTGCCGGCGTCGCAATTCAATGGCGAATCTGCCGCAGGGTCCGATAAAAGAGACGTGACAGCAAGGCAAGCAGCCCTGAGGGTCCATGCTGGAGACCATTCACGTTTGAGAATGTCAAGACAAATACTTCCGTCCGTAAAATGGACGTTCGGGTGGAAGATCTTGGTCACAAAGCGCATCTTTGGTGGCTCCATGGGGTAGAGAGGGGTTGTGACGATACGCAGCTCAAATACACGGTTTTGGAACGGTGTGTCGACAGGCCCCTTGATAAACGCTTTCCACTCGGTAACAGTGTCTTCGAGAGGGTGAAGCACCATGTCTGCCTCGGGACTCTTGCGCAATTCCGTCAGTTCCTTCCGGAGGCGCTTCACGTTCGTGTTCATCTTGTCACGTGCAAATACAACTGAACAATTCGAATCAGGATTTTCCATGAAAAAGAATTGCATTCCACAATTTATATGTTTTTATATTTTTACTGAAAAATAATCCACATCTTTAACTTCTCGCGGGTCAATTCGTTACGCAAATTAAATAGGCATTGAGAAGATTCAAGCAAAGCTCTACATATTTGAGAGCTCAGTCGCCACCTCGGAGAGGAAGAAGTCACTAAAGTCAGCGTGAAATCTTGATGAGGATCAATACTCATAATTACATCCAATTAAACATTTAAATATATTTTAGCCAATGAAATAATTCTAAAGTTTATTTAATACTACTGTAGTACCAATAAAAATCCTTGTGAGCTCTTTTGCCATACTGAATTCACTCGCACCTCGAGGAGCATAGTAACTTCGCCTGTCTTCTCCCTCGCAAGTTTCTCTTTTTGGAGCAACCTCGAATTTAATATGTGGAGATCATTCCTTGGCAATGATGGCATACGGTTTTGTTTTGTTGTTGCCATAATATAAATCTTCTCATAGGACATATCCTAGTTAGGAATATTCCAGAAGGTGAAACTAGGACAGGCAGGATTTATCCTCGTTGTGGAGTAGAGTGATGGTCAGCCGTGTTCACCAATTATCAACTGGCATTCTTCATGATGGCCCATGCCAAACCTTCCCGCGAGCAGCCCAAGCAATTGGACATCAATGCGAATGCTGCCTCTAGCTTGGACTCTTTGAGGACGTCTTTCGCCTCTGTGCAGATCTCAGGCAATCACCGGCCTCAAACCAAGCTGAATCCGAATGCTCCAGTCTTTTCATTGCCATTGACACCATCGCAGCACAAAGCTTCCACTGCCACGAAAAAACCTCGATCTCGCGAGAAACCACAAGTGCCAAGACCTCCACAGCCTCCAACAACAAAGACCAAGCCTCGTACTGCGACTCGTAAACCCAAAGCTGACGAGGAAGCGAAACCCAAGCGACGACCACATGTGCTGCAGGATGGATCGCGTACAGTCATTGGCCAGCGCAAAAAAACTCCGCCACCGACAACAGTGCCTGTCAATATTACGTACAAAAAACCCAAACGAAAGCGACAAATCGGCCGACGCCGAAGCAATAGCACGGGTAGCTCTGGCTCGGAGTCCGACGATGACGAAGCATTTCCTGAACCATCGATTTCAATGAAACAGAGCGCTTTCACGGATCGATTGACACTAACCGTGCCACAAAAGCGCATTCCCAAGCGGTAAGCTATCAACACGTAGATAGAAAATCTTGACTTTGATCTGTAGTGTGACCCGAGAAGCAGTCGTCGACACGGTCTTTTCAGCGCTCTTTGCATCCAACAAGCTGCCAACAAATGACGACAACACTGGCAGCGACTCGGACGCTCCGAACGAAAGCTTTGTCAAGCGTGGCTTGGCTGCTACGCTGTTCAAGGACGGTGTTCAGCTCAACTTTAACACTTCGGTCTCATCCTCGGCTGCACTGGACCAATATATCACTCCAACGTTAATTCATTCGGTAACCACCTTCCACTCTGTTCATCTGACTCATGACGGTGTAGCTCGTCACGGAAATGCGTTTTGAAGACTTTCGAACGTCGAGCGCGCGTCTTCACATCCTCCGTGCGATTCACAAACATGTACCGGCTCGGCGAATGCATATCTCCCAAGCCCTTGTCGACGCGACCTCGCTGCGACTAGATTATCTCAATGCTCTCCATGAGCAAGCCCACGCTCTTGGAAGGGAAGTCCACCCAAAAAATGGATCATCATCTTCATTTGACCATGGCCACGGCTGGACAGAATTTCTCCGCTACGCTGTCGAACACATTGCTCTCGGTGGCACGGACGCCAAAACCATTTTGACCAACTATGCTCGCGCATGGAGTCATCTGTGCCGCGCTCATTACCTTGATCCCCAAGGAACTGACAAGGATGAATTGACGGGCGTCGCGGGTCAATTCGTTGCGTACGTCCCAGACATGGCGTGGCCATTGATCCGCCGTCTCGTCGGCTCAGGGTGGCCCACTCGAGCGCCGTCCCATGAAATCTTTGCGATTCGTACGTTGGCACGACTGCTCATGGCTGCACCTCGTGGCTCGTCGAAGGAGCGCACATCAGCTTTGAGAGCTGTCTTTCGTCAACTTGTTCGCTGCATGTCTGCACCGCATGTTGCGGTCGCCAAAGAGGCGCTGGCGTTTGCAGGCTGTCAATTTGTGCTCGTGCACTACGTCCAAGACTCGCAAGACATTTATACGACGCTTTCGGTCGGATTCCACACGACTGCCAAGTCGCACTGGAATGAATCCATTCGAACACTGGCATCGACGCAGTTTGACCAAATTCTCGACTTCGCCGCATGAGGATTTGAATAGATAGGACGTTTATTTCGACTGTTTTGTGTTGTCCTTTCCTCCACCTTCAGCCCTTGAGACTTTCATGGCAATACATTTCCTTGGACTTTCTAGGCTTCGTTGTTACTCAGTTTGTCAATTAGCTGCTGCTGCTCGTCTTCAATCTTCGTCAGCGATGCGTACTGCTGGCAATATCTATAGCGAGCCATGAGCAAGCAATGCAAGATAAAGCCGACCGCTCAAGTTCGGTTTGTTTTTCTTTGATCAAGACTTCCAGCATGAGTTTTTGACGATTGCGATTTTCAACTTCGTTGTCGACGCGATTGCGTTGGCCGATGGCCTGCCAAAAGTAAGAAGGATTGGAGAATGGACGGGAGCACCTTGAGTTTTTCAATCTCAATGCGCTTGGCTTGCGCTTCCATGATTTCGAGCACGCCTTTCACGGTGTTGTGAAACTCTTCCATCTCTATAAACCACCAGCATCGACTCACTACGAAGAGAGAGAACTTACTCGTGACAAATTGGTTGCATTCGCCTTCGAGTTCTTGCGTGTGAATGAACTTTTCCATTTCGAGCACACGCACGCGGTACTCATCGTCAAAGCAAATACGCGGGAGCTGTTGTTCCGGTGGCGGCATGGCACTTTTCGCTGGAATGACGACCTTTCAAGATCTTTGTGGAAAATGGAACTCCTACGATTATACTAAGGGTTCGTCTGGTAACCGCTGAAATTTGTCATTTTGGACGACTTTTTTCCATTTTGGAAGAGATTTTCCCATTTTTTGACAATTTGCCATTTCGAAAAAATTGGCTTCCGTGTCTGGCAAAAGTTGATAATTTGAAAACGTTTCACCATTTCGAGTAAAAAGTGCCAAAACAAAATTGTAGGTCGAGAGGTCCATTTTGAAATCGCAACTCCAACTCACAGTGTCAATTTACGCGGGAGAAAAAAGATTTCGACAATCTTGATTTGCGGTGGACAGTGAACCACGTAGTGAAGGAGTCGTTTCACATGTCGGAGCTCACGGGATGGGCCTGGGTATCAGAGCTCTTCCGAGAAAATATGTCTATTACTAGTATTTTGTAGAGGTTCAAGTCCGTCTTTTTGCCCCGTCTGGCAACAAAAGACTTCAACTCGGCCAAAATTGGTGAAATGCCTGTTTTGACGTTTTCACAAATTCTCCAACACCTTCGTCCTCCAAATGACATTTTGCCTCCAAATGTTGCCAGACGAACCCTAATTTAAGATGATTTTTATACTTAAATTAGTATAACATCCGTTCTTGAGACTCTCCTCGGTGATACCCTGCGGGAATATGAAACAATTATTGGAGGTATGGAGGTTCAAAGGCTTACCCACGATCTTTAGCGGTGACCCATGTTGCCTTCTCCTCTCTCTACCTATCAGCCCCGCGTCTTGTTCAGATCGAAAAGTGATATGCAAGTGAGGATCAAATAGTATGATATACACTAATTAAAATTTTAAAATTTCAACCTTTGGACAGTCTCGTACACATTCACACTATTCAAAACATTTTGATATAGTGTATGATGAAGTGGCATTCCGCAACATAAAATACCATCTTGCGATCGCCATGGAACGAAACCATGTGATTGTTGTTGGAGGTGCGCTCGTCGGGCTTGTCTGTGCAGGCGTCGCTGTTGCGTGGCTTTCAGAAAAGGACTCCACAACTTTGAAAAATGCTGAAGGTGCCGCCGATGACGATGTGCACTGGGAGGATGCCAATGTTTACGAATTGCTTGCCATGTTGCGCGATCGATCAACACCGAAAGCTGTGCTTCGCTTATGCGAACTAGCCGTATTCAGTAAGGCGCATGTCTTGTTTTCAGTGCTCATGAGGGTTTAGAGGAGTTTCAGACCCAGATTGGAGAAATGGGCGGCATTGCACTTCTGATTGACCTTCTCTGGACGAGCCATGACGACGAAACAACCTACGCTTTGTTGATCACGCTCAGCAACCTTACGATCCATTGTACGTTGCATGGGATTGAAAATCGGATCTCAAGTCATGCTTAGCGACAAACCAAACATTGATGCACGATGCAGAGATTGAAGTTGTCGTGGCTACAGTTTATGACGATGTATCCATCTCAACGACCGTGCGCAGCGCTTGCATCCGCTTGCTCTGTAATCTCGCCATGTGGGGTAAGCTGTATTCCATTTGGCTGAATTAGTGATGGAGTAGACTCTTCAACGGCGACCCTGCTTGAACTGCCTGTGATACACACTTTAGCCACCGACTTGCTCGAATCCACCGACGAAAGTGAATGGAGCACCGACATCTTGCAGCTTTTTGTGAACCTCACAGGCAATCTATCAGGTATGTTCTTCTGCTGAGTACTATCATGAGTTGGAATGTTTAGCGATCAAAAACGTCCAAGACGGTGCATTAGAAAGCATTCTCGAGTCCACCACAAGCTTTTGCCTTGACAACAGGTTGACACCACGACAAGCCGACAACTCCAAGCTAATTTTACAGCACTTGTCGAAACATGGCATGCACAAAGATATGACTGACATGATAACTCTTCTGCAGTAGATCCATGTCAAGAAATGGTTTCCCAAGCCACAAGTTGTCTCGACGCATTTTCAATTCAGCTGTAACAGACCATTGTAATTTTTATTGGCGACTAAACTGATCGACGTATGTGAGCTCTTCTGGTGAAAGCCCATGGAGCGCTGACTCGATCATAACGACCCACATGCGGTTGGTAAGCCTTGGAAATGACTGTCGAGCTGATTGTTGGAGGAGTGGCTTGATGCCATCAATGTGACGGAGGTGGCAGACGAGATCCAACGTGGAAATGATGCCGTGTTGGCTCTGTAAAGTTTGGATGAATGCGTTTGTTTCGTCCCGTGTCCAGCCGAATTTAACACGAATGCAATCAAGCAATGTAGTCAAACATGCAGACGGTGCAATCACTGAAGCTTGTCGTGATCCAGCAGTTAGTGCCGGGCATTGATACGCAGTTGGCTTGCAAACGAGTGTAGCCGATGGCCATTCCTACTCAATTTAAATCCACACACACACGTCGACTGCAACGTACACTGAACTGGCGCTGGTAATGCGCAAGGAGCGTTGGATATTGCTGCCGCAAATACGACTTCTGTTGTGCATCGCTTTCATTGTACAAGTAATCGCAAAATTCAGATTCGGAGAGAAGGGACGCGTTCCACCTTGCGAGCTCAGCTTCGCGAAGAGCTTCAAATTCTCGCCACCAAGCATCACTTTTGACGTCGTCTTCAAGAGGTGGCTCTGGTCTTCGTAACGTGAGAACATTGAGCCCTTGCGGTGTATCTCGAAGTAGCTGTATCACCTGTGCAGTGTCCATGTCGGTCACATTGACACCATTGATCCGTTCCAAGACATCATCGATTGCAATAATGCCAAGTCGTTCCGCCGGCCCTACGTCGTTGTTCTCACTCGACACAAATCCTTCAACGACGACGCGTCCTTCGTGGTTCTTCGTGAAGTATATGCCGAATCCCTGCTCACCCTTCTCCAACGGAGCGTCAAACGTCGCCATCGTCATGGCAGACGACCGTTCAAGATCTTGGATAAATTATTTCCAAGCGTGGGATCGAAGTCGGGACCAATTGAAAATTGACTGGTACGTTAATTTCAACATCTAAATTGTGTTCGTTGAACCGAGAGACGGTTAGCATCTCCCTCGGCAAGGACGAGATGGCGCTTCGGCGTCTTTAAACTCTCGTGGTTTAGGCTATGCTCTAGCAGCATCTAACCAATTTTTTCAGATATATGACATGAATGAACGCGCCATGTGGCTTGGACTCCATCGCCAGCAGTCTCAATCCTGACGCGTGGACACCAGCGCGGAGAAGGGCTGGTCGATATTCATGGAATCTCATTTGTTTCCTTTGGCAAAGGCGTGCTTCACTAGAGCTTCTACTTATTCTCAATGAGTTCCAAGCCACATCAGAGTTGAGCAGCGCGAATTTGGAGGTGCATGGGACATGGAGCGGGATGGCACGTCAGCGATGAATTCCACACGTGGCCGCGCCATGGCGACTGAATCGTCTGACAAAACCTTATTCCTCCCCTGCGATCTCGATTTGTGAGGCTTTCTTTGAATTCGTGCCACGAAAACAATGACCAAACATTCGACAGCAGCGAATTTGATCGTGCCAGAGTGCGGTTCAGACAAGTGGGTAGATGGCAGTGTTTCGTGTGTGTTGCTGCTTCTCACACATTCCTCGACGTATCTTCGTGTATACAGTGTACAATGAGGGTCTCTCGTCATCTTTACGTTTTCCATGGTCTATCGTCTCAATATGTTGATTCTTTCTAGCGCCAAGCAGCCTCAAGCTCCCAGTCCACGTCATGGGGGGAGTCGCCAAGCAACCACGTCGACAGGTGAGGAGCAACACCCTTGCGCGACGATCCGGATACTACCAAAATGCCGGATACCGAGCTCTGTACTGTAGAGTGTACCAGCTGGTTAAATCTGCAACCCTAACCTTTTAGAATTTATATGGAAGTTTGTATACACGAGAGAAGGGACTACAACAACGGACGGCGATGATTGGATCACGCCAAAGTTCGATGTTCTGGCGACCTCTGTGTCTTAAATTTAAATTATTACATACAAATTTCAAGAGAGTGGAATAAATTTGAATATATTTGTTCCAAGAGGGGTAGGGCAATTTAAAATCAAGCGCCAATCGGCGTATCCTCTGGCGCATTGTATAAAAATGTCGATTTTAGACTTGGAATTTGTATGTCAGTGTGAGAGCCCGAACAAAAACGACACAAAAGTCTGCCAAACTTGATGCGCACTTCATGCCCGCGAGTCGAAAAGCGGAAAATACAAGTAGGGCGAGTGAGATTGGCTGGAACCCCAAGCGCGGTATGCTGACATTGGTGTGGTGTATGGAGCGATACGAGCGTTGGCTTGATGGAACGACCGACTGAGGATTTCGGCGCACACATTGTATTATGTTTCAGAGGTTTTTCGCATACAATGCTCGGGTTTGACAAATAATTTGAGCCTTGCATTTTTGTGAGACTTTATTTTATTTTATTTTTAACTCCAGCCGCTGAACTGCGCGCACAGCGGAGAGCGTTGTCCACGGAGTAGTAGTTTCCTGCGAGAAAGAGACGAAATTCGTGGAGAAAAGAGATTGACTCGGTGATTGCTCAACTCCTCAGTATATATCAGCCTCCGTTCACGGTAAGACAAAGTCCACGATGAACACATTTGGACTTGAATTTGGAAACGATGATCTGCTGGGCGAACTTGATTTCGGTGGCCCCGATATGGGCGGTCCATTGATGGGATCCGGATTGGATTCACCTGGCCAGATACCCTTCAGCGTTGGCACTCCAACAGGAATCGCCAGCCTTGGTACTGGCTTCCCTGGTGCTCACCCGAACAATGCCCCTGGAGGAAGCAACAACAATCAGGCAAGTTCGTCCGGCCCGAGCTCAGACATGCCCAGCGGCCGAAACGATGGATTCCATGACGACAATCCTATGTTCTTTGAAATGGACAAGAACAATGACGATGACAAATCAAAAACCCCACATCCTGCCCACGCCCCAAACCATGCTCGAAACCCGCACATGAATCATGACAAGCCAAATCAAGTCAATATGCCTTCTAACAATGCACCTGGAAGTCAAAACAACATCGGCAACAATGGCAATATGCATCACAATAACTCAATGGGCCGAAAAGACTCGACAAGCGACCCGAATATCTCGCGACCTTCCAATGGACCACCTTTGAACCAAAACAGCGGTGCCAATGCCCCCAAACCTGGTGGGGTCCCTGGTGGACCTCGCATGTCAGAATCCTCCGACCAGTCCACCTTGCTGACGACCCTTCTCATGCCAGACAACCCTGGTGCTCCCTCCTCGATGGGTGGACCTCCGGGAGCGCGACCTCACATTAATCAAGGCGGATCAAATGTGCCTCCTGGTGCTCATCCTGGCATGAGTCAGTACAATTCCATGGGACCATCCTCGCAGCAGCCACCTTACGGACAACCTCAGCATCAGCGTATGATGATGGGTAACCCAAATGTTCCAGGTGGGCCAATGTACGGCGGATACAATCAGCCACCTCCACAACAAGCAAACCAACCGCGACCGCCATACCAGCAGCTGACCAGGACGATGAGCATGAATTCGAACCCAAACGCGACGCTAATGCGGCAATCATCGATGAGCTCGTCAAATTTTCCAACAAACTACGAAGAAGAACTGGCTAAACTGAAAAGTATGCTGAGTGCACAGCCAGATTTGATCCCTCCGCCGCCTGAAGTTCTCCGAGTAACGCAGCAACATTGCATGGCAAACATGCAACGTATGCAACAAATGCAGCAACACAACCCAAATGGTGGAAACTTTATGGGGAACATGCCTCCTGGCATGCAACCCAACAATCAAATGCAATCGGGATACCCGCGCAACCAACCCTCAGCGCAACCATCCCCTGGAATGCCTCCTCAAGCCAATCAACCTCCGTCACTAATTGGTATGGACAGCAATTCAGTACCGCGAACGTCTCCTTCAGGACCAGGATCAGCATCAAATGCTCCAAATCACCCGCCTGGAGCTCCTTCAGCTTCACCTCCATCGGCTACACCTGCTCGACCTGGTGTTTCCCCTCCGACGAATGCCCCTCAGAACCAATTAGCTACTTCATCACAAATGGCTCAAGGAGGCGCTGGAAATGCTCCCGGCCAAATGGTGTCTCAAGCTCCTGGGAAAACAACCAACGTGTGGCAATCAGAGAGTGATGTGCCACTTCGAAGAAAGATGATCGCCAAAATTGTGAGTCTTCTACAACAACGCAAGCCCGATGCGCCCACAGAATGGATCCGTCGGTTGCCCGACATGGCCCGGCGGTTAGAAGATTCACTCTATCGAACTGCCTCTGGACGAGATGTGTATGGCAACTTCAACACACTGAAGACTCGCCTACAACACCTCGCAGTCACAATGGGAGCTCGTGCAGCGAAGGGAACTTCCATGGATAGCTCACCAGAAAACGCCCCTGCACCGACTGGCGCTCCAGCACTTATGGCTCCTGGACAACAAGGTGGAGGACCCCCAGGTCAAGGTCCAGGTCAAGGTAACAACAATGGCGGTAGGCCTGGTGGCCCTCCAAGTGGTGCTACCCCAGGATACAACCCTTCGATGGGCCAACCTGGACAGCCACAGCAACCACCAGGAAACAACGCCCAGCAGCAAAATGCACGTATGAGCCAGCAAATGCAGCATCAAATGCACATGCAAATGCAGCAAAACCAACGACAAATGCAAAATCAGCAGCACAACCAGCACAAGCCCAACCAAGCATCGCCAGGCCAACAACGCCCTGGTATGGCCAACAACAACCAAGGAAATAATCCAAACATGCCAAACCAAGGGGGCTTCAACCGACAGACAGCTATGAACGGCCAGCAGCAGCAACAACAGCAACAGCAGAGGCCCATGTATGGACAGCCTAATCCTGGTAGTCAACAGCAGCAGCAGCCCCCAAATAATCAGCAACGAATGGCATCGCCTAACCCTGGCTTGAGAATGAATCAACCACCCGCCCAGCGTCCTCAGGCCACTGCGATCAACACGAGCTCCCGACTGAGCGACAGCTTGGACGACATGGATTCGTCAGATTTTTTGGGAGACCTGGGCATTCCAGACGATAGCACAGATATGGGCGAAGACCCGATCGACGCCCTCATGCGCGGTTCGGACGCGTCCAAAGAAAAGAAATCACCTGGTGGAAGCACTCCCGCATCCCCCAAGGATGCCAAAGGTGCTCCCAAGCGCCCCATGCCAGGTCAAGTCGACAACCAAGGTGCAAAACGCGCCAAAGCGCCGGCGAAACGAACACCGCGCAACAATAGTGCCAGTCCCCCCGTGTCCAAGACCCCACCTCCATCAGCAAACAACCCGCAGAAGCCACAGCAGCCTATGGCAAAGACTCCACCCCCTCCTGTGAATAAGTAGACCTGACTGTGTATGTGTGTGCTTCGTTTGATTTAAACGTCGAGTGACATGAAACTATTCAACATTTTTCTTGATTTTTGATTGGTTGAAAATAGAATCATTCTGCCATACGATTGGATAACTTATGTCCAATCACAATCGAGCCATTTTAAAAACGCGCGACTCTTCAAAGTACAATCTCGACTAAGATGCAGAAGTGCGTGTTCACGGGACAGGACAGCTTCCATCGAGTAAAGCAACTCCAAGAGCTCTGCAAGGACAACGAATGCGATGCTATACTTCTAGTGGGTGGTGCGGACGGACTGTACTCTCAAGGATCTCAAGCTGCATTGAAGTATTTGTTCTTGGGCAAATCTGGTCAAGAATTGCTTGGCGAGCAAGTCATTCCTCAGCAATTCGAGAACCTTGAAGATATTGTGATTGTCTTGACAAGTCGCGCGATATCAATATTTTACATCCTTGATAGCGACAGCGCGACCTTCCTCTTGCCATTAATCAGTTCATGGCGAAATGTCATCGAGTATGTGGCCACAGATGACATGCCTCAAGATGTCCGTGAATTGAAGAAAATTCAAGCTTTCCGTGATATGACCGAGCCACATGCTACAATAGGAATTCCACTGGACACGAAATCCGATCCAAAGATGACTGCAGAGAAATGGCCCCTCGTGCAAGCCTACGGTCTCGATGAAATTTCTGGCCGAGGATTCTTCACGATGCACCACAATGTTTTGAGTTGTACTGGCTCCCTTGCAAATCGCATGAAAATTCTTGATGCATACTGCGCACGGCGTCTTGTAAATGACGCGGCACCAACGTTGCTACACCATTTTGGTGGGTTCCTTGACAAGCTTGAGAATTCTACCCCAGCAGACCGTGCCGCTCTCTCCGAAGTTGATGCTGGGGACGATTTGACAAGCTTTTATGAGTTTGGGACGATCCGCGACGAAGCTCGTGGTCTGGTCAAACCAAACCACCGCGGTGCACGACTACTCTTTGGCACTCGGACAGCAACTCCAACTGCTGCTGCTTCGAAGGCAATAACACCTGCACATGCGGTAGACACGTTTCTTTAATTTACATCTAAAGATTGATTTCGTAGGGTGTACGAGGATTCGCAGCGTCTCATTTCACAATTGTAGCTGAAGATCCACTCACAGGACTACGTGCTGCGAGGACTTACTTTCTTGGAACAGGAAAATGTGGCGTTCGTATTGTCGACACTGAAGCATTGGTCCACACATCATTGGAGAAACTTGATCGTTACGATTCCATCCCCAACAATGCATTGGATACCCGCCATTTGATCGACTTGTATTTGGCCGTATTGGAAGTAAGAAGATATAAGGAGTAATCTTTCTACGTGATGGCAATCTTTAGGTCCATACCGATGTCCTTAGTGAATTTGTTTCTATGACAAAAACCAACGGTAAAGCGTTGTCATTTAGTACCTGATTTGACGTTAATCAGAACCCCTCAAGAAATGTGTCGAGAATTTGCAGGCGTTGGCCTCTCAATTGTATGCAAAGCGGCTCGACCCTGGGTTGAGAGCACTGGCAACCCAGTTGACAGTGAACGCGGAATATATTGACGCTTGTGGTGAGTCCACTGCACTTTCATCTGCAAGTACGTCTGTAACTTGAAATGTATCCAATGCGATCGGTAGAGTGGGCACAAGCCTATATCACCGTCACATTGAACTCAATCCCGAGGTTCGACAACCACTAGTTTGGTATTGTAATGCTTCCTTAGCATTGTGGTGCCCGGAGAGATATTAGGCTCCATAATTGTCGGGGACACTGTTCTGTTTGACCCAAATGAAGAGAAAAATGAAGAAGCCCTAATTCTCACGGCGGATTTTGCCAGAGTAAAAGCGTGGATTCAAGCTGGACAAGAAGCTGACTTTGCCAGTCATGTTGACGATGTCCTCCAGTCAGAATACATGGTTGAAACACACACACAAAATATTGTGCTCATGTGTTATCTTAGCTGGAAAATGTTCTGCGAGTTGGCCGTGAGATTGGCGATAGCATTCTTCACGCCTCAATTTTGATCCATTCCGATCAAATGCCATCAGTAACCGGCCGCCTCAAAATATACTCTCAGGCTTGTTGTGCTTTCACCTCGAAGCTTAACGTTATTGTAGGGATTTGTATTGCATTCGCCATCTTGTCAACCTCTTATCGTTTCGTTCCCAACGGACGCAAAAGCAATTCGAATCCTGCCCACTCCACACGAAGAACTCCTTCTAATTGTGATAGAATTTCGTGACGAACCGAAAAATTCTGTAAGTCCTTTTTTGTGGTTGCAAGAATAAACATCTAAGTGCAGGTTCATAAATGCCTCCCATGCCAAGTCAACTCAACATCAATTGCTTTGCCACTGTTGGCAGGATCTCGTATGCAAGAAGCGTTGTTAGGTGTCTTGGAGAAATGGAAGCACTCAGCCGCAGCTTTGGACATACCACTCATCAAACCTAGCGGTTTGTTAGACGTTAGATTAATCTTGAAAACGGTGTAGATGTTAATGACCAAGAGACCAAGATTCCAGTAGGATTTCAGCGAGGCTGTGACAAGCTCCTTGGGCACGATGACCAGAGCCAGGTCAAAAATCGCTTCTTTCCTCCATGGTTTATCGCAAAAAGTGGGCTCAACCCAGTGTCGACATGGATAAAACCGAAGTCACATGCCGATCCTATCAATGTGCCCGTCACTGTCTTCGTGGGTGTACCGGGAAGCGATGTCCAGTCGATTGCTTGTTCTTTGATCGAAGTGTCGAGCAGTACCAATGAGTACGTTCTTAATTTTCATATTCCGCACTGAGGTGATGCTAAACTCTAGATGGCATCATGTAATTGTCGAGATTCCCCATGAGACAGACTCTACGCAACTGATTCCTTGTCGCCTTGCTTCTGCCCTGGATGGAATCGATACTCATAGCTCGTGGGAACGCAGACCGAGAATCTTACTCACTGTCGTTGGTAAGCCCCATTGTCCCTCTCTTCGTGAATACCGTTTAGGCTACGTCGACACCATTACGATATGTGCGGCAATTAAGTCTTCCCCTCAAGGCCATCGACTTAAGCTTAGCGCGGTCACAGCAGTTGTGTCTGGTGTAGCTCTGCATCAACCAAAGAGTTTTAATCCTGTACCAAAGTTGTGGGACCAGCTTGTAGCCGGCTTTGTCACCACAATTGTCCTGACATGTATTCAAGAGCTATCGAAAACGCAATTGCATCGTCTTCGCATGCGAGTGGATGCAGTAAACCCGTTCGCTGACGTGCTTTGTTTGCGTTCAGCGAGTTTCAGTGACTGTGGCGATTTGTCCCCTTTGCTTGCGCTAGACGGCTTTGAAACAACTGACCGCGTGAATTATCGGGATGCCCACTTTCCACAATGGCAAACGTCACCTTCTACTTATGTTGTGCCAACTACTGATATCTCAGCTGTGCGATTTGAAATGCAACTCAGTGTCGATCGCTATCGATTCCTTGCTTGTATCCAGGTACACTGTCAAGGACTACTTAGTCATTCAATTGCACGAGTAGAAAGGACTCTTCTCGCACACAAATCTCAAAACGACCACGCCCGTTTATCCTCTCCAACTACCAGTGGTTGAATTGAAAGGACTCAGGCTTGCACAGGTGCTTCGCGTTTGAGTCCATCATTCACATACTTTGATAAGGCATTGGCAATGGAAAAGGTGCAGCAAAGTGCTGTGTATTCAACTGAAAAGGAAGTGAATCTACCTGACAACATCTCTGCGTTGGCTTCTGAAAGTGGATGCGTTTGGACTCTCGAAGCGTCCTTGTCCTTTTCAAATGACAACCAACACAGCTACGCCTACTTAAACACTGGATCCAAGGCTTTCTTGCGACCTTTGCCACCGATGGTAGGTTTGCATCACGTCATTTTTATATGATTATACCTAGTCCGCCCCTGTGTGCTCCTTTGTCTTCACAGGCACCAACCTTCAAGCTGATAAGTTGCGCCAGCTCTTGCTATTATGCTGCCCGGCGCGACATTTTGTCGTTGCAGCTGTGCGTGGTCCAGGACAAATAACGCCTGAAGAGAAACGTGAAATTCAAGCGAGGCACGTCACCGACCCGCTCCCTGACGGCTACATGTTTGACGGCACCTCGTACTACGACTATTTTGGCGGCCAGTACGAGTTCCATCCCAACATTCAAGAGTTCATCAATGCATATTTGTCGAAGAAGAATGATGCTGCGCGGCTTCACAATATTGAACTGGAGCAAGACCTGCTTCGATGCGAAGAGCGTACCAAACAATGCGTGTAATGTAGTATGTGTTGCCAAACAAGTATATCCTTGCATATCTTGATTGAGTGCACGCCCATTAACTACTTGCAACGGAGAAACATGCTTAGTCTTCTTTAGCAACCAAACGGGGTCGAGCGCCAACTTCTTCTTTCTCATATTCATAAGGACCTTCGTGGTGGTCGCCATGGCCATGTCCGTGGCCATGTCCGTGGTCCCAAGGATGTTCCCATCCCTACAACAAGAACACATGAGCTTTTCTGAGCTTCACCGCAACGTTCGTACCAAGAGAACCGCACCATCTTCCTTGGCACGGTGGAAAATCCACAACCACGTCACGACGCTGAAGGCAAGACCGGCGTTCTTGTGCATGGGATCAACATGGAAATGCATTCCGTGAGGATAATGTCCATGACCGTGACCATGTCCATGAGACGAACCCATGCTACGCTTTTGCATCATAGCGCCATGCAAACGGAGCCGACTCGTCACGCGGTGCAGCATCTTTCTTCGCCACGAAACCAGTCAATACGTCCAAGCCGCAAACCATCCAGCCAATCAGCTCACGCTATTATATTATCCGGATGCATCTACAATTATCCGTACAACGATCCGGATATATTAATCATTGTCCGGTTACACCACATAGATAGCATTTATTGGCTTAAAATACATTCAAAATCGACCAATCAATGCTCATTGTGGCTGTTGTGGATATCTTTTGGCGCCATGGACGGGAGCAGACACTCCACGAAAGTACAATCTGCATGCTTGAAGAATGCGCACTCATTCATGAATTCCTGCGTAGAAACTGTTGCACTGGTTGAATACTTTGCCATTTACAAGTTGTTTGCTCGTCGATAGCTTTGCTGGTCTTCAAAATGGTGCCGTGTTGTTTGATATTGCCGCTGCAATTGTGGTTGCTTTTCTGCATCATACTGCTGATCTAATCTCTAGTCAAATAGGCTCCGTCAACACTTGAGACCCCACCTACTCAAGGATCTGCGACCACTCAAGCTTCACATAAAATCCAGCAAGTGCTCACATGTGTCGTTCCCCATGTCTCGAAACACACGAACGGATATCACATTCGAGACCCAGACACGATACTTGACATCTTGGACGGAAATATTCCAGCAATATGTGCAACTTTGGAAGTCTTAAAGATGCTGTGGCTACAAAAGGAAATACGATCGCAACAGAAACAATATGTTCATGACCAAGTGCGTAAATTACACCCGCCACCGCCAGTTGCTCAAAAGAATCGGAAGCTAAACAATGCATGGACTCCTCCACCGCCGCATCGCCTTGTGCCAAAAGTATTTCGCGCCCAACCCACCGTCGCATGGAATATGTCAACTGTGATCAGCCATGAGAAACCCCCTCGACTATCCGACGATCATACACCCAAGGACAAGCCTGCCGGGCAACAACTTCGTGAAAGTATACAACTCGCTTAAAATTGACTTGGCTTCAACATCATCTAGATTATCATGTCCAATTCATGGTAGACCCCCTCTGGCTTCCAACAAACAAAGAATACCCACCCCGCCCAGCATCACCCACACCACCTGCACTTGATATTCAAGAGGCTTACAACGTGTGTCGATGGATTAGATCACTTGGCATTGGGCTCCCATTTGACCAGCACCGAGAGCCCCTTGCTGCGGATTCATTTCTAGAGCAAGCCGGACGAGTCTTCAAGGACGGGGTTATTCTCTGCCAAATTGCTGCAATCTTAGCATACAGGTTGGTCTATTGATTTTAGCTGTCATAAATACCAAGCAGGTCGGGCAAACCCTTCATAAAGGCAAAACTGCGACCTCTTTTGAGTCAACCAGGGTGTTTTGTCCCTCAAGGTTGTAGTATTACTCGCCTTAACGTGGCTCAAAAGCGACATAATCTCCAGCTCGCTTTGTCTTTCTTGGATATGCCAATTGTAGCCAAATTGACGCACTTGGACGATCCAAACAGTCCCCATTTCGTGCAAGAAATATGGCTCCTTCTTCATGCAGTGTACAAGGCATCCACTAAACCACCACCACCGCCACCAAAAAATATACAAGCAAAAGAGCCATCAAAGGCTCCACAAAAGACAACACGACTTCCGTGCATCACGCATGAACAAACCACGCGAGTACGCGAATGGCTCACATCCATGGGAATTATGCTCCCGACTGAGGTACACTATTAGAGCTCCTGAAAATCTCATCAGAGTGTAGTCACATCCCCTTCTTCAAGATCCACTGCGCAATGGCTCGCTCCTGTGGTAACCATGGCAAACTTGGGTTGATTTGACCTCACCGTACTGTTAGCAACCTCCTCAATCGCATGGGAAATCTCTCCAAGCCAATCAAGGCGCACAACAAACCGACAGCACTTCATCAAGCGAAGGAGAATGTTTTCCTTGCACTGTCCGCCCTCCGGCAACTAAATTTTCCGTCAATTCCCCCCGTATACATTGCGAAAAGTGAACCGATCTTGAAAGGGCAGTTCCAATTCGTGTGGGGGCTCTTGTATCATGTCGTGGAATCCCTTCAAGCACCTCCCCTCCAAACCCATGTACAAGAAACTCCTGTTGTGGCTGATACCGAGACGGTCGCTAACGACAAAATCCTTGTCGTGGACTGGCTTCGAACTCAGGGTTATTTGGATAATCTTGAGGCGGCTCAAGTGCATCCAACTTTTGATGATATTCAGGTATCAATGATGCAGTGAAGAGGCTCTAACGTGGCTAGATCTATGTGCAAAATGGCATCCTTCTGCTTTTGCTTGCGGCTCAGCTCACTCAGAAACCTGTCAAAATCGACAAGACGATCAATTTTTCGCGGAACGAAGCATTGAAAAATATTGTCGAGGCCTTGGAGCAACTCCGATCCGTCCCTAATATGCCACAAAGGTATCTGTGGTGCGAAGACAAGGTATGGACCAAATCGAATTCCTCTAACCCTGTTGCAGATTTACGCGGGTCATTCAAGTGTTATACTCGGTTTACTACAAGATATCAAACGAATTCATGGAGATAAACCAAGTTCTAAGCAACATGTCGTTCATCCGGTCATTGTGGATCCGATATATGATGACATCAGCATTGAAGGAGATATCCACGCTGAAGAGTTGGTGAAATGTTGGCACATAAATACCCAAGTGAACAGCAGTCACCAGTGGCGGGAAACGGATATTGATCCAGCCGAGGACTTGTTCCCCCAGCCACACCAAGATGATCTCAAACCAACGTACCTATGGCCCACCGATGACGACGTCATTCCTCAGCGACAGGAGTTTAAACTCGAATCATCAGTCGGCGAACTGGAGGAGTGGCTGAAGCAGCTTCACATCGACATAGGACCCTCCCATGCTCTTGATGTACGCTTTACGATCTCTCGCCACTTAACAATTATATTTGTAGGGAAGTGTTCTGTCATCGTTTCAAAATGGCTTGGTCTTGGTGGACTTGATTGAAAAAGTCGAGCATCTGCGCCGTTTGGAGGGAGTCTGCCGCAATCCTCAAGGCAAGCGTGCCAACTGTCTTCACAATATTCGCAAAGTCCTTGAAATCCTGCGTCTGAAAAAGGTTTGTCACCCCCATAATCCTGCTCCTCTATAGACACGTCTAGACTATGCCACTATCGCTTCTCCGCCGCGAAAAGGATATTTATGCTGGCAACCCTCAAGTGATTCTACCTCTATTAGACCACATTCGTAAAGTACGTTGTCTTTTTAGCGAGAACATTTTCTGACAATGGATTTTTTATCATTAGGCTTATGGATATCATCGAGGGAAAAAACCTTAAGCTGAAGCTAGCCTCTTACCAAACGACGCATTTTTTCGTCGGGTTCATGGGCGACCCAGCGGGACATTGAAACGCGTCGGCAAACACTTTCGAGTTCATGAGGGGACCTCGTGCACGCCATTGCGTGGGCGAGTGGGGGTTTGTATTGATCCAGTTGATGGCATAGTTGTCTGTGGCTTTCTTGCACCACCAACCTTGAACAAATGCCGTAAAGTAAAGCTTGGCATCATCGTAGCCAATATCAGCAATGGACGGATCTGCCTTCTTGGCTTGCTGGTATGCATTATACGACAACTTGAGTCCGCCGTTGTCAGCAATATTTTCTCCAAGCGTGAGCTGCCCATTGACATGACCAAGAAGCGTCTTTCCATCCAATCCGTACACGGGGAACGTCGAGTATTGATCCGCCATGCATTTTGCATTGTGGACAAACGTTTCCTTGACTTGAGGTGACCACCAATCAGCTAATTGACCATGTGGATCAAAGTTCCTGCCTTCGTCGTCAAAACCGTGGGTGAGTTCATGGCCCATGACGACACCGATGCGAGCATAATTGACCACCGCGGGGTAATCTGCCGCACCGTACACTGGTTTTTGCAAGAATGCAGCTGGGAAGACCATCTTATTGGCGCTTGGATCATTGTAAGCGTCTGCCGTGTAGGCAAACATATCCCACTTGGTCACATCGACGGGTTTGCCGATCGAGCCGAACGATTTTTCAACAGTCCATCGATTGAGCGCTTGAATATTGGCGTAAAACGAAGTCGAGCTCATGTTGTACGCAATGTGCTCAAACGAGTCTGGGCCGCCGACGAAATTGGCCATGTTGGCAACCTTTTCAAGCGCGACACGACGAGTGGGGGCGCGAAGCCAGTCGACTGTGTTGACCAAGTCCACCATGGCACTTTCGATTTGTTTGATGAGCACGCGGGCTTGCGTTTTCATCGTCGGGGAAAACGCCTTCTCCATGTACAATTGACCCAAATATTCACCCAACAACGTCTTCACGAACGACAGACAAAACACTTCACGCGACTCTTTTTCTGGCAATCCTTGCAAAACGCTCTGGAATTTATGGTTTGCAAGCCGAAGCGTTTCCCCAAGGAACGGACTGCGAGCATTCACAAGTTGAAAGCTCAGGTACGCCTTGACAAGTTTTAAATCGGTTTTGGACAAGAGATTTGCTTGTGCTGGAAAGAATTCTGGCGTTGGCACCATCACAGTCAACGAAGGCTTGTTCAACCATGCGGAATTGACTCCTCGAAGGTATTTGGCCACATGGGGATACGCCGCGACGACGCTGGAAATGTTGGATTTGTGGTACGTCGCCCAAGGATCACGAAGTTGAGATTCTGGAAGCGAAATGTTGGCGAGTTGCGACTCAAAGTCCAAAATCGTTGCCGCAGAGACGCCATGGAACACATCAATCGACAACGACAAGGCAGCAATGTATTCCTCAAAGACTGCAGAGTACTTGGTCGTGTTGGCGTAATACTCGACGGACGGCATCGTAAGTCCACCCTGGCTGATCTCCAGCACAGCCACGGATGAATTCTTGGCATCGACGCTAGCACTTACATCGAAGAATGCATTCACGCTCGCGTTCACTCGAAGAAATCCCGCATACGCCACAACCTCATCGAGAGTTGAGAGGTTGGCAATGTGGTTCAATTGCGCTGTCACGTCCGCGATGGCCTTGTCGTTCACGTTGGGCTCACTCAAGCACGACTGGTAAAATGGATCAATGACGGGCGGATGGCTTGCCAAGATGTCGTGCATGATCTTGTCGTTATTTTTGTTGACAACTTGGAACGAAGTGTCAAGATTGCTCTCCGTGTCAGGGAGCTCCGTCGCGGCGAGCCAGCCACCACATGCATATTGGTAGAAGTCGTCACAAGGGTCTGTCGTCAAGTCCATCTTGGCAAACATATCCTTGTAGAAGTTAGCATACTTTGCTGGGTATTTCGTCTCGTTTGCTGGCGTTGCGTTGTGACCAGCGAGTGGTTCTTGGCCAGTGACAGCGGACGCCACCGATTTTGCCGAAGGCCACGCCGCGACCACAACCACACCACCGACGACGACAACTCCAGCAATGGCGGCATACTTGATCCAAGCTGGGCGTTCAGTTGGTGAATTGGCTTGCGGCAACAACGATGTACTCTCTTGTGTCGACATGAGGCTGCTAGACGCTCTTGACCAAGCAAACGACAATGGCAATGACGTAAATCCCAAGCAAGTTCATGGACTTTTTGACAACTCGATCAATCCACTGATAAATTAGGCGTTAGGCTATGAATTGTAATTTCACTTGAAGTTTGTATAGACCAGTCAACTTTGGCTGTAAAATTAGGAGGATGGTCACGCACTTTGCACCATGTGATGCTTTCCTCGCTGAGATTCAATTGTGGCCTGGCTACGGTCACAACCTCCAGGAAACCTGTTCGGACCAGCTACCCGTTCTTCCACAATGCCAAAGGCCAAGGCACCCTGCCTATGCGTCCTCCATTCAATGGTTTGCATTTGCCGTCCAAGCCCTGCTTGAGTCCATTTTGCGACCATGTGAACTTTTGAAAATGGTTGACTGCGTTATGAAGCCCAGGCGCTTTTAGAGCGAGTAACATGGCCAAAGAAGACCATCCTGGCTTGTAATTTCCAAGCTCTTTGAGGTCTCAATCGGCTCTGCTGTTGGAGTTCTCCATGACCATCAGAGGTGTGGTGCTACAATTTGGTCGTGTGGGTTGTTCATGGTGGAATTCGACTCAGACTTTTATATAAGGTATTTCGTCAGATTAGACCTTAAATAAGGATCATGGCAGGGGTTTGTAGCCCATGTTAGACGAGATTGAAAACAAGCCAAAATGCACAATCGCAAATGAAAACGAGATAAACAATCGTGGTGGCAAGATCTACCGTGCTTCAAACAATCCGTCTTACGCCAGCCATGAGGGCGAGCGGTTGTTGCCAGTGTGGGTTTGTACTGTAAAGAATCAACCAATGGCATGTCGGCTACAGCTCTCAGACGCATCCATGCGCCCATAGTTTTATGCATACATTCTACCGGCAGCTCATGTCGAGATAGCTTAAGGAGAACCACGGATGCCGTGGAAGTCTCAGCGCGGCCATCTTCTACAGCCGAGAGTGCTTGTATTTAGGGCTTTTGAGCCCAGATGGAACTTTTACTAAACTGGATTATGAGATTGGATTGGCTTATTAAGCCTGATTTATTAGCCAATCAGAAGATAGTGCTATCAGTATTTCCCAACAGATTGAGCCGGACAACGACGACGTGGCCCACTTTCGATTTGACACTGTCGAACCCATGACGAGCGAATACACTTCGCTCCTTCACAATACGCAGCAAGCGCAGGCTGCTGAACGTCCTTGGTGGTTTAAATACGCCGCGGCTGGTGGTGTCGTCGCTGTCGTCGGCGGTGTCGTGTGGGCTACAACCGGTGGCAGCCACGGCACGACGGAAGTAATTAACCAAGGCCTTGGCGGCCCTGCTACCACAGTGATCCCAACGACTACAGCTGCGACCACGAGCCTTCCGACCACGACGGTCGCTCCTGCTACGACGACTGCAACTCCCGTGGCAACGGAAGTCCCAACGACCACTGTGGCCACGTCGACACCAGTCCCGAATGTCACATCGGACACGATCGTCTTCCCAGGCACACCAGAGCCAACACACCCTGCAGAGTTTGCGGCTTTCTTCCAAGACTTGGCCGACAAAATGGACTTGTCCGTCGATCCTTGCGATAACTTTTACCAGTACGCCTGTGGCAACTGGCTCAACAAGACCGAGTTGAATGCGTCCGTCTCTCGCATCGACTCGTCCTTCTATGTCATCGGCAAGGACAACGACAAGATCCTCAAGTCCATCCTCGCTGGAAAGCCCGCCATCATCGATCCTTTCTACCAAGCTTGCGTTTCGGAAACGAGTGTGAACGGCGATGCTGTTGTCGACTTGAGCGTAAAGCTCCTCAACATTGCCAACATTGCTACTGTCAACGATTTGATTGCATTTGCTGGCAAACTCAGCGTCGTCTCCAGCACCGAGTCCTTTTTCAGCGTCGGTGTCACCGTTGATGCCAAGAACTCGACGGTGCATGTGCTCGAACTCGCTCAAGGCGGTTTGACGCTTCCTTCGATTGAATACTACGCCGCTGAACAGCTCCCAACGTACGTAGCTGCGCTAGACAAGTACTTGAAGAGCCTGTCTGCCGTTGAAGCTTTCCACGCCGTGCCAGCATCGACGATCCTCGACTTTGAAGCCAAGCTCGCCAAGATTTCGCTCACGCAAGCTCAACTACGCGATCCTTGGGGCACGTACCACAAGTTTTCGCTCGCTGAAGTCTTGGCCAAGTACCCCTTGATCGCCAGCTACCTCAGTGGCGCTCAACCTGAACTCCTCAACGAGACCAATTCGATCCAAGTCGAAGTTCCAACGCCAACGTTCTTCGAAGCCTTGCCAGCTCTCCTCGCGTCGACTGACTTGGCTGTCTTGAAGGCATACTTGAGCTTCCGCTTGATCTACGCCCGCAGCACGCTCTTGGGTGAAGCTTTCCGTGAACCCACGCACGAATTCAACAGCGCGCTCAATGGCCAAAGCAGCGTGACCAAGCAAACCCGCGAAGAATTCTGCCTTGCCTTGACAGAAAATATCCTCGGCGAGTACTTGGGCAAACTCTTCATGGACAAAGTGTTTGACTCGCACACGAAAACGCAAGCTCAAGCACTTATCAAGCAAATCGAAGACGCCATGGTCGACGTTGTCAACCAAGACACGTGGCTCGACACTCCAACGCGCCGCGTTGCTCTTGAAAAAGTTGCCAAGATCCGCAACTTTATCGGCGGTCCGAACGATGTCTCGCCGCTTCCATTCAACATCTCGTCAAGCTTCTATGCCAACATGAACCATTTCAACGAATGGTCGACCAACTCGACGTGGGCTTCTCTCCATGAACCTGTTGACCAAACGGCGTGGGATATGTTTGCCTACACTGTGAACGCCTACAACCAGCCCAGCGCCAACAAGATCGTCTTCCCCGCCGCCATCTTGCAGCCTCCGTTCTACAACGCCAAGGCATTCCCAGCAGTTGTCAACTACGCCCGCATTGGCATGGTCATGGGCCACGAATTGACCCACGGCTTTGACGACGAAGGCCGCAACTATGACCCTCAAGGTCAACTCAACTCGTGGTGGACGGACAATGTTGCCGCCACATTTGACAAGAATGCGAAGTGCCTTGCCGACCAGTACTCGACGTTCCCCGTCATCTCAGCCGTTGACAAGAAGACTGTCCTCGGCCACGTCAATGGAAAGCTGACTTTGGGTGAAAACATTGCCGACAACGGCGGCCTCAAGCTCGCATACATCGCATACCAGCAAGCCAAGAAGGCCAATGCGTCGATCGCCGACATTGGCTACGACGACGCCAAGCTTTACTTCACTGCGTACGCTCAAACCTGGTGTGAAAAGCGCGTCGATGGCAACGCTCTCCTCCAAATCAACACGGATCCCCACTCGCCTGGCAAGTGGCGCGTCCACGGCCCTCTGCTCAACTCGCAATCGTTTGCCGATGCGTTCCAGTGTCCCGCGGGATCCCCCATGAACCCAGTCAAGAAGTGCGTCGTCTGGTAGATGTGTCCCTAAATCAAAAACGAAACTTGATCGTGCTTGAACTCCAATGTCTGCTGTAATGACTCTGCGATGGCTAGCTAACTCTCTCAGTATGACTAAGTTTCCACAGTCCCTTCAAGTATAGCTCTGGGAGTGCAGCCATTCCTTCTTTTCAGCTTCTTACACTTTCGCCAGCTCGAGTTCAGAGCTTTCCTCTGTCTGACCCAACAGAGCGCCGATTTTCCATATTTAAAAGAAGCAAACTCCAGGGAGTCCACAGACAAGGCTTTCGATGGACGAATCAATACAAGTGGTCCTACAGATAGTCGAGACTTGCTCTTGGAGTCCTCTATCGTTCGTTCGCAGGATGGACATTGGGTGCTGCATGTTCTATTCTCTTTATTCTGTAAGTCCAGTTCTTAAAATACTTGATTTCGTTATGAGTATTCAATTCCACATATTAAATGTCAGCCTTTCTCATCGTTCTTCATTGCAAACCTCCAAAACCCTCGACTCTTTCGAACTCTCGTAGCCATTCACTAGTCAAGAGTGCGAGATGTAGAACCAAGCGATCCGTGCACTCCACACTCGGACTTCCATTCCTCACAATCACGACGAAGCTACCGTGTCTGCGACAACAATCCATCCTCCTCATCGACTTCCATGGCTTGTCTGCGTAAGGCCAGCTCTGATCGGTCCATCCACACAGACGTGACTGATGCAACATTTGCAAATGCATAAAATATATTAAGTCGTTGTACAACGAGCTATGTCATGTTGGCAAGGAGTGGCGCAAGCTCTTGTGGGTGGATCGCTTCGACGTCCAAGTGGGTCGTTTCTGCAGCACAAAGTATGGATATTCCCCTTGGCTCGTCAGATAGGACCGCGTCAAGCTATGGACCCACGGATGTCATGACTTGTGGCTTGGTCGCAAGAGACTGGAGGTCGGGATTCCAGGCATGGACTGAACTTGAGAAAACACCACGTCGTCGTACGTTTCCAATCGACGTGTACACGTGCATGACAATTGTGCAGAGCAGCACGATAAACTGCAAGAGGAAGGACAGGTGCACGTCCAACAAGTAGTCTGCAGATGGTAGTGGACGTCGACTGGTCGGTTTGGGTGGTGTCTTGACAAATTTGGCTTTCAACGCAAGTCCGATCTTGCTGTCCGCGTGTTGATTATAAATAACGGCGCGAATCGTTGGTGACGGTAAGTAGATCAACTCGGTCAATCGGTCGCTCCTTCATGACGACGATCAGAAGGAGGTCAGCACAGGGAGACACGTACCATAGGTCGCAAAACAGAACAAATACCTCGCGACTTTGAACGCGCACTGTCAGGCTTTCGTCGTGTAGGGCCCGATGAAGGACTCCCTTCAAGAGGAAAAAGTATGGCTCCAAGTCGGACTTGGTTCATGTCTTGATCATCGTGCCAAATTGTTTGATCACCAGATCACGTTTGGCACCTACGAGACTCACAGGTCACAAAACACACCAATTCACTCTACCTCGACGCCGACTTGCACGCGACTTGTTGTAGTAATCGCACAACGTCTCGACGGAGTAGCGCGTGTAGGTTGTCAGAGCGTCTACGCACCGTGTGGTTGACCGACACATCATTCCAGCGTCGCACACATCCTTTTTGGGAACGGTGGCCATGTCAAGAAGGGCCACCAACACGCGATCCGCGAAAGGTTGAAAAGCAACCCCCAATTTCATGGCGAGGTTCGCAATCGCATCGCATGTGTCGTCGACAATGTATTCGTTGTCGGTTTGATGCATGCATGATGTCATGGGTGCCTATTCCAAACCATGAGTGGAAACGCGCCCTTTGCATTCACTCACCGCAAGACACATGAGTCCGTCCACGGCGGTCTCCGTCGACTCGATCTGCGAACTCAGGACGTAGTCCACAAGTCGCTTCATACCCAACAAGATATGGTGGGTCGATGACTGGTGTTTCTGGCGTGTGGCGAGCTCGGCGAGCACGATAGTAATCTACAAAAAGGGTCAGACGCGACGCAGACACGGCGGTCGTACGTGGTATGCAAGGCTAATTGCGCGCGGAAGTGGCGGTGGGTCCAATTCGAAAATGACATCTGAAACTTGAGTGGGCGATTCTGATTGGCCATTGCATTTCTGGGATTCTTTTTTACTGTTGATTGAGGCGTCGCAGCGACCTGGAATAGGGCTTCATGCGTGGCTCTCGGTAGATACTTGCCTTCATGGACATGCGAAATACACTGTGCAGGCATCGATTGCCCTGTGAATACATTCTGGAAGTCTCAATATGAAGATCGCTGGTAGCAACCCTCCAGGTCGCTGCGACGCAGTAGAAAAGAATCCCAGAAATGCAATGGCCAATCAGAATCGCCCACTCAAGTTTCAGATGTCATTTTCGAATTGGACCCACCGCCACTTCCGCGCGCAATTAGCCTTGCATACCACGTACGACCGCCGTGTCTGCGTCGCGTCTGACCCTTTTTGTAGATTACTATCGTGCTCGCCGAGCTCGCCACACGCCAGAAACACCAGTCATCGACCCACCATATCTTGTTGGGTATGAAGCGACTTGTGGACTACGTCCTGAGTTCGCAGATCGAGTCGACGGAGACCGCCGTGGACGGACTCATGTGTCTTGCGGTGAGTGAATGCAAAGGGCGCGTTTCCACTCATGGTTTGGAATAGGCACCCATGACATCATGCATGCATCAAACCGACAACGAATACATTGTCGACGACACATGCGATGCGATTGCGAACCTCGCCATGAAATTGGGGGTTGCTTTTCAACCTTTCGCGGATCGCGTGTTGGTGGCCCTTCTTGACATGGCCACCGTTCCCAAAAAGGATGTGTGCGACGCTGGAATGATGTGTCGGTCAACCACACGGTGCGTAGACGCTCTGACAACCTACACGCGCTACTCCGTCGAGACGTTGTGCGATTACTACAACAAGTCGCGTGCAAGTCGGCGTCGAGGTAGAGTGAATTGGTGTGTTTTGTGACCTGTGAGTCTCGTAGGTGCCAAACGTGATCTGGTGATCAAACAATTTGGCACGATGATCAAGACATGAACCAAGTCCGACTTGGAGCCATACTTTTTCCTCTTGAAGGGAGTCCTTCATCGGGCCCTACACGACGAAAGCCTGACAGTGCGCGTTCAAAGTCGCGAGGTATTTGTTCTGTTTTGCGACCTATGGTACGTGTCTCCCTGTGCTGACCTCCTTCTGATCGTCGTCATGAAGGAGCGACCGATTGACCGAGTTGATCTACTTACCGTCACCAACGATTCGCGCCGTTATTTATAATCAACACGCGGACAGCAAGATCGGACTTGCGTTGAAAGCCAAATTTGTCAAGACACCACCCAAACCGACCAGTCGACGTCCACTACCATCTGCAGACTACTTGTTGGACGTGCACCTGTCCTTCCTCTTGCAGTTTATCGTGCTGCTCTGCACAATTGTCATGCACGTGTACACGTCGATTGGAAACGTACGACGACGTGGTGTTTTCTCAAGTTCAGTCCATGCCTGGAATCCCGACCTCCAGTCTCTTGCGACCAAGCCACAAGTCATGACATCCGTGGGTCCATAGCTTGACGCGGTCCTATCTGACGAGCCAAGGGGAATATCCATACTTTGTGCTGCAGAAACGACCCACTTGGACGTCGAAGCGATCCACCCACAAGAGCTTGCGCCACTCCTTGCCAACATGACATAGCTCGTTGTACAACGACTTAATATATTTTATGCATTTGCAAATGTTGCATCAGTCACGTCTGTGTGGATGGACCGATCAGAGCTGGCCTTACGCAGACAAGCCATGGAAGTCGATGAGGAGGATGGATTGTTGTCGCAGACACGGTAGCTTCGTCGTGATTGTGAGGAATGGAAGTCCGAGTGTGGAGTGCACGGATCGCTTGGTTCTACATCTCGCACTCTTGACTAGTGAATGGCTACGAGAGTTCGAAAGAGTCGAGGGTTTTGGAGGTTTGCAATGAAGAACGATGAGAAAGGCTGACATTTAATATGTGGAATTGAATACTCATAACGAAATCAAGTATTTTAAGAACTGGACTTTCTCATGTCTCGCAGACCAGGCGCAGTCGTGTCCTCGATCGACGATAAGACTTGTCTTGGTCACATGAAGTTGGTGTTGTTGGTGTACTTGGATGCGAACAAGACCAGCGTCACGACCGACAGCGTTGGCGATAAAGACATTTGTGTACATATGGTACAAGATTTGATCGGTTGCATTCACGACACTTCCGATCAATACGGACGTCCATGAGCCATACCAAAGGCGCTTCCACAGCCCTCTCATCTACTCGCAAGTATTTTCTGCCGGTATCAACTATCCCGCTGGAGCAATCCAATTACATAATGCGTCGTCTGGTAGTTTGTCGGCGCTGTGCGTTGCCTCCTCAGTATTAGCCTACTGTGGTGTCTTGAGGAAGAGAGGGATCACTTGGGATCAGCTTCTCTTGGCTCCATGAGATTGGCGAGGAAACGACAGCTTGGAGATGAACAACCTGCGTGAATTTACAGCTACGAGCTACTGGAACGACCGCGGCGACGCTTCCGCCGTGCGTGAATAGCCGGTTGGTTATGAGAAGGACAGACTCATGAATCGCTGGTACTTGCGCTCTCTTCGACAGTGCTTGGATCCTCTTGGAGTGTTCCCGCTGTCCAAATGTGAATCGCCGCTTTGTACACATTCGTATCGTCTTCGTAGGCTTGCAACTGCTTGGCCATCGACGCTTTGAAGATCGCGTACTCCTTCTCCTTGGAGTGCATCTGCTGCTTGAGGGTTCGTACGAGGCGTTGGATCCCTTGCTCGCGCTGCTTCTTCCGTCGCAGTGAGTCCTGGAGGACTTCAATCCGCTTTATGGTCGGCTTGATCTCGTCCGTTGATCCTTCAGCTGGATTCGTGTCATCGTCTGGCTCAATCTGTGGCTGCTGTGCTTCGACATCTCCCTGGACAGTCGCGTTGGCACTAGACTGCTCTAGCTGCAACAATCTTGTCTTGAACTGTTGCAGCTGTACGCGTAGCTGTCGATTCGTCTGGACCATTCGTTGGATCTGGTACGTGTGTGCTCGGAGCCGAGTCCGTTCGCCTGTTGGGGCTTGTACAACCCGCAGCGTCCGCGTCGGCTCTCGCTTTCGCCGAGCAAGTCGGTCTCGTTCGTCTTTGAGAGCTTCGTACGCCGTCTGCGCCTCTGCAATGGACCCCAAAGCTTGATAGAGCTGAGCTTGTTGATGCACCATCTTTTCTCGCATGTCTTCGAGGTCTACTCGATCGAGCGTCCACTGGGCTTGAATAGACTTTTCTCGCGCGGCCTGCGCACACTCTCGGGCGATCTGCTTGATGAGTCCTTCTCGTATTTGGTCGGCAAAGTCTTGGGTGAGCACGAGGAGCTGCTCCTTGAACTGTGTGAGCTCTGCCTCGAGCTGACTCATCTCGGACGTCGTCGATGCTTTGTATTCGTCAAAGTCTGCCTGCACCGTGGCGAGGAGCAGTTTGTCCACTTCATTGTTTCGAATGACGCGTTGGAGATATGACGCTTCAAGCTTCAATGCATCAACTTCACGGGCATGGAGGAGTTTGAGCGCCGCGATTTCATCTGGAATCGACGTTTCGTCGACGAATGGAGCTGATGTCTCACTGGGAGCGACGGGGGAAGGACAGCGATTCTCAATCGGCGATGGTGGCGCCGTAAGTGGACGGCAATTGCTGCGCAGGACAAAGTTGTCGGCTTCAAGTTGGAGGATTTGTGCTTGCAGTGCGTCGTGCTTCTTCTTCCACTCCATGGCTTTGGCACAAAATGCATCCGAGTCGGCGCGGTACTTTGTACACGCTTGCATGTATTCCTGTATCGTTTTGTCCTTTTGTGCGTTTAGTTCTTGCAAGTGGGCGATCGTTGCAGTCGAGGCGCTTGCGTCTTTGTCGACAGCTTGTCGAGGGCTTGGCGGTGCTTCAGCCTGTGGTTTCTGGCTTGTGACTGTCGCCCGGCGATGCTTTGCCACCTACGATGATGGAAAGTGAGCTCAACACCATGGAAGGAATCCTGACCGTGGTGTGAATCGTCGTGTACGACATGGCGGAAGGCTTGGCGTTCTTTGGGATGCTGCTTCTTCCTTGCGTCCTTGACGAGTGCACGGCATGCCGGTGTGAATTCGACATCCTCCAGGAGCACAGAGTCAATCAAAGCGGCTAAATTCAGAGCTGGAACGCCGCTGAAACGGCCGTGACAAAGCGAAACAAGCATGGGGAAAGCATTGGGAACGACGAGGAAGCAGGAGGAGACCAGGTTGAATACGTGGTTGTGATAGCTTATCTACTCTTGCGCTTTGGACTTTCGACGTCGCGACGACTTGGACGGCGAGCGTGGTCGTGTTTCAAAGTCGGGCGTCCACTCGACAGCGTCCATCAGTCGAGCTTGCTGCAGCATTTCTGCTTGTAATTGATGCTGGCCTTGCGATTCTTGCAGCTCTTCTTGGGGTGCTGCTTTTGCCTCCTGCGTTGTCTTGGGTTCGTGCATTGTTTTTGGTTCTTGTGGCATTCTCGGCGGCGCCGCACCGACAACTTGGTCATACTTGTGCTTCCACTCGAATGCTTTTTCAGCCAGCACTTCGCAGTCGTGCTTGAGGCGGTCGCACGTCGCTGCAAAATGGCTAATGATCGCGTCTTTCGCTTCGAGAGCGGCGACATGGTCGAGGATAAGCTGCTCTTTCTCGGCGAGCTGCGCCAGGAGCCCTGCAATAACGTGGCTGTCTTCCTTGGTCGGGCTATGGCTCGACGTGAATTTCATCGGCTTCTATACACTGTAGCTTGAGCATGATGTAATTCCAGTGGCACGGACCTCCTTGGCCATCTCATGTTGTTTGGTGACAGAGTTGAAATGGGAGCTTGTCGTGCCGCGCATGTATCGTGGAACTTCACCGTCTTGCGCGGGAGACCGAGGTGGCGTCGTTGTTGGCGTTGGCGGGGTTGTCGACGGTGTCGAGACACATATCGAGGCAGTGCGCGTCAATCCAAGCTTTCCAGGTGAAGTTTTTCCAGGAGAAGAAGAGGAACTGCTGCGTCGTACCGTCGCGCGGGTGGGAAACGACTCGAAGCTCAAAGACATGATCAAACTCTCGCAGTTAGAGCGCTCGGGGCGTCGGTCGTCCGGTCCAGCCCGGAAATAACTCAATTGATCGGTTTCAATCCCTCGCCGCCGCGATATTTATAACCAGCGCTTCGCAAATGATTGCCAACTTTCACCATGACGCATGTGGTGCAACCAAGTTCTTTCAACGCCTTTCCTTGATCGATACTGCCTTCAGACTTTCTTGCAACTCCATTTCGACTGTGCATCGCGGAATCCAACTGAGATAGCTTCGACTTCTGCAATCAATTCGGGATATATCGCCCCATGACGTCTCCCGTGGTGATCAATTCTTCACTGAAAAAGTCCGTTTCCACGCACGCACCACGCTTAACGTCTTCCCCTCTTCCAGGTTGGTATAAACTCTCCTCATCTTTGTCGTCATAGTCGATATTGCTCACTTCTGTAGATGAAATTGCTCGGATCGACGCTCACGGTCCTTCCCAGTCGACCAATAGTTCATAGATGCGTCGTTTCTTCTCCCCACTTCCATCCATTGCTTGGAGCTTGTTGTGTCGCCACTAGGGTTTCTTTGTCGTCTTGACAGACAAGGAGACTATCGATCAGGACCAAAGACGGCTGAGAGCCTCACATTCGGTCGACCCTCGGGAGGACAGTCCGAGGGGACTTTTCACGCAACTTCTGCCTTGGATAGATCGGCGCTTGGACTCTGCACACCTCCTTCAATCAAGACGGATCGTAGACTTCGTGCACTGACGTGACTGTAGTCAGGTCGTGATGCCTGATCTGTGAGGTCGAACTTTCGAAGTTGGACTTGATTTTCTCATGGACTATACAAATTTTCATAATAAAATTTCGGGTCATTTTGAGATCTTCCAGCCGACGACGATGCGACTTGTCCTCGGCGCCGTTCTCTCGCTATTCGCGCTCTGTGCCGCCAGCAACCAACAAAGTGTATGCATCGTAGGTTCTGGTGTCGGTGGCAGCTCCACGGCGTTCCGTCTCCGTCAGCTTTTGGAACAAGGTGGAGCAAAAGACACGACCGAGATCCACGTCTTTGAACAGACCGGTATTGTGGGCGGGCGCGTGGCGGTCTTTGACCACCATGGACAGACGATTGAAGCAGGGGGAACAGTCTTCCTCACGAACAATCGCTACATGATGGAATATGCCGATCTTTTGGATTTACCACTGCGCAAACCGGGCGATCTCCTTGCTGCGAACCCACAGATGGGCATCTTCAACGGCGAGGAAATCCTCTTTGAAACAAATGCGAATTCGTGGTATACGACGCTCAAACTGTTGTGGCGCTACGGTCCTTTCAGTCTCAACGCCTTCCAACGCATCGTCAAGCACTTGGTCGATCAGTTCAATCGCATCTACGACATTCAGCTCAAGGGTCATGCATTCACAGACCCCGTGGATCTCCTCCATGCTATCAGTACGTCCCGAGCGCCTTCTCAAACTTGACATCCACATGTAGAGCTGTACGATCTGACACAGACCACACTGGAGCAAGTTCTCCTCAAGGGTGGCGTGAGTCCCAAGTTGATCAACGAGCTCTTGGCTGGGATTACGCGCGTCAACTATGGCCAAAATACAACGATGACCGCTTTAGCCGGCGCCGTGGGGCTCGCGGGCAGCGGCGATGACTTGCGTACTGTCGTTGGTGGCAATTTCCAAGTACATTCTCTCGACCTTGCTCCTGTATCTTGCTCGTCATGTAGGTGCCCAAGGGATTACTGCATCGCGCTCGAGCGGAGGTGCATTTCAACACGACCGTCAAGGCCGTGCGCTCGGGGTTTACCGTCGACACGTCCAAGGGTGAGTTCACATGCACCGCCGTTGTGATCGCGACGCCGCTTGAGCTCACGGACATTGCGCTGCCCGTGGAAGTTCCAAAGCGTCCATTCCAAACGACACACACGGCATTCGTGGAAGGCGTTCTGAATGCCGCCAAGTTTGGCGCCGCGTCGGCTTCGGACCTTCCTGGCGGTATCTTGACGATTGAATTGGAATCGCTCGTCTTCTCGTCCATGGGACTTCAGTACGACCGCCCAGGACGGCCTCCACTCTACAAAGTCTTCAGCCGAAAGCCATGGACTGCCGACCTGGCCCAGGAATGGTTTGTCGACGGCAAGATCGTCCGACAATTCCCATGGCGCGCCTACCCGACGTACCAAGCGCCAGAAATCATTCCCAAGTTCGAACTCGCGCCTGGGCTCTTCTACGTCAATGCGATTGAAAGCGCCGCAAGCGCCATGGAAATAAGCGCCGTCGGTGGCCGCAACGTCGCTCTGCTTGTCAAAACTTTTCTCTCTAGCCAAGCTGCCGCGCCAACAAAGCCCGACGCGTCGTCTGAAAGCGCGGCAAGCAAAGACGAGCTGTAAGAAGGAAGATTGAAACGTGTGTGCGCTTAAACATTAATGTCGCGATCGTCGATGCGCTGGACTCGTCGCCGCCGCCGCCGATGACTGCCGCGAACTGAGCGTCTCGGCCAGTCGGCCTTCCAGCGCTTCAATGCGCGCTTCGTCCAAGTGGAGTTCCATCTCCAAGTGGCGGATCTTGGCTTGGTACTGTCCTTCGAGCTCCTTGTACTCTTGCTGCGCTTGCTTGACGCTCGCCAAGTACATGGCCGTCTGCTCGGCAAGTTTCTCCTCGAGCTCTTCGACTTGCGCGGCGTAGAGCGCGGCGTCCTGCTTGTGCTTGGAGCTCGCTCTCGTCGCGTTCGCTTGCTCGAGCTCGGCTTGGAGGAGTTCCTTCTCCATCTCGAGGTCCTTGACGCGCTGTCGGAGTTGTTTGATCTCAGTGTGCGGACTCTTGGATTTGCCGCTCGCGCCGCTTTTGGGAGATCGCGCCTTGTCCTGCTTGGCGTTGCTCAGCACGTCGACGGTCTTCTGGAGCGGACTGTTCTCGTGGAGAATGGCTTCGATCGCATGGACTTCGGTCTTGTACTGCGCTTTCTCGGCTTGGAGCGTTGCCACCGCGGCCTCGAGCGCCGCGGCGTTGGCTTGCAATTCGCACACGACGGTCGTCTTGTCGTCTAAAGCGCGTGTCAACGACGCGACTTGCGCTGCTAGCTCGGCTTCCAGAGCATGGACGCGTTTCTCGGACGCCGCGGCGCTTTCTTGCGCTCGTTTCCACGCCGCGTCCATCTTGACGCACTTTTGAACGGCGTCGCGGCATGCTCGTTCAAATTCGTCGCGCTCTTGCGCCAGCGTCTGCGTCCTCTCGGCATCGTCCTCTGCGTTCTTCTCCAACTTGTCGATGCGCTTCTGAAGCCGACCGACTTCGTCGACGTAGCTGTCGATGAGCTCTTCCTTGTCCTGCTCCATGATGGTCTGGAGCCGCGTCGAGCCGACTTGGACCTTCGTCACGAGCTCCTGAAGGCTCGAATTCTCCATCTTGGCCGTCGCAAGCTGCATCTCGAGCGCTCTTTGCGTCTCGAGGAGCTGCTGGATCTCCTCGAGGGACGTTTCCGCCTCGCTCTGGAGCACTTGAATCGTCTCCTCCATCGTCGCGATCGCCTTGTCGAGCTCCGTTTGCTTGGCGTCCGCCGCCGCTTCCTGCGCTTCGAGCTGCTCGATCACAAACCGGAGCTTCTCCTCCCTCGATGGAAAATGCTTGACTTGCGCCGCCAAGTCGTGCGTGAGCTTTGTCGTTGCGTCGAGCCGCGCCTTCAACTCTGCCGCTGTCGCGCTTTGAGCTTCCAGTTGCGACTTCAACGCTGCAACTTGATCCGTGCTCTGCTTCAACGCGTCGTGGAGCGTCTGCTTTTCGGCGTGGATCTCGAGCATGTCGTCGTCGATCGCAGCGCTCTTGCGCTCGACTTTGGCCAAGTTGTAGCGACTCGAGGCGAGCTGCTCCTTGAGATCTTTGCTTTCCATCGCCATGGCGTCCATCGTGGCTTGCATCTCCTCGACTTGCGCTTCCAGCTCGCGCTTCTCGTTGGAGAGAGCTTGAAAGTTCTCCTCAAGCTGCTCCCTCTCGCCGCGCGCTTGCTGCTCCAAGTCGTCGATCTTTTCAAGCAATCCTCGGCGTTCCACCGCGACGTCGTCGACTTTGGCTCGCAGCGCTTGAACCTCTTCATGCTTGGCTTGAGCTTCCAAGGCGTACGCTTCGATCGCGGCGAGATAGAGCTCCCTACCGAGCTGCTGCTGTTGTTGCTGTTGCTTTGGACTGCTTGGCTGCCGCTCCAAAGCTGAGGCGGCGGCGTCTCGAAGCTGCTGCACCGTGTCCATCATGAGGTTGAGCTCTTTTTGAAGAACGCCGACGACGAGCTCCTGCGACGCTGCGAACTGGCGCTGCTCTTCCGTCGTTTCTTGCAGCCGAACGCATTCGTCCTGGAGTGCGGCATGCGCGACCGAGAAATCCAACGTGTCGACATTGTCGACCGACGAATTGTGCGCCGTCGCTTCGGCCAACTCGTCCTTGAGGTGTTTGATCTTCTTCATCCGCGCTTTGGTCTCGTCGAGGTCGTCGAGCCGCGCTTGCGTTTCCCGCTGCGCTGTCTGAAGCGCGGCAAACCGCTCGGCCAGAAGCTGCTTGTCGAATCGCAACTTGGCCAGCGACTGCTCTGCTCGCTCGAGTTGGCCGTGCGCGTCTTCGCTCGCCATTCTCTCGGCGTCAAACGCGCGAGCGTCTTCGACTCGTTGCGCTTCGAGTGCTGCGACTTTTGCGAGCGCTTCGTCCGTCTCGGCGCAATGCGCTTTGGCCAAATGCATCAGTTTGGCTTTCATGTCGACCAAGTCGCCTTCCCGAGCGGCGGCGAGCGCTTTCGCATCGGCGAGCGCTTGCTCCATCTTGGCAAAGCCATCGGCGTCCATGCCCTTGACGCGCTCGTTGAGCCGCTTGAGCTCCTTCTGCAGCGCGTCGAGATGACTCTCGCAGCGCTCAAAGTTGGCTTCGTCTTCGTCGCCCTCGGGCACGGCGTGGATCTTGTAGTCCATCACGGACGTTCCTCCGACCGCTTCCGCCGTGTGCGCGACGTCCTGCGCCAAGTACTGGATGCGTTTCTCCATCGCTCTCGACTTGGCCGCCGCGCCTTTGCGCTGCTCGAGCAGTTTCGAAGACGTCGCCATCGCATCGTACTTTTGCTTCCACTCGATCGCCTTGGCCGCGAACGACTCGCAGTCGGCTTTGTACCGCGCGCACGCTTTGGCAAAGTCGGCATTCGCCGCTTCCGTCTTCTCCAGCGCATCTTCCAATTCCTGCTTGGCCATCACCGCGGCGTCGAGCTGCAATTGAAGCTGGCCATTCCGTGCCACCGCGTCGTCGAGCTGACGCTGCAGCGACGACGTCTGCTGCGAAATGTGCTCGTTCAGCGTCGCCTGCATGTCTTGGACAGTCAAATCAATCGGACTCGGCGCCGCCACCGCTTGAGGTTTCTTGGACGCTCCGCCTGTTGCTTTGGTTGACGTCGCCTACGACAAAGACAGAGCTCTCAACGATGATGGCGCGGCGCTTACGTTGGATTTGGCGACAGATTGAACGACCGACGCTTTGGTTGTCTTCAAGTAGTGCGGCGTCGCGGGCTTGGCCTTGTCAGTCGTCGCTCGCGTTGTCGATTGAGGCGGTGGTGGTGGCGGCGTTATCTTGGTCGTCTGTTGCTTTGACAGCGTTTTGTTGGCTTTGGGCGACGTCAACGACGACGACGCTGGAGAGCTGTTCAATGTGGATTTCGTTGGAGATCGCCGCGGGGATCCTGTGCTCGTTGTCGGAGCTGGAATGCTCGTGCGTTTGGATTTGGCCGTCGGGCTCGTGGGCAGCCTTGAAGGCGGCGCTGACGACGGTCGCGACGTCGCCCGCATGCTTTCCAACGAGGTTGTTTCGCCGTCGCTAAATCTGGTCTCCGAGCTATTTTAAGTCCCAGCGAGACTTTTCAACCTGCGTCATCGTCGTCATTGCAGGCACTTCATGCACTGGCCATGGCTCATCTTTCCCATCTCGTTCAATTCCACGGACGGCGGCGGCGACGACTCGAACTGTCACCGCCGCGGCCGCTAAATGCGAATCGAACGCTGTACTTGTGTCCGCTGCCGTCGTTGACGAGTTTACGCTTGGAGATCTTCGTCGCCACACGCACGAGCATCTTCCAGGATACCGCATTCTCAAGCAGCCGCATGATGCAATGCGACGTTGCATCTCCATCCCAAAAAATCGACGACGGAGCGGCTCTGGGTGAGAGCGCGCCGCGAAATCCACGTCGATTCGAGTTGATGAGCAGCTAGCTCCACATAACGATGCATTACGTTTCGACGTACCAAGTTGATGTCCATGTCGTCGGGAGTCGTCAGTGCGCTGCTACTGACAACCGTGGAATGTCGATTGGGGTCTGATTGGACAGTTGAAAGATCGCCACAGAAAATTGTAGCGTCCACCATGTCTTGGACGGAGCGACTTGTTCTCCTCGCCACGCTCTTCACGGGAGCGCTCACGTGTCGTCGAATCCCTTCCTGGGATGCTTCCGATACGATGAATGCGCGGACACTCGTGGTGCCGCCACCGACGCCAGAGCAAATCGCAGAGATGGAAGCAATGCCGCGATTCTTCGACTGGTGTGAGCAAGGCATGTGCGCGTCGTCTTGGAATCAACACATCCCGACGTACTGTGGCTCGTGCTACGCTCATGGAGCGCTCGCATCCGCGAATGACCGTATCAAGATCATGCACCACAAGATGGGCTGGAAACGACCGGATGTGATGCTCGGCCGACAGAGTTTCCTCAACTGCGCATACGGCCATGGACTCTCTCACGGATGCAAAGGAGGCGCTCCTGCCGACGTGTACGAGTTCATGAAGGTCTACGGTCTTCCCGACGAGACGTGTCTGCACTACAATGCGACAGACTACACCAAGTACTTGAACTCATCGAACGGCACGTGTCCTCCCGAGGGGTATTGCATCAAGTAGGATGAGATCCATCGTTCCATGGAATGACTCACGATTGCACTGTTGTAGTTGCATGAAAACCCCCGCGAGTCCGACGATTCCAGTGTGCTTTCCAGTGACGAAGGTCGTGCGGTACCGCGCCAAGGCGTATTGGCGCCTCTCGGGCGAATATGCCATGATGAAAGAGCTCCTCAATGGACCGATTACATGCGGCATTGCGGTGTCCGGCGGCTTTGTCGCCAATTACTCGGCGGGGATCTTCCGCGACACGACGAATTTCACCTTCATGGACCACGACGTTGAGATCGTAGGGTGGGGAGAGCTCGACGGCGTCAAGTATTGGCATGTGCGCAATTCGTGGGGAACGTACGTCGTGCTCGCCGCGTAGATGGAGTGACTTGACTCCGTTTGCTTGTAGGTACTGGGGAGAGAACGGCTTTTTCAAAATCGTGCGGGGAGAAAACAATTTGGTCATCGAGAGCGAATGCCACGCGATGATCCCCGACGTAAGCGACGACGAGCTCATCTGGGATGAAGTCAAGCCAGCGTACGGCGGCTCCGAGTTTGGGCTGCGGCCGTTTGACGACGCAAAGATCGCCACGCTCAAGCGACCTCTTGAAGACACGAGCGCCATTTCATGGAATTCCAGTCGTCTTCGTCGCCACGAACAACTCCATGCGCCGCCGCCAGCACCGCCAGCTAACGTTGACATGCCCCAATTGTCTCCTCGCACGGTGTTTGTCCCTCTTGTCGTGGCGTGTTCGGCTGGAATTGCCATCGGCACATTCTCTGCCTTGCAGTATACCCGACGCTATGCGCACTATCAACGCATCGACTGAGCATGTCGGCTGTAACCCTCTCAATGTATTTGCGTCTCTGTCCGTCAAGTATGCATTCGATGACATTTGAAAGCTATCGGCGGCGACGGCGGCGGCGTGGTCGCCATGGACGAAAATGACGATGGTTTTCTCTCAACTTTCATCAACAAGGACCTTATTGCAATCGTGGCCACTCAATCTAGGGCACTAGCCTAACGAGAAGGCGTCGAGAAGGCTCTCCAGGCTGCAGCGAGCCTTCTACTATTCTACTTACATGGTAGTGAGTATGCGGCCGCGCGCGGTCGGGCTGCCGTAGGTTTGCCGATGTCATTGCCACTTCAACATCGTACACTGGTACATTGCACGTATTTGAACGTACAACTATGTCGATATAAAAAGTGTTACAACTCGAACTTGTACGTACATGCCGGTTGTACTTGTCAGATACTTCGAAAGATCCATGGAATATTTGAACCGTCATTTTATCGACATCGAACGAATTTAGAGCCGCGGCGATGGTGGATCGTGGCGCGTACGACGAAGACTATGCGCTAGATGACGGCGACGAGTACAGCAGCCTCCTGCAAGACTCACGGCGTCAGACACCGCCGCATATCAACAGCTATTTCTCGCAAATGGAGCGTATGCAACGAGAGCGCAAGCTGCGCCGACAGATGCACCGCTACCTCGCCATGCTCTTTGGCGTCGTGGCGCTCAGTGGCTGGGCGTGGACTCAAAACTCACACGTTGAGCTAACAACGACGGCTGCCGCTCGACTAGAACGTGTGGATCATCGTCCAAGCTTTTGTGAATCCCGACAGTGCATTGATTTCATTCCAAGATCAAAGCTGGACGACACATGCGTATCGGCGATCGACCCGCAACTATTCCACGTACGCTGGACGCCGTCGCTTTGTTGAGTTGTTGGTCTTTTCGAGTAGGCAATGGCGAAATACGTGTTTGAAACGAGCTACACCACGCTGTGGCCTCTCGATCCAACTTTGCAATGCACCCAGCCCAAGCTAGTCAACTATTCCGCCACCGCTGCCAGCACGAACGGCGTTCCATCATGCGCTCACTACGCCCAAGTCGTCGACATTGAAGCTGTCGGGCTCTTCACAGCTGACGGAGCAATTGAACGCGCGGTGGCAACGTTGACATCCGTCGACGCGACGTAAGCTCTCGTTGCTCATTCGACATCTCACGTGGCCTAGAGAGCGACTCGATCCTGACGTAGCTGCCATCGCCGCTCACGTCGGTGAGAAGTGGAGCCACTCAAACTTGATGGGCATCCCTGGTCTCATCAACCCAACGCACGACGAAGAACGTGGCATTTGGCTCGTGCTGGAGCTACCAGTCGAGCTGGCACTCACGGAGCTGACTGTCGTAGTCACCACCAGCGTCGCCGACGTGTTGCTCAACACGACGTTTGGTCTGCCAGCAGATACAGGCCTTGTCGCTCTCCGACTCGATCGTGAGCTGAATCAAGAGTGGCCTGCTGGGGAATACACTGCGGTCGTCTCGCAAAAGTGGAAGGTTTCCTTCACAGTGCTGTCCAACGACAGCCGTGCCATAGCGGCGTCAATACAAAACAAGTTTATCCTCGAGGTGACGACACCATCGGCCAACAAAACAGAGCTCGCCTCTGCTTGCTCTGCGCTGACGAATTTGACGCAATACTGCGCCTGCCAAGCGTCTCGCTCTCTGTAGAGCCACCTCAACCCGAGCAAAGCTTAGCTACGTCGTATCTGTCTTGCGTCAACTCTAGTTAAAAGAGATTTTGTTATGTTGTTATGATCTTGCCGACAGCTATGTCAGACGATCGTACCATCCTCGGCGGTACATCATTGCGGCTACTAGCACGCCAGCGACAGCTCCGATGGACGCCATGGCGATTCCAAACAGGAGTACGGTCAATCTGCTCACATACAGCGCACTGTAGAGCTTCTCCTCGACCAGGATTCCTTCGTGCTTGTCGAGCCTCTTGCTGCTCCATGAAATCTCATTCGTGTCTTCAAGAGGGTATTCCAGGCTTGCAATCTTTGCATCGTCAAACGGCCGCAAGCCAAACTCGGAGCCGCCGTACGCTGGTTTGATTTCATCCCAGATGAGCTCGTCGTCGCTCACGTCGGGAAGCATCGCGTGGCAGTCGCTCTCAATGACCAAATTGTTTTCCCCCCGTACGATTCGAAAGAAGCCGTTCTCTCCCCAGTACCTACAGGACAATGAGAGGACTCCAGAGGTGGGCAAAGCGTACGTTCCCCACGAATTGCGCACATGCCAATACTTGACGCCGTCGAGCTCGCCCCATCCGACAATTTCAACGTCATGGTCAACGACAGAGTAGTTGGTGGTGTCGCGAAAGATCCCAGCCGAGTAGTTGAAATCGAATTCGCTGGAGCAGGCCATGCCGCACGTAATCGGTCCATTCATCAGTTCTTTCATCATGGCATACTCGCCAGAGAAGCGCCAGTATGCCTTGGCACGGTAGCGAACTACTTTCGTCACTGGAAAGCACACAGGAGTCTCATTCGTTGGAGTTTTCATGCAGCTACAACGGTGGCAAGCTTCAGTAGACTATGCTTTCCCCATACGTACTTGATGCAATATCCCTCGGGAGGACACTTGCCATTTGATGAATCAAGATATTTCGTGTGGTCCGTGGCGTTGTAATGCAGGCAAGTTTCGTCAGGAAGGCCATACACCCTCATGAACTCGTACACATCAGCAGGTTCACCACCTTTGCATCCTCGTGAAAGGCCGTGGCTTGGAGCACAATTGAGAAAACTTTGACGGCCTAGCATCACATCTGGCCGTTTCCAGCCCATCTTGTGATGCATAATCTTGATTCGGTCGTGAGCTGAAGCCAGCGCTCCATGAGCATAACATGATCCGCAGTAGATGGGCACATGCTGATTCCACGACGATGTGCACATCCCTTGCTCACACCAGTCAAAATGCCGAGGCATGGCTTCCATCTCTTCTTTTTGAGTAGGTGTTGGTTGTAGCAATTCAAACTCTTTCGGGTGTGATCGCTCGCGGTGGCGCCACGTTCGAACGCATCCACGACCTTCCAATGCAGCCCATACAAATGCATTCATCACGAGGAGAAGGCTTGCTCCACGCATTCTAAATCAACGTTTGCAATGAAGAACGAACTTTGCCATCGTCTTTCTTTCAATTGAAAGTTCAAGACTACTCGAGAATCTGTCAGATGCTGTCAGAATATTGGGCTAGTCGGTGTGAGAGAATGTTGCTTTATGAAACTGGTGGCTTCAACATTGGTATTCCGGATAAGATATCTCTATCCGGATAATTGGCCAAAATCATGGATGAAGCCACCGACGACATTGTGCAGGTCACCGACAAGCAGAGATTTCCGCTAGAAGGCGAGCCCGTGTGCGTCTTTTGTGGCAGATATGGCGAGTATATTTGTGACAAGACAGATGAAGACGTGTGTAGTGTCGAATGCCGCGACAAAGCCTTAGAACGCGCTGCGAATCGCGACTTGCAGAAAGAATTTGGAATCTCCGTCACTGGTGCGGGGCTCGAGTTACCACTTGTGACTGCATTCCGCAGCTTGAATCTACACGACGATCTATATTACAACATGCAAAAAGAAGGCTATCATCATCCGACTCCGGTGCAAATGCAAGTATTGCCATACGCTCTTCAACACCACAATGTAAGCTGTATCCCTTCCTTCCACCATGTTTATGGGCTCTAGTTGATCGTGACAGCACCTACCGGCACCGGAAAGACAATGGCGTATCTTATTCCACTTGTCACGCTTGTGATGGAGCACCGTCTGGACGTGGAAGAGCATCGAATCCTCGGTCTTGTCCTGGCTCCAATTCGTGAACTCTGTGTGCAGCTTGAAGAACAAGCAAAAGTCCGTCCCCCGCTCTTTCATGCGGCACATTTCCTGATCTTCGCTTTCTAGACTCTTATGAAAGGCATCCCAAAGATGAAAACAGCTCTCTTGGTGGGTGGAGTGCCAATTCCAAATCAAGTAAGCTCACCAACGATGCTGTCCCTGTCACTGTGTTTATAGCTCCATCGTTTGAGCCAAGGTGTCCAGCTTGTCATTGCAACTCCAGGCCGTCTCCACGATCTTGTGACAGAGTACTCGGTCGATTTATCCCACACGCTTTGTTGTGTCTTGGATGAAGTCGACATGCTCCTCGAGAAAGACTTTGCTGGGATTGTCGTATCATTACTCAAGTGTTTGCCCGACAACAAGCAATTCATCTTGGTCTCGGCCACAATAGACGACAAAGTACATGCGTTTGCTGCCAAACACTTGCATCAACCCATCTTTATCTCCATCGCCGGCGCTCAAGGGGTCAATGTCCATCAAAGCGTCCACTACATGGCTCCTGAAGCAAGGAAACACCATTTGTTTCAACTCCTGCAAGATAAATGCTCCAACGTTGACATGTCCATCGTAATGCCTATCGCGACAACTTAGCTCATGGTCAATAGATTGTCTTTGTAGCTTCAAAACAAGGCGCTGACATGTTGGCCAAAGCAATCGTCAAGAGCGCCAACATATCAGCATTGTCCATCCACAGCGACAAGACACAGGTAAATTAATTTGACAACGTCTCGCTGAATTTGGTAGAGCCAACGACTTGCTGCATTGAATACATTCGTCGAAGGCACGGCGCAAGTTCTCGTCTCAACGTTTCTCCTTGGCCGGGGCATGGATCTGCTGCAACTGGATGAAGTTGTCGTGTTCGATTTGCCGCCAACCGCCGCAGGTCTGTATCTGCGTTCTTCCATCCTGATGGAGCTCACTGTAGACTACATTCATTTGATCGGTCGTGCTGGAAGAAATGGCGCTCCAGGCGCCGCCACAGTCTACATTTGTGCTGAGAATGCACCGATCTTTGGAGAACTTATTCCAATTCTCCGCTCGGGTCAAGCATCCATCCCGCATGAAATGCTCGAAGAGACGACACGCCAGAGAATCAAAGCATACACCCAGCGCAAAATCCGCGTCCAAGACGAATCCAAGCGTGCATTCCGTGCTACAACACAACACCTCACGCCAGCTCAACAGCAAAAAACTTGGCGGCAGTGGACAGAGAACGAACCCAAGCGCAAAGTTATCGTCCTCGAGCAAGCCGAGACGCAGCATAAAAAGTTTAAATTCATAAAACCGTTAGAATAAATCCAAATGAAGACTCGTAAGCGCATCACAGCTGGGTGAAAAGTTTCAATACAATCGACCGGGAGCCCTGACGCTCCAGGCTTCGGTACTCTACAGTTTGCTTTGCCAAGGTAATGCCATTAACTCCATCCAGTGCTATTCTCTTCGACAAATGCAAGTCGATGCAGCCCCCATCCACCCACGAACTCGACCACACCACTGGAACCCAAAAGCAGCGTCAAGTGGATAAAATACAAAAATGTGTCAGAGGTACTCGAACACGGCCGAGCAATCTGGCAGCGAATAAGCTTTCCATGGATTGTCACGATCAACATGGAAAGACTCATGGATGGTCCTCTCGCGTCCTCCGACCAGAAACGTCCGTCCATCAGTCTACATGGGTGGGACGATCGGAGAGACACTTGATATATGTGAAATTATTTTCAGCCAATCAAAGTCTATTTATCAGAATTTTTAAACCAATCAAAATCGCTGATATGTCAAAGTCACATTGCCGATCCTTCTCTCAAACTGAATATAATATTAAAGTTAGCGGTTTATCTATTATTATAGGCAATTTCGATGACATCAAGGTCATTAAAATGTGAAACACTTCATTGATCATTCAAAATATTTATTTATAGAGAATAGAAATCTCAATCCAAGGGCAACTTGACAAACGACCGCACACTTCAATTTTGCCCGTCGTGGAGGATGCTCCGAGACTTCATTGCCCGCTTGCCCGTCGTGGATCAGCACGTCCACAACGTCGTGGAAGGACCAGGAAATGTCCCTCTGCATCATATCTTGGCCGAGACGTCGGACACGACTGTGCTCGAAGACCATGTGCCCCATACGCTCTGCTATCTTCGAACTCTCCAAGATCTAGCTGAGCTTTACGGCTGCACACCAGGCCAAGTTGGGTCTGTCCGTCGCACGCTGCCTATCAACGAGATGACCAAGCTCTGCTACAAGAATGTGCACGCTCTTCTCATTGATGATGGGTACACACCGTCCGGTCAAGCGAACCAAACGGTGCAATGGCATGCCCAGCACGTTCCCGTCGCCAAACGCATCTTCCGCATTGAAATCGAAGCGCTCAAGCTCTTGCAAGATTTATCAAACCCAGCCTACGATTCGATCTCTGGTGTCGCGGCGGCTGTTCGAGCTGATGTCGCTGCTAACCGACATATCATCGTCGGCTTGAAGTCAATTTCGTGCTACCGTACTGGACTTGCAATTGACCGTACGTGATCTTTGACCATGAGGATGAACTAACTCGTTGCCAATAGCCACGACTGACTTTGCTACCGTCGAGAAAGCCTACGCCGCTCTTCGAGAGGAAGTTCGAGGTCGCATTGCCAAGAGCCCGACGACTCAATTCCGCGAAACCAAGAAGACGCCCGTCGAAAAGATCGTGATCGACTACTTGGTCGTACTGGCCCTTGAAATGGCAATCGAGTACGACATTCCATTGCAATTCCACACCGGCTTTGGCGACACGGATATGCAGCTCAGCGATGGCAACCCAACGCATTTGAAAGCGATCTTGGACTTGGAAAAATTCCGCAAAGCCAAGATTGTCTTGGTACGTTCATTGTCCATCTTACCACCGCATGCTCATGGCGTCTGCCTTAGTTGCATTCGTCCTACCCGTACTCCCGTGAAGCTGGCTATTTAGCGTCGGTCTATCCCCAAGTCTATCTTGATGTGGGCTTGGCGATTCCGCGTCTTTCAGTCGATGGCATGTTGCAAGCGGTTGGTCAGCTCTTGGAACTTTGCCCGATTTCGTAAGTCGATTCTGCTGCTGTTGGTGGCATGACGATGGAGTAGGAAATTGCTCTTTTCGTCTGATGGAACTGTGTCGCCCGAGATGTGCTACATTGGCGTCAAGTGGTCCAAGTACGTCGTCACCGAGCTGTTGAATGGCAGCGTGGCCAACAAAGAGTTGACAGTCGACCAAGCGACCGACGCGGCGCGTAAAATCTTTTTTGAAAACGCTGTGGCCTTGTATCATTTGACGCCGCCTCAAATTTCGTTGCCACCGTCCATCTCGCCGCCGTTGGCAATCCCAGAGGGGGTCCAGCTGGTGCGGCTTGTCTGGTGCGGCAACGATGGCTTGCTGCGAGCTAAATGCGTTCATGTGAATGCACTGGCTAAAGTCCAAGACAGCGGTGTTGCATTGACAAGCGCTGTGCAGGTTTTCCGCTTGGGTCTCAAGACTTTGCCAATGCTGCATCTGTAGGGATTGATGGCGTTTGCCGACGTCTTGGTTCCCAACTGTGGCTTGACATCTTCCGAAGACATTTGGATGATCCCCGACTTGTCGACGCTCAAGTAAGACCCAGCCATCGTTTGTAAGATTGCTCCATGTTGGCGTAGGCAGCTTCCACACCATCCAAAACACGCAATGGCTCTCGTCCAGTTGCGGGATTTGAACGGCAAGACGACGTTGTGCCCGCGCAGTGCCGCCCAGCGCCAAATCGATCTTTTCAAAGAGTTCTTCTGCCCTCCATCAACTCGTGTTTTACTCACAGCTTTGTAGATTGGGCTTGGACATCTTTTGCGGCTTTGAAAACGAATTCAACCTGTACGACAGCAAGAATGAGCCCGTGGATGGAACGTCGTATTGCCAAACGTACGCGATGAACTTGGCGCCGAGTTTCTTGGACGACTTGGTCGAGTCCATCACAGCCATTGGAGCGCCATTGTGGCTCGTTCATCCTGAGGTTTGCCATTCACTTGTAGCTCCTTGCGACTCTAGCTGCAATTAGGCCTGCATTGGACAATTCGAACTAAGTTTGACGAAATTACCTGCGCTCGAAGCTGCAGACAAGCAGCTCTTCTTACGAGAGATTATCAAAGGCGTTGCGGTCAAGCATGGCTACCAGCCTTGTTTCCTGCCCAAGCCATTTGAGATGCAAGCCGGCAATGGAGCGCATTTGCATCTGAGCTTGTGGAAGGGCGAGGCAAACTTGATAAAAGAGTTCCCACCACTTGTCAAGCACTTCCTTGCTGGCATCTTGGCCCACTTGGATGGTATTTTGGCCATCACATGCGCCACCGTCAACTCGTACGCGCGTATGACACCAAGTTGCTGGTATCGTCCGCCGTGGCAACCACCATCAAGAGAGCTGAGTGTGCGTCTAGGGCTGGCATTTACAGTTGCTGGGGCATTGACAACAAAGAAGCTGCCATTCGTCTGTGCACGTCGCCCGATGGCTACAGCAATGTTGAGCTGAAGACAGTTGACCCAACAGCAACGCCGCATTTGGCCCTTGCAGTCGTCTTGGCTGCAGGTTTGGATGGTATTCGTCGAGAGCTCGAGCTGCCACCGGTGAGGTCCTTCTCGTGAAAAGATTAAAGCTTTCCATTAGCCTGTCCACGGCGATCCTCACAACCTGAGCGATGATGAGAAAGTCAAAGGCCACGTCCGACGTTTGCCCAGTACGCTTGGCGCTGCGTTGGATGCCTTTGAAGCTGACCAAGTACGCCATTCGTGACGACGTCGTGGTCCTGAATGCATTCTTGTAGGTCCTCGTGGATGCCCTCGGTGCTCGTCAAGCCAAAGCCTACGTCGCCGTGAAGAGAGCGCATGTTGCTCAATTCCAAGCGGCGACAATTCCAGAATTTGTCCAGACATTCCGCACCAAGTTTTAAATGTGTGGCTGGTTCTAAGCATTGTTAATGTGACTTTTGGCATTGGAGTCTCTAAAATCCACGAGTATATAAGTTATAAAGTCTAGTCTAATATCGACGACCACCGCGGCCGCCACTGCCACGGCCTCGTCCAGCCCCACGGCCACCACCTCGGCCACCACCACGACCGCCGCTGTAGCCATTGGAATAGCCACCGCCGCCGTTGTTGGCACGGACAGGGACTTCAGCCATGGAAGGCAATTGTTTTGGAATCGAGTACGGGCATGGGTATGAGCTGTCGGGCTTCTTAATGAGTTCTTCAATGACAGAGAGGCCAGCAACGGGCAATTCAAAGCAAGCAGCCATTCCATCTTTCGTCAGCTGCATGTTCTTGATGCCAGCCGCGTATTGTTCAGGAATATCACGGTTGACGGCGTTCCACACATATCCCTTGGCTCGGATGGGGTTGGAGCTCTCAAACATGACGGTGATCATGTCAGGCGCGCCAGAAAGAAGCGAGGCTTGGGCCACGGGGCGAGTATAGCCAGTGATGCACGCCAAAGCAGAAGCGAGGGCAGTGGCAGCACCGTGCTTTTCAATCAAAGCTTCAGCCGTAGGAAGGAAGAGGCCAAGCATATCTTCGTGGACAGTTTCAAGTTCGGCGCTGGCCGTCGCAGCAGATTGAGTGATCATATCGTCGACGTTGGGAGCACTCTTCATTGTAAACTTCTTCTTGATGTGGCGTTCAATGAGGATCAAGTTGTCCTTTTGCTTTGGCGTGAAAAGCGTAATACAGATACCCTTCTTGCCAGCTCGGCCGGTACGACCCGATCGATGCACGTAAGTTTCAACGTCGGCGCGTCCAGATTGCTTACGAGGTGGCTCCGAGTTAATGACGAGATCGACGTCCATGTCAAGACCGCGGGCAGCTACATCAGTCGCAATGAGTAGGCGAAGTTTGCCTTCGCGGAAAGCTTGCATCGTGGTTTCACGTTGTCCTTGAGCGATATCGCCGTGAAGCACTTGAGCGTCTTGCTTGATATCGGGATTGACGGCAAGTTCATTGCAATCCTTCTTCGTTTCGGCAAAGATAATGGTACGCGACGACTTGGTTGTGTACATCGACAACAAGTTTGCCAAGAGTTGAGGGCGAGTTTGCCAGTGGCAAGGAATGGCAATGTGTTCAACATCCGTCGAGGCTTGAGCTTCGTTGTCCTTGACCAAGTTGACATATTCGCGGGACGCGCTCATGTATTCTTTCGCAACAGATTCAACCCACGCTGGAATGGTCGCTGAGAACAACAATGTTTGGATGGAGTGCTCGCTGGTCTTGGCTGCTTGCATGGCTTGGAAGACCTTTTGGATATCTTCACGGAAACCCATTTCAAGCATGGTGTCAGCTTCGTCCAAGATGAAAAAGGAGCATTGGTGCAAGCGAAGCGTGCCGCGGTCCAAGTGGTCACAGATACGTCCGGTCGTGCCCACGACAATATCGACACCCTTGCTGAAATCGTTGTTTTGGGATTGATATGAGGCACCACCATAGATGCACGTGGTTGTCAAGCTAGGGCCAGTAAGTTCGAATTCTTGAGCGACTTGCTTGGCCAATTCGCGCGTTGGAGCCATACAAATGACTTTGGGTGGACGTCCACGACCACGGCGAATACCTTCTTTCAAGAGGAGTTCGACCACAGGCAGAACAAACGCGAGGGTTTTACCCATACCAGTGCGCGCACGGCCGATGAGATCTTTCTTGTCGTAAATTTTGTCGAACGTCATAGCTTGGATGGGGAATAGTTGATTGATGCCGCGCTTTTCAAGGTTGGCAATTGTTTCGTTCGAGATGCGAAAGCTTGAGAGTGGCGGATTGTCATCACCAATCGTCGACACATTGTGGACTTTGGATTTCTTGGGAGCAGGTGGCTCCTCTTCGCTTTCAACAGTCGTTGTAGGCGAGGCAGCAGGCGCATCCGTGTCCTCTTCGTCTTCATCACGAGAACGCTTCTTGGCCTTCTTTTCCTTCTTCTCCTTCTTGATCTTTTCCTGCTTCACAGGTTTTTCCTCGCCAGCTTCCTCCTCAGCGATGACGTCTTTTTCCGACTTGTCCTTCTTCTCCTTCTTGATCTTTTCCTTCTTTTCTTTCTTCATCGTCTTGTGGGTGTCTGTGCTCATGACTGTCAAAATTGAACACTGCGCTAATGATTGGTCTGCCGCCATTTTGATTGGTGATGCCAGCCTCTTTACCAATAAATATTATATTCATTTTCACAGGATTGTCATCTATATCCACCTCTGATTGGTTAAATTGAGCGAATCAAAATTAAGTAAATCTATTACGGAAATGGAATTGGACAAAACCAACCAATTATAATAATTGATTTTGAATCTTTTATTTGCTTGGTTGAAAACAACCAATCAGACTACAAGATAAAATAAGATTAAATTTTGATTGGCTACTTTTGACCAATCAATATCCATTGTTGATTAGATGAAGTGGAAAGTGCTATGTGGCGGCCTTGGTGTTTGTATTCGCAGCGCTATCGATATAATTCACGTCTGTGCTGCGCTACATAATCTTGCAATTGAATTCAACCCAAGTATTGTTTCGTCCACATTGGGTGACGACGAATTGCCACGATACCAAGATGAAATGAATGAACTCCAAATTGAAGAAGAGAGCACGGCTGAATCGCAATGTGAGGTGTGGCGAAAGACTATTGCATACCAAATGTGGGAAGCGTATGTAGGCAATGAAGAATTGATTGAATAGAGTGATTATGTCGTGATAATATCTAATCCTAAACGTCTTCCTTTTCCTCGGCTTCCATGAGAACGTGGGGTACATTATTCTTTGCCGCCATGATCTGAACCATATTGGAGATGCTATTGGCAATGCTTTCAATTGAAGCTGAATTTTTCTTCCTGAGACGCATCTTTTCATCGTTTTCAGCATGTTTCCGTTTTCGACTTGACTTCATCGAATCATTGATCAATTTTGCTCGCTTTTGAGCTGCGGAAAGATGTACATTGCCGCCATTATTCTCATCATTGCTCTCGTCGGACATGTTGGATACTGTCAATTCATCACCATAGAGTTGGCGATCATTTGCCACACCAGAGTCATCGTCGTGGCGATCGCCTGGGCCACTAATAAACTCCCCAGTAGCAAGTGTGTCGCCAACAATTTTCTGAATCGTGCTGTAGTATGGAAATTCAGCTTAACGGAAGCGTGAAAGTTTATGTTTCTTGTTCCTACTGTCCAATTCACTCCATTGTTCGTTCGACATGCCAGATAGACCCTCACCAGAGTGTTGTGTCATCAACCAGTGATAGTCGCTATAGTCTTCTTTCATGTGTCTCCAACGAGTCTTCAATTGCTCAGTATTGGTGATGTTGCCCTGTTATTCATCCTTGTGAGAATTGCATTCCAGCCACTGGCTTTCAGAGACTTCCCTCCAGAGGCGACCATACGTGGAGTTGTGGCCATCTCTTGGTAAAGGCGCAAAAATTCTATGTCAATTGTCTTGGACCATTTTGCCGACGAGGACGTGTTCTCCATGTTGATCTTCAGGCGATTTTGACGCCAGCCAATATATGTTCTGCCGACCAATATTGAATCTTACAGGAGAAATTGTGCGTGCAGTGTATGTATTAATTTATGGGATAGATGTGGTTCTTCAGCTCAAAGTGTGTTCTCTCTCAAACTCCGGTTTTGCGTTGAAATGCCCCAAAACTCCTATTTTCGAAAATGAAAGATCAGGTTTTGTCAGCGAACAGGCCCTTAGAGCATCTCCACCGGTGCACTGAGTCCTGCACTGAGACTTGTTTATCCGGACTCAGTGCGAAAATGACACTGAATTTGGCCCCACCGGTACACTGAATCCTGCACTGAGACGGAGTTTACAAGTCAGGGCACTGGGTTTGGACCCTTCTACACTGAGTTTAGAGGCCAAAAGTCAGTGTCAATTGTAAACACTGAGTTTCTGTTTTCACTTGCTTAATATATCACATACAAAAAAAAAGTCATACATAAATGTATGAGTCGAGATGGCGACGTGGATGGCGGATTCCGAGAATGATTCCTCTGCCGTGCTTGGATCTAGGTATCGGAAGATCCTATCAAAGGGCAAGCAGTCGCGCATAATTTAAAGGTCACATGCTGCATGATTTCTTCACAAATTGGCCCTACGGCCACGTCTTCAGCCGCGGCAAGATTGGGATTCATCGCGGCTCTATGTAGTTCGGCTCGACGTGATGCAACTCGTAGAATGGTTGCTGCAACATGGTCGTCCTCGTCCGAGGTGTCGAAGATATCTGCCGCAAGTCGCGCCAAAGTGGCCTTCCACTCTGCATGGAAGCTAACTGCTGTATTCGATATCTTCTTGTGATAATATTTAACAAGTTTCAGTGCTCATATTCAGTGCACCGATTTGGTATTTTTACAAGCTTCACGGGATTTTCAAACTCAGCACTGAGTTGAGCACTGAATAAAACTCAGTCTAAGTGTTGAACCCAGTGTACCGGTGGAGATGCTCTTAGATATCTTTAATGTTTGTCGAGCGACATGAGGGACGCTACGTATGTCATGATCATCTTGGGCTTCACTTCGACAATGTCTTCGTACGTCAGGAAGACAGTCGCGCCAATCTTACGCGCGCAGGAGATAGCGTACTTGGCGTTGGCTTCCTTGTCTTGTTGGTTAATCGCGCGGAGGACAACCGAGTCCCAGTTCACAGCACGTGGCTCGACTGCGTAGACGAGATCCAGCAAGTAGACACCGTCTGACAGCATGTTGTCTCGGAATTGAATCATCGGGCGCATCTTTTGCTTGCCCGCGGATTGAACTTTGGCATTCGCCCAGTCTATAATATCCTTGTCGTGTACATCTGAACCGAGCGATGTAATGAGTTTGATTGTGTTGTGTCTACAAGCTCGACATGAATAAAAACTTGGACAGTGATCAACTAACCGCATCATTTGCCAAATGAGAGACAGCACGAGCTTCTTGTTGCCATCGGCAATATCAACACCACCGACGTTGACGAGAGAAAACTTGAGTTGTTTGCCGAGCACGACACAGTAGTTGCAGTTTTCCACCTTCTTAAACTTGTTGGCAGGCTGGATGTTGGCTTTTGTCCAAGCCACAACGCCAGGCTCCATCTTGTCCAAGAGCTTCAATATCACGAGGCCGTCCTTCAAGTCCGAGTACAAGTGATTCACATGCCTACATGCTCAAATCAACACCATGACCAATGTCATCGAGACGTACACATCACTCAATGCGAGCGAATTGATCCACATGCGGAAACAGCGCTCTTCGCGGCTGTCGCCCACGTCGTCGTCAAAAATATCTTTGAGCTCGGCGACATCGACAACGTCCAATGCAGGGCACGTGTTGAACAATTGGGCCACGAACCCGAGGTTGAGTTTCGTGTTACCCATTGTAATATCGGTCGGCTTGATGAAAGGATCGACGCCAATCTTTTCAGCGTTTCGAATGACATGTGCAGCGCGTTCGAGAGCTGTGGGTTCGCGAGCCAAATCGCACTTGGACGCGGCAATGTGATGAAGTAGGACGCTGTAGGCCGTTGCATCAGCAATATCACGGCCAAAGTTTGCGATCTAAGGTAGAAGTAATGCGAAAAACACGTGCAACTGCATTTCTACCCTCTTGTCGTGGTTCGCAGCAGCCAAATGGTAGTTGACCCAGCGGAGCAGAATTTGATCTGGAGGAAGCTGCATGAAGTCTTCGAGACTTTCGCCGTCAAAAAGAAGACGCACGAGCTCAGGATGGTTCTTCAAGTTGATGGTTGATGTAAGCTGGATCTTGATGAGCTGCCAGACGAGACCAAGCACAAGGATGGGCTTTCCTTCAAGCAAGTCGGACGTTCCAATGTTGACAATCGAGCACCCAATCGACTTGGCGGCGTTGATAACCAAGTTCAAATTTTCCGTCTTCTCGTACAAGTTTAGCTTTGCCTTTATGTTGACAGCTCGCATATCTATCGTCTCTGGAACAGCCTACCCACAGCAGAGTTAGCATCAACGCAACTGTGGCAGAGATTACCTGGTTGATAAGTTTGCAGAGCAAGATGCCATCCGTGACTGACGCAAAGAGCGCATCCGAGGCCGTATCCATGGGCAGATATGGCAATTGTGGATCGCCGGAGAGACAGTGGTTGATGTGCTCTGCAAAGGCAGCTTTTTCCTCTTCGGAGTACGAGTGTACACCACCGGTGGCACTGCGACTTTCATTGATCGTCAAGTGCTTTTGCACAATCGAGGCAAGTTGGGACGATGGCGTGCGTTGGACAGGAGGCGCTGGTGCAGGAGCAGGAGGAGCTGCAGCTGCATGACCATGTGCAGGAGGTGTAGGTGTGGCTTTGCGTGCGCCGAATTTAGCAGCATTTTCAGCAACAGAATTTTTTCGCACTGGTTCTTCAACCACAACTGGCGTTGGAGGAGTTGGTGGCGTTGGCGGTGGAGGTCGTGCTGTGACAGCTGGTTTCTTCACCGGAGCTGGCGTTGGAACGCTGTTGCCTTTGTTAAAAGCAGCAGCCGCTGACGAGAACGACGATGGTTTTGGTGCATAGCTTGTAGTCTCTTGAACCGCGGGTGTCGTAGGGACAGTGAAAGTCGTGTTCCATCCACCCAAGGCGTGTGCGGAATCGTTGTCAAACGTCGGACCGGTTGCGTGCACATTCACGGGCGGTAGATTCGGCACGGGGTGACGCAATTCGTAGAGCAGCGTGAGGAATTCTCGGAATTCAATCGTGCCGCCTTGATCCGTGTCGACGGATGCAATCAAATCGCGGATCAGTTCTGGCGACGGTTGTTCGCCCACGGACAAGAGCAAGCGGGACAATTCGTTCGCATCAATCGATCCATTTCCATTTGTGTCAAACTGCTTGAAGACGCGCTTCAGGTCTTGGATCTCCTTGGGCGTGAACTTCTGGAGGTACTCGGACGGCACAAGATACGACATGGCACGCACCTGATTATCCAAAATGTAAGTTGCGTCTCTCGCGTCCCCAAACGTATTTTCACTCAACTTTTGTATACCAATACAAATATCAAGTCGAATTTGACCTGATCTCGTCCGGATAATAAAGAAATTATCCGGAGTGCGAATCCTTCCTGAATGTTCAACTGGACACCTCAAAGCCAAACAGCGATGAGCGACTGTGCACTCCGCGGAGGACAAGAAATATTCTTGAACGATTAGGTAGGGAAGCTAGAGAGAGCCTCGTCGTGGCGAGGAAGGCAATCCCAAGCAGATAGAAGCTTTTGCCATGGACAACGACGTACATTCTGAAATTTGCAGAGCGGAATGAATGCGTCGCCTGTACGTTGACGTATGACATACCTGGTAGTGGCCACAATCCAAGAATCCAAGGACCAGCACGACGTTCCTGCTCGCTTCGTCGCAAATGAAGTTGCCAATCTGCCATGAATCCCTGCTCGTTTCAGCCTTCCATTGAGGTTAATGGAGATATCAAGGCGACATCTGGGTGATATACTCTCAACTCACGACTCGGAAACGTTATGGCGTAAAGTTACCAACCTGCACAAGTGCAAGTGTCCGAACGTGTAAATCGCCATCGGTATTGTATTACTCGGTCGTTATCTCTTCAAGCGGCTCGTAGTCACCAAGGATATAACGCAGTTGCAAACACTGCACGATTTCAGGCACCATGTCCGGCTGATCGCATTTGAATTTCGCTTCAAGCTGCATGGTCAAGCTATCCATGAGGAACGCACCCAGGAAATGCGCCAACGTCGTCGAGTGGATTGCATAAAAGTACACGGCACGAATGTGCTCGGCAGCCAAGCCATCCGTGATGACGTAGAAGCGACATGCGCTCAAATGATCCGACAAATGATCCACAGACGGCATCGCTGGAATCCGACACAAGAAACCACCCGTGTATGGCAGCGAGTTCCAAAAGTACTTGAAGTCGCCTGCCGTCATGTAGATCGTGTTGGTCAATGGCGAATTCTCCACACGCTCGAAGTGCGCATGGTTTGCCGCCGACGTCGGTGTCAACGGTGGTGGCGCTTCGACTGGTTCTGGCGGTCGGTCCCAGAATGTCTCGCCAGTCACAGAATTGCGAATGTAAGGCCGGTTGTACGTATCGTAGTAGCGCAGCCAAGTGGGTTGCTCGGCTGGAGTTTCCGCCGCTGAGCTCTTGCTACTTCTGCTGCTGCCGGAGCTGCTACTGGAGCTTGAAGAATCCCCATCGCTTGTTTGATCGTCAGATGAAGACTCGCCTCCGTCGTCATCGTCGTCGTTAGCTGTCCAATTTCGAGGCAGGAGCTTGTAGACATCGTACTCGCGATGGACTTGCTCCATGACCCCAACGAATTTGTACACAACAAGACAAAGCAATGGCACCCAGCATTCGAGCACAACACACAGAAAAGTCGAGAGCGTCAGGACAGCCATGACACCTTCGTAAAAGCCAGAGCCATGATGGAACGCCGAATAGAGGACAAGCAGCAAGTAGCAACCACAGAAGACATCGATGGTTTTCAAAAACTGAAGCGTTTTCAGCCACGAATGGTCTTGGCCATACCCAACACCATGCCAGTGGATCAACGGACCTTGAAACGAGCCGAGCGAGACGAGCAGCTTCAAGCATTTCCATGCTGACACTTTCAAATGGCTTAAGAAGAGAAAGACAGTCGACATGGTTGTGCCGCCTTTCAAGAGGATCATATAATGGAGCGGAATCCCCAAGGACGCTGAGCGGAACTGCGGATACATCGTGTACGAAACGCAAGACACCAAACCGAGTGCGAGGAGAGTCAAGCCGGCGACGACATGGATCCAAAGCAACGCCACTACACGGAGCAGTGTATGGCGAGAGAGATCGGCTAGCGGCGGTAAATTCGTCGTTGGGAAGAAGTACCCAATCTTTTGAAATGCCAAGCGTCGGAGCCTGCGCGCTGTAGCCACCGTCGGGTACTGCGTTGACATCTTATGGGGATCGAGGAACCAGTAGATCGATATTGTGAGCCATGCTTTCATCGCAAGGCAGCAAGCCGCCCAGAGACGACACAAGCTAGACACGTTGTACGAGAAGGTCGCATTGTAGCTCGCTTCTTCATGGCGGCAAAGCCAGACAATGTCCATGATAATGGCGAGAAGCAGTCCCGTTGTGAGGAGTTTCAGCTCAATCTAAAACGAATTCAATAAGCAGACGAGAGGTGAAAGTACTTTGTCGATCGACATGGAGAGCAAGACGGTTCCAATTGGAACGTTGTAGCGTGGCGAGGGCGTCAAACTTTCCGAGAGGATGCCAAAGATAATCTACAGAGAGGCTAAGCGTGAGCTAATCAAAGATCTCGTTGATCTGTTGCTTACGAGAGCATAGGCAATAAACTCGTGGGTGTGAACGGCTCGCCAAGTGCGCCAGAGAATGAGGAGGAACTGCCACACCGAATGCGACGTCGCAGCAAGCACTTTCGCATGCTTCTTTATAGCTCGCCGCTGTCTCTGTTGGAACGTATGCTGTCGTTTGAATTTCAGCTTGACTGGGGCATCGCGGATGGATAAATCGAACTGCGGCAGCTCAGCAACTTCGTCTTCTGGTGCATCGTTAACTGGAACAACTGCACCAGACTTTCCATGCAAGTCGTTCAATTCTTCAAAAGTATCGTCGACTTGATACCTTGCCGCCACGCCTTGCATGATTGTAGCATCGATGAGGCCACTCACGCCATCGCAGCCGGGCTTTGCTTTCTCCTCCTCCGCCATCATCGCAATAATCGCTGAAACGTCACTGGTGTAACGGATTCAATGAAACGCTCAAAGTGGTCAAATAAGTTGTCGATTATTCAAATATTTTGACCGAATATTTTGAATATTGTTTTAAAGATGTCGTAAAAACCAGCACAAGGGCAAATCAAGTCCGTCTTTCCTTGTTAACGTTACTGGGGCAACAAATACATCGCATTCATTATAGTCGCTCTTATATCAGCGAGTATTTTGCGTCATCACCAAGCGTTCCCATGTCATCTCCAGGGGAACAGTCGTTGAAATTATAGCAAATCTGAATATTAATATTTCCGGTATTTTTTAACAAATATTTGAAGGGTTTATCGAAAACAGAGCCGTATATTAATACCACGCAGAGGTAATAAAGGTATTCCTCTATGTTAGTTTCATGGAATGAAGAAGACAAGCGCTCCTTCACGATCACAGTCAGTGAAAAGAATATAAAGAAGTAAAAAGGATTAAAAAATATTTGAATTTAATTATTGATTAATTTCCAATTTAATTCTATTTTTGATTGGCGGATTCGAGGTTTGGAATTTCAAAATTCGAACTGTCCGATCGATCGAAGATTGAAGAATTGTTGGTCTCGACGACGCCGTCGCTTGATGGTACGACGCTTCCTAAGCCTAGGATTCATCCATTAATGCGTAGTCTGCACGTGAAAACTTTCCACCTCAGATTCTCCAGCGTGTCGCCAAGGAAATCCGCCAACTCGTGACGAAGCCGCCGACAGGAATCCGATATTTACCACAGGAAGAAGAATCGCTGGCAGAGATCCATGTCGAACTCGTTGGTCCAGAAGACACGCCGTATGCTGGAGGTTTTTTCGAGATGAAACTTGTCTTGACTGACGGCTTTCCAACCGTGCCGCCAAAAGGCCTCTTCCTCACCAAGATCTTTCATCCGAATGTTGCAACGAACGGCGACATTTGTGTCAACACACTAAAGCGCGATTGGAAAGCCGATCTCGACCTCTCCCACGTCCTACAAGTCATTCGATGCCTTCTTATCGTGCCGTTTCCAGAATCGTCACTCAATGATGAAGCAGGCAAGCTCTTTATGGAATCCTACGACGAATACGCATCAAGAGCTCGTATTTTGACCAGCATCCATGCGTCCAAGCCGAAAATCGACTCCAAAGGCCATGGAACTACCAAGACAGACACTTCGTCGTCCGGTACTCAGTCCTCCACATCAAATCTAAACCACAAACGGCCCCGGGTCGATGTCGCCGACGACGTCACTGTCGTCAAGAAGAAACCTGCCGTCAAGAAGAGCTTGAAGCGCTTGTAGCTCTGCTGATAAATATGCTCTTGTACACTTTACAAGTCACTTGGTGGATGGTTTGTCCGTCGAGGCGCGCCGCCAGCAAGACGTCGCCGATGGGGAGGTTTTCTCTGCTGGTCTTGCTCGGACAATGCCTTGGAGACGAGCATGTTGCTGAGTTCATGGACGCCTTGGTTTCGCGTCGTGATGTGTTCGTACTGCTGGTCCAGTTTTTTCTGCGCCGTGGCAAACAACGCCCGACTTGCGACGTTCTCTTCTTGCATTTTCGCTTTCTCCTGGGCGAATTCATGCTTGAGTTGTCGGCCGTACGCTTCAAACTTGTCGACGAGCGCGCTGTAGGACGCCGCATCGAGCGTCGGTCGTTTCCGCTGCATGGGTGCTCCCTTTTGATGCAGAGCTTGCTGCTTGTCGAGGTGGTGGTGGTTGTCGTTGGTCAGGCGCAAGTCGACATTCAAAATCTTGGCATTGTGGGCCAGATTGTGCCGTTCCAAGAACGTCGCGACGAGCGGCGAATTGCGAATGCTATATGTCGCTCGTTCGAGGCATTGGATGCGCTGGGAGACGACAGGAAGAGCTCGCGGCGCAGTCGATTGTGGCTTGGTGTCCTCGTCGAGTTGGAGTTTTAGATTCTTCTGATGGTTTTGGATCTCAATGGCTTTGATCTTGTCGAGGCGTTCTGTGCGTCGGACGCGATTCCTTAATGCTGGAAAGTCCGTCAACGCGGCGGATTTGCGCTGCGACTGCAACGAAAGCTCTGGCAACCAGTGGCTCCAAGTGATCCGAGCGGGTACAAACCCTCCAAACCTACAAGCGACGCATGAGCTAGCCGCCATGGAGAAAGTGGCGTACCAAGAATGGCAGATCGTGATGAGTTTGCGCTTCATGTTGTCGTCAAAGAGGTACCGCGAGATGGGGAATGCGTCGTGCAAGGCAAGGAAGAGCAGTTGGGACATCGCATCGGGAAGCTTCTCCAAGACACCTGAGGGGAAAGAAAGTCACAAGAGTCCCCAGAGCGCCTTCGGACCTGAATCTCGCGTCGGCGGATGCATTTGCAAGCGAACAAAGAGCGCTGTGAAGTTGTCGGCAATGCGGTCGTAGAAATCCTGCTCCAGCTTGGTGTGTTTGCCAGTCTAGGCAGGAGGTTGATTCCTTCTCTACCAAGATGCAAGACGGCGGCGCTCTCTACCTGGAATTCCGTCGACACGATGAACCAAAACATGTCTTTGATGATCGCTTCGAGCTCTGGCGCGGACTCGAAAATGTGCCGAAAGAGCTGGACGTTCTTGCGCCGTTCGTCGTAGTGGTTGTGGCAGACAATCTTCTCTTTGAGCAACGGGAGCTTGACAGTCCGCGGCAATTCGGTCGGCTCGTGCGTCGAGAAGCGAATGGTAATCTTTTGGACAGTCTGAGCGGAATGCTTGGCCCGGACGACCATGATCGTCCGCTGCGCTGCCTTTTGAATCAACGCGCGGTACTTGGACTTTGGTTCAGGATTCACGGGCGCATTCACGTCGTGGATTGCAAACTTCTTGAGCACGTTGGCAAAACCACGGTGGTCTGTCGTCGGTGGCGTCTGTGGCGCAAGCAATGTCTCGGTTAGAAACGAGGCAGAGCGGCCCCATGGATGAAGGGTGGAAGGCGGCGTGGCTTCATTCGAAGCCGCTGCTACCTCCGCGGTCTCTGCACTCTCCTCAGGCTCGTCGGCAAGCTCTGTTGTCTCTGGCTCAGCAGGCTCAACCAGCTCGCATTCTTGCACTTGGTCGTCCTTGAGAGGCTCGACTTTATTCATCGCCGTGGCAAATGGAGCGCTAAAAATAACAAGTGGCAAAGTGTGGATGGAATATGACGTGGACGCAGGACATCAATTTGTTAAGTTATCAAATCGAGGCGACACTGACATCAATCGTTCGCATGGCCGTCGTCGTCGTGGCTTTCCGCCGCGTGAAGAGGTTGACAAATGCTTGGCTTAAGCTCTCAATCTTGTCGACTTTGGTCTTGTCGATACTGCCAGTCATGAACGGATGGTTCAGCACGCTGTCGATCGTCGGTCGTGCCTTGGGGTCAATCGAAAGCATTTGTGCCAGCAGTGCAAGTGAATGGTCGTTGAATCGATGGCAGATTTCCCACGACTCGACGAGCTTGTGCAGACCGTTCGTGGCCAAGTAGCGGTATCGACTATCCATGTCACTGGCGACTTCAAAGAGCGGCGCGCCTGATAGCATCATGAAGAGCATGATTCCCAAAGACCAAATGTCTGCTTTGAGCGGCGAGTATGGCTTGCCTGCGACGACTTCAGGAGCCATGTAGAACGGCTTCCCGACCACCTCGCAACGCGTCGACAAAGCTGGCGCTGCAAGTCCAAAATCACACAAATAACAGTTTTCTTTACCCTCATCGAGCAAGACGTTCTCGAGCGACAGATCGCGGTGGGCGAAGCCACAACCATGCAAAAACTTGACGGCCTCGAAGATTTGGCGGCAGTAGCGATGTGCCACGGTTGGTGACAGCGCTTGGTCACCAGTCGCGCTGAGCTTATCAAAGAGCTCGCCGCCGCCACAGTAGTCAAAGACGAAATGGTCCTTGCCATGCTCGATGAAATCGACGCGTAGGCGTACAATGTGGGCATGACCGCCGTGCGCATTGAGTGTTCGATGGACGTGCTTTTCAAACTTGATGTCTTCTTCGATGCGTCGAGTGCAGCCGGGCACATACCTCGTCGTGGCCGCGAGAATGTCCATGCGCTTGATGGCCACGTTTTGGCCTGTTGCTTTGTCTATCGCGAGCAAGACATCGCCGTAAAGCGCCTTGGCAACCACGCGGTCAATCGTATAGCGGTGCATGACCAAAGATGACCTCGACAGGCAAGAAACGTCACTGTGTTGATTGTCATGGATGGTCGGATAACCTCTCACAATTAATAGATCTCATCCTAACGAATACCACCGCGCGCTCCGATACGCGAATCAGGTACTGAAAAGTCCAATGATCGACCTCTTTAAATTAATAACAAGATCAAAGCTATATTGACTATTTTTTGTTATATAATTCATAATTAATTCAATTCTTCCCATATAATAATGCTTAGATATTGTAATTTTATGTACTGCAAAGTGACCCCAGGCGATCTCTGCCTTTTGAAACCGCCACAGGCTGGCCATGAAAAAGTTTGGCTCCCCTGCGCATGAGATGGAAAAGAAAGTGATGAGGTGCAGCTCGTCTTTGCATAATAATGCTCTTCGTAGCGAGTTGCAAGTAGCCTCCGTGTCCTCGTGATTTCATCGTCGTTTTCGGGGAAAGCATACGTTTGGTAGAAAGGATTGTAACGGTATCCTAACGTTGGCGTGCCAGACGTTGGCTATACATCGTTACGATCAGCAAGTTCAGCTCGGCGACGTGCTTGGACGGTTGCCGCTTTGTCCGGAGATTTCATGTGCCTCCACGAGTCTCGCAAGTGTTCTTTCATTGCCGAGTTCTTCCACCGATCTATTTCATTCGGCAAACGAAATTCGGAATCTTACCAAGCTGTCGACAGAGACAAGAGGAGAAATGTGCGGTTAGTGAACATTTGGTTCTTTTGGGCTATGTCGTCACTTTTTGCGCGCCCTGTCGTCATGAATCTTGGCGGCAAGGAGTTCCTGAACGTCAATGAGATCATTGCCTGAGTGCACGACACGTTTGGGAGGATATGGACGCTCCCAGCGAATGAAGCCATTGACCAAAAGGTGTCCATCGCGTCCAATTTCCTCCAAATGAGCCGTGGCAATAGCTAGCATGATGCAAGGCGATGGAGCTAAAGTTTGGCCAAGTTCAAGCGTCCTGGCGCGATGTGCTTGATTTGTAAAGAGTGGTTTCACAAAGGAATGATACGATTAAGTTAAGGTAAGCTTCATTTTCTAGTCCATCTCGTGAATAAGTTACTTAAATATAGGACAACATCTACGCGAGTGCGACAACCTTTCGAAACGAGCGACGGCAAACCAAGAACTTTGAAAGCGTCTTGCGCCAACTTCGGGTCGTCTTGGTGGCTTTCGTGACTTGGCCACCCACAAAGTCATGATCCAACACATGATTGAGACTCATGCGCTTGGCAGGGTCAATGGTAAGCATGCCTTTCAACAATTTCATGGCTTGTGGGTTGAGTGTGATGCCCCACGACGCGACGAGCTTGCTCAGCCCATGCGTCTCCAAGAACTCGAATCGCTGGTCGCTTGACTTGGCCATTTCAAAGAGAGGAACGCCCGTGAGCATAATAAATAGAATGATCCCGAGCGACCACACATCAGCCTTGGTAGGATCGTACACCTTGCCTTGGGCAACTTCTGGCGCCATGTAGAAAGCTTTGCCGACGGCAGCGGTCTGGCGAATCGAGATCGGTGCGGCGAGGCCAAAATCACATACGTGGCAAATATCGTCCGCATCGAGCAGGATATTCTCAAGCGACAGATCGCGGTGGGCAAAGCCACGGTGGTGCATGAAGGCAACGCCTTGGACGATCTGGCTAAAGTATCTGCTGGCTGTCGTTTCATCTAGCTTCATGGATCGGTTAACGAGTTTGTACAGATCGCCGTTGACACAAAGATCCAAGACAAAATGTTCGTGTCCGTCTTCGACAAAGTCTTGGCGCATCGAGACAATGTTGGCATGGCCGCCGTTGGCACTCAACGCGCGGTTGACTTGTTTCTCAAACGAAATATCTTCTGCAACGCGTCGTCCACCTCGAGATACTTTGGAGGCCGCACAGGCTTGGTTCATGCGCTTGATAGCAACTTGTTCGTGGGTCATTTTGTCAGTGCAAACCAGCACTTGGCCGTACAATGCGTCGGCGAGGACGCTCTCGATCTTGTATCGATCCATCATGTTGACGTCAAATGGAAAAGTGGCTGGGACGGGTCTCCACTTGGTGGGTGGTGGCCACAACTTTTCCAAAAACATTTGAGCGATCGCATGATGTGGACATACCTCTATAATATGATATTGCCTTTGTAAATTTGATACAATTGGACTGGCTGGTAGTGAAATTTGGAATTCCATCGAACATTCGCTAAATGTCGGCATTTTATGCCGAATTTCGAATACATTTCGGTAATTTATTGTAAATTTTGAACATTTCCTCAACTTTCTTTGTATTTTGCAAACGCCGTGCACTCTTCTGGTGAATTTCTCGACTGGCCGACGTGGCTCTTCGTACCCATCGACGTCGTGTTCTTCCTGCAGGAGATTAGTACTGCTTGAGCTCTTTTTTCAAAAGATTTGTCAATCCAGTACGCGAAATCCACGATGGTTCGGCCTTGATTCAGCTATACTGGACGAGCTACGGCCGCCCGAGAGCGACAGAGATCGCTGACGACACGCTCGAGAAACAAGAGTCCATGATGGTCAAGAGCCAGCAGGCTGGTTGGTCGGTCGTGAGATTGAAGAGAGCGATTTGTTAGCCACGCTGTTTGGCTCGGCACGTTTGACCATCGTAGTATGTTGGATGTAGCGGGTTGTTCAAACGACCAGCGATTTCGAGGCGACAAGGGGGGAAAGCTAGCAGACGCTTGGGCTCGTATGTGGACCAGTTTTTGTCCCACCAGTTGTTTTTCTTTCTGTTTGCGTGCATGATTGACAGGCGTGGACGAACAAGCACACGTGGAAGAAGCAGGATTGGCGAGTGATAGACGAACACGCACACGTGGAAGAAGCAAGATACAAATAATTTAGCCGATTAAATACATGCCGCGTGCCTAGTAGGCGGGGGCATCCACGATTTTACTAGACTTGAATCGAAACAACATTTTCATCGTGTGGCCAAAGCTCTTCTTGTCTTTCTTGGTCGATTCACCCCCGACACAAGGATGGTTGGCCACGTCGTTCATCGTCATACGCTCTTTGGGTTTGACCACGAGCATGCGTTCCAAAAGGGACATCACTTGGGCGTCAATCTCAAGGTTCCATGCCTTGACGAGAGCGCGCAAACCCTTGACTTCCATAAAGTGGAAGCGGCTGTCAATGTCATTTGCCACGCCAAACAACGGCGCACCAGTGACCATCATAAAGAGGACAATGCCGAGCGACCAGACGTCGGCTCGCTTGGGATCGTACAATGTGCCAGACACGACTTCAGGGGCCATGTAGAACGATTTGCCCACGGAAGCAGATTGGAGCGTGTCGGCTTCAGCGGCAAGGCCAAAATCACACACAAAGCATTGGCGCTTGGCGTCAAGGAGGACATTTTCAAGTGAGACGTCTCGGTGGGCGTAGCCTCGAGCATGCATGAAGCGAACACCAGCGAAGATCTGTCGAAAGTAGCCCAACGCGGTGGGGACATCAAATCTACCGCAAGCATCAAGTTCATCAAAGAGCTCGCCACCAGGGCAGTAGTCCAAGACAAAGTGTTCGTAGCCAGCTTCTTGAAAGTCGTCGCGTAGGCGGAGGACATTGGCATGGCCTCCTTTGGCACTCAATGCGCGGTGAACGTGTTTCTCCATTGCAATGTCTTCAGATATATGGCGGTTCGATCCGACGATGGTTTTCGAAGCGGCGGCGGCCATGTCCATGCGTTTGATCGCGACGAGGTCGCCCGTCACGGTATCTCTGCAGAGGAGAACTTGGCCATACAAGGCCGTCGCGAGAGGTTTCTCAGGCGTGTAGCGCTGCATGTACGTCAAGGGAAAACGGAAAATGCGTCTTTGTGTCGCGAGCAACTCAGACTTGGTGGATTGTCGTGAGGATTGTCAATGACGGGCCGCCATATTTGTGCAGGTTTGCATTGACAAACTGGCGTTCAACTGATAGATTCAATGCTCTCGATTTCATGTATATAATGTAACTTACTCACCAACATTTGAAATTTTTCGAATGGACATACAATTTCCCAGTGGTGAGATTTAATAATGGTGAGACATTTCAAATAAGTGACACAAGCAATAAATTGATGGAAAACTGGTTGGAATGTCGAACCGAGACGAAACAACCCACACAACGGAAGACCCAACATGCTCAAGAAAGCAAAGTGCGGCCTCAAGACGCAAAGCGACTCTCGAATGCTGTGTCCCATCGCTTCTGCGTGCTCGCTTGGCGCGTGTGACGTCGTCGCTGGTTGCTCCTGTCGTTACGGCGGCGTTCGTCTCTCGCGGGAGATTTGTGTGGTCGAGAGAAGGTCGTCCCATGATCGAGTCGACTGTGTGTTGGTCTCGTTGGATTCGGTCACGATTCAGGACACTCGAAGAAAGCAATGGATATCTGAAATTGAAGCCGCTTGACATCGCAAACAGGTCGCAACGACGACAATCAAACATCCTCTTGACAGGTTGGACGCCGTCTCTGACCACACACGACGTTTGATGACGAGTTGAATCCACTACAACGTGGACGCGACGCCTGAAAGCAAAGAGAGAGAGACGTCAGTCCAACGACGTAGTATAACATCGACTCGGCACAAAAACAGCAACGTTCGAGTCGGGCGATTGTAGCCACACAGCATGTTTTCAATGACAAGTCAACAAATGGGAGGTCGTGGGACGCGGAATGCACCACGACATGGTTTCCATGAGCTGCTCGTAGTCTCTCTACGCTCGAGGACATGAAAGTTGACGAGGTGGAAGCAACAAGTAAACAAAGACCAGAAGCAAGGACAGGAGCACGAATGGATTGAATAAATAACATGTTGGATCACTTTCTACTTTACAAGACGACGAGGGAAGGTTGACGACACGAATGGCTTTTGCCTTTGGTTTGGACGACGACGTCGTCGTCGACAGTGGTGGGCTCCATCTCGTCGAGTTTGACGTCTTGGAGAAAAGGATGCTCGAGGACTTTGGCGAGAGGAATGCGCTTGGCGGGATCAATCTCGAGCATCTGGCCAAGGAGCGACAGCGACTGCGCGTCAAAGCACTCTGCGATTTCCCAAGCTTGGACCAATTCGTCCAGGCCATTCGTTTTCAAGAAGGCAAAGCGGTTGTCCGTCTCACTCGCAGTGTCAAACATCGGCGCCCCTGAAAGCATCATGAAGAGCATAATGCCGAGCGACCAGACGTCAGCCAGCGTTGCGTCGTACGAAAGGCCTGCCCAAACTTCAGGGGCCATATAGAACGGCTTGCCGACGATTTCAGTTCGTCGCGTGTCGACGTGCGCCGCGAGACCAAAGTCACAGATACGGCAGTTGTCGTCTGCATCGAGGAGAACGTTTTCGAGCGACAAGTCGCGATGGGCAAAGCCGAGTTTGTGCATGAAGGTAACGCCGCTTGCGATCTGGCGCATGTATCGTCGCGCCGAGTCGAGATCCAAATATCCTGTGGGGGAGTTCACGACCGCGTCGTAGAGTTCACCGTTCGGGCAGAGCTCAAAGACCAAATGGTCCCATCCGTCTTCGACAAACGATTCGTCGGCCGTGAGGAGGTGGTCGTGGCCGCCTTGCGCCTTGAGTTGTTCATGGACGAGCTTTTCAAACACCACGTCATCAGCAGCGACACGGTCGACAAGCGCGAGTGGCGCCGTCGACGATTGATCCATGCGCTTGATCGCGACGTCGCGGGTCGAGTTTTTATCCACACAGTGGAGGACATTGCCGTAGAGGGCATCGGCGAGGACGCGTTCGATGGTGTAGCGTTGCATGAGTAAGTACTTCGCGGTAAATTGTTTAATGCGATTCATATTCGACAGAGGCATTACATTTGTACCAGCTGCGGATCATAATGCTGGCGTGTGCTGGGTCTCGCCAACTACTGTACCTGGTAGGTGCCACGTGGGATGTCGAGACGGATTTACTGTAGAGGCAAGGTTTGGAGACATTTGAATGTTGGTTTTACCTGAATATTAGTATACATGTATCTTTGCAATTGGCAACGTCCAAGTGCAATGTCATGAATGTTGGTTTTATAGGAAAATGAATATGACTCTTTTCGGTGCTGGGTATATATAGTTCAATCAACCAACACGTCATGGTCTTGTACTTGCACGTCGAGGCGAATATCACGGCACCGCTGTAGACATTTGTGACGATCTTTCGTGAACGATCGACCTGCCGCACGGTCGTTCGTTCCACGCAACTTCGCGCAATTCTCTGGCGCATGATCGTGAGTGCATTCGGGTCTCACAAGGCTGTAACAGTCTCGCACCTGACTGATTTTGTCGGCCAAGCCCGCTTAGCGTCCGAGATTTCACCAAGCGAGTGATTTGAATTTCGCATGAAATGATGCGCATCTATTGACCCAAAGACAGATCTCTCGGCATTCACGTCTATACAATTGATTGCTTAAATACTCTAAATACTAGTCTCTATAGGTGTTGGGGGAATAGTTTGGAGGCTTGGGGGGGCTCTTCTTCTCTACATCAACTCAAAAGACGCCAAGTCAGCGATGTGAAAAGCTGCTTTGGCTGCCTTGAGATCTTCTGGGGATGCTTCTGGTAGCTGGAAGACGCTTTCGCCAGACACATAAGGATGCTGGACAACTTCGTCAATCGTGGGGCGAAAGACAGGATCGATCGTGAGCAATTGTTCCACGAGCGACAAGCATTGCGGTTCAAACATGTCTTCCATCTCCCAAGATCGGATAAGCTCGCGGAGGCCATCGGTGTCGAGGAATCGAAAGCGAGAGTCGCGCGAGTCGGCGAATTCAACGAGTGGCGCGCCAGTGATGAGAATAAAGAGCATAATGCCCAGCGACCAGACATCAGCGGCGGCGGCATCGTACGGCATGCCACTGACGACCTCAGGGGCCATGTAGAACGACTTGCCGACGACTTGGGTGTGCTTGGTGTCAATCGCAGCAGCGAGGCCAAAGTCGCAGACGCGGCATGTGTCATTCTCGTCGAGGAGGACATTTTCAAGGCTCAAGTCGCGGTGCGCAAAGCCTTGGGAGTGGATATACGCGACGCCACGGACGATCTGTTGGAAATATCGTTGGACGGTCTCGGCATCCATACGTTGACTTGATTGCTGGTCGGCTGCGTCAAACAATTCGCCGCATGGGCAATAGTCAAAGACGAAATGTTCGACGCCATCTTGGACAAAGTCGTCGCGCATGGCGACGACATTCGCGTGGCTGCCACCTGCCTGTAGAGTGCGATTGACATGCTTTTCAAATGAAATGTCTTCGCTCACTCGGCGCGGTGGGCCATCGACAACAACCTGAGCTGCTGCCGAGTCAATGTTCATTCGCTTGATGGCCACGCGGTCGCCTGTGATCGTGTCTACACACAGGACAACGTCGCCAAAGAGAGCTTGCGAGAGCACTTTTTCAATCGTATATCGTTCCATCCACGTTGCTCGCAAATTGAAGAATGGATTTGAAACCAGCGCTGCAGTCGGTCGGTGGACGTCACTCGTGTGACTATCACCTGGCCATTACCTGGCGTGCCACACCCACCCAAGATCCATCCAACAAATACAGTACGGATTTTCACAGCCAATCAAAACGGTTTTAATTACCTTAAATATTTCTCACAATATCAACAAATTCTCAAACATGAGCCTTTTCTGCGAGAAACCACAAGCTCGGACGATGATATAGACTACAGCTTTAGTTTTATTCAGCTGGATGGAAAGATAGCGGCAAAATTGCCGTGGTAGAAAGAGTGATATATATCGACATGTACTTGGATAAGGAGAAAAGGTGCTCTATACTAACCTGTTTATTAATGCTGACATGAGTTACACCGCGAAAAGTGCACTTTGCTGGTTCATCAAGTTAGATCCAGATGCGATGACCAGTTGCACGTCTCTCCCTCCGAGCGAATCTTTCCATAGCGAGATCATCTTAAAGCCAGGAACGATCTCCAGCTCGTTCGTAGCTGGATGATTCTAGACTTGATGCAGTGGTTCAGTCGCGAAGTTTGTCATTCCAACGTGTTTAGAGCATGCCCAACGCGGCCACGCTAACCTGCTAACCAAATAGAATTTAGCGTTCTAGCGTGGCAAATTCAAGCCCAACGGTATCACGCCAAAAATAGCGTGTAACGAAATTCTAGCGTGCACGCTAGAATTTCCACAGATTTGGCGTGGTGAATAGCGTCTGGCGTGGTTGATGCCATAGAGTCCCGAAAAGCAGAGGGTGTGGCCGTTGGGCCTGCTCAGGCAATCACGCCAAATCTTGAGTGAGTAACGCACGCTAGATTGGCTTTAGCGAGATGGAATAGCGTTGTCGCGTTGGGCATGCTCTTAGGACTCTTTTGCGCACACGCACAGGTCGCTACATACGAGGAGTGCTGTCCGTTCACAATCCCCCTCACAGAGCTACAAGGACAAAATGCTACGACCACACACACGTATCATCGCTGCTGTAGAGACCATCGACTGGACAAGGATCGCAACGAACAGACTCTCGCTCAAATATTCAGTCGCCGGCCGGGGGTGGCCAAGAGTCAGCAACAAAGATGCCCACGCCATCAGGAGAATCGAGCAACAAGAACGTACAGATGGAATATACCCGCGGACTGCAACTAATGCACACGTGGTGCTGTCGTCATCTTTGCTCCCAAGTTTGTCCGCGAACCTGATGACAAACTTCACAGACACTCTTCGTTTTTACGGTGCACATTGCAACGTGTTTGTTCACAAACGACGGTTGTGACGAAAACGATTCGCTCCGTGTCATCAAGGGACCGCAAGTTCATCTGTCCAACGGATGGCCTGGCCTCTGCACTGTGCCCTTGCACCCGTTATCACACATCTCGTACACACAAAACGCAAGTTGGAATGCAGTTGAAGTTCCTCGGTCGTCTTGACTCAAGGCAACCGAGAAAGCGATCTCAGGCTTTGACAAGATCAAACTCTGATGCCAACGCCAGTGCTTTCAACTCTTTCGCGACTTGAGCGGTCTTCAAGCACGTCGTGACATCCAGCAGACTTGACAAAGCCATGCAATCAATCGTACGGTTAACGATGACCAACCACACAGATTCGTACACGCGTTGAGTAAATGTAGACACGTTTGACGGTGGAAAGAGCAAGGAAGATTGCAACCATTCCAACGCTGTGATTGTTGTGTTTTTGGGTGCTCCTCCTCTTCCCCCATCGCCCCTCTGACACTCTTGAAATCCTCTGGATGCCTCGGTGGATTTTGGCTGCGGACATGATGACACACCACATGACACTTGAAACTTGTTTCAACTTGAATGCACCTGGATACACAAAGAGAAGATGGTAGAGGAGTAATGCTGGCAAGTGTATTGTTTGTCCAAAAGATAGACTTGAAGATTACGACTCACAGATGGTAAAACCCTCTGCGTTGTTTGTGTTCTTGTGGGTCCATCGAGCCAGAAGTCTCGCCCTACAACCTTATCGTCAAGTGTAAAGGCCGCTGCCTGGAACATTCCCCCGTGGTAATTGCGTGTTCTCTAAAAGAGCCCCAGAAGGTTCATGTCGACGCTCAACAACGTTCACCACCACGTGGTTGAATTCTGTCCCGAGTACTAATCTTCCAACGAATTTCCACAGTGAAGCGTCATTCCCTTCGAGAGCTGTGGCTGCCGAGAGCGTTGCGTACTCTCCCGCGAACAATTCGGTGGCCAAACACGTCTCTAACCTACGCCGCCATGAAGTCTCCACGAGGGGCATGCGTCGTCGTGGCATATTTAGCGGCGCATTTTCCCAACGGTGGTTGTAATAATATTCGCTTGCTCGGAGAGTTATGACTAACATGGCTGTCTCGCAGGGGATTGACTTAGACAAGGACGACGTGATAGATCACAAATGTAAATAGTATATTTATATAAATACGTGGCCAAGAAAGGTTTGCGCTATTCCGAGATGGGGCACTTTGCACTTTGACAAGTAACGAATGGATGAGCGAGAATCGCCTTCACGCTCGGTCGCGATGCAGGATCCAAGTTGAGCATTTGCGTGAGCAAGTGCAATGCATCTCCATTGACAGCATGGTCGAGACGCCAAGCTTCGACGAGTTTGCGGATGCCTTTGGCTTTCAGGAATTGAAAGCGGCTGTCCTTGTCGCTGGCGTGCTCGACGAGAGGCGAACCAGTCAACATCATGAAAAGCATGATGCCAAGCGACCACACATCGTCTTTGACAGGGTCGTAAGTGCATCCAGCAGCGACTTCAGGGGCCATGTAGAATGCCTTGCCGACAACATCGTTGGGTCGAGCAGTCGTGGTCGTCGCGAGGCCGAAATCACACACAAAGCATTCATCCTTGCCGTTGACGAGGACATTTTCGAGCGACAAGTCTCGATGGGCAAATCCTCGACCGTGCATGTAATGCACACCAAGGACGATCTGTCGAAAGTAGCGGCGGGCGACTTTTAATTCCAGGCGTCGGCCGCTTGCCGAGTCGACAATCTGCTGCTGAATGGACAATTTGCAGAATCTCTAATAGAGACTGAATGGAGGGAACATCAGTCCCTGATTGGCAAGCATGACGAAGGGATCGGCCAATCGGACTGGATGAAGTCATCTCACTGATTGGATTGCATTCCGTGAGATTGCCACATCTCAGGTTTTGACTATCGAGTCTCACAGTTTCCATTCGGACTCCATAATATGTTTCACAGGTGAACTTCCTGTTTTGTCCATTCGACCCAACGGGACCTGAATGGACAATTTGCAGAATCTCGAGCTGAATGGACAAAACAGGAAGTTCACCTGTGAAACATATTATGGAGTCCGAATGGAAACTGTGAGACTCGATAGTCAAAACCTGAGATGTGGCAATCTCACGGAATGCAATCCAATCAGTGAGATGACTTCATCCAGTCCGATTGGCCGATCCCTTCGTCATGCTTGCCAATCAGGGACTGATGTTCCCTCCATTCAGTCTCCAGAAGTGAGATTGAAGAGTAATTCCACAATATCGAATGTATTTCGCAATTCGTCCGCAAGATCGTATGCCCGACCAATTTCATGCTTGATTTTCCTCAATATCAAATGCCAAATGGTTTCGTCTCGGAGGCGGCACGGCCTTACGGGCTCGCTCCGTCGAGTCATTCGCCTGCTGAAAATTTCACGCAAGGTATTGAGGAAAATCAAGCATGAAATTGGTCGGGCATACGATCTTGTGGACAAATTGTGAAATACATTCGATATTGTGGAATTGCTCGAGATTGAATGGAGAGAACATCAGTTCTCGATTCGTTTTGACATGGAAACTATTGCGCCGACGCTTGTTCACTGAGAAGGAAGACTTGATGCTTTTGCGGCAAATAAACGAATATCTCGAAGCACTCGGTAGCGGCGGGTAGTGATAATCACTGCTAGTAACCCCAGTAGGTAGCCCAACTTCTTTATGCCGACAACAGAGAAACGAAAATCCAAACGGGAGTTGCCAATTGCCACCTTGTTAATGTCAAAACGAATGTTTGGGATAACTGGCCGTTCGATATACGAAGCAGCACACAGTTCCAAATACACACGGCGTTGACGATCAGTCTTCACCTGTACTGACAACAAAGCAAGCTCCCACAACGCCAGCACCATCGATAGCGAGTGACTTGTCCAAACCAAGAATGCAAATGGTCGGCAGAATATCCGCATAATATAGATTATTCGGATTGTTAGCTGAATGGAACAGCGCAGGACGTGAAAATCATCATTCCGTTCGAGCGCACCTTGGCGTAAAACTTCCTGTTTGAACAGAATGGGAGCTGAATGGACGGTTTGCAGAATCTCTCTATTAGAGAGATTCTAATATCAAAGAGTTCACCGCCGTCGCAATAGTCGAGGACGAAGTGGTCGTATCCATCTTGGACGAAGGCGTCGCGGAGGCGCAAGATGTTGGGATGGCCACCAAAGGCGCTGAGTGCATGATTGACCAGTTTTTCCGTCGCAATGTCTTCAAAGAGAACGTACGAACCGCCTCGAAAGAGTCTTCGGGAGGCCGCCGCGTCCAAGTTCATGCGTTTGATCGCGACGTTCTCGCCTGTGAGTGTGTCCGTGCAGAGGAGCACTTGGCCATAAAGCGCATGGGCAATCGTCGCGTCCGTCGTGTATCGGTGCATGTTGCTCAGCACAAATCAAAATGTCGAATGAACAATCTTTCAAAGATTGGATTTCATCGATCCAACAACAAAACGCCTGACAAGGCCGACGAGGATGCGCATCCACCAGGTGCACTCGCATCAACCACGTTAAATGCGCGTCATTGGAAAATTTCACAAAGTTAAATGTCACAACGGATAAAAGCGTTAGATTCGTACTTTAAACCTTGAACGAACCGACAATCCCGAGGCAGACATGCACATCGAATCAACTTACAGTACTCAGTTCGTAGCGAAGCAAATGCTCCATGGAATCGTCGCGCCAACGCTTGGATCTTTCATGGAGCGGTATCGGCTTGGAGAACTCTGGAACGCCTAGGCTAGTCAAGGCTATGAGCTCGGATCAACAGCGCATGAACCTCGCCCGAGTTTTCGACCAGCAGTCAGAGGCGACAACAAAACGAGCGACGATCGGCAACTACGAGATCGGATCGTGAATGTGCATGCGTTTTCCACGGACAGAGTCAGTTTTTGTGGGCGAATGAAGGACGTATGGACATGGCGGTAGTATATTCCATGAATACAGAACATCAGAACATGCCAACAAGATAGTCGAGTGTGTCGGTCGAGACGGATATGAGCAACTCATCACTCGAGACGTCTTTGCTCCAGTACGAACTCCATGTTTGTGAAGGCGTAAAGATGGAGATGATAGCGAGAACGACTAAAAGTTTGTCAACACGACGAGGAAGCTTGTTCCCTTGGAAAGATGAAACCGGCGCTGCGCTCTTTCTGCTTAAACTTTTAAGAGCTCGTTTATGGCTCAACTCAAATCAAGAGTTATGAAAAGTTGAGTGAATTCTAGGCTCCATGAAGCTCTCAACTTTAAAGTGCACTTTGCATTTTGAAATTGAGGTTGAACCCTCATTGGAGGAATCGCACGTTCGAGCAACCAACTTTTGATTTTGAAAAAATGCAGTATCCACCAAATTGAAAATGTTTTGAAGTGATTTTGCCACTTTTCAAAGTGGCGTCGTTGGATCGCCATTGCGACGAGAAGTTTATGAAGTGTTCTCGACCGAGCACAGTCGTTGCTGTTGCGATGGAATGAACCAAGTTGATTGTTTAGACGCTCTCAGTGCCTGAATTGCCATTCAATGCGATTCCTTCCCTCTTGTCAAAGTTGGTTCACAGGCATGGACGACAAGGCCGAGGGACGATCTTGTGCCCGCTGCGCTGCAGTCTCAAAAGCACATTAGCACAAGACAGTCGTCTTGTTTCAATACAAAATAGGTTGCTCCACGTTCAAATAGCACCACGACGGGAGTCACTGACGCATGCTGCATGAAAGCAAATGCATAGTCGATTCAGAATGGACAGGTTTCCATCACTTCAGAGGTCATCCATGCTTGACGAGACCGCACTGCCGAGAAAGAACAGAAGTGCTTTTGATTCATGGATTTCGCAAGCATTGGCTCGGCTCAATGTGATACTAGTATCGTGCTAGACAACAGAAATTATTCTATGCTGCCATTCTAAGCCACAGGAATATTCGTCCATGTTAATAGCACATGTTGTCGCGGTAATTCATGTCGATCAAACGATATTGAGCAATCACGCAGCGGGGTGATCGAACACCCACGTCTCAGCTAAAGACCCTACTAACGATGGGCTTATGAATACCACCATCCCATCGTTGTGTTCGCAATCCCGCACTCTCTCATCCAACCATGTTCATCGTCGCATGAACTTTCAACAACACAATCCAAGGCTGTCATGGGGGCTCTGTCGTGAGGGCTTGCCCCCCCCCTGACAGCCCTGGATTGTGTTGTCAAGCCCCCCTTGGGCTGGTTGACAATCGACTCCGTTGGACAATTGCAAGCGCATCCAGCAAATATACCTCGCTGACGTTAGAGTCCACGGCAACAATCAAGTGGAGAATTGTCTATCGGCATCTCCCACGCTCAACCAATTCGTCCTTGACTTGGTTCACCACAAAGCCTGACCGTCCAAAAACCTCTAAGATATAATATTCGAACTGAACGTAGTTGGAATTAAATCCATTGCACTTGATATTTGTATGCACATGTGTTAGATTTTCACTTCGGGTGTGCAATATGAATTCAGAGCGTGACCTCTCGAGTGATATTATTGAACGCTCCTCATATAAATTTCAAGATAATTTAATACAGTGGATTGTGTCAACCTCTGAAAAATGATATTGCACCTTGAGATGTGGACTTTGGGTTCCATAGAAACCGCAATAGAGTGGTCAACAGGAGGTTGGCAACCACGAATTTATGCCTCGTCACGTCAGGGGTGGTCGCACCATCGAGCCAGGTGGCCAGTCCACCACATTGTCGCCTAGAACGAGTCAGGCCAGCTTGATTTCGGGATTGGCTGACCATTTCTGTGTGCTAATGAGCGTGGCCCTTGGGTCCTGACAGGTCATTTCACAAAGATCTCGATGCTGCGCCGCAACAACGCCTGCCTGAACCTCGCCGCGTTGGACCGCGAGTACGAAGAAGCCAGCGACAGCACATTGTCGATGGTTCCTCCCAAGAAGCGCATGTCAGATCCGAGTTTAACCTCACACGACAGCAACCCGAGAGAATTGAAGTATGTCGCCCCAACCAACATGAAGCGTACTGCGCCCATGGCAATTCCCGATACGAAACCTCGACCGCTCCATCCGTGCTTCAGCCAAGATGCCACGAGCCGCCGCAACTATTTGTAGTCCATCGTCCTTGCTCATATTTATACTTAATCCTATTTGTGTACACTACAGACAGGCGTCCGCAATGCCACGTGCAGTCCACATCCTGGAAAGCTGGCCGGTGGAATCAATGGAGCTCACTGGAGCTATCGCCTTGGTTGGTGCCAGTGCATCAGTTGAATTCACCAGCAGTCCACATCCATAAAATTGCTAGTGGAGCCCATGGAGCTGGGTCTGAGAGTTCCTAATCCATTGGGCTGCAACGGATGCGCCGATTCGACGTTACGACGGACTATCATCTTGCGCTTCGAAAAAGAAGACAAGCTTCCTATTGCTATCGACTTGATGTTGTTCATGGAGATAGAGTGATGTAGAATGGTTAATTTAGTTAAATAGTTCACGCTAGAACTCTAATGCTGAACGACCGTCGTCGGCTCAAGCGCTGTCCATGGCGAGTAGACCATGCGATTGAAATACCCTGCAAGTCCCGACGAAGCCACTGCGCCGACAACGTTCGTCATAAACGACGCGAGCATTGTTTCACCTGATTTCGATGGCACGACAATCGCTGGATGCGCGAGCACCGTAGCTAACGACGGGCGGTAATGTGGGTCCAGAGAAAGCATGTCGCTCAGGAGTGTCATGCAGTTCTCGTCAACGAGGTTGGTGTCGATGATGGCAGCAAGGCCTTGGGCTTGAAAGAGCTCAAAGCGAGGGTTAGTCGTCGCAGCCAAGTCGAAGAGCGGTCGACCAGTGAGCATTTCAAATAAGAGGATGCCAAGCGACCACACATCGGCCTTGCAACCGTCGTAGGTCTTGCCGGCGACGACTTCGGGGGCCATATAGAAAGCCTTGCCGACCCTCGACGAGTGCGAGGTCGACGTTGAGCAAGCAACCCCAAAATCAATCACTTGACACACGTCCGAGGCATCGAGTAGAACATTTTCCAAGGACAAGTCGCGGTGAGCAAAGCCGAGCTTGTGGAGGTGCTGGACGGCCGAGACGATATCTCGAAAGTAGTTCATGGCTATGTCGCGGGTGAAACGGTCGTGCGCACGGAGGAGATCGAGGAGGTCCCCGCCGGCGCAGTAGTCGTAGACAAAGTGGAGGCAGTCGTCTTCGACAAAGTCTCGCTGCATGTGTAGAATATTCCGGTGTCCGCCCGCGGCTCGGACGGCGTAATGGACATGGGCTTCAAAGTCGACATCTTCTGGGACGTGTCGTTTCTCGACGAGAGACTTGTGTTCCTGTGCAGCCGCGAGGTTCATTCGTTTGATGGCGACGCGGGCGCCAGTCCGGCGATCGTGGCACAGCAGAACGTCTCCATAGAGCGCCGTCGCCAGAATCCGTTGGACGCGGTATCTCTCCATGGACTCGAGAAATGAAAATTGAACGTTCTGGCAGTTCGATTTCTTCTGGGGATCATCCCGTGCATGTTGTCACAATGCAAAAATTACATACAATCTTCGTTAAGCTCGAATTTCGAAGGTTAAAAGTCCTCATTGGAAAACGCTTGAAACGACGGGCAGACCTCAAGAGCCATGGCGGCGTCGCCTCTTGCCGATCGCCCCATTCGAGCTCTCGCTCTGCTCTTTCTCGAGGAACCAAGCATGTTGCGTGGGGGGGGACAGCCCCCATCTGTCTGTTTTCGTGTTCGTTCATTGAAGGGAGAGAGGCAACCTTTCACCAATCGTCGCCGAGATTCAGCCGTTGAGTCCAATCAAATGGAGCGCAACTGTAAGAGCAACGTGTGTGTCACTGCCACGTCAAACGGTTCATCTCATCCGTGGTGGTTGGATTTCAGCGCTTTGATCTCATTCTTTCTCACTCATTGACTCCTCCGTGCCAAGCAATGCAAACTCAACTTTCTACCGCATACAACTCCACATGACGCGCCATAAGCATGCAGTTTATTGTTCGAGGCGAAAAATGTAAAACGATGGAAAGTTTGGCGACTTTTCACTTCAACGAACTGGACAGAGTTCAAATTGCCCTTCAACAAAACCCACAAGCATAGACTTGGCGCTTTAGACCGCAGCTAAAGAGTTAAGGGTGCGTTTGGTTGCAAGCATAGAATACTGGAATAAACGGTCCACGCTGTGAGCGAACTAAGCGAGAGAATATTGTTAACTGAATAGCCCAAACGATCCTGTAATCCGACTTTGGACGATTACTTTTGCTTGGGGCTGAACTTATTTCCGATATCACCTGTGGATGGCCGAAGTCTGAAGACACTGCAGCCGTCGGATCGTCTTGGATGCCCTGCTTGGATGGCTAGACTCCTATGAGCCTTCGGCGATCTCGTCCTGAGGAGTTTCAACCGTGAGATGTTATTTTTGGTCAACCTTCGAGGAATGTCACAGTGTGATTTCCCCACATGAGCGACAGCACCCCAAGCATTGCGGTACCGTACGCGTGGTTGGCTCAAAATAGACGGCAAAAATGTGATCAAATCCATCTTGGTCGATTGTTTACTGGACTTGCATGGTATGAGAGCTGTGCGTTTACTGGATTTCCAACAGAGTCCATGACAAGAGAGCCGTGGCATGTCCTACAAACGAAGAACGAGTGACTCTGGTGTCCAGCAAAAGATCCAACAACTTCAAGTCGACAAATTCTTCGTGACAAAATGGAACCTTGGGATCAAAATGCATCCTGGATGCACCCGACAGGCAAAAGAACGCAGCCTTCGTTCTCTGAATGAGCGCCGAGTTTTTCTTTGCGCACCCTTTGGCAACCGCTCCACCTCCACCATGATCGGGCCATGGCTGTCTCCACCTTTTCAAGTTGCAGAAGCACTAGAAGCTGCTAGAAGCAGCCCTGAGCCTTGTTCCTCATCGAGCGCTGATCATTGCGCAAGCAAGTTTTGATGATCTTCAAACGTGCCGCCTTCCGTCCATGTTGGTTTCGATTCAGTTCTGAAAATCGAACAGCAAAGGTGTAACTGCCATGCTCCAATTTACTGCAGTCATATTCGTGTCAACTATATTGGGACTTGATTGACCAAAAGTTATTAGTAATATGGAGCAAACACTTGGATTTCTGGCATACCTATGTTCTGGTTTCTGATGGACATTTGAACATTGTGAGAATCAGGGAGGAGGTGCTGGCGATTGTCGCCGCCGTATCAGACGCTCCCGAGGTTGATGTCACTGTCGATTTGGGCGTCGCGGAATGCCGTGTGGCTATATCACCGCGTCAGCTGCCATTGGACCAACGCGTTTCTGTAGCGAAAAAAATTGTCTCCCAAGGTCAACATTGCGTTCATTCTTGCAATTGCTAGTTCATGGAGAAATATACGATCACCAAGTCGATCGCGGCAGCTCTGTACGGCCAAGTTTTACTTGGTCGTGACAAGTGCACGGGCGAATGTGTCGCGATCAAGAAGATCAGTCTCGCGGCGGCAACGTCGCACACAGCTCTTCGCGATGGCTACACGCACATATTTGAAGACATCGATGTCGAGAAACACACGAACCGCCTCCTCTCTGCCCGTGGTGGCCATCCTCATATTGTGCGAATGCGCCAAGACTTTGTCCAAGACGGATTTATCTATCTCGTCTTTGACTACTGTGCCGGTGGCGACCTCTTTGACGCCCTCGAACGCACTCATTTCCCAGCACATGCGGCCAAACGATACTTTTATCAAATCGCACATGCTGTTGCGTTCATGCACGCGAGGGGGATCGCCCACCGCGACCTGTCACTCGAAAATGTGTTGCTCCACGAAGACGATTGCTACGTGTGCGATTTCGGTGTGGCAGCACCAGCAGCTTTACAGACCAACGACTCAGTCGGCAAGCGTTTCTACATGGCTCCTGAAGTTGTCAAAGGTGTCTCGTACGATCCAACAAAGGCCGATGTTTGGTCGCTGGGCATCATGCTCGTTTTGATGCTGACGGGATCGCCACTGTGCCAGCGAGCAACGTCTCGAGACTGTCGTTATGCATACATGAAGGCCAAGGGATTGCGACAGCTCTTTGCGTCGTGGTCTGTTCATTTGGAGCCCCAAGCTTTGGACTTGCTTGAGCGCATGCTAAAGATTAATCCCGCTGAGCGTCTCACAGTCAACCAAGTGTTATCGCATGAATATCTGCGTGACCAAGTGGCTCCGTCCAAGTGCATTAACTTTCAACCAGAAGACTACCAAGCCGGTGCAAAGGAGGCCAAAGTGTTCTCCTTCCTCAATCGTTTCTTCAAACGCCAAGTTGTCGACAGCTCGTCGGCGTAGTCCTATCACTGTTGGATGTTATTTATTAACTCGAAAGTCTTGTGTTTCATTGCCTCAACAGACCACTGCGATGCCAATGGTTGGCAAAAATCTACAACCTCAAGACATTGCACGACTTCAGGAGTGCCCAGGCAAGTGTGCTACACCATTTACTTCTCACCACGAAGCAGCAGAGGTCATACATGTATCCCTTGTCGTTTGCTGAGCCTCCTGGGTGAAATACATCAACAGTTTGTTATCTGCAGCATTCTATTGTTGGGGTCAATTGAAACCGCTCACGGCCTATTCAAACCGTAATATAAATATGAAATATTTCCATTTTTTATGAAGCAAGTATATCTGGTCAAAGCTTGCATTGCGCACTTTCTTTAGCACTATACACGGTTAATTTAGCGCATTGTTTGCCAAAATTATGTCAAAAACTGTTCATTCATATGCCATAGTGGCAGTGCATTGGCTGAACACTTGCTGAAACAGAAGTTAAACTCTCCAATCTGATAAGCACATGAGTATAATAATATAACCTGTGTGTTTAACTGTATAAATGCATACTCTTGAAACATCTCACCATAGTTTTGACTAATCATTTCACTCCGAGTTTGTCACCTCGCGTAGTTCAACCGAGGGCATGGATTCAAACAAAAGAACGCGTGATCACATGACCAAAGCTCGACATTATCCGTGGGATGCTCTGTCAAGCTGACGCGATTAACAAGTAAGGTCCTGACCAAAAACGCAACGAACGACCTTAAATTTCAGCACAGAACCTCAAGATCATCGTCGAAACACGCAAACGACATGACTTTTCACGACTTGAAGCTGAGAAAAGAATGCAATTTCTGGCAAGTGCCATCCATCCATCCGTGCAAAGACATGCGCATCGACTCGAGCTTTTTCCGCTATCCAATCTCTTTATAGGCGGCTGTCGATGTCGGACTTATGGCCTGACGGCAATTTCGTACCAAATTGTGTGCACAGTGCACTTTGTCGCACCCAAAAGTTGGGTCTGTCATCATGAGTCAAGTCGATTGGTGCATTTTTTTGCAACCACCGACGACCGTGGCACCAGTCGACCTTGTCTTTGTATCCAACCGTGGCGCCGAGCAGAAACACGCAAATGCGTTGCGGTTTGACCAGCCACGTGGGTCACGTATGTAGATTTCAGCCAGGCCAAGGTTGCCCGTCGACACACTGGCTTGATGGCTGCCAATCCACGACACCAAGGTCGCCACTTGAAGCGTTTTATCTGCACGTTGGAAAGCCGAGGAAGGACGCTCTCGATTGCATTGGTTAGGAGCTTCCACGTGAAAAGAGATGGCGACTATAATTTCATGAATCTTGCATCTCGACATGGTTCATTTTGTCGTAAGAATGAAAAGATGTAATGGGACGAGAACGGTGCGAGAGTCCTCGACGACTATGCTGGCGGCTGCAAGTGGCGAAATCGCAGCAGCTATCAAGCTCTTCACAGAATGAGAGAGAGCCACAACCTGCTACGTGAGCTTACTCGTCGCATGCACAGTACTTTTTTGATATTCAACTTGCAGATGGATGCTCCTTTCCCATCTCAATTCATCGACTGGTCACGTCAATTGTGTCTGGCGAGTCAACACTGGACGCTGAACGAGGTTGGAGATTCACTCGGGTGGTGGTGTTTTTGCTTTGCTACTCCACGACAGCGGTCATATCTTGTTGTCATTTACCAAAGTGACTCGCGATGGAGAGGTACCAAGTCGTTCGCAAGATTGCTGACGCGCTCTATGGACAATTGTGGCTCGCCCGAGACACAGACATGGACGACTTGGTCGCCATCAAACGCGTGCACATTCGAGCTGCGAAAGCTCACACGGCCGTCCGTGGCAACACGGGCCGAGTCGCCGAAGACATTGACGTCGAGAAGCATGTCCACGAATTGCTCACGGAAGGCGACGGCCATCCAAATATCCTCCGCCTCCGGACGACGTTTGTCCAAGTTGACTACGATCACTTTGTCATGGACTATTGCTCTGGAGGGGATCTCTACGACAAAACCAACGACGGACCCTTGTCCAACGACGTCGCGGCCATCTACTTTAGTCAAATCGTCTCGGCTGTCGGCTACATGCACGCCAAGGGCATTGCGCACCGCGATCTCTCGCTCGAGAACATCCTTGTCCATAATGGAGTGTGCTACTTGTGCGACTTTGGTCTCGCCACGCAAGTCCAGTCGAGCTGCAGGGACCGCGTGGGCAAATCCGTCTACATGGCCCCGGAAGTCTATCAAGGCAAAGCTTACGACCCCAAGAAAGCCGACGTCTGGTCCCTCGGCATCGTCTTGTTCATGCTCTTGACTGGCGTTCCGTTGTGTCTAGCCGCAACGCAGCCAGACTCGCGGTACTCTTACTTCACAACGTACGGTCTTCGCGATCTTCTCAAGTCACGGAATATGCACTTGGACGTCGCCGCCTTGGATTTACTCGAGCGCATGCTTGTCGTGCAGCCCGACGACCGGTCTAGTCTGCATGAGATAGCCAGCCATGAGTTTCTCCAAAAGAGGCACGAATGCACGTGTCAAGACGAGAGTCCTTGCCGCCATGGCGTCACCGCCTTTGTGAACGAATTCTTAAGCGAGCAAGTCGCAAATGCCAATCTAATTTAGAGTCTACATTGTATTTACAAGCTCAGCGAAGGAATGCATCCCAGGTTTCCGCCAGCCATTAAACTTGATGAGCGCGACTCAAATGCGCCCCTGCGCACCCATCCACGGGGGGGATCACCCCACTGAAGTTGTCCAAGTACAAGAGCCGCGTCCTGGAGAAGGCAATGCCAGGGGACAGATGCCAGAGCTACATTTATGCAACACAGACGAGCACCACGGCGTTGAGACGCAGCGCATGTCCAAACCCACTCGTGGAATTGACAACTGATGACTCCCCGTGGTCAGTAAACACGTCGGCATTGTTCTACTACCCATTGAAGTCACGTCGCCATGTGGCAGGCATGGAAACGCAATGCTATCGTCAACTACATAACACCAGTTATCCTCCAGGTGCTCTCCAACGCTGATCGAGTCGCATGCTTTCAAACCTTGTCTTTGTCATGGCGCTTGCTAGGCTCAAGATCGCCGCAAGTCTCGACCCTTGAGCAGTTCGACTAGCTTGACCTTTGGTCTTGCAAGCGTTTTGTGGTGACTGCACTTTGTCGAGCATCGTCAAAGTCTCACCCAAGCTCGCATAAACGTGCATGACAGGAGATATACAGTCTAGACTGTCGGGAAGAAAAAATATCAAAATTTATATTTTTGAAAATTTATATTTTCATGTACTAAAAATGGGAGGATTATTTTGTGTCTGTGGATCTCGATAATCTCCCGTGGAAACAGGAATCAACTGGGCCAAAGAGGCATGGGAGGAAACCTCAACGTCGACTGTTTCCAACTGCTGGAAACCACCAACCTTGTCGAAACATAATGGAAGAACTGTCGACGAGTTTCCAACACCTCCATATCGCACAGCTGATTAGTGTCTCTATGACTGGCGTTTTGGTTCGTCAATCTCTTGCCTTGATTGTTGCCAGTCGCTAGCATCCAAAGGCCCCACTTGTTCGACGGCAAACAACACACTTCAGATTGATTCAAGGCCTTGGTTTGCTATAGAAAGTAAATGACTTGATTTTGTACTTGCTGCACTATATTATCTCTCAAAATTCATATGAAAACCTCTGAAAGTTTGTTTCTTCCTGACAGTCAGAGAGGCATGGAAAAAGTGTCAATGGTTGCAACTGAGACGACCTGATAGACGCCGAGAGGACCGCTCACCTTGCAGTCCAGACGAATCACTCGAGTTTGCACTACATCATTTGCAAGTCCAGTTGCCTTTGCTGACATCTTGGACACGTCGTGGTCTGCCTTGGCTTCGTCAATTCGTCACGTGAAAAGACTGCGGCCTCGCGGTGAGATGTATTGTAATTGGAAATTGCACGTTGGAATCGCATGTTAAATTTTATTGGCTGAAAATAACGACTACTCAGCTTATTCTCACTCATCGACTTTGCGTTTCTTGATCGCTGCTCGGACATCGCGGACAATTGACATCAGCTTGAGTTGGGAGACCCTTCGCTGGCGTGAGTTCGACTTAGAAGCGCATATGGTTTGAAGGTAAGCTGAAATCACACGACTGGAGGCCAACAACTCGTCGTCACTAGGAGTTTTGGTCAAGAACAATCCAGATTCGGCACAGATTTGCTCGAAGTGCCTCATGATAAGTTTCCACTCTACAAGTTGTGCGAAGCTTGAGATCCTCAGGATCAATGTGTCGGAACGGCGGATAGTTCAGATTGACGTTACCGCGCCACCACAACTCATACGCTGTTGTTGGTCCGACCGACGGAAATACAAAATCGATCGGCAGCCTTCGAAAGCGTTCACCCCAAACAAACATGCCGATTGGAGCTGATGATGCAGGCGATACTTCATCTCTCGCGGATAGGTTAGTTGTTTTTCGTATAATATCAGCAATTGTCGACTTCAGTAGAGTATGTGTGATGTTGCCTGCAGCAACCCCTTTTCCTCAATGAGGTTTCCAATACGGTCGACAATAATATCGGGGAACGCTTCAATTGCATTCTGACTTTCTCCAATACACGCATAGAGTGAAACATGAGGCGGTATGCCTGTTGGCTTGACAACGGTAGAATCAAGCAAAACCTCTTGCTGCAAGCTGATCATAGTAGGATGGTCCCTGAAAATGAGTGTGGATAACAAAGCATGACGGCTTGGCAAGACCGATGACAAATATGGACCATGATGAACAAGTGAGGCGAGAAACATTGACAAGATTGGACGCATAGATGGCAGAGGTGCAAGATTGGGAAACATGCAGTCAACTAGAGAGGATGCCACAAGAGGGAAATGTGGAGGTAGTTGAGCGAATTTTGTGCTGTCCATGGGTAAGCCGGCAACTACACGGCCAAGAAATTGGTCACCTGCTCTTTCATAATGCATATACCTTTCGAGTACATGTCCGATGCTCCATCCACATCTGATGCAAACACTGACTATTGATGGCCCACTTGTACTGCCTGAACACGCAAAGGTAGCTACACCTTTACGGATAGAGTGTGTTCCAATTTGACTTCTGACGTGACTTGACACACTGTCCTCCACAAGATGCCGTAAAATTTTGCCAAATCTATCTCGCTGATGCGAACCAGGGAAAAGTGAGCCGTGGGCAAGGCTGGGGTTGCATGCAAAATAGACACCAAAGGCAAGAACGACGCACACGTTTGGTTCCAGCTGGTTAGCATAGACGTGTTTTGGATCACGGCGTTTGCTTCCTGTCTGGTCCGTTTTGTTCTTGTAAAAGGTGACTCCAATTGCGTATTCTTCAAAAGACAGATGCTCGATCCTCACGCTTTGAGTTGAGTTTGACCGACACATGAGATTCCACGTCAATGTTAGAAAGAGGTGGGCAAATCCACCATCAAGAAGCATAAGCAAATTTTTGCATGCCATCGAATATGTGGAGAAACCAAGAGGCATCTTTCCAACGTCGCGCATATCGCCGTTCTGTGTAGACTCTGCGTGGACTCGACGAATTCCTACAGTAGCTCGTTAGTTAGTCTAACACAAATCTAACCTTGGAAGATTTCTTTCATATTATCATCAAACTCCACAGGGTATGGAGCTTTCTTTTGTTTGTACCAGTCCCTCAAAGCCGACCTATATCCACAGAGTGTACCAGGCTTGTTATTCGTGTTCTGTATTGTCCATTCAATGAAAGCAAGGAAGTCTTCATATTTGAAGCGTTCCAAGTTGATCTCACCTTTGGGATCGCCAACTGGATCGAGCATTGCGGGCGTTCCACGTTCCATGGCTTATTATCCACTTTTTAATAACATTCAAGCCACTTTGATACATCTTCTTCGTTGATTTTGACACCCTGCTGTCCGTAGCTCTTGAATACTCGTCGAACACCGCGTTTGCTCAATGCTGCTCATTTTTAAGTGACTGAAGTGACTTTGATTGACGTATTTTATCCAATTAGAGATGGCCACAAGATGGAAGCGAGCAAAAGATGCAAAAACACTTTTGTATCAATGTATATGAGAATTTGTATCAATAAAATGTCTGTTTATCGAAAATACATGACAACCCAACGAGCAACAGGACAATTTATCCGTCTTTGAGCGAGCAAAAATGGACAATGGAGAACTTGCGTGCAGATTCCACGCAGGTCGGACGATCTCTGCCCGATCTATCATCCTTCAAGTGATGACGTGACTCGCTCGACTGGACTTTCACAGCGACAATCGACAGCTTTGAAGCGTCTAATCTTCGAGAACAAAGGCGCCGCGCAAAGCGCTCCACTCTTGCCTGCGTGTCCTTGCCACACGATCGAAGATTAGAGCGAATGCAAGCCGTCACGTCGGTCTGTCGTCACTGAAAAACAGCACTATCTCCTCAATAAGGGCGCCGCAGCTTTGTCCCACGCTGACCACTTGCCATGACGGAGATCTGACGGACTGCAAGGGATTGACTGACTGACTTTGATCATTTTCAATCTTCCACTGCTGCGACGCATTCATGGACTGCTTTAGCGTGAAAAAGATCCTCGCCGACGCTTTGTACGGCCATGTCCTTCTCGCAACGGACCGAGCTTCAGGAGACCTCGTCGCCATCAAGCGGACAAACATTGCCGCCGCCTCGACCCACACGACACTCCGAAGCGGACAGAGCGTGGTTCCTGAAGACATTGAGACCGAGAAGCTCGTGAACCACCTCATTCATGCTGATGGACATGGCCATCCAAATATCGTCCGCATGCGCGCGGCGTTTAGCCAGCATGGCTGCGACTTCATGGTCTTTGACTACTGCGCAGATGGCGACTTGCTCGACGCGCTCACGAAAGGCCCCGTGTCGCTCGCGGTTGCAAGAACGTACTTTGAGCAGATTGTCCACGGCGTGAGCTTCCTCCACGGCAAAGGCATTGCCCACCGAGACCTCTCCCTCGAGAATATCCTGCTCCACAATGGAAACTGCTACGTCTGCGACTTTGGCCTCGCCACGTCCGCGTCCGAGCCGTGCGTTGACACCGTGGGCAAGCAGTTTTACATGGCCCCTGAAGTTGTCCAAGGCGTCGTCTACGTCGCTGCCAAAGCGGACGTGTGGTCCCTTGGAGTCATTCTCTTCATGCTCCTCACTGGCATGCCGCTGTGGCAGATCGCGAGCCCGACCGATGCAAACTTTGCGTTCTTTTCCATGCACGGCTTTCGCGCCTTGCTGCGCATGTGGAACTTGCACCATTTGGACATGGAGGCCGTCGACCTGTTGGAGCACATGCTGGTACGCCAACCACGGAAGCGCATCGAGTTGAAACAAGTAGCGAGCCATGCGTTTGTTCAAGGGCGAGCACGGTCCACTGCACTGAAAACCACGACAGCAGATTTCAAACTCGTGGCAAGCGCCAAGAACGCGTCGAAAGCAAAGGAACTTGTCGCGCGTCTCTTCAAAAACAAGAGCTTTCACCATCCCATGTGAGCATGGGAGAGCTCTACGCAACCTTGATGTCGACTGTGTGCTGCTTATCTAGACTCTGCTCGTTTTAATGTTATTACAATCCAAGTTTGTCTATCTTAACAGTGGTCGACATCATCGGGAAGCCATTTTGCAATGTCTCGTGAACTATTTGTCCAATCAACACGCGATTTGGCTGACGCATTCATGACAGCAACACCAATATCCTGTAAAAAAGAAATAACTCGAAACATAATACCCTTTGAGAAAGAGTAGTTTAATTGAAGGAATGATTGTCAATTTTCATCGTATCAAAACATAAACTTACAAAACTAATATTATATTAAGTTTTAAAGAATTGTCTTTTCACCCTCGAAAATCCTCACAATCAATCCAAGGCTCATGGAGAACAGTAGCAAAGAAAGCGATGCTCTTGATACAGGCATGGACATACACGACACTGCTTTGAGTGATGAATTTATAAATTTGCCGTCGTAATCTTTAGCGGGAGATATCGCATTGATGACTGTGTAAGATTATCACAAATCTGATTTGGCTTCTCGATACTGTCGACCTCTGTAAGCTTCATACAGTCGATACTCGATTCTACCTACCCTTCAACTGAATAATATATAAGAGGTTATTGTTCTTAGGTAGGCTAACCTACGTATCAGATTTAAAGGGTTTCTCGTCAAGTATTAACCGACTAAAGTTTATCTTCATAAATGAATATTTAGTAGAACATTAATAATAGAAAGGTATTAGATTATAAAGGGTATTTAAACCTAGTACTGACGCTGTCATAAGAGGGTAGACCCTACCCCTTGCACTTTGTGGTTGAACTTTATCCTCGTATGAGGTTAACGGAGGGCAAAACCAATGGAGTCTTTCACAGGCAACGAGGCGAATAAACACTATGCGAAAGTCTACTTTATGCTGGCAGTTTGGCTCGAAATCCATCAAGGTTTCTCTCAGCATGACCGTCGGTCGACTTATATACTTTGAGCTCTCTACTGAATTATATCCTGTCCGCAAACAAGTCGAGATTGCAAAGCAGACGCATTGTTACCTGAATGCCAGGGCCATCTTGCAGCATGAAGGAACTCCTCAAGGCCAGAGATGGGATCGCTGGAGAGCCACCAATGTTTTGCGTCCAACCGGCGTCGATGAGCTCGGAAGGCGACAAAGATGCGCAGTTGAGCTTGGGGACGACTCTTGACACAGTCGACCAGGTTTCAACTTTACCCAGTTCATTGGCTCGTTGCGCATTATGCACGAGCTGACAGAGCAGTGTCAACGCGAGCGATCCTACTTGGTTTCGCCAGCGTCACTCTGGAATTTCCACCTCGTTGTTTGTTTTTTGCAAGCCTGAGCAAATCTCCATCTCTCCCATGAACATTCACCACACTTTCTCCGCCGCAGTCTCACGTTCATTGTCACTGTTTGTAACAGATTGTCGCTTCCAGATCTGGATGGCTCGCCAAGCTGCTTGAAATGTTCTCGTCAATGAACGGCAAAGTGCACTTTGCACCAATCCAATATCCATAATATCGAGCTCGCTGCTGCTATATCTCGTGTCACTAGCCACGAGCTAGCTGTGATCTAGCCGCAATAAAGCCATAAATGGTCGACTTCTGGAAGGTTCGCGGTCGTGCCCAAGACACAGGACACCCTTGCGACGACCAGGTGCGGCAACAAAGACACGGGCAGTGAACAGACCACACCTGTGGATGTGGCATAGTCACGACGCCCGGCCGTAGCTACGACATTGCTGCCACCGCTGCGAAATCGATATGCAACAGCCATCGAAGCAAAGGCGATTGCAGCGAACGACAGAGTTTTTTGTATGAGACGATGGAGACGTTTGGGGAAGGACGCCATATGAAGAAGCAGAAGTTCGACAATCCATGTGGAGAAGCGTGTGGCTTTACCACCGCATCTTGCTCTCGGTGACGAGAAGTTTCAATTGCGTATTTGCCATCCACACCACAGACTTCCAAGCATGGACCAGTACCATATCGAACGAACAATCGCCGATGCGTTGTATGGCCAAGTCATCTTAGCCCGCGACGCCGCCACGAACACATTGGTTGCGATCAAGAAGATGCACAAGTCGATTGCAGGAATTGCCAAAGCCATCGCGACGGAATCCCAAACCAACCACTTGCTCAATGCCCATGGAGGCCACGACAATGTCCTCCGCATGCGCGCTCATATCACGCATGACGAAGGCGACCATCTTGTCTTTGACTACTGCGCCGGTGGAGATCTCTTTGACCTTGTCTCGCATGGCCCACTTGAATTCCCAGTCGCGCGGCGGTACTTTCGCCAGCTTGTCCACGCCATTGTCTTTCTCCACACACACGGAGTTGCCCACCGTGATCTTTCCCTCGAGAACGTCTTGCTTGACAACGACCGCCTCGTGGTTTGCGACTTTGGGCTCGCTGCGTCTGCAACAGCAGTGTGCCACGACAAAGTCGGCAAGGACTTTTACATGGCCCCCGAAGTTGCCGAGGGCATCCCATACAATCCCACCAAGGCCGACGTGTGGTCTCTTGGTATTATCCTCTTCATGCTCTTGACGTCCGCCCCCGTTTGCCAAGCCCCAGTGCCCACTGATGCACGCTACGCTTACTTTAGTCAGCATGGCCTCCGGGACCTCTTGTCGTCTTGGTTTATGAAGATTGACGACCTGGCAGTCGACTTGTTGGAGCACATGCTGGAGCCAAATCAAGTCAAAAGATGGTCCATTGACCGCGTTCGTGCCCATCCTTACGTAAACGAAGGGGACTCTGCAATGTCTGCGCTGGGGGACGTCGTCTTGGAGGGCGTCAAGACGTTCAACGCGACGTCAGCGTGGAAGTACATGAATCGTCTCTTCAAGAAGCAAAGTGCATTTACCCCCGCCGTTGCCTCAGTCTGAGCGACTTGAACTCGCCCCTCCAACCTTATTTATCAATAAACAATTGACTACCATTGCAAATCGTTGTTTGTTCCAACGCGGCGGCAACTCGCTCGGCCATTTCCTTGTCGTCATCCAGTTGTGCAAGTGATTGACCGGTCGACGTCGTCGGGTTGTGACAGAGACTTTCTAGCTTGCCAGCTAGCGTCGATGTGGCTTCAACTCTTTCAACAGAGGCTCCGTTGTGGATAATAAAGCTCATGTCTCGTCCTCTTGCCAGAAGAAATCTCGGCGCCTCTGCGATGTCGGTACAAATGTGCGGACTCGAAATTCTCCGTCCATCTGAGCCAGCGCATCTCTGTCCATCTCGTGCCCATCTCGTCCAGTAGACAGAGCCAAAGACCCATTGAATGGTCGAGACGCGTGCTCTGCATTCGTGGCAGCAGTGGTCAGCTACGTGGACTTGCCACTCGATGCAAAAAATTTCTCCCCTGATAAATTTGTTGGCACAACTCCGACGTGTCAGACGTGTCAACTATCCAGCGCCAATTGGCCAGAGCGACGGATATTCTTTCCGTCCATCCTACACATTGAAAATCACCGACAAATGGCGATCCCCTCGAGCTAAAACAAGCAGCAGCTACGCCATGCGTCGTCAAGCTTTCAAACGGCAGCGCCAAAGCGCATCCATGCAACCAACGCTGGCCTAAGTCCGTGCCACCTCTGGTGCGACTGGTGTGGAGATCGCGGTTCAAACATTAAAGTCCGATCCTGAAATTAAATTTAATATGCAAATTCTCCATATAAAATAGCAGCCATATTGTGAGTAATCTCCACTAATGGGTATACTATACAAATTTCAAGTATAAGTGAGACCAAATATAGGACATTTGACCTTGCATGTGATAGAATCCATAGCACCCGACAGAGTTTTTACTCCATCTCCGGCACTCTTAACCGCTCATAATATTTCAAAAAATTAGTCAAAATAGCGATAACCGGTTGATGTGAACTCGAGTTTTGGTCGTCGCGGCGCAAGCAAGATAGACTCCTACATGTTACAGTAGATGTGGAATGGATTTCCCGTTGAGAGCGCAGAGATGAAAGGCGTGGGTGGTGTTTGGGCGTGCCTGGATTGAATTAGTCGGTCATAGAAATTGGTCAAAATATACTGATTTGAAACATCCAGCGATTGCAACCTGACGTGACGCTGTTGTGACTGACATCCATGTGGCATCAAAGTGCCATTAGCGTCTGGATTCATTTTACAATTTGAAACGACCAAGATGGATCGATACATGCCCAAGAAGGTGCTGGCGAGGACGCTGACTGGCCAAGTGATCCTGAGCCTTGATACGTGCACGGGGGACTGGGTCGCCCTCAAGCGCAACGTCATCTCGCCCACGACAGAAGAAACGTTCAGCGTCGAGAAGCGCGTCCATGAAACATTGAGCAACAATTGCGGCCACCAACATGTTCTACGCCTCCGCGACACATTTGTCAGCGATGGCTATGACCACATTGTGATGGACTATTGCAAAAACGGCGATCTCTTTGAAATGGTCAGCGCTGCTGGCTCCCTCGACACGGCGCTGGCCAAGCGATACTTTGGACAAGTGGCGTCGGCAGTCGCGTTCATGCACGGCCGAGGCTTTGCCCACCGAGACTTGTCGCTCGAGAACGTCCTCTTGGACGACCAGCGCAACTGCCACTTGTGTGACTTTGGCCTCGCGACGAAAGCTTCCGGTGCACGAACAGATTTTGTTGGCAAGCCGTTCTACATCGCCCCTGAGATTGTCGCGCGCTGCACGTACGACCCCGTCAAAGCTGACATGTGGTCGCTTGGTGTGATGCTATTTATGATGCTCTCTGGTGCTCCTCTTTGCGAATTGGCCTCCCCCAAAGACGCCAGATACGAATATTTTACAAACCACGGTCTCCGCGCCTTGATTCAAACTTGGAACATGAGCCACCGCTTCGATGCCGAAGCGCTTGAGCTGCTCGAAATGATGTTGGATCCCAACCCAAAGACCCGAGCACGCATGGCCCAAGTCCTCGTCCACCCGTACATCACAGGGCGTCGCCTCCAACAGCGAGAAGCCCGCCAACAGAAGAGCGCCCCCCGTACATTCATGCGTCGTTGGATCGACATGTTGCCCCAACGCGCAATCAAATTGGTGTTTTAGAGTGTAGAAAACGATCGTGTCGTCGTCGTAGCCTGTGAAATGTTAATGTTATTTAGCAGTGTGAACCATCCATGCCACGTCTTTCTCCCTCTCGCGAGTCTTAAGGGGGGGCATCGCCCCCCTTTCTCTCCCCTTCCAGTAGAGCGCAGAGTCGATCATTCCGCCACAACGTACAGAGAGAACGAAAGAGAAGGGCCAGGAGAACCACCTGAGTTCACATCAACGTTTGTCTGATTCAAGCTCTGATTTCGTGCCTGCCTCAATGGAAGTACCAGTCGGAAGGATCAGCAACGCTGGCTGAGATGCTACGTGGCCTGCGCTGATCGATAGATTTGGCTTTCCACATGCTTGTGTTGCACAGCAACGCGTCGCGCCAGCCGGCAGCTTGCTCGTACAAAGTCCCACGCTGGTGATGGCAATGTAGCTGGACGGGACGGAGCATCAAGATTATCCACGTGGCGTCGCGTCCACAGACGACGAGAGAGCTTGTTTCAATGAGAAGAGGGATCGAGAGGCAGAGAAGACGTCCACAGGAACATTGAGCCAGGCATCAATAGGTGCATAGGTCATATCCACCTCATAAATTTCACCAATTGTTCTCACTTGGCCGCCGCAACAACACATGCAGCTGTGACCAAAGGCACAAATCACGACCAACGAAGGATAGCCACCAACTTGTTGCATTCACAATGGCCACAGACTCAGCGAGCAGCCACTTCTTGGATTTACACAGCCTTGGGATGGAGAAACCACGATGGCTGGATTTTTTGTTGTTGCAGTCAGAGAGGCAACCGTGAAAATGCGACGACATTTTTGTTTCCCAGTTAGATTGTCCGCTGGAATTGCGTTTGACGTGGCAGGAAATGCCGTTGGACACGACGAGATCCAAGCAAAACGTGGACAAGAACACCACATTGGATCCGACATGGCGAGATAAAATTGAAAAGAGGATATGTTCCAAGCAGAGAACGAAGAGTGGTGGGTGCTGGTTCTAACCGAAAGCAGCAGCAGAAACGACGAAATCGAGATTTCTAGAGAATAAACACTAGCCTTGTACTCATCTGGACCATTCAAACATGATTTAGAGCTCTCGATAGTGCGGCCTTCAAGCTGCGCCGAGATCGAAATCGACCGAGTTCTTTGGAAGTACCAGGCATACCATCCAATGGACTGTTTCTTGGAGCACAAGATCTCCTGAAGAAGTTTCGTCATGCCCTTCATCCAGCCGTCTTCTAAATCGTTTCAATCGACTTTGGTTGTGTTCTTCGTCAGACAGTCGCTGGAATTCCAAGGAATGCTCCAAAGTGCAAAGTGCAAAGTCACACGAGACAAATTTGCATTTTGTAAATTGTGTGGTCGAATTGTCAAAAATTCAATTTTGGAATTCCACTGCACATCTTTGAAATGTCCATCATAGATTGACATGATCAACCTCATAATTCATTCTTCCGACCACCTCAAAACAAGAAACGATGCAGCGTTTGTGGATGGTTGGACTTGCGATTGCGGCGACGATGGTCGTCGCGGGGCAGTCGGGGTGCACGCCCCCGACAGGCAGTCAGAAAGTGACGATAACGGGCTTCATCATGGACAACTTTTGCCTCGAGATGGGCTTCATGGTCGACAATCCAACCAAGCGCCCGTTGGAAAACCCAGAGCTCCATTCGGTGCACTGCTTGGCTGAGCTCGACGCTTGCGTCAAGTCGGGCTACGCTGTTCTCCAGCCCCGAACCGCCAACTCCACCAAGACGTATCCGTACCCGACGACAAGCGCAGCCACGTATGAAGTGGCCTACTACTTGGATAACGATGGCACGACGCTCGCAAGACGCTACGCGTTGGCCGCCATGAAGAAGAACAACAACGCCAAGACGACAGGCTTTACTGCTACCATCACGGGCTACATTGCGGGCGACGTGCCCTTCCTCAAATGCGCGACGATCGACAGCAAAGTCAAAGCCAACAACAAGGAGATGGCCATTTCGGCAGCTGACGCGAATGCTATCGAGCTGCCCAACGCTGCGAGCACGTCTCCATCCGCGGCAACTTCGCCAGCAGCGAGCTCTGCTGCTGGTAATGCCAGCGCAACTTTGACAGGGCCATCGGTCCCGTGCACGGAAGCTTCCTTGGCATCGACGACGGCCGTCCCGCTAGGCGCTTTGTCGATCAAAACGCTCGTCTCTGGGCCCACGGCGTGCATTCAAGTGTCGATTCCAGCGTCGAAAAGCGCAAAGTGGTTTGGGATCTCCATCGGTCGATCGGCCAAGATGGTGAGCACTCCAAGCAGCAACGCTGTGATCTTTGACTCGACAACCAACAAAGCGTCGCTCGTCGTCTTGGGCAACTACGACACGAGCAGCATCACGCCTGAAAAAGACCAGTCGCCCTTGACCTTTGTCGCGACGTCCAGCACAAACGACGCCGTCTCCTTCACGTTCTCGCGCTCCGTCGCTGCTGTCGCCCCGTCCGACGTGGCCATCGACACTGGCGCGACGACCATCAACTGGGCGTTTGGTTCGTCCGCGTGGCCAAGCGTTCACGACGACAGAGGCTCTGGCAACGTCGTCTTTGGCTCCAGCACCGTCCTGGCAGCGACGAGCGCTCGCGTGACGACTTACACGCTTGCAATCGCTGGTATTACGCTTGGTGTGATGGTGCTTCTCGGGATTATCGCGACGCACGGCGGTCGATGGCGCCTTGTCAACTTGTATGCGCCTCTTCCTCCAGTCAAGACGCGGTCGGCGCTATTGTCGAGCGTCGTGGAGCCTCTAGCCGACTTGAAAGTCGGCGAGTACATTGTGATCGTCGTCTTTGGGTTGGGTCTTCTTGCCGTGAGCTTGTCCATCCAGCACCAATTCAACGGCGACGACACGGCGAGGCACTTGCGCTTGATCTCGGGCCACTTGAGCCTCGTGTCGCTCATGTTTGTCCTGCTGCCCGTCGCGCGGGGGGAGCACTGGGAGTGGATCTTTGGCATCTCCCACGAGCGTATCCTCAAATTCCACCGCATGCTCGGTCGGTTGTTCGTCGTAATGATGTTTGGCCACTTGATCCTGACGCTCAAAGTCACCCGCGTGGACGTCCTGACCGCGTTTGGAACGCAAGAAGTCGTTCCTCTCTACGGCTTTATCGCCTTTGTATCGTTTGCGTCGATGAGTGTCTTGGCGATTCCAATCGTCCGCCGCCGTTGGTACGAATTGTTCCTGTACCATCATCGCCTTGCGGCAATTATCGGGCTGGTCTTTGCTTTGCTTCATAGCCAAGTCGTCCGCTTCGCGATGCTTTTCCCCTTGACAATCTTTGGCTTTTCCCTTCTCCTGCGCGTCCAAGCCTTCTTCAACAGATACCAAGCTCGCGTGACGTCGTTCGCCCCCAACTCCGTCGTCATGGAGCTCCCAGCCACCAAGCAGACGAAGGATTGGGTCCATTCCATGAACCCATGCGCGTTCTTCTGGATCAACGTTCCATCCGTCTCCCTCTTTGAATGGCATCCCTTCTCGGCGATCATCACGCCGGACGGGCAATCGATTGCCTTTTGCATCAAAGCCCAAACACGGCGTGGCTTTGTCGACAAAGTCGTGGCCAAAGTCCACAATGCCCCCGACGAGCCCCTCACAGTCCTCGTCAATGGTCCGTACGGCAAACCTGCCGTCAACTTGGCCTTGTACGACGAAGTGATCCTGGTCGCAGGGGGATTGGCATCACGCCCATGCTCAATCTCGTCAACCGCTTCCGCGTCATGGAGTTTGTGAGCCAGCGCTTCCAGCTCCACTGGGCAGTCCGCCATCCTCAAGAGCTTCTCACCGCGGATAGCCTCATGTTCGCAACTCCGTTTCCAGACGGCGTCAAGGCCAAGTTTTACGCGAGTCAAGCGATGGCCGACGGCTCCATTGCGAACAACTCGTCGCCGGGGGGAACCGTGGCTTACGTCAAGGGCCGCCCCGTCATGGAGGAAATCCTGTACAACAGCAACGCTCAAGACAACCAGAGACGTGTCTGCGTCTTGGCTTGTGGTCCTCCTGCATTAGTCCAAGAGGCGCAAATCCAAACGCGCGCCGCTGGCTTGGACTTCCACAAGGAAGTTTTCTTGTTCTAGAGAATGGCATTTAGGATAACAACACATATTCATAAGATCAATTTAATACTCAAAAACTTCCTTGTGGAAGTCAAACCCAGCGTTGTGGGCATACGTTTGGACATTGCGAGCCAAGCCTGGAGGGCCGCAGACGAGGACACACACGCGCTTGCCCAAGTACGCCTCCGCGTTGAAAATTTTGTCCAGGTTGGGCCGACCACTCGTGTAAGCCACCGCGAGCCCCGAGACATTGGATGTAATGGAACCGTCCGTCTTGAAGCTAGCGCCGTCGACATAAAAGCGAGGCGACACGATGTCAGGGAATGGCGCGGCAAACATGAGGCTCTCGGCCGTCAAGAGTTCTTCAGGGGAGCGAACGACCCAGTGGAATTGGATATTGATCGACGAAACCGCTTGGATGCTGGCGTCCTCTTGGCTTGTATGTTGTGGCAACGTGTGGGGAAGCTGGTTGACTAAACTGAGCATGGGCGTCACGCCAATGCCACCCGTGATGAGGATAACTTCGTCGTATTTTGTAAAGTTCACCGACGGCTTTCCATAAGGCCCGCCGACGTACAGCGTCATGGACACCAAGTTGGCTTTGCCTTGGGCGACCACTTGGTCCGCAAACGTGTTGGGTTGGAGCGACTTGATACAAAACGCGATGGATTGACCATCCGGCGTCACAATGGCCGAGAACGGATGCCATTCCAAGCGTGAGATGGACGGAACGTTCACCCAGAAAAACGAGCAAGGGTTCATCGTCGCCGCCCATTTCTTTGTCTGACGAGTCGACGGGAGGGTCAAGACAATCGTGCCGGGAAGATGCGATTGAATTGTCGCCTGGTACTTGTTGAAAAAAGCACGAGCTCGCCAGATATATGTCGCTCCATAGACGACAAGCGGCACAATCATCGCCACGCGAATCGTTTGAGCATGAAGAAGGACAAAGACGAGCCCAAGAATCGACACGACGCGATGGTAGTAGTAGAAGACTTCAAAGTACTTGCGGCGGATCGTTTCGTACGCCAAGATCGCCATGGATGCAAACGACAAGAAGGCGAGAAAGCCGTAGAATGGAATGACTTGCTGCGTGCCGTACGATCGGGCATACGTCGCAAGAGACCAGTTGAGACACAAATGGATTGCGGCCGCGATAACGAAAAGACGACCGAGCCAGCGATGGTATTTGATCAATCGTTCGTGGGAAATGCCAAAGAGCCATTCCCAATGCTCGCCACGAGCTACAGGGAGCAGGATGAACATGAGCGACAACAAACTCACGTGGCCTGTCGCCAGAGCCCAAGCGCGAGTCGGCGTCGCGCCGGGGAACTGAGCAAGGACTGATGCGGCCACTGTGATCAAGCTAGCAATGTACAACCAGACGACGACGATTTCACCAAGCTTCAAGTCCGACAAGGTTTGATGAACGTCGGCAAAGAAATGGTTGCTCGTTGGTGGAGTGGTCACGCGCTTGTGGTTTGCCCATGTGAAGTCACCAGCGTGGGTCGCAATCACGCCGAGGATGGCCATGATGGCAAACGTCGTCGCGGCGATCGTGACTGTGAAAGTTGGCACGATAGATGTCGTCGAGATGTCCGTGGGTGGAACTTGGACTGTGGTGGCAGAGGCCTTAAAGTGCACATCGACACAGCCTTGGACGTCGTGGTAGTCTGGGAACGTGGTGTACCCCACGGCCCAGTTGACATTCGTAGGACCGGTCGTCGAGATGGCCACATCCGTCGCTGTCACAGCAGCCAAGGGTCGTTCGTACAACAAGACGACTTTGCCATCAACGACAGACGACTCAATCACACGAAGTGACGACTGGTCGGCAGCGTAGACGACACCGTCAGGGGCCGCAACTTCGAGGTTGTACAGAGCCGCAGATGCGTTGGCCAACTGATAGATGACCGCGTTGTTGGTTGGCTTGTTGATCATGTTGGTGGTTGGGGCGACGGCGTGGGCAAACCACGTGGCCTTGGCGTCGTTTAATGTCGCCTGGACGCAGACTTTGTCGCCAATAATGGTAGTTTGAAGAGTGATGGGGCCATCGCCGAGGGGCGTTGGCTCGACACCTTCCAATGCATCCTTCGAGCACGATGGAGTGTCGAGAGTTGGTTGATTGAACAAGATTTCCGTCGACCCTTGGACGTCATGGTAGTCTGGGAAAGTCGTGAAGCCAAGAGCCCAGTTAATGCGAGTCGGGCCAGTCGATGAAATTGCAACGTCGGTGGGGGACGTAGCAGCCAGAGAGCGTTCAAACGTGAGGGTAACAACGCCGTTCACTCGGCTCGATCCAATGACATTGACGTTTGTTTGAACGGGGCTGAGGAGCACAGCATCAGGGGCCGAGTCCTTGAGATCATACACATGTGCAGTGCCATTGAGGACATTGTAGACGAGCGCGTTGTTTGTGGGGTGATTGATCATGTTGGCAGTCGGCGACACGGCAAGGGCAAACCAGGTCACGGTTGGGTTTGTCAGACGAACTTGTAAGCACACAGAGGTCCCGACAATGAGATATTTCAACAACAGCGAAGGAGCCGATTGACCATCGGTGAGGGCGACAGCAGCGTACGGCTGAAGAAGAGCGTCATTACAAGTAGGAGGCTTCACGTCGGCGTCAATAACTCCGCCGCCAGCGGAAAAAATTAAGCGAGATGAGCCTTGAATGTCGTGGTAGTCGGGGAAGTCGGTCGTGCCGAGCGCCCAGTTGACAATAGTCGGCTGGTCAAGAGATATCGACACATCAGTGGCCGTGGCAGCTTTGAGGGATCGCTCCACGAGGTACTGGACTTTGTCCTGAGTCGCAGAGACCTGGAGGACACGGATCGACGCAGACTGGTTGGCATGACGCAAGACGGACTCTGGAGCCGAGTCTCGGAGGTCAAAGACATTCACGGTGGCATTCTTGGCCAAGAAAATCATCGCATTGTTCGTTGGCGTGTTGATCATGTTGGTCGAGGGAGCAAACGAAAAGCCAAACCATGTCAGCTTTGGGTTGGAAGATGTCACGAGCAAGCAGACCGACGTGCCCACAACTGTGCTTTGCAATGAGAGAGGACCATCACCGAGGCGAACTGGCAATGTGGCAGCGACTTGCGACTCAATACAGCCGCTTGGAGTAGTCGATGGAGCAGCAGTCGTTGTCTCGAGCGCAAGTGCGACACCAGTGTTGGAGAAGATCACACGACTCGACCCTTGATCGTCGTGGTAGTCTGGAAACGTTGTGAAGCCAATGGCCCAGTTGACAATGGTAACAGCACCAGGAACAATTGGAACGTCGTACGGAGATTGTGCAGCCAGAGGTCTTGAGTATGTGAGTATGACTGTGCCATTGACAACTGACGAGTGGACAACATGGAGTGAAGATTGGTCTTGTTGATAATGAACACCATCAGGAGCAGACTCTTGCAGCGCATAGAGAGCAGCCGATGCATTGTGGTCTGAAAACAGCACGGCATTGTTGCGTGGCGAGTTAATCATGTTGGTCGATGGAGCAACTGCAAGAGCAAACCATGTTGCGTTTGGGTTGACGAGCTTGACTTGAATGCACGCCGTGTCCGCTTGAACGACACCTCGGAGGGACACTGGACCGGCCTCGAGCGGGATCAACGGCAGCGCCGAGAGCGCATTGGGTGAGCACGAGGCTGCTGCGGCATTGACCGCAGTCAACGCTCCAGCAAGCACGCAGATCGCTCGCAGCATTTCGTAGAGTGAACAATGTTTATACTACCTGCGGAACTTCCATCCACTTCATTGAATCTTGTCAGCATTGGCTGACGTTGCATCATCTGGTAGAGAGTCCATGTGGGAGTTGAAGGCAATCCCGTCACAGGATTGTATCGATAGAACACTCTTTCACCACTCAGGCCACGAATAAGACGCGAGGAACGATGGAGGAGAGCGTGAAAGCGATGTAACGGACGGGAACATGCCTGAGAGAAGTGCACTTTGCTGTTGGTTCCGTCGACTTTGCGCTGTCGTCCAGTGCACTTTGCCGTTTGGAGTGGATGAGAGTCTGGTCGAGTGTGTGGTGGAAAGGCCACAAGAACCATCTGTTCATGAATCTTACCTGGATTTAATTGGTCGAAATAAACCAATCAGAGGACAGGAAATCCCATTGTCACGCACTTTTGGACCAACGTCGGACCAATGCCTTTGGAATTTATGATTTGATTGGATAAATTATTGCCAATGAAAATTCATTACAATATGGCACAACCGATGTGCGAACATCAAGAGAGATTGCACCGAGAATTTGTGCGCATTGCTGCGTTTGCAGTCGTTGGCTTGTCTACTGAGGAGATAGAAGCGACTTGGATGATCCAGATAGAGTGAGTGGCTGAGGAGACAGCCTTGGTTTCATTGACTTCTGTCGTCGACACAGTGGGATGGACAACTCGATTGGGGAACTCGAGGAAGATCGCCAGAGGTGAAATGAGAATTCCAGAAATTGAAGTTCACTGCGTTGTGTGGCTCCCATTGACTGGGGCATCCAGATGCACTCGAGTTCTCACTATTGGTACTTCCTTCACGAAGACAGACACTTTTCTCTTCACAGTTGACTTCGGAAAGAAAAGCTGTCCCCGGCGAACTACAGTAAGCATTGCACGGTGGCCGCCACCTAGGGAAATGCCACCCACCGTATTCAAGTTCAATTATTTCCCTGCGACGGGAATAAACAAACGCATGAGCGATTTCATGGTTTACAATGCGAAAGTCTCGACCCAGTATGTCACACTTTCCAAATGTCCATTATTTATTATGCGCCTTCCATGCCAACCAGCATCATTCCAGCTTCAGGACGTCGATGATGAGACCAATCTTGTTGGGATATTCCATGTGACCATTGATGATCGAGCTCAAGTCGACGTTTTCAACTCCATTGACTTGAATTGGACTGATGCCTGCCGATCCAAGTGAAAAGTTCTAAAAAGAGTCAACCACTGTCCCAACGTTCCAAGGGCTCTACCTGGTAGCGAAACATGATCGCGAGCATCCAGTCGTTGGTAGAATATCCATTGATGAGACGACCGGCCACAACTTTCTTTGCGGCGACCCATTCAGCTGGTTCGACAGGAATCGCAGCACCTAGCAGCACTGCATTTTCAACAAGACCGACACCAGATTCCTAAATGTCAATGTCAGAGTTTGCTCACAACTGCACATTAATTACCTCTTTTGCCAGGTGCTTCAAGCAGGAGTAGATGACGCGAGCGCCCATGCCATATCCCAGGAGCGAAACAGGACGCAAACCTTGTTGTCGTTCCACAAGCGCCTTCGCCATGAGCTTGCCGCATTTGTCAGCACGACCCATTGCCATGGCCCACTCCGAGTCAATCATGTTGCAAGCATTGACAACCATCGTTGGCAGCGCCACAGCTGCATAGAGTGCTGCGAGAAACGTATGCTTGAGGATTTCTCCGCGAGCGTACCCCATGAGCATTTGTGTCGTAAATGTCTTCATGCAATTGTAAAATCGGACAAGTACATCCTTCTCCCAGTGCAAACAATATTGATCTCCATACGGCATGCGGTGCTTCCACTGCCATGCTCTCAATTGCACTGGCGTTGGCGCCGATGCTGGCGCTCCATCTGTGTTCATTACTTGCTCCAATGTCACTGTCACCTAGAACGAAGTCCATGAGTACATTGCACTCACAAGAGCTCGACAAACCGGATCATGGTCTTGTGGTAAATTGTACTGCCGCCGCAAGAGCGTAAACAATTCGTCTTCGCGGCCACGATAACGTTCCATCAATGCATCGACGGTATCGAGTTTGTCAGGGCAATACTGGTCGTAGAACGCTCTCAAGTACTCTCGAGGAGTGCCAAATGCTTTCGAGTATTCAGTCTTTTCTTTTGATTCGATCCACCCGGCCACACAAATATACACGTGCATGCCGTCTCCTGGAGTGAGAAGTTCAAACTCGAAGTGTTTGATGCCAAGAGTACGACGGTCTGCTTTGTATCCTGCAAGACCAGCCCCTGCTGTGCCTAGATGAAGTGTGAGCCCAGCTGTGCGAATGATATCCCTCACCGAAGAGTACTGTGGCTGCTGTGACGGCTGCCGATGAGCCTAGTGCAGTTCCAATGGCGGCTCCAGTAGTTCCAAGGCCAAGAAAACCAGCAGCCAACAACGGGGTAGCAATCAATCCTCCAGTGAGGGCCAAAAGCGTACCACCAGCTACTGCAGCACCGCCAATAGCGAGGTTGCGCCTCCAGTCCTTCCACTTGCGCGGACTGGCGACTTTCTTCTTCGATTGGAGCTCGTTGGCTTCAAGAAGGAGGGCGTGCCCCAGAGCAACTTCCTCCACTGCGATGGCAGACCAGGGAATATCGTGAAATAAACGCGTGGCAAAGCGAAGCATTGCTCGAGTTCGAGCGTCGTATCTAAATCAGTTGTTATTGAGACGACGAATGCTTGATCTTACCCAACAGAATGCGTCGTACGCCATAGAATGAAGCACAGCAATTGAACAATCTCGTCACGAGTGACTTCTCTTTCAAGGACAGATACAAATGGATCACTGTCGATAGGTGTTTCCTGAAGGGAAGCTGTCTCTCCAGCCTCGGTTGCAGATCCTCGGCCGCGCTCTGTTGCAACAAGAGGAAGAAGACCTTCAACCACAGGCGGTGGAATTTCACAACACGCCTCTGAAACAAATCGAAAGTACGTTTGCGCCCATACCCTTGCTTCAGAACCATCGTTGACAAGCGCCAGAGCACATGCAATTGTACCACCGAGAGCTCGCTTTGCATTGGGAGACAGCTTTGCAATCAATGGAGACTGTTCAAATTCACCTGGGTTAGACTCCTCAGAGGTGTCAATGTGCAGTGATCCTTGATGTTCCATTGGTGCTTTAGCTGCTGTGCCTGGAGATGATGAGGCTGTAGCATTCTTGCTCGCTTCAGTCGTTTCCATCTTGGCACAATTCTGCGAACTCAGTCGCAGAACATGAAAAAAATGCAAAAATAGACGAAAATCATTTATTAAATCAATTTTAATGAATTTCATCAACGCACTATTCAACACCCCCTCTGCTTGAGGGGACCAGAGTTTTCAAACCTTAACCCAGACGACTTGGATGCGAATAATACCACATTAGCAAGACAGCGCAGACCAAATACGTCTATAAATTTTACTGCTCGATCGACGACTGTAGTGACCTTTGACTTGCAGAGTCGGCTCTTGTATCGTTACACAGGAGATCAAACGATGAAGTGCACAGTCCGTACGCCTTCCTTCTAACCTCTTAAGGAAACAAATTTCCACGTTTGATGTCGAAGACAGAGTTCAGAAAGAACAGCCAGCCTTGCTTCCACGTTTCACCATCCTCAAATGTCCTTGCCCTAAACACTGCTCTTGCAATTGTCTGCAAGCGCGATTCACACTGTCAATTTAAAATGTAGATACCAGTAGACACTGAATGGCGCATTACCGCTTTCTCTAAGCGTTTAAGCTCGTCGGGGCTGTCGCCTTGAGGAGTCTTCATGCCTCGCACTCCTCTTCTTGTACATGAAGATTCATTTATATAGGATTCTTGCCAATTTGAGACCTCAACTTGCGTTATCCGGATAAAGTACAAACCTTTGACATTAAATATATAGATAATAGGAGTATTTCCGTGACGTTTGATTGGCTGAGTAAATTTGTGTGGCTTAGCCGCTGAAGTGGTTTGACTTCTGTGTCTTTCGTACGCCTACTCCAAGATGCAGTCCTCGACCAAAGTGGCGCGCTCCGCCGCGCAGAAGCTCAAGTCGCAAGGTACTCTAGCACAATTTTCTGCTTGAAAAATGTGATTTATAGTGCGCTTGTTCCAATCGACCTCTGCATTGCGCAATGCTGAAGGCGTACGACCTCAATTTACAGTGGCTTTGGGAGGCTGATCATGTTGGCATAGGAAACCCCAGCGATGACCCGCGTGTACGGTGGTTTGAAAGATGAAGATCGTATCTTTACCAACTTGTACGGTGAACAAACCTGGCGTGTTGACGGCGCCTTGCGCCGTGGTGATTGGTACCGCACGAAGGATTTGTTGTGCATGGGTCCTGAATGGATCATCCAAGAAATCAAGGACTCTGGCTTGCGTGGCCGTGGTGGGGCTGGTTTCCCATCCGGCCTTAAGTGGTCGTTCATGCCCAAGCAAACGGATGGTCGTCCAAACTTCTTGGTAAGCGGTGTCGGTAGAATTGAGGAGCTGATTGTGTTGTAGGTCGTGAATGCCGATGAATCCGAACCTGGTACCTGCAAGGATCGTGAAATCATGCGCAAGGATCCTCACAAGTTGGTCGAAGGGTGCTTGATTGCTGGTTTCGCCATGCGTGCTCGTGCTGCGTACATTTACATTCGTGGTGAATTCTTCAACGAAGCTCTCATCTTGCAAGAAGCTATCCATGAAGCGTACAAGAAGGGTTTCTTGGGTAAGAACGCATGCGGTTCTGGCTACGATTTCGATGTGTACCTCCACCGTGGTGCTGGTGCTTACATTTGCGGTGAAGAAACTGGTTTGCTGGAAAGTCTGGAAGGTCGCCAAGGCAAGCCTCGTTTGAAGCCGCCGTTCCCTGCCAACACTGGTCTCTACGGGTGCCCAACCACTGTGACCAACGTCGAAACTGTGGCTGTATCTCCAACGATCTTGCGCCGTGGTGGCTCGTGGTTCGCTAGCATGGGCCGCAAGAACAACGCTGGTACCAAGTTGTTCTGCATTTCCGGCCACGTCAACAACCCTTGCACGGTCGAAGAAGAAATGTCCATTCCTTTGCGCGACTTGATTGAAAAGCACTGCGGTGGTGTCCGTGGTGGCTGGAGCAACTTGCAAGCCTGTATTCCTGGCGGTTCGTCGGTGCCTGTCATGGATGAAGCCACTTGCCAAAACATCCACATGGATTTCGACGATCTCAAGAACACTGGTGGTTCTGGTCTTGGCACGGCTGCCGTGACGATCTTTGACAAGTCAGTCGACATGGTTGGTGCGATCCGTCGTTTGTCTCATTTCTACACGCATGAAAGTTGCGGTCAATGCACTCCTTGCCGCGAAGGTACAGGCTGGATGGAAAACATTTTGACCCGCATGGAAACCGGTGATGCTGACTTGGAAGAAATCCCCATGTTGGAAGAAATTTCTCGTCAAATTGAAGGCCACACGATCTGCGCGTTGGGTGATGCCGCCGCGTGGCCAATTCAAGGTTTGATTCGTCGCTTCAAGCACAAGTTGGTCGAGCGCATTGAAAACCCTGCGAGCTTCAACAAGGCCGACTACTTCCAAAAGGCGTGGCCCGGTGCCAAGTTCCAAAACCAAGAGTGGGTCAACAAGTTTAGCGATGGCTCGGCATATGCTGCCAAGAACTAAATGCGTTGATAATCTTCCTCCACATGCCAAAATAAATTGCATCTCGTGTGTCTGGTTTGCGTCCCCATGCAATCCAAAGCTTAACTTTCCATCTCGCAACGCCAAGACTGATGTGCTTCATCACATAAACTTCGCTCTGTGATAACAAATCGCCCAACTCCCTATCCTATTTCGTGTAGTCTTGTACCAACAGAGCTACAGTGTACCGGTAGAAACCACAATTGTATTTAGTATAGTTGCGTATCTAGATGATTGTCACAACTGCGTGGACGCTCTCACTAATTAGACTTGTCTTGTCTCTACTCGTCAATGCGAGGGCAGTTCAACGACAAAGAGATTTGATTCCCCTCGTCTCAGCTATGAAACTAGCGCTAGCTATCTCCAGTGGTGAAGGAAGAACCTGCGGACGATTGCATCAGCATGTTGGCATGTGTTGCAAGGGCATAATCAATCCCATGTTGGTGATATTGATTTGGGTTGTTTTGTGATGCTGCTTCCGTTTCATTGTGGGAAATGAAGTAAATCGAAACTTTCTAGGGAGAATGTCGAAAGGACCGACTAATTTCTTGCCGCAGTGAGCTCATATCACACCCATTTGTCAACATGGAACCTAGCAGTGAGTACAATTCTTGCCCGTGCGTATCGCAAAGGGGTAAAATTCGACCGAGTGGGGAGTGAAGTCGCTGCATCTTGCCACGACCGCGTGAGTTGGTCGGTTGTGTTTTGGATCGGGGGAGCACGAAGATTGCACGGGTTTGCTGTTGGTTCAACTAGTAAATACAATTCTACATGTTACTCCGCAATGTGCTTCGAAAGTCCTCCATGCGATCGCTGAAAAATTGGAGCTGGTCAAAATACCGTTGCTGGCCTTCACGTGCTTTTTGAGCCCGTTCCTGTGGCGTCATCGCTAAAATCTCGTCCATGGCGGCACAAATGTCGTTCGGTGTCACATCAAACTCGGTGTCGTCATTGCCCATGAGAACTTTGCTATGAGTGGGCCGTGCGACAGCATTTTTAACGAGTACACCGCTATTGACGTCGATGAATTCATTCATCGGGACGGCATCAGTCGTCACGACGAGAGCACCGGCAGCTCGAGCTTGGTTAATGTAATGGCCAAACCTACAAATTCACTCAAGTCAGCTCAGTGGCGTCCATCGAGTTGCCTCGCACCCTTCAGTAATACTTGGGCACAGGATAACCGATGCTTCAGCCATGAGTTTGCCGAATTGGGCTGGCTCAATGAACTCGCCGTTGTGGTATTTGAGATTCAGAGGAGTCATCTTCTTGAAATGGTTCCAGTAAGTCGTGTTCGATGGCTCGTCATTGGAGTAGACATGGAGCATGGGCATATCAGGGCGGTCATGCCAGCAGTCGAGGATCTTCGGTGTGTTCTTTTGAGTACTTCGGCCGTTGGCATGGAATACACTCAGTGTTTCAAAATTCTTTGGAGCGATCGGGCCGAACTTCGGGTCTTCTTGAGCTTTCACGGCTGCAGTAGTTGTGGGGTCGCTCGTCGTGTGCTGGGCATAGATAACTTGGGTGTTGCGCATATTGTTGCCTTTAATTTTATACCTGATGGCGCATGACGTCAACGGGATCAAGCTAGGACAATATCTTACCAATTGGTGATACGACGGTAGCCGTCTTTGGTTTTCGCGATCACGTAGTCGGCTCGCTGGTAATGTTGAGCTCCGAGCTCGTACATTTCCACATTGGGCATGAGGACAATCTTCTTTTGCGGTGGAAATGTGCTCTTTTTATCCAAGCCATCCCAGTAATGGTTCATAAACATGACGGCAGAGCTTGGGCACAGATCAAAATACGTGTAGACCTTGCCTACGAGCAGCGATCGTCATTTGAACTTTGATCCATGTCAAGTTACCGTTGTGGTCTTTGAACTCCATGTTAAACACCCACATTGGCAATGCACGCGTCTTGAGGAATTTCACATACGCCATTGCATCTTCGCAATAACCGTGGGAACGAATCCCAACAGGTAAGAAGATGTCGACTTCGGGGCACAAGCGCAGCTCCGCGAGGAGAACTTCAGGATCCATGTCCTGGGTGAGGATTTCGGTTTGTTGCTGGGGTTTCCACGAGATGACCGTATCGCCTTTCGTCAAACAGAGCTCGTTCAAGCGGTTCAAGTGCAGCAGATCAGGCCACCAGTGCGAATTACCTGACCGCAGGTGGGTTCGAGTGCTGCCCCGATTGAATGTTGTAAAAACCACGTACGCCTGGAAGACGACGATCACAACGACGCATCCTATGATCAAATTGCGCAGTGACATCCATGCTCCCTGCCGTTTTCCCTTCATCTTCGCGCGCAAATTGGGATATGCGTCAGACCAACTGGCACGCTGCGTGCCGTGAGCTTTGACAATAAGACATCGTAAGCTGATATCTTTAACGCGTTTTAACATATAAAACGTATTTTCTACCCACGAAAGAGGCACACATGGGACCTTTTTTCAGCGACCTATTGTAGGGGCCTTTTGGGATGATACACGCTACATACAAATCGTAATACAATTGCATTTTACGTATAATTAGAGTAATTTAGAATGACTGGCTTGAAGCCCTGCATCTCAGCTTTACGTGAAGGGTTCATTCGTCAAAATCTGGCCAGAAACAAGGAAGATACAATGAAGAGACATGAACTATCAGCGGCAGAGAAGATGTTCGTTGTCAAGGCTCATCGCTATTTCCTCCTCAAGAAAGAAGAGAATGTACAGGGGCGGCAGAGCAAGGTTCGAAAATGCGTGGCGGACTGTCTCGGCATTGGACAAGCCACTGTTGCACGGGTCATCGCCGAATGGAACCAATTTCAGGACCCTACGTTCTCCTCACGTCCAAAAAATCGTGGCCATCGCCCTCGTTCTACTGCAGATCATTTTGCAACAGAAATACGACAAATCATCAAGGCGGCAAATGATGCTTGTACTCCAGTCTCAGCAATGTCAATCTGCCAGGATCTTAAGTCGAACTATGGCGTAGATGTAGCTGTCCGAACTATGCGACATGATTTGGTGCGCATGGGATTCAAGCACCAGAAATGCAGAACACGATTTTACTTGGCGGAGACCGACACCAATGTAGCATTCCGTGCAAAGTACTTGAGGAAGAAGATTACAAATCGTTGTGATAATGGTTGTCCAGTTCAACCTGAGGTGTATTTCTATGAGTCGTATTGTAATTTGAATCACTCACCGCACAAGACTTGGGTTGACGAAACGAAATTGCGAAAAACGAAGAGCGGCAAAGGGCCACGAGTCTGTATTGTCGGTGCTGGAATTCTGAGCGCAACTCCAAATGGCAGAATGGCAGCGCATTTTGTTGAAGACTCATTGTCAATATGGCCATCAAACAGCCAGTTGAAGGAAAAAACAATGATGGACACCAACTGCGATGAAGACGATTATCATGGAAACTTTAATGCTGCACTATTCGAGAAATGGTTTTCAAAGCTCTGTCGATCGCTGCAAGAAAAGCATGGTCCATGTGTTATTCATATGGACGGCGCAAAGTATCATAAGCACAACACTCAGCAGTGGCCAACAAGTGCAAGCACCAAGCTGGAAATACAACTGTGGCTCAGCAACGCTGGAATTCTGTTCGATGCTGGTGTGACAAAGGCGGAGCTTCTTGAAACAGTCAAGTCGAGTCGAGGTCCACCCACGTATGCTGCACAAGTGATTGCGTCTGAGCATGGACACACCTTGCTCTTCACCCCACCGTACCATCTAGAACTACAGCCGATTGAATTGATATGGGGTGCTGTTAAGGACAAAATTGCTTGTCGGCCGTCAAAGAATATCAGCGAGTTGATGAGCAGATTGAAGAACTCCTTCGGCAAAGTTACAAGCCATCAATGGATTGCATCATACCGAAAGGTGCAAGAGTTCGAAGACACGTATACAAACGACGATGATGGATGCATCTTGGCCGAGGAGGACATTGAGTCGGACGATGGCGGAGATCTTCAACTGGACGGTCTTGTTGAAATTGATGACTGTGAATCTTAATATATTATTCTCTTTAATATTATAACTTTTGATATTTTATATAATTGAGCTCGCATTTTGTCCAATCATCATTTGAGTTTGCTTACTATTCAATAACCTAATCGCTACTACAGCTCATTTATTTTTTACTCATTTTGAACGTTGTGTTTCGACTTTTATATAAACCGTTACGCTGTGACCTCCAATGAGAATATTTTTAAGGACGACTTGAACTTTTTTAATATTCTTTTTTTATAAAAAATGACCCAGAAATAGACAAGTTATTTAAACTTGACTGATGTATCTTCCCAAAAGGCCCCTACAATAGTTGAATGGTCAATACAAAAACCAAGTACTTCCTCTGTATTGGAATACTGTGTGCCCAAAAATTCAATATTTATCCAAAATCGATAATTTATATCATATTCGAAAGTACATAAAGAGGTAGAGGGCGCGTCCGTCGAGGGTTCGCGGGAAGAAGCCAAATTGGCGGTGAAAATCGACATCGCCTTATCACCAACCGAATAAAAATACAAATTAAGTTTTTTATAATTCGAATGTGGGGGCCTTACGTCGAGTCGGGTCACTCATGACGAATCTTACTTGCCTAACGTCGTTGCTCGACCATGTTGGCATGGAATCACAATGATACATTTTAGCCAATAAAATTCGGATATTTTGCATTCGACCAATCACATCAATATGCACACAGTATTTCAAACAAAGTGGTTTTTTTATATGCACACAGTATTCCAATACAGAGGAAGTATAAATTTTGAAAAACGTTTATTTCCATCATGACAATTGTGCCTTTACGCGTGGTCGGTCTCACGGCGCAGTCGCGCGGCGTGCTGCTGCAGCAATTCTTTGGCCCGTTCGAGCAATTTCGTATGTTCAGCTTTGTCCCCTGAAGCACCCGCGTCCAGTTTTTCTTCTACCTCGACCTATAGTGACAGTACAGAATAAAGGGCATTTGGGGGGGAGGAACTCGTACCGGGACAGTTTGCTTCGCCATAGTTTCTAAATCGGACAGCTTGGATCGAAGCTGGAGCAACTTTCTGGTTGTCTCGGTCAATCTATCTCGATCAGGCAAAGTTGTGGGGGCTGGGGGAGGAGCTGGAACTGACACTTGGACCGGGGGCTGGTTCACATGGGCAAACAGCGACTTTAAGTCCACCGACGAGCGAGGGGATGTAGATCGCTCATCGTCATCGGAGTCGTCGCCGATCAAGTCTTCCAAATCGCGCTCAAGCTCAGAAAGGGGTCGCTGCTCCAAGCTCTCGGCACCGTCAGAGCCACTCAAATCTGAAAACTCAGCACGCAAGTCTTGTTCCAGCTGACTCATTTGTTGGGATGGTGGCAGGGCACGCGGTCGCACTACAGGGCCTTCGTCTTCGTCGCTACTGAGTTCACCCAAAGCATGTTGCAGTAGCTCTCGATCACTCCATTTGTATGATATTCGACTGCTTTCCTTTGAATCCTTTTGTAATGGGGCAGATAGATTTGGCAGTGATTGGGGAATTGGCTGATATGGTGCTTGTTGGAATGAAGATTGTTGGCGTGCTGCTTCATGGGGTCGAGCTTGCATGGGGGGCACTTGAGGCAGACTTTGCCGAGATAGATATGAAGTTGTGGGCGACGGCAGATCCTGAACTAATGGTGGAACCTCATCGCCAATGTCCCTCGTGCCTTCATAATAACGATGCTCGGAGCTGACAGTTTTGGGTGGTTGTGGCCTTGCAGATACGTCATCAATTGGTTCTGAATTGACGCCTGGCGTGACATGAACACTTGGACTTGGTGGGGATATTTGTGCAGGAGTTCGTGATTGTACTTGTGCTGGGTGAGGATGAGCCTCACGTGCCTGAGGTGGCGGAGCATGAGTTGGTTCTATTTGAGATGTGTTTCCCGGTCGTTTTTGACGTAGATGTGGAGGTGCTTGTGGTGACGGTGCTTGGAGGGGCGGCGTTCGTTGTTGAGGTTGATGTGGAGGTGCTTGCTGTGAAGGCGCTTGGAGAGGTGGAGTTTCATCTCCCTGTGAGGTTAAGCTTGTTGGCGTTGGTGGTGATGGTCTATCAGGCGGATATTCGTTTGTCGCGTTGGTGTAATCTTCGCTCTCGGCGTCATCGAGATTGTTTGCAGTGGGGTTCGGCCTCATCGACCTATCTTGCGCCAGGAGCTGCATCTGCCGTTCCTTTTGCAGTCGCTGCTCCTCGAATTTGGCCTGCCATTCACGGCGAAGTTTGGCCTCTTCTCGTTCTTGCTGCTTGCTTTCCATTTGTTGTCGCTTGCTTTGTTGCTCTGCAACAGCTCGTCGGTCTTCTTCTTTCCATGCATCAAACACCTGGCCGAAAAAATTCAGATTCGCAATCCATTTTGGGGGAAATACCATTTGGTCACGTATTTCTTGTTCGCGTAATTGAGCAAAGAATTCAATTCGCATCGATTGGAGTCTTTCTTCTCGCTCTCGGTCTTTGGTCAACTCTGTCACCCTTCTCTCTGCATCAAGTTCAAGGCGGACAAGTTCCTCTTCGTCAACTTGCTGCTGGTTGCGCCACTTTTCCTTCTCCATGTGCATATGTAGTTCGTCCATCCAGCGATCATGCTCTGCCCGAAGTACTTTCGATGATTCTTCCAGCGCCTCTCGAGCCTTTTGCTCCATCAGGGCAATCTACAGTTCAATGACTACCACACCGACAAGTTGTCGTCTTACTTGTTTCAATCGACGTTCCTTGGTTTGTTCATGCAAAATATTCATTTCCATGAGCCGAGTCTTCTCAGCTTGCATGCTCTCAATGCGACGACGGTGCTCAGCTTCGAGGACTTGGGCTTTGTCATTCATCCACTTTTTATGCGCTTGCTCGAGCTCTCGTGTACGGGATTCAATCTGTGCTAGTAAATTACGCTTGGCTTCAATCGCAGCTTCTTCCGATGCTATCCGATTCCGCTCCTACAGCAAGGTTTTAGACATCACCATCATGCACCATCATGCAAGACATACCTGAATTTGATAGTCGACCACGAAAGATGGATACCGCTTAAAGACAGGGTATTGGCCTAATGAGAGAGGGAAATACTTCGTCGCATCATCATCCCCCACGACTTTAGCCAGAGTGGTCATTTCAATTGAATGTAGATTGGCGATAAAATGCTTTGTTTGGATGGGTTGCTGCTGCCGAAAAGTAGCTTGGATAGCTGTAGAGCTTGAAGCGTGCAGAAGTGTACTGCGAACTTGATGTAAGAAGGCCAGAACAGCCGCCCACAATAGTGATGGCTTATCCCAGAAGGCAAACAAGTTGTCCCAAAGGCATAGCCAATCGTCCCGGGTTAAGACTTCACTGAATGCAGTTGAAACCAACGACCAGCCGTAATCCTATTTGAAATGCATCACATGTTGGTCAAGTAGTCGCTGGACGTACCTCGGGGGAGATCTGGTGTGATGAAAAGTGAGCATGAAGCTGTGGATCTCGTTCTTGGAGAGTCTGGTCGAGGCGGAGGAGTTGATGACGAGGTGGATGGGGATATTGAAGAACGAAATCACGTCCCCAATGAAGCAGTACACTCAAAACAACCTCAAATGCAACGAGGTCGTTGTTGGCACACACTTTGACAAAGGGGAAGACGAGGGCTGGCACGGATTGTACTTCACCATAAATCGGACACCAAAAAGCCAAGGCACTCAGAATTCGCTTGAGCCGCCGAAATAACCTTTGATTCTGGATTGGATATGTCTCGTGTAGCCGCAGCATTGCAGGATGATCGCCTTTGGCAAGGAGATGCTCAAAGGTGGCGTTATTTTCTGGTAGTCGAAGCAGATATTTCCAAGCAAGGAGGCGGTACTTCTCAGGAAATCGGCCATAAGAGCCGAGTAACTGTTGTAGACGATTGTGCTGAACTGCATACTCCTGCGGATTCAAATATGGTCGAGATTTCTTTGTCTTGTGGATGGCTGCCATGGGGACAGACGGCTGCGCTGCCTGGGGCTGTGGTGGATCAGCCAGAACTTCGTCATTTGTCTTTTGAAATGGAGCACCGAAAAGGGAATCCATTAATTGCGATGATTGATTCGGCAAAGCAGATCGGTGTGGCAAGAAGGCCAAGTCATCAACATCGGCGCGCTGCCGAATGTCTTGAATTTTGTAGGCCGTTTCTCGCGCAATGTCCAAATCGTACAAGACTAGACAGCCGTCGCTGGGTCCATCAATTGAATTGATACAAGTTGACAGCTTTACCTTGTGCATGCAGCGAGGTATTTCCCGTGGAGGTCCAGCGCAAATGCAGTCATAGCTTTGATTTTATGCGCAATTTGCAACGACACCTTGGGTTGCTTTGAAGTGACATTAAGGAAATTCAACTGGCCATCGTCTCCCAGGACCCCAACGATGTTAGATGTCAATGGGACGAAGATATGCTGTTGCCAAAGGTGAAGCTGAAGCATGCTGTCTCAATCATACCTCTACGATGCGTTGAACGGTAGCTGGTAGCTCAATGATGCGAATGAGAGTCTGGGACTCGAATTCCCACACGTATATAAATGGTGTCTCGCCGCTAGAGCCAGTATGAATGATAACGTAGATGCTGATAGGTACCTCGCGACGATGACTTGGCAGTTTTCAGACACGCAAAATCGTTTTAAGCCCGGTGCGTGTTCGTACTCAGGCAGTGTAAAGCGGTAATGCAATGCCAACGTGCTCAGCTCCCACATTAATATTGAATCGTCCTTGAAACATACAGCAACAAGCTCTCCATTGCCTACAAATTGAGCCGCTTCGACGCCAGGACCTACACATTTTTGATAATGCAGCTAATGAGAGAAACGAGAAAACCTGCGTTCAGAGTTCGAAAGCGAGACCAGTTGGCTGAATCCCACATGATGACTGCGTCTGCAGAAGCTGTGAGCGCCAATTGACCTGGTCGTTGGAATGCAACACAAGTTGGAATCTGACGGTGGCCACGCAGTGTACTGACCAGCGTCTTCGAGTGAACATCCACGCAGCGAACGGTGAGGTCTTCGCATGTGACAAGCAGTTCTGTTCGTTGTTGAGGGCTAAATGCACATTCGAGCGCCGGTGTGCCCAAATGGCAAACGAGAGCGTATCGATTTCGCAGTGGAAAGAATGCAAATACGCGTCCTTTTTCGTCCACCGCTGCAAAGATATCACCAGCAGAAAAGGCAACACAACGAAAGCGGGCGTATCCAAACATCTCATGCTGATGGACGTCACTGGGTGGATTTCCGCTTTTGTACGCTCGGAGCGGAAGATTCCTCAAGCATCCAATGAGTCCTGATGGTCCAATCTGAGGCCGACGCGGCCACAGAACGCCTTCTTCATCCGTCCCGAGCTTCAAGCGCACTTCATACACCATGCAGGAAGCACCTCTTCGAGTTAAGCCATCCGGATAATCGATTTGAATTCTTCCGAATACGAGGACGATCAAAAGATTTCAAACAAGATATTATTTAATTGGTCAAAAATATAATTTCTTCTGTATGTTATTGGTTCAAAATATGAATTTATTAACGTAATCTCTAAAGTTACAAGGATAACACAGTTTTAGGCGACCATGGCGTTTAAAGAAACCAAGAAGGGCAAACTAACGTGCCAAGATATGCTCTAAGTATAACAATTAGCTCCATGGCCTTATATAAGATCATCGGTCGATCAGCTCTGATGGATCAATTCTCCAGAATAGAATACCATGCTTAACCATGAGTTCAAATGGACACAGTACTTCTTAACTGGACTTGAAAATGAATCGATGAGAATAAACGTGGCGATTGCTCCGATTGCGATAAGTTACTACACTGGTAAACAGAGTCTATTGCGAGTCGGGTCGATATCGCAATCAGGTTAACCTCCATGAATTTATCAAGCAAGTTTGACTGCTGACGACGACAAGCAAGAAGTCTTGGATTCGGGTTTGCCAACCATGAAAGACGACGAGAAGAAAGTGTCGTATATTCCCGTCGCGGTGTTTTTCATCGTGCCCCTCTTGATCGGCACGGGCATTGTGTATGCCATCTATTCAAAGGAGCGATCGACGTTTGACAAGCGGATTCAAGTCCTAGCGGCGAACGATATGCACTGGGGAGCACTAGCTGTCGTCGTCTTGGGTCGAACCCTGTCGTTTCTCAATACGTATCCGATGGTGTTCAAGTCGCAGATCATGCGGTTCTCCTCGGGCAATTTGCGCTCCAACCCGTTCATTTTCAAGGCGATCGGCAAAAATGGCAAGGACAACGCGATTGTGTTCAACGAAGACGGAGCAATCGGTGCGTACAATCGTGCCAATCGATCGTTGCAGCACTTGACCGAGACATTTGGTGTGCTCGTGGCCGGCCTTGCCGTGGCATGCCAAGTGTTTCCATTCCCAGTCTTTGTCGCCGTGTGCGTCTTTGGCTTGGCGCGCATCATGCACCAAGTTGGCTACACGTTGGGCTTTGGTTACCACGCACTTGGATTCTGGGTGGCTTTTTTCGCGCTGGCGACGATCGAAGGTCTTCTCTTCTTGATTGCATTGAAGGGGTTCACCGCAGAGTAATCGTCGATAACATGACTCAATCCTGCAATCGCACGGCTTTCCATTGTTGCCATCGCAGACGCAAGTCGCCCCACAGCCGCTAAAGTCACCAGCCATACATATAGCCCCAGCATTCCATAACGATAAAGCCGCAGAGTGGAGTCGAGTCGAGTCCCTGGCCTGGACATGGTTGAAGTGCTTCCATCCATGTCTAGATCGAAGGTAATGCAGTGGACAGCATGTCTCTCCTTGAGTGGAATGAAACATTGGTAGCAGGCAGTTCTACCAGAGGCTCACAGCATTACACAGAGCACGACACCTATCGTGTTGATTCACGTGGCTGTCGCGCTTCGTCCTGGCAAGAGTTTCATGTCAGTCTCGTGGAAACTGCGCAACTTGGTGTGGCTTGAACACGAAGAGAGAAGTTTATGTCAAGGTCGACTTAACTCGTTTATAGTTTTATAGGTGGCAACAACACTACGACTGAATCTTCCTCCGCTTGGGCTCTCGTTCAGGCACTTCTCTCTCCTTCGTATCCGCTTCGATCTCGTCGTCTTCCGTCTCGAGGCGGGACCTTCGGATGGCAATCGCTTCAAAGCAAAACATGGCGACTTGTCTCTGTGTGTACGACGCTTTTTCCTGCAAAAGCATCATGCGCTCGACATGGTCAAACTTGCGAACACGGCTTCGTTTTGGTGTATGATGCTTGAGGTTGATGCATTCTTGACGCGAATGTGTCTTGGCGAGTCCAATCGGTGGTCCGTGCTCCTTTGGGACGGCGCTGCCCCCATACTCCAAGGGGAAATAGTACGTGGTTGCAGTCGCATACGACACTTGTTTCATGTGTTTGGTCGTCCGCAGGTGCATCGCTGGCGTCTTGCACGGCATCAAACTCGACGTGGCCATTTGTCCTGCGCTCCTCGCGGTTCCAAGCGGCATCTCTGGCTCGTGATAAATTGTGTCGAATCCGTAATGGAGGTGGACAGCTCCATGGGGTGGTGTAACTTACGTCGAGGGGTGTCAACTTGTCTCGAATGAAACGACCGGTCAGAATAGCCGAACGTCGGAAGTCAGGAGGAAGCGCATCATCATCCAGCGCGACCAGTCCCTACGCTCTTCTTGCACTTTGAGTCGTCCATTCCATTGAGGCAATTGTCGCTTGGATCCAGCGTGTGTCAACATGCAAGCTACAGTGGCAGCGACACTGAATCAATGAAGGGACAGCAAGGCGCCAGTGCACGACGCGGACACTCACTCAATGATTCAACCGCCAGAATGTTCTCCATCAAGTTCTGTTCTTCTTCTATGGAGCTGGTTCATGCTACCCGAAATATTGCCCTCGTCGTCGATCCATGGTGTTCATGTCGATCTTCGATCTTTCCAAGCCGTGAAACATCTTTGGCCGAGCATCCCATGAGGAGAACGACAAGTCCGGTCACCCTTGGTGTCAATGGGACACATTGGGCAGGCGATATTGATCCATGGAGTGACGGAAGGGGCTCTTTGCCAGGAGGACTTGACAGCGATGGGCTGCATCCATCGACTTTGTCATTAAACTCCCCCTCGACAGCGCTACTATACCCAGGAAGACTTGTTTACTCAAGGATGGGTCTACATGAGATGCACACGATCTCATCTTGGAAGGACTGCAGCGTGGTTCATCCTCCCGACAATCTCTGGATCAATCCTCTCACTTCTTCCTGCGTAAGTATGTGCCGAGATCCCCTCCGTCCAGACATGATAGCTGAACCACTCAAGCGCGGCCGAATGTAACGACTTTGGTATTTGTGGTCAGGAAGATCTCATCTCAATGCATCGATTCCATCTTGCTGCTTCTCTTCCCATGTAGCCAGCCGTCCACGACGCTCGACTCATCTCGACTCAGCAACGGCTCCACTCCCACCGTCCAACAAGCAGAGTCTTGTCATTACTCACCGTGTCATTCCCATCACAGACCCTTCCTGTGGCTCAACTTGAGCTTCACAATGAGATCCAAGGCGCAACAGACCGAGCAGCAACGCCACGATCTACGGAAAGATTTGCTTGTACGCTCCTGAGGAACGTCATGAGAGACGCCGCGTGGATTTCGTGGCTGCAATCTATCATCCACGTCCAATCTGACCCCAAGACCTGGTCGAGGCTGACACGAAACATGTCCCAATCGCACTTCCACCAAAGGTCCCCACGCTCCATCAACGACGTTGCTGTCGTCCATAGAGCAGCCAGGAGGAACGAGGGGGGCTCTCGCTCTCCGGCCAAACTCTGTCTCGTCGTGGATGAGGCGCATGGTGATCCATGAGAGAGTATGCTGAAGCGTCATTGAACCCCCAACGAGTTCCGTGAACGCATGTCCATGACGCGAGTGTACCGTAGACTTGTCAGACCTGCGTTGTACGTGTCAGTAGAGAGCCAGTCGACGTGCTTGCAAGGTCTCGTCTCGCACCCGCAAGACTCGAAGCATGCGTTGGATCTCTTCATCTGCTCAAGATCGATCGGAGCGTTGTCAGCATGTTGCAAGAAGGGAAAGAAAGCTCGGTGGATCCCATTCTCCGCATGGTTGAATCGGCACGCTTCAACGCGAGATGGAACGCATTCTGTGTGCTGAAATCAACGTCCTGCTGCCTATCAGTCGCTGAAATGCACAACGACATGCTTGACCTTGTCTTCCTCGGAAATCCTCAACACGGCATGGAAAGAACCTCTCGACAGCGATCAAGTGACGACGCAAAAGCACAAGCAGGGGGAGAGCTGCTGCTCCCTCCACGAAGGAGTGACAGCAACAATGAAGGGACTATTAAATATAGCGGTCTATCACGTCGTCAAACTCTCAGTCGCTTTTGCTTCGGCTCTTTGTCTTCGTGGTCTTCATTGTCATTCTCCTCTTCCTCCTCGTCGTCGTCCAGAGTCTCCCTTCGAGATCTTTGAATCGCAATCGTCTCAAAGCAAAACCTCGCGACTTCTCTCCGAGTGTACGATGCTTCCTGAAGCAAGAGCATTCTCTCGACGTGGTTAAACTTGCGCACACGGCTTGATCTCGGCGGCATGTAGTCCAAGGCGTTACATTCTTGGCGCGAGTGTGTCTTGGCGAGTCCAATGGGCGGGCCATGGTCACTCGGAACTGCGCTGCCCCCATACTCCAAGGGGAAGATATACGTCGTGGCGGTCGTGAAGAACACTCGTTTCTCTCGTCGTTGCTTCGTCAATCGCGGCAGGAACTCGTGCGTTTTCCAAGACAGAAGCGGTGGCCAAGCTACACTCGTCACAGACATCATCGTTCTAAGGAGTGAGTCCTCCTCTGCGCTTTCTAAACTGCTGGCGTATGGTCCTGGCGCTCCCACTCTAGCGCGGCAATACTCGAGTCCAGTCAAGGATGATGCGACTCGGTGTGTGCAACATCGTGCGATTGCCAATCCACGGGGGATCCATGGCCGTAGCATTCGATCGTCGACTTGGATGGGTCTCCAAGCTCATCGTCATCGGCGGGGACCGGCGCCGCCTTCACTCGCCACCTGTACACTGTATGGTGATGGAAGCTCATGAATCGAGGAGAAGGTGCGACATGGTCTCTCCACCAAATGGCTCCATCGTCTGGTGCTTTTCTCGACTGATTTCAATGAGAGATGCGTCGTTTTGGCGGTGAATTTCCTCCCGACCAGCGCGAAGAAATGCTTTGGAATGTGGTGAAAGATGCAACAAGAGTCGCTACAAGATGGAGAATGTGTCGAGTGGACATTTCACAGGTCAACCTTCGTTGCAACATGGATAAGTTGATGACTGTGCCGCGCTACAGGACGGTCTTTTTAGAAGACAGCAACGTTGCTAGCTGCGATGAGCATGGCATTGAGAAGGTTGAGATGTCGAGGAAAGACAAGATGGAGACAACGACGATGGGTGTAAAGTTAAATAGTCACGACTGCAACCACGTGGTGGCGTGAGATCAAGGATGCAACTTGCTCCGTTTGCTTGGAGGCTCCACAAGCTCGTCATCGCAGTCGCTGTCGTCGTCTTGGTTTTCAAGACGGGATCGTCGGATGGCAATGGCGTCAAAGCAAAACATGGCGACTTCTCTCTGCGTGTACGACGCCTTTTGCTGGAGGAGGAGCATGCGCTCGACGTGGTCGAATTTGCGCACGCGACTTCGTCGTGGACAAATGTAGTCGAGATCGTGGCATTCTTGCCGCGTGTGCGTCTTGGCGAGACCGATGGGTGGTCCATGATCGCTCGGGATCGCACTGCCCCCGTACTCGAGTGGAAAGACAAACGTCGTCGCGGTGGTGAAGACGACTTGTTTCTTTCCACGGCGTGGTTTTGTCAACGGCGGGAGGAACTCGGCGGTCTTCCACGGGAGAAACACTGGGACTTCCCACGACCCCCGCAGTGATGACTCGGCAAAGAGCATTCTCTGCGATTGGTAACGTCTTGAAGAATGAAACAATTGGGTTGCACTCCATACGGTCGCTCGTTGCATCTTGACAACCAACACATGGATCCTAAAAATATTTTGTGGTTACGACGATGGCCAAGTCGTCGCGACGCTTCACGAGACAGCGCTGGCCAAGCATCAAGAGCGTCTACATCTTGTCTTTGCTCTAAATTTAAACCACCGCGGGATCCAAATCGATCTGTCGGCTAAACTTGGTCAAGATGGCATCCTTTTGCGATCAACTTTGAGATGAGCTGGCTGTGCGGTTGTGAGGTGGCGCTGTGTCCATGGACGGAATCGTCTGCTTGATTGAGCTTCTGAAGTCGTGCAACGAGACACACACAAGTCGTTGGACGTTGTCGATCCATCAACAAAGAGCGCACGGGTGAAACAATGCCATCTCCGATTCAGTCGACATTTGGATTGTAAAATTCATTGAAAAAGCTTTTCAATCGACCAAGTCAAGTCGGTAGTCGGTGGCTGATGGCAGCTTTGAATCGTCGTGTCTTGTAGCCTCTCGGAGTCTTTAAAGCTTGATCGATTTCACAGAGATGGAGGATGTGCGCTGATTATCGGCTTCAGCAGTAGGACTTGGTGAGAGGAGTGGCTATAAAGTACAACAGCGTGTGTTGCAACCCCCGTCATGCGATCCGCCGCCGTGGAAATTTATTCACGACCGCATGGTACGTCGGCGGCACAACGTGGTTGGGAGAGAGAGAGTGGAGATAGATCTCATCACGAGTTCAAGTTTAGTGGCGGCAAATGCGAGCTACTGTAGCTTAACTGTGCTATTCCGACGTGGTTTGTCGTTGAATTCGACATGAAAGATCAGGCGAGACGAGTGACGCGCGTCGCCGCAATTGTCCGTTCGATTGACAATTGTGATGTGCGTGGGATGAGGAGAGATAAGCTTGTACTACCGTAGTAGATGACAGTTTATTCAAGGGTTGTTACATCATCCTTGAGGAGAATCCACTTGCGAGCTTCATCCAGGACGATTTCCCGACACACTTCACTGTTGTGTGTGGTTTGCACTTTAAGGAAGAGAAGAAAAAATGGATTGCGAACGACACTCGATGTTGGACTTGAGCAACGCGTTGGTCGTCTTGATCCTTTGATACGATGGGGATCGCATTCTCATCGTCGGGGGAGTTGGATAGTCGCGCGGCCAACATGGAAGGTTTGCAATCCTGTCGCTGGGCGTCAGCTTTGCTCCACTGAAGCACTTGAAACGCCTCGCTCGGCTCTGTCGCTCATTACATCGTCGTTATGAGTTTACATCTTCCAAGCGTGCGTTTGATTATTCAATCTGGCGTCTCCCTTGTGGAGATGATCGTCTTCGCTCTTCTTGATGTAATGGTTCGATATCTCTGCGTTGACATTGGATTATTACTTCCCTGAAGCGTTGCTTCGTTCCTTCAGCTCGAAGAGAGGCCAATGTTCTGAGGAGCAACTGCCACAAGGCATGGGTCCTCTTAGCAACAGACAGTCGAAAGCAAATCCACGAGGGGAATATAGAGTCGACTCTTTCAAGGTATCTCATAGTTCGACCACAAATGTCAGCAATGCTGGGGGACAAGAGCCCACACTTCAGGAGGTAAATGCACTGTAGATCACTGCCGTTGTTGACAAGACTCGTTGCTCGGCCAGTCGTGCTTGGTCATTCTTCCACAAGGTACAATGTTGAGAGAAGTATTGGTGGTCGAGATGGATGCGTTCATGGTCTCAAAATATCTACCAGACGACAGCTGAGCTAGCCAGTGTGTCCTCCTCATCGCTTGAAGTTCTCGACAATGCCACGTTCAAGTCTTCGTTGAGATCTCCTTCACAACACTCGGCTATGTTTCCAGAGTCAACGTGTGAGAAATCTCGTCGACGACCAGATGTCGAGACCACTTGGTTTCCTTGTGAAAAATTCACGGCTCTTGAAATATTGGCATGAAAAAAAACGATCAACTTCGACCTCGCCCTTGGCATCACGTCCGTCCACGGATCCTTCCTCTCGTCTTGCATGATGCTATTCACCACTTGAATCCACGATGCGTCGTAAAAATGGATGGCTAGGATGAAAGGCACACGAAAGCCAAGGTGGGGCCATGCACCCAGCGCTGTACTGTAAACCAACGGAGAGAGAATCAAAGGCGTCTCAGTGAGAGAACGAGAAATCACTCCTAGAGATAGTGCCTTCCAGTCTAATCTTCGAATCATCACGGGATGCTAGATCGCTCCGACACGAGTTTCCACCACACTCTAGGCCTTGAAACACTCTCCGTGGCTTCAGTTCTCCATCCTATCTATCGCAACCCGCTTCGTCATTGATTCCCCCGTGGTCTGCAGAGACAGCAGCCATCTAGCGTGGAAATTTGAAGCCAGTAATGTCATCCCCCTCGCTGCTTCACGCCAACTGGAGTTTGGAAATGAAACGACTGGCACTTATAGTACGCTCGATTTGTACAATCTATACTGCACTTCCCTCCTCGTTTTCATACAAACTGCAAGATAAACTGAAATGTCGTTCCTCAAACCAGAGTGGGTTCACGTGGGTTGTCACCCAGTTGACCATTCCCCACGTTGTCGAAAGAACAAAAGATGCCCCAGATCGCATGCCTTCCGTGGCACAAGCCCGCCCCGATGAGCTCGCTTTGGCGGACGTTTGCCCTCTGTTCGCCCCAGGCGACACGGCCCAAGAGGAAGCAAGTCACGTTCACGACAGCGACGACGTATATCTTTCCACTCGAGTATGGAGGCAGCGCGATCCCGAGCGACCATGGACCACCCATCGGACTTGCCAATGCCCATACGCGACAGGAATGCCACCACCTCGACAACGTTGGGCCGAAACGCGGCCGAGTACGGAAATTCGACCACGTCGAGCGCATGGTTCTACTGCAGCAGAAAGCATCGTACTCGCGAAAAGAAGTCGCGAGCTTTTGCTTTGAAGCGATTGCCATCAGACAGTCGCGTCTGGATACACAGTACGACGACGAAGAAGAAGATAATGACGACGAAGAGCCTCAACACGTCGTCAAGAGAAGGAAGATCGAGCATTCATGCAAGAGCAATCCTTAACATAAGAGCTAGTAATAGGGAAATGAATGGTGTCTGAGGTTAGAGGAACGTTGTAGCTTTGCAAGATGGGTAGAGTATGCTTACTGGATGCTCTCGACTATGGAGCCCCGCTAGAGGTTCCGCATCCACTTAACAGACGCACGTGGATGAAGTGAGTAGAGGCGATCTACTCCATGTACGAACGTGGTAAGGGACGCGCATGATTTTTGGACTCCTTGTGGACGCTTGGGCGGTCACAGGACAGCACTCAGCGTCTGGTGCTTGCGTCTCATCTGTCTTTACCGTCCATGGTGCGCTGTCGACGATACAATTCGTGAGCGTATGGTCTCGTGTAATTGGTCTGAGATACATGAACACCCTCGGGGAAACACTTTGGCAGTGGATGCGGGCGACAGTTTGTCTCAAAATTCTTTGAACCCTTCATGAAGAGTACGCTGCATCGTTTGACAGGTGGTTTTCCCAAGGAGCTCTGACGAGAGCGGCGCCTAGACGTCTACTCCTGTGAACACAGCAAGATCCAAGGCAGTCATGTACTATCATGGTATCGATGCCAGAGTGGGTTTGAAGGACTTGATCAAGTATAGCATCAACTTATCAGCATTTACAAAAACTTCAAGCCCTTGAGTCCAATGAACAGAAGGAAGCCCTCAATCGTGGCAATTGCAAGCATGGACACACCAAATCCCAAGCCGTGGCCTCCGTAGCCAGAGGTGTAGCCCACTTGGTGCAAAATGCGACCCACGCTAAAGATGCACACGGCGACAAACACTGGAAAGGCAAACACTTGGCTAGCCAACGCCAGACCAGCCACCAACGCGCCATAGTTTTCAATCATATGGTGCAACGAACGGTTCGCGCGGTTGTAAGCGCCGATTGCGCCTTCGTCGTTGAACACCACTGCATTGTCCTTGGCATCTTTGCCAATCATCTTGTAGATAAACGGATTCGAGCGCAAGTTGCCAGAATCGGCGCGCATGATTTGAGACTTGAACACCATCGGGTAGCCATTCACAAATGTAATCGTGCGGCCCAAGACGACCACCGCCAAGCCAGCCCAGTGCAAGTCATTCGCCACGAACGCTTGGATCCGCTTTTCAAAAGTCGCTCGCGCCCCCCACATGTACACACCATATGCGATCGCAGTGCCAATCGCAAGCGGCACCATCGTAAAGGCACCCACAATCGGCAGCGTGTTCTTCTTCTTCTCCGCGTCCGTCATGGCGGGCAGCCCCGAGTCGCTCACTTTCGTTCCATTGTCCGATCCCATGGTAGATTCAAAATGAACGGCTTCTACCAGCTTCAAACCGGTATCCGGATGTCCCCGTTGGTTTTTAAGGGCCATTTTGATTGGACTGACGCTTTAACGGCAATGTCGACTTCCAAGTTGACGACCCTTCTCGAACTTTCGTAATCTGACGCTGGAACATTGGAATAAGCGGATAAAGGTGAGCAAGAAACGATGGATTACATGTACTAGATTAGACGCTTAGGCTGGTGCTGTACAAGCCTTGAGTACGATTAGAGCCAGCATGCCTTCGATTGTCGTTGTCGCGGCGGCGGCCAATATGTAGCCCAACCCATGGCCGCGGTTGTTGTTGGTGAGCCCCATGACATGGAGGATCCATCCAAGGCTAAACACACCAGTGAGAATGAGCACTGGCAGCGCAAACACAGCCGAGGCCAACCAGAGACCAGCCAAGAGGACAGTGTACATTTCCAACACGTCGTACACACATCGGTTTGCCCGATTAAAACAACCAACGACACCACTTGGATCGAGGACAATCGTGTTGACTGGAGCGTCTTTCCCAATCGCGCGGTAGAAGAATGGATTGAACCACAGTTGGCTCGACTCCGTGGTTAGAAAGCAACCCTTGTGCACGAGCGGATAGCAGTTGACAAATGCCCCCACGCGGCCCAACACGACGACAGCAGCACAGCCCCAAAACAAGTTGGAGGCGTAGAGTTTCTCCGTGCGGTAGTCGTACATTGCCTTGTTGCCGTAGTAATAAATGGCGTAGGCAAAACTAATGCCAAGCAACAATGGCCCCACGGTCAAAGTCGCCAACGGTCCATACTTTCGCTTGGCATCGTTCGCCGGCACGACAGGCAGGCCAGAGTCATCCTTGGTTTTGTCGCTTTGATCGCCCTTCATGTCAAATGCGAAAATGACCACATGACGGTTGGGCATGGAGAATGCCACCGTTAGAGCCTCCCTGCGACGAGGGAGCTCAACCGAGCTACAAGGCTAGCCAAGATCGCGTCGGCTCGCTCCATGCGGTAACAACATGATCAAGAAGCAACAGGTGGAAGCCACCACCTGTTCATTTTACAGTACGCCTTGAAATGACGTCTGCGCCTCCTTTGGTACCGCTCCCTGTGCTCTTCGGCAATGCCGAGTACGCCATGCCTCAAATTTCTCCCGATGGGACGCAGATTGCATTCCTCACAGCTGCTTCCAACGGTGTGATGAATATTTTCCTCCAACCCGTCGGTGCCAAGTCGGCGGAACCAGTCCAAGTGACGACGGAAGACAATCGCCCGATTCGGTTCTTTCGATGGGCCGTGACGGGCACGCACCTCCTGTATGTCCAAGACATGAACGGCAACGAGCGCTTTCATCTCTATGTGGTGGACCTCACGACCATGACGACTGTGAACCGCACGCCATTTGAATCGGCCAAAGTCTTGACGACGTTTCCAATGACGTCGTGGTACAACTACATCAATCGCCTCACGTCGGTTCGTTGCCCGAACGAAGTGGTCATTGGCCTCAACACGCGCATCCCGACGTTGTTTGACGTCCACCGCGTCAACATCCTCACTGGCGAGACGACACTTGTGGCCACGAATCCTGGCAAAGTCGATGCATGGATCGTCGACAGCAACTTAATCGTCCGTGCAATGGTTCAAATGGAGCCTGGTGATGTCTGGAGCAAGTCGCTGTCTGTGCGAGCCACCGACTCGGATCCTTGGAAGGTTATCGCGACATGGGGCCTCGATGACTCTGTCGAGCCACTCAATCTCACTTCCGATGGCTCTGGCCTCTACGTCAAGTCCACATTGGCCCATGGAAGCGGCCATGCGTGTCCCAACAAGACGCTTCGTCTAGTGCTGCTATCCACCGTCGATGGCAGTGAACTGAGCTCAGTCGCGTACGATCCCAAAAGCGACGTCGATCATGTCGAATTCAACCCGATCAGTGGTGAAGTCGACTTTGCAACGTTTGAACACTATGGCCATCGCAAGCAGATATTGAGCGCCGCGGTCCAGGCAGATATCGATGTCCTGGCTTCTCTACGAGATGGAACGACCGTTGTGTCGATTGAGTCCCGTGCTGCAAACGACGACAAGGCGTGGACTGTTGCCATTGCATCCGACCACCATTCCAAGGAGTATTACTACTACGACCGCACGACGAAAGAAGCAACGCTTCTTGCCTTGGAACGCCCTGCCTTGAAGGATTTTTCGTTCTCACCGATGAAACCGGTGGAAATTCCATGCCGAGACGGTGAAACAATGGTAAGCACTCATGTCTAGAGCTGAGTTACATCTTGTGTTGTAGGTTGGGTATCTTACGTTGCCACGTGGAGCTCCAGCGACGACTGGTTCTGAATGTCCACGGTGGCCCATGGTCGCATGACGTGTGAGGCTTCAATCCGCTCCATCAGTGGTAAGAAGATCGAGTTGCTACCATGACTTTAGCATTTGACAACAGGTTTGCTAACCGAGGCTACGCTTGATTGAGCGTCAATTATCGTGGCTCTGATGGCTACGGCATGCGATGGCTCAATTTGGGGAATGGCGAATGGGGTCGGCGCATGCAAGATGATCTGACGGACGCCGTTGAATGGGCAGTGCAGTCGGGAGTAGTCGACAAATCACGCGTGGCGATCTACGGTCGCTCGTATGGTGGATATGCAGCCTTCGCAGGTCTAGCCTTCACGCCAGACGTGTATGCATGCGGTGTCGATGTCGTGGGGCCATCCAATATCAAGACTCTTTTGGCAGCGACGCCACCGAATTGGGATCACATGCGCAAAGTATTTGCCGTTCGCATTGGCAACGTTCTCGAGGACGACGCAGTCAATATGCGCATGTCTCCTCTCTTCCACGTCGACAAGGTGAAAAGGCCACTTTTGATCGGCCAAGGCGCAAACGATCCTCGAGTTGCTCAATCGGAAAGCGACCAAATCGCTCGCTAGTTGCACCGCCGTCACCACGACGTCACATACATTGTCTACCCGGACGAAGGTCATGGGTTCCACCGCCCTCCAAACAACATTGACTTTTGCCAACGTACAGAAGCCTTCCTCGCCACGCATCTACATGGACGTTGCGACCCTGGTAAGCCTGAAGCGACTGCTACAAACACTGCGATTGTTGTCGACTTCTCCACTTTGTGAAAAGTCTCCTTAAACCCTTGACCCCCAAAATATTAAACCCTTGGAGTCGATATAAACCCTACAACCCTATAAGTCTTAAACCCTTGTGGGCTAAACCCTACACTCCTCATCCGGATATGGTCATAGATATTCGAATAATGATTGGATAAAGCATGGGATTGGTTGGTGGGCCAGCATCTTGCATCCGCTGCACGCGCCAAGAAGATGACCCAAGGCGACAACAAAGGTAAGAATCTTGCTTGCTATGTGTAGATGGATGCTTAGAGCATTGTAGATCAAACTACCATTGAAGAACATCCTCTTCAAACGGGATGGAGCTTGTGGTAGATATCGCCATTCTCGAGGTTTGTTGTTTTATCCATGTCATGCGATAGGTTTGACAAGAAGATGCCCAAGCGCACCGACGTCAGGTAAAGCCATCGACATACACAACAGGTAGCGTAACGCAGGCTATTCGTAGCACGTACCAATCCAACTTGCAAAAGATTGCCAACTTTGCGACTGTTGAAGATTTCTGGCGGTACGACTCTCGCGATTCACCACAGTGTGCTTGACGACCGACTCTTGCAGACACTACATTCATGTCAAGCGTCCATCGCAATTGCCAAAAGACACGAACTTGTACTTGTTCCGCGACCAACCCAACTGCGCGCCCATGTGGGAGGTATTATCCACTATCTCGTCCTGACATGATGCTGACGAACGAACGATCGATGTCTAGGCGTTCCCGAACGGCGGCTGCTGGATCCTCAAGATCAAGAAGAAGGCCAATGTGTTGGGCAAGATGTGGCAAGATCTTTTGTTTGCCGTGATTGGTGAAGCCTTTGAGACCTTGAATGTCGTCGGAATTGCTATGGCAATACGCTCGAAGGAGGACATGATCTCCGTTTGGAACGCCGACAACTCGGACGACAATGTCCGCTTTGTCATCGGGTACGTCAGCTGGATGATATGTCTGCTCATGGAATGCGTGAACGTAGCGAAAAACTCAAGGAGATCCTCATGTTGGACTCGAACACGTTGATTGAATACAAGTTCCACGCCAACTCGATTCGTGACATGTCGACATTCCGCAACGCCAAGCCTTACGTCTTTGCGGCGTCGACTTGATCGCGATGTGCCCATGACATTTGTAGCCTTCCCCCTGTACACCAAGTAGAAAACGAGTAGAGAAAGAGTAAACAATGACAGCAACACAGGGGCTTGTATACACTTTGTCTGGATTAGCCTGCAGGATTACTTGAGAGAAAACGACGCAAACTACGATGACGGCCACGACGGCTAAGGTGGCAACAAGGCATGAGATGGGGAAGAGACCTCTCTACTACGTTAAATATTCTACCGCCGCCGCCGCCGTTTTCGCCATGTCGTTTCAGGTTCATCTAGCATTTCCATCGCTTGCCGCAGTCGTGGCAAATAACAAACACAGTCATAGGTTCATCGGCACTACGGGTCTGTTGCTGCGTATTGCTCGTGTTGGTCGATTTGCATCGGCCACAAGTGAAGAGGCCACGAGGATCCTTGATCCCGCAAACCTTGTTGATCTTATCGGCGTTCGCTTCGGCCCAATCCAACCGCGCGCGTTGGAATGCGTCGTCGCGCAATTGATCCATTTCTTTCTTGCGCTCCTCGGTCGCAAGCTCATCAGGAGTCATCTTGATAAGTTGATCGCCAGAGATCGTATGGAGAAGCAGTTCTTGACGCAAAACTGCATTCTTCTTTAGGTTGAACGACAGTTGGCGGTATTTGTTTGTGTATTCCTTTTTCCCTTCGTTTGTGTTGCGCGCCGAGTCCATCTTGTATTCTTTGGCCATGGCAACTTCAATCGACACGGCGATGATTTCTGATTCGCCACGAAGCTCCTCGTCGGCAAGATCGAGGATCTCCTTGAGCTTTCGTCGTACTGTTGCTCGGACTTCCTGCAAACCCTTGGGGATGAATTCAAACGCAGGGCCACCTCTGTTAAACACTGGCAGGGATGCACGCTTGGGCGTTTCTTTCACCGACGTTTCGCTGGTGGTGGGGCTGACTCTTGGTTTCGGTATTCCCGGTTCGCTCTTGGCATCTGTATCAACCTTAATGTCAGAGTCGCTCGGTCTCGACGCGAGCGCTTTCCATTTCTTGAGGAGGTCTTTTGCTTTCGAAGCAACCAGTTCAGCCTCATGCTTGCGGAGTTTGGCAATGGTTTGACCAATTTTTGTGTCTTTGAGGATATTAATCGTCATATCCACCTTCTGCAAGCGGTCCATTGCGTCAGCAACGCCATTCTGGTCGTTGTCTTCGCCCACGAGGAACTTGGTCAAGCGCTTGTTGATGTTCACTACGTCGTCCATGGGAGATCTGGGAATCCGATGTTCTTCCTCCTCGTGACCATTCAATATTGTCGAACATTTCGGCCAATTTATTTAATTGTCTTGTTTTTTGTATATTTTACAAATTTGGGTAAATAATTTCGTTCGTTCGTATATAGTGTGCTATTGTACCGCTCCGAATTCCAATACAAAGACTATTGCAATGGTATTTTAAAATGGTTTTCAAATGCCAGTTCTAGAAAAGACAGGGAGATTTCGCAAATCTATCCGCATCCGTGTCTGCCATTTTGACCTGCATGAATAAATAATTCCACGGAAACTGTCAATAATTTATCAAGAATTCTGAACGGATGAGAGTTTCCACGGACTCTTCGTTTGAGCTTGAAACGACTGCATGGCCACATGCTGGACCGACGAAGACGACCTTGCTTTGCTGACTCAAGCAAACAACGACCGCCCTTTCCTTCTCGAGAAGGATATAATGAAGGGGTGGGACTCCCTGGCAGCAACCCTGCTGCGCATGCCTGGTTTCTCAAGACTTAATGTCGACGGCAAGAAGGCATCACATCGTTTTCACCTTCTTCTGGAGAAGCACGAATCTTTCCAGAAGGAATCAACTCGTCTTTCTGGTGTTGATCAAGAGTATACAGAAAAGCATTCTCTGCTCGACGACCTTGTTGCTTTGCGCAATGACAGCGTGGCTGTAAAAAAGACCAAGCAAGACAGCATCGCAGCAAAAAAGAGTCGCTCCTAGAAAGGAGCTCGTCACATCAGAGACGAAGCAATGAAGACATGCGGAAAGCGTAAAAAGTCTGAAAATAATCAAGAAGGAGCGACTCCAACAAAAAAGTCGTTCCTTCTTGAATACCAAAAAGAAGAACTTGTTCTCGAGCGAGAAAGACTGGCGCTGAAGCGGGAAAAAATGATGCAAGACGCCGAGGAAAAAGAAAAGGATCGCGAGGAACGTAAAGAAATACGGGACGAACAACGAAAGCACATGGAGCAACTGCTTGGTCTTGTGCGGTCTTGTATCGCCAAATCCTTGCCTTAAGTAATACATGAAGCTTCTAATATTTTTTTCATTTAATATTGTATTATTGTATAAAATTTTTTATATGAAATTGATATTCGACTTTTATTAAGCGTTATTTAATATACATTCATCAAGCACTTAGGTATTCTTCAAGTGTTGGCGGGCGAAGTCCAAGGTAGGAGCTTATTTGATTGCCGCCACGGCAACAACAATCGCAATTGGTAAGCAACATAGCAACCAATACGACTTTCCCAACGTTCTGAAGCATCACCTTTTGCTGCATTTTGTATGTTATGAATGCCCAAAGCGTTTTCATTCGTGAAAACCATCATTCAACAGATTGGCGCACCTTGCTCATTCGTCGATTGAGTCGGCTTTCCTCTTCAGTCACTGAAGCTCCTTTATACCAAGAGAATATCCAGCGGAGAATACCGTAAGCGGGGTCACCATAGATGTAGTACTTGTCAAAGACAGTTGAGTGTCGACTAAGGTAATCAAGAAGTTTGCTCTCTTTCAGCAAAGTTGTGTCATGTCGAGAGCCCTCCAAAGGTCCCCAAAAGTGCACACAGAGTCCATCAGGAGCAGTAACAGCTTGAAAGTTTAAACAGTGATATCGTTTATGACCACTGTACACAATTCGCTGCATATCCGAGAAGCTAGAATTAGCATTCTGTGTGATTCGACATGTCTGAAATTTGCTACCATCAATAAATCCAAACAAGCAAGATAATGGTGCATCCATGGCACGAATGGCATCAGAGTACGTTGCTAATCTTGTTTCCACAATGTGTTGTGCAAAGTAAATCAATTTGTGGAAGCTAGCGTGTAACATATCAACCATGGTGTTGAAAATTCTACAAATCGACTCGCGAGATCGACCAAAGGTCTTCATCATGTCAACATAACGCGTAGGGTAAGAGAGTCGATAAAGTAAGATACAAAGGCCATCAATTCCAAAGCAACGGTCACGACAACTTGTAATCACCACATGAGGTAGACGTAAGAGATTCACCAACGATACGAGTTGGTTTTCGTGAAGCGAAACTTCAATAAGAGGCCAGCATCATTTTAATCGTCAATGTCGAAGCGTACGTTGGGGACCAAAGGACGTTCCACCTGGGCTATTAGCAAAGCAATAAGTCTTCGACGACGAGCGAACTTCAATGCGCGCGTCTGTCGAACAAGGAGAGCCAACTCCTCAGTTGACAGCATTGGGGATTTCACGGAATGGTGAACAGTTTCTGCGAAATAGGTCTATTTTTAATCCGCGTCTGTTTCCGTGTCCGCCATTTTTTTCACGGATATGGACGCGGATTCAGTTTGCGAAATCTCCCTATTGAAGTTGATGACCCACCTGTCGACAAGATCAATCAATCTTACCAATTGAGGCAACTAGACTCGGCGTTTAGCCTCTCGAGGCATATATCAATCGCACTGAATTAGGGCTCATTGCTTGATATCTGTTGTTTGAAAGCTCACGGCTTGGTTTCGGGGTGTTCTGTCATGTCATTGGGGACAAAGATTTGAACTCGGAATTGTTGAGTACACCACAAGTCCTGAGAAAGGTAAAAATGTTTCATTATGCAAGAGACTGTGGCAGCAAGAAATAGCTTAAGCTTGAAATCATGGCGCCGAAAGGCATGCACGTCAGTGATGTCCTCCCATGATGAAGCCAATTAATTCTCAAAACCTTTATAAAATGATATTCTTCAAATATAATATACTGTAAAATATAGTTTAAAATGTTCTCAGAAGCTTGATCTAGTTCTGTGATTAATGTTCTTTTTATATTAAAACCTTTCTTAATACAATAAACTGTATGTTCGAATGATAATTTGTTCACGATGATATGATATTAATCTTCAAGTCTTGAAAACCTTTTAGATTTGATATTTTTGGATATACCGCTAACAGAAGTGGAGTGTTTCCGCTTTGTCCACCTTGAGGTCGAGGGAATAAAGGAGCCAGCAGAAGATGCTGCGGTCATGGGTCATCTTTGTGCGTGGCATTCACAATGGACGAATGTCCATGAACATGTTGTACATCACGCAAAACACCACACCGTGCATGACTCAATCCTTCTGCCGTCTGTTGTTCTTCGTTGTTCAGACATCCACGTCCAAGGTCTGAAAGTTTCAGCATGTCCTCTTCAAAGATAGTCCATGCTTGGAATAATGCGTAATTACCCACCACAGTTGCTGGATCGGTGTGCTGTGCACGCACTCTACTGTACTGCACCGGCCGGTATGTTCGTCTCATCAATGGAGCGAGTGTCATGAACCCAAGACTTCGGATCGAGAAGGAATGCAATCCAAAGTCAATACCAAGGGCATCTCGAGTGTTATTCAGTCTGTCTTCACAAGAATGTTGCCATGTGTGGCGATTGACAGTGAGAGGCAATCAACTTGTGCTGGTCGTCGCCAAGTCGACGACTTCTCTTTGCATCCTTGGTGTCTCTGACGCCTGAATCCTCCTCACTCTCGACATTCCATCCAGACAAAGAAGGCTGAATACATGCGCTGTTGGATTTGCTACTGTTAAATACTGGGTCCTGCTTTTAAGCCTGATGCGCTAGTTTCCTTTCCGTCGCTTGGGCGCTGTCTGTTGCTCGTCTTCAGCCTCCTCCTCCTTGTTCTCGCGTGTATCTTGTCTTGATTTCTGGACGACAATCGACTCAAAGCAGAACCTCGCGACTTCTTTTCGAGTGTACGATGCTTTCTCCTGGAGGAGGATCATTCTCTCCATGTGGTCAAACTTCCTCAAACGGCTCCGCTTGTCCTTGACATTGTCAAGATGGTGGCATGTCTGTCGCGAGTGTACTTTGGCGAGGCCGATCGGTGGTCCATGGTCACTCGGGATGGCGCTGCCGCCGTATTCCAATGGAAACGTATACGTCGTCACGGTGGTAAACGAGACTTGTTTCTCTCTCGGGAACGTCTTTTTCGACGGCAAAAAGGCGACGGGCGTCCATGTTGGAGCGCAGAGAGGGGCCAGCGTCGGCCACGAGAGGCACGTTGTCTCTGGCATGATCTGCTTGCTGCTCGGTGGGTCTGTTTGTGAATGGCAGGCAGCTGGGTGACGTCGCGAAATGATTCCACTGTCTCGGTTGGGTGAGTGGACACGTCGACAAACTTTCGAGTTTGTATAGAACTAGAGAGAGATGGACATACCTGACCTGGCTTGGTCGTTTCTTTCCGCGCTTCAACTTTCAACGAGCATTGCAAGAAAGCACTGCATCCTGAACGGCTTTTTCCTCTCACGAGAGCCTCCACACCGCCGATGGATACCAAGTTCACAGCGAGAGCGACGATTGTACACTGAAATAGATGCGGCGGCCAACTCTGACCCTCATGAAAAATTTCAGCAAGAACGTTGCCGCGTTAGGGGTGAGAGGGGCTTGGACAGCAAGGGCAATTCACTCGACGACCACGACGACGCTCCCGCCCGCATGCATCCTCGACGAGGAATATGCTGCCGGTTGAACAGACTTTGACATGTCATTATGGTCGGAAGCGGAATTTGTTTGAACTTTCACCAAGCTGTCTATCCTCGTTGAAGATGGAGTCTGACCACGTCATGCCGATACGTTTGACGTTGGCGAACAGAGAGATGGATGTAAACATCTCCGATGGAAGGATTCAACCAAGGTTTGTTTTTTACGAGACGCATACGACATGGGTGCGAGTCGAATTGCGATGCGTATCGGCGTGGTGGACGGCAGGGAAACTTTTCAGAGCTGTGTCGCAAACACGTGGCGGTTGCGATTGATCTTCATCCGAGGCACTGGAATGAGCATGTTTGATCAAGGCCTACGGAAAGATTGGATGCACCTCTGTGGAGTCCATGTGGCTTCACTGTCTTGCAACATGTGCGCGGCATTGAGTACATAGATTGGTCTTTGACCTTGTGCTTGTTTCGTTTATGCCCTCGTCAAGCAGCGCTTCGTTTCAAGACAAGGACATTGCAATGGACTTTGCTATCAATACGCAATGCCCGGTCTGGACAATCTGCGATAGGAAGGGAGGGGGGAGCCATCCTCGCCATGCTCAAGCCAGAGGAAATTATTGAAAGCAGTGCAGCCTGACAATTGTCCAATGTGGATGAAGTTGGTGCTGCCTCGGTTGAAATGCTGCCCCGATTGTTTCGTCATTCGGCTCGTCCATGCTTCCTTCCCATGCAATAGGATGGAGCCTCTTATCCCTAGGCTCTCGTCTTGATCCTTTCTAGATTATTTAGCAAGCAATTCGACGGGGAATTGTAGCCCTTGGACTCAAGCAACCCATCGATGCCTCATAAATGCGTACTGGCAATGGCTCACGCCAACTACATCAATGCCACTTGGACAACCTCAGCTAGTCCATCTGACGGAGGCTACTGACGAACCACCATGATAGCATTACACAAATACAACTTGGCATTGCCTTCCTCAAAGGCTCAGCTCGACGACATTGCCATTATTGAGGGCAATAATCAACACCACGATCAAGAAGCATACAGTGGATGCTCCAAGTGATTCCAGCGATTGATGAAGATCCGTCAAAAATGCCAGGAGCACAGACCAAAGCTGGAGGCAATTGATGAACACGCAGTTGGTTCACATTTCCTGGACGACTACACGACAAGGAGAGGACAATCGTGGTGGGATACGTTCATTGTCGCCCGTCTCGAAGTATCGGACCATGTCTGATCCACGGCGCGGAAAAAAGCGCATTACTTCCCTCTCCGTCGCGCTTGCACCATCCATCTAATCCAAGCTGCTTCTTCCCTCACGCTGTGGTTATTCCGTTGTTGGTGTTGCAGCCTCCGTTATGATCGTAGTCTGAATGTTTCCTCTAGAATTCCTCCCATGCAGCGGCTCTTCAGCTTGCGAGGTTTGCTCCGTCGATGACAATGTCTCGCCGGGCAACATAGGAAAGAAAGTCGGGCCGACGGATTCTTTACGGAGCACGTATCAGACGATGCAACATGTGGCCAGCATGCAAATGTAGGGGCGGGGTCCTCATCTGTGGTCAAGGGCCCCGCTGCAAATATCTTGTGCAGTGGTCATGAGAACTTTGGCTCTCCTTGCTCTCCTCCAAACGTGTTTTACCGCTGGTCAATCGTGCTCGGGGGGATTCGACGGCACTGTTGGAAGTGCAAGCTGGCTCAACTACATCAACTGCGGAAAGAAAACGTCCCCGTCGTCCAACAAGCAATGGGCAGTGCAATGCGGCAGCACCCAGCCAAACAACAATGGCGGGCCCAACGCTGGTCCGTACAGCTTCCCTGAAGACCTTGACACTGGCTATGGCCCTGCCATGACCAAGGACCAGGTGTATGCGATTCTCTCCCTCGTCTGGGCTGCTGAAAACGGCGGCGGCAACTTCAATGGGATCGTCCCATGGTGGAAGGCCTATAGCTACATCCAAAACATTGGCGACGGTCGTGGCTACACCACCAACATTGTCGGCTATTGCACGGGCACCGGCGACGACGTCGTCTTCCTCCGCAACCTCCAAAAGCTCGAGCCGTGCAATCCTTTGGTCCAGTACATCCCCGACGTGCAAGCTCTGTCTGACAGAGGCTCGGACGACCTGACTGGTTTGGACGGGTATGCTCTCAAGGTCGTCAACCAAGGCGGTGGTCCGACTGGCAGTGGGTCCATCAACCCCAACTACATCAAGGCCACCTGGACGACGTTGGCTAGTCAATCTGACGGCGGCTACTGGGGAATGGCCATGCAAGCATCGCGCAAATACAACTTGGCGCTGCCTATCTCGAAGGGCCAGCTCTACGACATTGCACTCAACAATGGCAATGTGGACACCATCATCAAGAAGGTCACTGTGCGTGCTCCAACTGCAGCCGAGGCAGGAGGCGCGCAAGAAGTTGCATGGCTCGCTGCGCTTCAAAAGGAGTGGATCAAGTACATCACTGACCCAAGCCACAACTTGAATGGCGGTCAAAACGACCGCGGTGTCATGTGGCAGCATCTTCTCGACCCAACGTCGACGGCCAAGAACTCGGAGGGTCAACTCGGAGCGACGAACACGAAGCCTTTGCTTCAATTGGAGCTGCCCATGACTGTTCACATCTATGGGGGAGCGCTCACGATCCAACCTGGCGGTGGGTCGAAGCCATCGCCCACCACGACACCGGTCGTGCGTCCAACTTCGGCGCCAACTCCAAGTCGCAACCCGGCATCTAACAGCCCTACGACTGCGCCATCGAAAGCTCCAACTACGAAACCAACGACTGCGCCATCGAAACCCAGCTGCGGAAGCTGCACCAATTGCTACTACGCTCCCACCGCCGCGTGCTTTGTCGGATGGACGAAAGATCAATGCGACGCGGTCTCTGCCTACACTTGGTGTGGTTGAGCAAAGGACCTAACGTCTGCTCTAACTACGTAATGCATTTCATGCTTTGAGAGAATTTTCCATGGTCACTGGAGCTCCCAGTCGACTCCAAGCTCAGAGACTTGAAAAGCCCACGGGCGAACTTCTGCAGTAAAGAACGATTGCCAAAGAACTGTAGTCATTGAGCTCTCTTCGATCGATCCAACTGCAACTTGATCGTCTGTTTCCATCCATGACGAACTGAGTTCCCACCCGTCTACTGTACGAAAGTCTTCGAAGTCAAATTGCGTCAGCAGTGGATGGAGACTAAAGTCGACGGGGGTAAGCACAGTATCAAGCTCCACGAGAACCATGAGTCGCTTTGTTCAAGGCAGCCAAGTCCATTCTTGTGGCTCCACCGAGAGTCACCAGATGGGTTCGTCGCCATGGGCCAGGTGAAGAACTAATCAGCTCTTGCACTGGTATGGGGGAAAGAACGAGGCTCGCGGTGGCTTGATAACTGAAGGGCAAGGTCGCCTTAGCTCCCTGCGTTTGAATCTCATTGTCCCCTGGCAGTCGAGGTGGCCATACCCTTCAGTTAGGGGGAAGAAGAATGCAAACTGTGCGCGTCATCCCATTGCCGTCGCATCGCCTCTTGATGCGACAAGGATGTTTCGCCATTCGGCAGCTAGCTCCCCACACGCGTTTCAAGTTGCATGATTCACTGCAGCCGCTCCAAAGCGAGGCGTCAAGCAAGTTGATTCGAGCTGGCACAGTCACAACTCCAACAACTTGTTCCTTTCTACGGAGCTAGTAAAGTAGAATGATCGCCCCGACGATAACTGAAGGAGTGATAAGCCCTCGGTGATGAAACGTATGGAAGCTAGCTCAGTCTGTGGATGTTCTATCGAATGGACAGGATCGTCGATTGAAACTGCGCGCTTTTGGCTCGGAGCCATCGGATCGTACGATGGCGGTGACGCAGTCCGAAGGATGCGACGCTGTATAAAGAGCGCGCTCCCTTTTTCTCCGTGGATGCGACGAAGGGAGAAAAGAGGACGCGGTGGAGCGAGTGTGAGTTATTCTGAGCGGTAGTTTGTTGAGGATTCGTCGACGAGTCATTGGCTACACCGTTTGCTTACAACTCTCACCCACAATTCAATCCGAACTGGAAATGGTTTCCACAACCGTCATCAAGACGCCAGGACTTGAACAGACGACTCTCGAGCGTGTCGAGATGCAAGAGGCCGCGCCAGACCCGGCCAGACGTGCGAAACGCGTCTCCTTTACGACTGCGACGACGTACGTCTTCCCCCTGGAATATGGAGGCAGCGCCGTCCCCAAGGAGCATGGACCACCCATCGGTCTCGCCAAGACACACTCGCACGTCGAGTGTACAACGATAAAGAACGTCAAGTCGAAACGAGGCCGCGTGCGCAAGTTTGACCACGTCGAGAGAATGCTCCTGCTCCAGCAATTGGCGTCCTACTCGCGAAAGGAAGTTGCGATGTTTTGCTTTGACGCGATTGCAATCCGACGATCTCGCATCGAGACGGAAGACGACGACGAGAACGAAGAATCAAATGAAGACTTGGCGGAACGAGAGCCCAAGCGACGGAAGACACTGCAGTAGAAGGCGTACAAGTAGTCGAGTCTATTTACTAACATGCCATGCTCTTGCGAGTTCCATGCCGACGAGTTTGCATCCTGCTCTCCATTGTCATGAGAGGATTGCAACAAAGCAACACAAACGCAGCGTGTTGTTGTCGGCGCTCAGACCTCTCGCCATACACTGCATGCTCCTCAAGTCAACCAGTCTACCGGTAGCGTGTAGATGGACGTTTGTCGGCAGCCATCGCCTGTTTGTCTACGTTGACGATGGAGTGTGGAGCTCGCTAGCGACCGTCCTGACGGTGTTCCAGTGTGTGTGCATTACGAACGATGCATGCTCGTGCCGTGGTGACGACACACACAGAGTTGTCGTCCACACCACTCTTGGGCTCACTGCATACTCCGCAACAACATGCACGATATTCCATCGACGATATCTCACTATGGACGACCAAGGACTTCTCCACCAACGGACTGGAATGGCATGGCATTGATGGGAACAACACGGACGACCTCCAAGTCATCGCTCGTGTTTTGTCCCCTTGACTGGGCGTTAATGCACTTGGAGCTTTTGTGTCGGAAGAGGAGGCCAATCGGTGTACCAACCCGACGGTTCCAGCCGACAGAGCACCATCCAACGAGAAAAGATACGTTGGGAGATGGAGTAGCTCGACTATCTCGATCTCTCCAATGTACTGTACGTACCGCGGCACCGCGGCGTTGCTTCTTTCAACGGCAAGGGGACGTCGTCCTTCGACTTGACTCCTCTCAATGGACCGCGTTGCTCCAGACTTGGAAATGAACGGTCTTGGATGGCCACCAAGTACACATCTCTTGAACGAACCTTTGATGATCGATTCTTCGAGTTTTGTTCGGGGGATCCATCGATTGTTCCAGTGGACGAATTCTGGCCAACACCGAGGGATGCATTCGGCCGCGTGGCGTTTCCATTCGCTATAATATCGTCGTGGGTGCTTTGTCCTCAGTGGATAACAAAGATTTCCGCTCCCTCCACACGGTCGAATTGCGCAACTCGAAAGAACGTCGCGATCGACAATCGACGCAACAACGACCGTTGCAGCTCCTGCCTTCATCAAACAGTGCTGTCTCCTGACAATGTTGACGCTTCCGTGGCTACGACGGCTTGTCATGGGGAATCATCTGCTCTCTTGACACAGACACGTCCAGCTGCACAGAAGTCTCTGTTATCTACGTCATGACTCGGCTATCCTCCTCTTCTTGACTACATTCTGTGCGTCATCATCCTCGTCGTCGTCTGTGAGTTCATTTGTGTCTTGTCTTGATTTCTGGACGGCGATCGACTCAAAGCAGAACCTCGCGACTTCATTTCGAGTGTACGATGCTTTCTCCTGGAGGAGGATCATCCGTTCGACGTGGTTAAACCTGCGGACTCGACTCCGCTTGGCTTTGATCCCGTCGACGTGTTGGCATTCCTGTCGCGAGTGTACTTTGGCAAGACCGATCGGTGGTCCATGGTCCCTCGGGATGGCGCTGCCGCCATACTCCAATGGAAACGTATACGTCGTCACAGTGGTAAACGACACTTGTTTCTCTCTCGGGACCATCTTTTTCAAAAAGGCGACGGGCGTCCATGTTGGAGCGTCGAGAGAGGCCGGCGTCGGCCACGAGACGACGCACGTTGTCTCTGGCATGACCTGCTGTGGTATCGGTCAGTTTGTGAATGGCAGCCAGCTGGGTGACGGACGTCGCATGGGATTCCACTCTGGATGAGAGGACACATGGCGAAACCTTGTCAAGTTTGTATCAAGTCGAGGCGGGGGGAGACAGACCCAAGTCGTTTCTTTTCGCTCTTCAAGTCGACCTCTCTCCATGGACGACACTCCCGATGGCCGTCGAGGAGTTGGAAGTGACAAAGGCGATGGACTTGGTCTCGAGATGGCGGACCCCAACGCATGCTCTGTGGTTGTGTCCAAGGTGGACTCAGCACCTCTGGAAAAAAGTTCAGCAAGTGGAGATGCATCCTCCATCGAGTGTTGGATCGCATTCTTCGCAGGACCACGGAGGATGGCCAACTAATTTGACCATACCCATGATGGCCGCTGCCTCTATCAAAGGACGAGTTTATAGAGAGGGAACGAGACGTTTTGCAAGAAAGACGACGACCGACGACGTGGACTTGGCAACGTCTAGCTCGTGCACGATCTTGGACGTTTCCCCGGCACGGCAACCCCCAAGTCGCATGACCGAGAACATGTTTGCCCATGTGGAACAAGTTTGACATTTCTCACAGCGGCGGAAAATTGCCGACGCATTGTTTGCGGTCGCCCGAGCGCCACTTGTGGACGATCCACTTTGTCCATCGCAGGGCTATGGTATGGAGAGTGTTGTCATGGAAGGACGAGAAATCGTCGTGGTCGATCCAAAAGCTCGAGATTCAATGACGGACAAAGACAAGTCTACGATTGAGAATGCGATGCCGCGGATCACCCCGTGCCGCCCCGTCGCCCTTTCGAACTTGTTAGCTGTCACACGACTTGTCTATGACTTGAGTGGATGCAGCAATCCTGGACCACAGGAGAATTCCAGCGAATGCACATTCTTTCGCTGGGATGGATCCACAAAGACGACAAGTGAGAGAACTCATGAGAAGACGTGGGAAATAGAAGAGCATATCACTGGAATCTTCTCTCCACTAACGTTTCTACATGTAATTTTTGACTCCACCAATGGTCAGCATTCAATGCTTGGTACGTCCATCGAAGGCGGCGGCAGTGCTGGGCGCTGATCGCTTTGGCATGAAGGCAGTGGTGCCGTGAGAAGACAGCGCGAGGTGGGACGAGGGGGGACGGACCTTCTCTCTCTGGGTCGACCATGATGTTACCACCAACATTTCATAGTTCATGAATTTGCAAAGTACACTGCAGGCAGATTCAACAATTTGTAGACTTTTCAGCACTGGACACACCCATCCGAGTTGCCTCTGGCCGTCGTCGCGTTTCGATACAGCAATCGCTGACAAAGTTAAAAACAACTCGAGAGGAATGTCAGCTGCAACGACTGCGTGGCATGTCCGAATGTTTTTATTTCTTTGCCAACATCGTTACGTTCGCCGTGGTCAAATTCACGACAGACGAAAGACGTCTGTTTCACAACAACCACCAATGTGCATTTTCCCCTTGGAATACATATGTAGTACTAATACTGGGGAAAGCGCTGCCATTCCACGTGATCATTGACCGCCGACTGGGCTCGCAACGATACATCCATGCGTCATGAATGTCGTAGTCTGTAGACCATGTAATGCTCCGTCGAAGGCGGGTGCGCAGGCTTGATCACAACGAGCGGAAAAGTTGCAAGAGGCGTTGTAGACTCGCCGAGACGTGGGTTTTTGTAAACGAACGCGATTCGAACGGCAAGGGTGAGAGAGAATGCACATAAGACGACGAAGAGCAATCCATTGCAAAGCGGCAGAAGGCAGAGGATGGAAACATGCAGAACCCTCGCGATATGTAAAACAAGTTGGCGTGGTCACTTGCGTGTTGTATATTACAACAAGTTGTCAAGAGTGAGAAAGACGTGGATTGTTGAGACCACGCAACGAACGATCTTCTTGTTCCTCTCCCTCATTGTCACCTCGAGCGACGCGATTCCAAGCCAGAGAGGCAAAACCCCCAGTCGATGATCAAGGCTCATATTCTGACTATTCACTTTAACCAGAGTTGAGTCGTTCGACGAGTACAGGGCATCGATCTTCGCCCCACCCCGTGTGAGCAATGGTGGTGTGCCGGGACGCTCAAAATAGCTTTCGAATGCACCCACGCGCCCTTGTCGCTCGCACTTTGTTCGATCCTTTCACAACGCGTAGCGTCAATCTTTTCCACCCTCAGTTTACCATCCAAGCAGGCGTCCCTTGAGCCACCACTCCTTCCCTTCTCCACAAATATTCCCCCACCAGACTTCATCGAATTTGCTGCGTATTCAAGTCGACAACAATCTTCATCTTGAGCTCAAACCCATGCAAATATGCCATTGACGTGACAGCATGTTCTTTTGTCTACACAAATATCTTCACTAAAATATCATGCACTGTAAATTTCAAAGCCGACTCTCCTCTCAAATCTCGACTATATCTGGACGACCATGGCAGCTTGACGGCTCCAGCTTGGCGCTGCATCTCACGGCCTGTTCGGCATCAATTCCAATGCAATTTCTGCCTTTGTCCGTCCGCTCTATGCCCGTCGGCTCGATCTTCCCCCGAACGAGCTCCTTCCAAGTATTACTCGGCTGTATGTTCGCCATGTGGTTTACGGTAAAGTTCTCGAATGTAACTCTTCAAGTTACGTAGATACCGCACTTTGAAGGGTACATTACGTACGCCCATCAAGTACTAATACATGACAACTGTGGTTTCTAGCGAAACTGTTAGTCGACTGAGAACTGCCAAGACGAGATCTCGACCATAAATCCACGCCAGGACTGCGCGCGCGATGCTGTATAAAGGTTTATGAAGCTTGAATAACATGGCTGGAGTATTGTTGATGCTTTCAAAGTCGTTGGCGTCGTTCCATTCGAATTTTTGACCCCGCCGATGACGTTGTATCCGAAAGTGTGCGGTCATTGCACACTACGAAAAAATTTATTTCGTCGAGGAAATCGATGCCCCCGGCGCTCGACCAGAGAACTGAGGAAGCGCACATTCGACGTGGATATGCGCGGGATTTCATGGCCAAGGCTTGGTCGTGGTGCTTGATGGAGTACGTGATGTGTCCCACACAGCAGGACTGAGCGTGCCCAACTATGAACCCAATTATTCCACCCGACAAAGTCTTGTGTTCGCAGTTGATCTATCATCGTCGTCTCTCTCTCTCTATTCAGCACAAAGAACGGGATTCAGGCGATCTCTTTCGCTTGACTTTGGACATGGAGGATGAAATGCATTTGATCGTATGCACGGCCATACTATATCGCCAAAGACATTTCATAAAGTCAAGATGTGCGACTGACACCATGACACAGATGCTCCGTCAAAATAAATCGTGCGCTGACTACCGCATGGCGCAGTCTCACCCAATTGTTTCATTCCTCAACACAACGGCAAGTGCACACACACAATGCTCCTCCAGGTCTGTGCGCCATCGTGGGACGTGCCAGCGCCAGTCTTTCTCCCGTGGAAGACCGCCGAGTTCCTCCCGCCACTGACGAAACAACGTAAAAAGAAACAAGTCGTCTTCACGACGGCCACGACGTTTATCTTTCCACTCGACTACGGGGGAAGTGCCATCCCGAGCGACCACGGACCGCCCATTGGTCTCGCCAAGACCCACACGCGGCAAGAATGCCAATATCTAGACAGTCTTGCCCCCAAGAAGAGCCGCGTGCTGAAATTCGACCATGTCGAGCGCATGGTGCTCCTACAACAAGAGGCTTCGTACTCTAGAAAAGACGTCGCGATGTTTTGCTTCGAGTCGTTCGCCGTCCAGAAATCCCGTCTTGAGACCAACCAAGCCGACGACGACGACGACGGCAGTGGCGATGAAGCCAGGGACGAGGACGACGCCGAAGAACCTCCCGTCAAACGACGAAGACGATCTCCATGAGGAGCTCAAGCCCCTCCGTAGCTTATTTAACATGTCAGTAGCGTGGTCGAGCCATTTCGCTTGGACAGGTTCAAATATACGACGACACAATCTCTGCACTCGTAGCTCACGTCTGTGCTTCTCATACTCACGTCCGTGACTTCTCCTGGCTGTCTCGTCGTCATCTACAGTGATATCACAAGTCTGACTCGCATCCACCTCGTTGCAACGTGGGTCCATTTGACCAACTGGTTGGGGCCTCCACTTTCGACTCTTTCGATGGGCGACGAAAGAAAGTCGCGGGCTTCGTTTTGTCCAACCCGAGCATGGTGTGGTCGTTGCCCTGCGCATTCCGCAGCCAAAGCCACAACCCCAGAGATGTCCCAATGAATCCCGTCGGATTAGCAATACCACGATGTTGCACACATGGCCTCGGATCACTTTTCACTTGGCTCAACTATTGCGACGACAGAGTGGGAGCGACGAGAGATGGCCATGACCATACGCCATTTGGGAAAGCGCAGAGGAGGACTCACACTAGAGCATGACAACCGTGACGACGATAGCCTGGCCAGAGCCCATGTTCATGCCTTGGAAAACGCCAGAGTTCTTGCCGCCATTGACGAGACAACCTAAAAAGAAACAAGTCGTCTTCACGACCGCCACGACGTATATCTTCCCCTTGGAGTATGGGGGCAGCGCAGTTCCAAGCGACCATGGCCCGCCCATTGGACTCGCCAAGAACCACACGCGGCAAGAATGCGCCAACTTGGAGTATATGCCTCCAAGGCGGGGCCGTGTACGCAAGTTTGACCACGTCGAGAGAATGGTCCTCTTGCAACAAGAAGCATCGTATACTCGAAAAGAAGTCGCCATGTTTTGCTTTGAGACGATCGCCATACGCAAGTCTCGGCTGGAGACTGAACAAGACGACGATGAAGAGGACGGCGATGAAGAGGACGAACGAGAAGAACCGACAGCAAAGCGACGAAAAGGACAAGAATAAGTATATTTAATCTCACACATCCATGAAATCTATCGCAACACGGTCCGACGATCGGGGCATTCTCTGTCGAGTCTATTGACAAGATATCGACAGCACGAGGCTCTTGTCGTGGTTTCCAGTCCTCTATCAGCAGAGGCGTCTTCATGGACACCGCCGCCATCCCAAGTCGGCCGTTGTATAGAGTAGGATGAAACCCTCTCAACGTTGCTCGGATTGTTCCAGTCGAAATTTCTGGACGACGCGAACATTGTCAAACGATTTCCGAGATTGATCGTTTCCTCGGTCGATGTAATTGTTTGAACGTCGTGGAATTGATTCAAGAGGTCCCCCACCGAGTCTACACAGCTCTCTACTTCCTCTCAAAGTCCATTGATGCGGCGTGCAGAACAAAGCCTTTCCGACGACATAGCATGATGAAACTGTCGGCCGCCTTTGATTCAAGGCAGCAAGATCCTTTTTGTTGCCGAGGCTGTATGTTGTATTGGCATCTACAGTACCGATTTCACCCTGCTCCATCCGTATCATCCATGACGATGCTAAGCTGCAGATTGTCGAGTCCATCTTTGAAAGAGTTGGCAGTCGTCCGTCCTCTCGCAAGTTCAAGACAACACGACGGGCGGGCTCTTCAAATCCATCTTAGTCTGGCATGGATGTTTCGCCCCGACATGTCGCGCCCATCTTTACGACGCCCTCGTCACCCCGCGCGCGCCCGCGTGTGCATCTTCGCATCCACAATGATTGCACACGGTACAATTGCAGCCTTTTCAGTAATCTGGCGTCAACTTGTCTCGTTCGATTCACCCGGAGGCGAGACGAAGGTTGGATATTTCATTACACGATCGTTACCACGTTGTTGGATCTGTTTTGATGCTCCAGAGATTGCCATGCCACGACTGACGTGGAGATATCACGTGGCAAATGTGTCGTGACAACGAGAGAGCTTTACATTCCTCACAGCGCGCGCATCTGATCTCCTTGAGTGATATCTCTGTCATCTCTTCCATCATACAGACGACTCTTGAATGCATTGTACATAGAGCAGACGGCCCCAGGTGGCTTTCATCCTTTGCCATCCAAATGCTTGATCGCCGAGTGTGTGTGTTACCACTTGCGGGGAAGATCCATGTATGCGTCCAAGTCACGGGCAAGCGCACGTTTGACAAATTACAAACTGCGTCGCGTCAGGACTGCTGTTACTCTCCACGTCAACCGATAGATGTAATGCTCTCTGTTCGATCAACCCAATGCTTTGCCTTCTTGTTCATGACCGCAAAGACGAGCCATAGCAACTTCCACGGTGACGATGGACTGCTAAATCATACCGTTGCTGCGTTGCATTCCCCCCCGTGCACCCCCCCCGTCGCCCTCTCCCGCCGCCTGCCGCATCGACTTTGAATCCATGGCTTGGTCAATCTCTCACATATCTCGGCGACATTTGGACAATTCATCTAACTCCACTGACGTCTACTTCGTGGCGCTGCCACCACGATGGGGCTTTCCAACACCTTTCAATCATCTTCGAGAGACCAGACGGAGGGTTGGAACTCTTCACAACGGTGGAAAGACGCGTTGGCAACATCCAACGAGCTGGAGTTTTGGGTTGCATTTCAGCTCGTGGAGACAGCAGCAGCACCCATTACTTCGAACCTTGAGGTTCCTCTAGCCTCAGACGATGCAATGGACACGTCGTTGCAGTCATCGTGGTGTTAAATGTCCCACGGCCGTCGTTGGAGGCGCCATGAAGTCGTCTCCATCTGTCACGTCGACGCGGATGCGAGTCGTTTGCTGAGTTATTCTGACCGAAGAGTTTTTTGTGCTGTCGATTCGTCGCGAGTTATTGGTCGCTCCATGTCCGATTCCATTCTCTCACCCACAATTCAATCTCGAAAGAGAGGGCTGGAGCAACTGCCGACACAAGTCATGTCGCCGCTAGAGATGCGAGAGCCAACGCAGCCATCGACCACCGAGACGAAAAAGAAACAAGTGGCCTTTACAACTGCGACGACGTACTATTTCCCCTTGGAGTATGGGGGAAGCGCAGTCCCGAAAGAGCATGGACCACCCATCGGCCTTGCGAAACAGCACTCGCGTGAAGAATCTGCCAACTTGAACAGCCTCAAAAGCAAGCGTGGCCGAGTACGCAAGTTTGACCACGCCGAGAGAATGCGCATGCTCGAGCAATTGGCGTCGTACACTCGAAAAGAAGTCGCGATGTTTTGTTTTGAAGCGATTGAGATCCGAAAGTCGCGTCTCGAGACGGAATATGAAGACAATGACGAAGACACGAAGCAAGACACGAGAGAACGACCGTCAAAGCGACGAAAAGCATCGTCTTGACCATAAACGAGTATTTAGTTTGACCACGCCGTTCACTTGATCTCCAACGCAACAGAAACATCCACAAAGCCATGAACTGGACGACAACGAGGAAATCTTCTTGCGCACAGGCTGGTGGAGCTTGACATGCCTCTAATTCTATCAGCAGAGTTCTCTCACACAGCGAGAGCTAAATGGTCTCGTATGATCCAATGCGCCGCCACGTGTTCGAGTCTGCGCCTCAGGCAAGCTAAACCCACCGTATACTGTTCGTCTGGAGCCATGCGAGAGGATAAACATGCTGCCATGAGACTGTATTGGAGTCGTCCATCGTAAAATTACATTTTCCCATGGAGTCTCCGCCAGCCATTGCACACGGTCCGTAATGACACAATTCAAACTTCTTTGTTACTGGCACGATTAGCACCGTCCTCTCTTGGAATATGATAGCAATTTGATAGCGCTCGAGTGGCGCTGGTGACATTGTTCGCCTTGGAAAGCGAGAAGCAATGGCAGTCCATGCGGCTAGGAGTATCAACTAATTGCATGAGTAGAGATCACTAAAATTGACGGAGCAAAAGACTTCAAGCTCCCAAGTAGAAATTCACAATGTACCTTGCTTCTCTGCTAAGCAAAAGCAAGACCTTTTGCTCAGTGGATACCGTCTTTGCTAATAGTCCTTGCTCTATCGCAAAAGCTTGTCATATCATGTACGACACGACGCTTGTGCATGATGCAGCCAGTGTAGGACTCATCTAGTCATGTACATTTGACCAATTTCTCACATCGCGCCCCTCATGGAAGTCTTCGCACGGCCATGAATGCAAAGAATACATTGCCCACATGTGGCCCTTGAACTACAGCCACACGGGTTGACTTTCATGTTTTCTTGGAAATGGTCATTGTGATGACCTAAAACCACACGCAACCAAGTTACAACGAGTTTTGGGGCGGATTACCAGCCACGAAAACGTGACCCTCGCCGAGATTGTAGCTGCCTGTGATCTGGAGTACCATACGTAAGGTCGATCCTAGTCAAAGGTTTCTATGGGATGCAAAATTCGCGTCCTTATGCCTCCCCCCACAAATCTGACGACACTTCCGTTCATGCTTTGGACTTGATTCTATTTCACAAGGCCTATCACCCCTCTCTTTCCCTCTGCTCTTCAGCCCATCTTCCATTTTGCAATGATACGCATTCAGCTTCAAAGTACGACCTGTCGTCAATAAATCCTTCAGTGTCCGCTATTTGGTGCTTAAAATTGCCACGACCTCCGCTAGTCTTCGTCTGTCAAGATGCCCTTGCCATCACTGCATCAGGGCGAATGGATCACGAAGATTTCATGTTGTGGAAAATTATGTCCGCCAGTGGGTTTGAACCGAGGGCCAATTGCAAAATGACTGGTAGATTAATTTGGACTTGTAATTCAGGAACCCTTCGGGGTCATCCGTAAAAATTGGAACGATACAGAGAAGATTAGCATGGCCCCTGCGCAAGGATGACACGCATAAATCGAGAAGTATCGCACTTTTTTTGTATTGCTCTCAACTGTCTTTACCATATTCTTTTTTACTCCCGGCCACAACAACACAAGGCACTGACCTCCGTCGTGGTCTGTTTTGATGTGAATTCTCCAAGCGGAATTTATCGTTCAAGTTGCGGCTTCAACGTCCAGTTTGTGGATTTTCAAAATACAAAAATGAATTTCGACTTTTATCTTGCATTTTGTATGGAAAATTCTGCAAAATGGGAATTTGTGACAGAATTAGCGAATTAATTCCACCCCATGATGACCGATGTCCCAGCAGGATGGGAAGTCATGACGTCTCGAAGCAAAGGCTTGGACTATTACTTCAACAAGAAGACTGGAAAACAGTACTGGGTCGATAAAGAACTTCCCGTTGGATGGAGCTATGTCGTCGAAGCCGATCGCACGACCAAATATTACTTTCACATCACGGACGAAGCTGGAACGAAAACGTACGACAAGCCGACTGTTCCATCACGCGAACCCGCGACCGAACCTGCTCCACCACCGCCGAAAATACAGACAAGCCAGCGAAGAGGTAGCAATTCACTCCAGGATCTTCTATCGCCGGTGAATGGCCCAGCAGACAAACACGACCAATCGGACAATGAAGAAGATGCCACTCCTCCTAAGCGATCCCATTATGACGAAGACACTTCATCAGCAAAGCGGCCGCGCTACAACTCTTCGCCTCCTCCGGTGCAGCGCCCTATTGAGTCGTCCCGACGATACGATCCAGTGAAGGACGAGGCTGTGAAGGACGAGTCAACCACGGATCAGCATCAAACCGCACATTTTTATAGCAAGCTACAGCGCAAAAGCACCGGCGAGCGTGCTGACAGTCTTTTGTATCACATGCGGTGTTTGAACAACTGGGTTAAGAGCGTGTTGATCCAAGAATACAGCCAGAAACAGAGCCGTGTGCTCGATTTGGCCTGTGGCAAAGGTGGCGACATGAACAAGTGGCTTCGAAATGATTTTCAAATGTACATGGGCGTCGACATTGCACTCGGTACGGCTGCTTCTGTGTCTAGCAGTCTCATCCTTGTAATTCTTAAGGATCGCTGGAAGATGCCGCTGAACGCATTCAGAAGAATTTGCAACTAAGTCGAAGCGATATGCATTTGGTAGACAATGCATGCATGATCGTCTCATCCCTTGATTAGGTGCATGGCGATCTTGGCGAAGTCTCGCTGCTCAAGGATACCTTGGATTGCTGGAATATTCGAAGTCAGTGGCACAGAGCTGTTCCACTTGATCGGCCACATTCGTTCGACGTTGTCTCCATGCAGTTTGCCTTTCATTATATGTTTTGCGACGAAGCACGAGCTGATCTCTTCTTCAGAACGCTCCAGTCGACGCTTCGACCTGGGGGAATGTTCATTGCTACAACAGTGGATGCAAACCGCATCATCCAGAAGCTCTTGGCGAGTGTGGGCGATGTCGAAACCAATGAAAATGGCGAGACTGTACCAGCACCTATTCGAATTGTTGATGCCAAGGATCGTGCATTGTGCACAGTGCGAATGGATCCATCTACTCGTGAACGAATTCTCAATGGCAGCGGCGATGATCCTGGATTTGGGCTACGGTGCAGCTTCTGACACCGACACGATGCTAACGTATTGTTGACGTTAGGTATATGTTTACACTGAGCGACAACGACGAGGAGGAAGCGGTGAATTTGCCAGAATACTTGATCCCAACGTCATTGCTGCGACAATTGATTCATGACCATGGCTTTGATCTCGTTTTGCAAGAAAACTTCCAGACCTTTATTGGCCAGAACAAAGACATCCATAGCCATCGAAATCTCCTCTCAAAGATGAATGTGCTGAACTTTCAAGGCACGATCAGTGATGTTGAGTGGGATATTGCTGGGCTCTACCAAGTGCTCGCGTTTAAAAAACGAATGTCCTAATAGCTTAGCGATCCCCCAATCAATTCTTTGTCCCCCTAAGAGCTTATTATGCGTTAATCATGGCGCTGTAGCCGTGAGTTGTTGGAGGATGCTTGTGTTGACTGTGAGGACGACTTGGGGGTGCGAGGGGTTTAAGAAATATAGGGGTGTAGGGTTTTCATTTGGAGAAGTTCACTTTTGAAAATGCCTTGCACAATCAAGATTCGCCTTGTGGAAGCGCGCGGACTGCCAGTCGTTGATCGAGCATCCAAGGTCGCCGACGCGTATGTAGACATTACTTTTGCAAGCTTCGAAGCCCGCTCGTCTGTGTCTCGCAAGTCGTTGACACCGTGTTGGGATGAAGAATTCCGTTTTGATGTTGTGGACGATGCAGTGCTGCAAAGTCAACCCATCATGTTTAAAGTGATGGATCATGACGTCTACACGACAGATGCAACGATCGGGATTGTTTATGTGGATCTCAATTGTATCTTGATGAAGGAAGGATGCAGCGTCCAGGGTTGGTATCCGATTTATGACACATTGCTTGGTGTGCGCGGCGAACTCAACCTCGTGATTCGACTACATTATTTTGGAGATATAAATCCCTTTCGAGAGTCCAGTGCAGGGGTTCAATTCTTTTCATTAAGCACGTTGGACCCGGCCATTTTTACGACGCACAAGATGCTTGGCTTTGTTGAAGAACTCGTCGTCCACGCCGATCCAGAGTATTCCTGGAGTGACAGCTTTCGTACTTCACGAAAGAGTAACGAGTATCGCCAATTGCTGCTGTACAAGTTGTCGTCCCAAGTATCGACACTGGTATTCCATCCCCCTTCATGCACATTATCCTCTCACTTGTTTGCAGGTTGGCAAGAAAGCTCTTGATTTGGGTGGAAATGCCGTCTTGGGCTATCGACAATTTTTCGACGTCGAAGGAGACAGTGGCATGGTTGCTCGTGCTTGCGGGACGGCTGTCTTTATTACTCCCACTGACAAGTCCGATCCAACTCCTCCAACAACGCTCATGATGGAATCTTCCTCGGTTTCGTCCATGCCATCCGAGAGCGACATTGAAAATCTCCTTTCCGGACTGTACGTTAAGCGAAGTATCGGTGATGAGCCTGTTGCCTCGGACCCAGAGCAAGGATCGCCACGAATTGCATCACTCTCTTTGCGGAAACTTGCTTTCAAGCGAAGGAAAGATAACTTTGAGCTTGATGCGCATGATGTACGTCGACCATGGATGACTTTTGATACTTTTTCATAGGAAATACAACTGCTCACTGTGCGCGCCTTCCACCCTGACACTCGTATTCGTCTCGGTGGTATTGTTTCTGCTCGGTCTGTAAAGTATCTTGGAAGAATGGCAACGAAGTTGGCTGACCAGGAAACCCGCGACTCATGGTGGCAAGAGCTGCGTGAAGAGGTTGTAGCATTAACTGATTGCACCCTCTGACATACTTATGCCTTAGGTTCGATCGCATGCGCAGTCGCTGCAGTGCTCCTTTGTCATCGGCTATAATGAGTCATGTACAATCCACGATGATGTTTGCGTTTTGTCTGCCAGCGGCACGGCCGCGGTTGTAAAATATGCAAAGAAAGTCCGTCGACCGACTTTGCTGATTCCTGCATCATCTGCCGATGGGCCCCAAGTAGAAGAGAACTCACCCAATATGCGCCCGTACGATGATATGATGAGGAGATTCTAATACGATTAGTAGTGTCTCGATATCTTCCACGCATCGTCGACAAGGCAAATCTACAAATGTTTTCAATGAATCCCCGTGCATTATGTGTCACGTCCCGTACTCACGATCCATGGCTCCATTTTCAAAGTATATCTCACGGGACTCACTTGAGTTAAAGTGTATTTCATAGCATGCGAATGGTGCGTTGCGGTGTTTGCGGACGGAAATGGGTGCCCGAAATGCTATTGAGCTCCACCGAGCCACTCTGTGCCATGGCCATCACTGGCTCTGGAACATTTATTCAAGCTCGAGTTTGCCGGTACTGCACAAAAGTATCGTCCCGTTTTAAACTAACACTGTATTTAGTCAAAGACGTCGAGGCACGGGGGATACCAACGCCACAATTGTATCGGAAGCGTTGCCGTTCCTCGAATATGAAATGCATCGACAGGTTGAAGCCTGTGCTTTCAAGCATGTTGAATGCGTTTACGTAGCTCACGGCCAAGATGCGAGTTTTGGGTGTAAACGCTCTCTTCGGGTTTGAATCACAAGTGCAGATCAGCGGAGGATTTGTTGTTGGTATTATTACTGGCACAGGCATGTATCTCCCAGCTCTGCCAATGCCCCAAGGTCTTCGCATTGCCCGCAATATTGATGTACCAAAATGACCAAATCACAGCTTGATTATTGCTTTGTGCAGGTGAAAGATGAGGAAGACCGCCGACTCGTCCAACTCCAGGCTCAAATTGAAACCATCAGCAACAGGAATCGTGCTTTGGTACGGTTTGCCAAGCGAGCAAAATCTGACAGTATGAATAGATGAAACAAGACACAATGTGTGTAATTCCTGCCGAGTATAATGCCGAGCGAATGCGTATGGACTCGGAAGACAAGGCGAAACGAACGGCTTTACGTAAACTCAAAAAGAGAGACGGCAGTTCCCAAGTGGATTCGCGCAAACAATCGATGTGCGATGATCCCAGTAGTGCAGGTGCAGTTGCCGACGAGGAAAAACTGGACTCGTCATCCGATTCCTCTTCCGATTCAGACGATGACGTCAACGCTGACTTGAATCAGTACACCATATCCAACCGCACTACTTGACCAAGAATTGTAGAGATAACAAGAATCCGTTTGTGCTGGAAATCGATGACGAAACAGACGAAGATCTCATGTCTGTCTTACTCGAACAGCCTTTGCCAGAAGTAAGTAACTTTGATTTGTCTGATCCTCATGTTATTGCAGGGCATTTCTATCTGTAATACTGACAGCCTGCCAGGCACAACGCAATGCGGTGCAAATATCCACTTATTTCTCTCTGTCAAACGAGTTGAATGGGACGAAGAGCACACGCGTGATACTCGCGTGAATGTCTTGTTCTCCCACGTCTTCAAAATGCTCTTTACTAGGTATGCTTTCATCATATATTTCAATATTTATCGTCGCAATTTCACTAGTTTGATCTTCAAATTGCGTGCTTTTGCGCCGTGTGTAGTTTGCGGACTGCGAACGCGAGTTGCTTTGGCCGGTGACAACATGGTAACCTCATGGTTCATCTGTCGAATAAGTTCATTTGAAAACTAGATCGAAGTTGTGCTCATGGGTATGGCAATGCTGGCTGGACCTGGAGGAGAGCCCTCTTTGGAAGATGATTCACCAAATGCACCCGACAATGAGTCAGACGATGCCTCTCCATCACTTCGCTTGCAAATCCTCAACAATAACGCAAACTTTATAACCCCCGCCAGCCCCACGAAGGATTTAAGTGTTCCCTCTGCGTTTACTCACTCCCGCGAATGGATTGAATTGACGCCCTTGTCTTACGTGCCGGGAGCCAAGATTCTGCGATACTTGGGCCGCATTACGTTGCATTTTATCAAAGAGAGCTGGACAGTGCGCGAGATCGGTGGTCTTGGTGCTTTCTTCCACCTCTTTCTCTCTGAAGCTATTGCCGTCGTCCGAGCTCACGTTCGTGCTCTCGGCGGCAATGCTATGTTGAGCTTTCGACTGGTCCCCATTGAATCTAGTCAATTGTATCGCAATCAAGTGTACAACATGATCAGCGTCACGGGGTACTTTATGATTCTTCTATTTCGTATTGACATTGTCCACGTAGAGACGCTGTGTTGCTTGAGCGAGAGCAAAATCCACTTCCAGTTGGGTGGCATACCAGCCCGATCTCGCGAGATTCTTCACACGTGGATTACTTCTCCAACAACGATACTCCAGTTCCAACCTATCGCCGCGATTCTTTGGCTTAGCGAGTTTGCTGGTATCGTTAAATCTTTTGATCATTCTTGGTCCGTCGTTCGTCGAAGTTTTCGAGAAACAAGACAAAATCAATTAGATGCATGAATTGAGAAAACTTGGAACGTAGAGAGATCAATGTACTGCGCCAAGAGTGCTTCAATGAAGCTCATGACCAAAATTGCAGCCGAAGACGCCTTCATCTGGCCGAATGAGTCTTTTACGAGCGACCGCACCACAATCTTCATAGCTTGGTTCATCTTCTCATCAATAGCTTTCGAAGATGCTTGTCCACATTCAAAGGACTCGATTGGTATTCCAGTACGTCGTTGAGAGTCCACATACGCATCGACAAATTGCTTTGATTGCGGCATACTTCGTGCCAAGAGCTTTGTGACGAAGAGTTGGAGGCCAAACAAATGCGTGGGATGGTCGTAAACCCATCCACGAGCTTCAAAATCGGAGAGGTATGGCACTGGATTTTGAAGAACTCGATGGAAAATTTGGAGCTCAGGGCTGTCGCTCCAAACATTGATAGAGACAGACGGGGCGTCTGTGATGACGCAGTGGAACCAAAATGGCGGTAAATACATCGTGTCTCCAGGTTTCAATGTGACGTCAATGCGATCTAAAAGGACTAGTCAACGAGAAATCAAAGCGTTCACGTACGCGCAGCAGCATTTTGATAGAGAGGAAACGATGCAAGGATGGATGATGGTTGAGTCAGATCAAGTTGAGACTGACGGTGGCTTGGATGAAGACGCGAGTAAACGTACAAATGTTGAAACGACGATGGGGGAAACAGGATAAATCGTTTCTCCCCGTCGACTTGATGGAAGATATTGTGCGTTGCGTCGTAGTGGAGGTTGGCTACCACGCGGGGGCCTCCCACCCAAAGCTTGACGAATGTACTTCCAGCAGCTGAATGCGTGACGAATGGTTTGACCGGGTGGATATCACGTCCAAGGTCTGGGGCGATTCGTTTCAGTTCGTCGTTGATGTAATATCCGACGGAAGCATTGCGAGACTTGAGAAGAGCCGTGACTTGATGCTTATTGCTCGCCTTGGATGTGTTGAAAGGTGGGGGAAATTTCGTGGCCAGCTCCAAATTCGGGTCATAATGCTTAAACACCGGGGGCGATGCCTCGTGGATTGAAAGCGGCCACGTTGCAAACTTTGATACGACATGCTGTAATGTCCAATGAGACGTGTTCCACATCTGTGTTGGGGAATCTTGAATTAACAATGGCATGCGAGTGTCATGGAGCTCAGCGAGAAGATTGTCATGCCATTGCTTGACTGGAAGACCTCTCTGCGGCGCGAACCACAATGACGAGAACGCTGTCAGCAGGATAGCAATGACGGCGACGCTTACGGCACCGATGGACTTCTTATCTTGTGTCATTTTCAATTTGTCGTCGGCTTTTACAACATAACCGACACCAGCACTTTGACGAAAAGTCACCGGCCAATCCATGATGTCGGCCAAGTCTGAAACCGATCGACATCGCTTTCCATTGTGGATCAACTCCTTCCACCACATCATCCAAGATCCTAAAGTCTCTTCGCGCTCTCGGGAAGGCGTAGCTTGTCATCATCCATCTTCCTCCTATTCAAGTGGATTTTCCATGGAATTCCAGGGAAAACAAACTCTGCAACCTACAGAAAGTCCAATGTGCGAGCATTGTTTAAACTCGAGATCTTAAACTTGAGCCGTCGCGTGGCCCTCGCAGATTGAATCGCTGGACACGTTGAGCATTGTGAGCATTGTGACAAATGATCTTGGAAGCCCATGTGGTCAAGTTCTCAAGCGTGTGACAAAGAGCGACGGTGCATAAAACGCCGACTCTGCGAAAAAAAAACTATGAAATTACATGCCTTTTTCGACCAGTATACTTTAATCAAGTTATTTTTGATCTCGTCGGTCGAAATCGAGTTGTCATTGGCCAAGTTAAAATTAATTCGGCGAGGACGGACCAATCCAGACAGGTCAGATAACTCCCTCGCTTTAGTACTTCAAGAGTTCCATTCTTCAAGGCAATGTCGTGGATTTTATTGAATTAGAAGGAAAGAATGTCCTTAAAATGAGGTAGTTGGAAGTTGCAACGGCCAGTTCGAAGAAATATAATTTCTTCTTTTATTCCGAAATGACTTGAAGTTTGTATGCCTGGACGAGTGCTTCCATCCCAAGAGTCATTTAGAAATTTGGCCAAGACTACAACATGGAACAGAATATGACTGCTATCAAGATCGGCTACAAGGGCGAAATCCACCGCATTCGCGTCGATTTGACTGCGTTCAAGTTTGGTGACTTGGAAGCCCTTTTTGAAGCGACGTTCAACTTGACCCGCGACTCGTTTGTCGTGCAGTACAAGGACGGAGAAGGAGATGTCGTGAATGTCAAGTCGACCGAAGAATACGAAGAAGCATGCCGTTTGTTTACTGCTGCGACCGACTCGGCCAAGAGCTTGCGCTTCACTGCCGTGCCCACCACTCAAGTAGTGTTTCAGCAGAATGTCGCTGAACCTATCTTGAAGGTGATCGAGCAATTGGTGCAATCCTTGAACGAAGCGATGGAAAAAGTCAAGCGCGAACAATGGGCTGCCAAGGCCCAAGAAAATGCTCGTGCTTTTGCCACCAAGGCTCAAGAAAACGCTGGTGAATGGGCCTCGCAAGCCCAAGTAAACGCCGGTGTCTGGTCGGTCAAGGCTCAAGAAGCCATGGCCTCCACTGGTGCCGTGTTGAATGAACAATTCTCCAAGACCGGCGATGTCTTGTCGGAGAAGCTCGCTCAAACCAGCACCGTCGTGAATGAAAAATTGGCTGAAGCCGGTGCTGCATTGGCTCCAATTGCCAATAAGACTGTTGAAGAATCAAAGGCTGCGTTTGAAGCCGCCAAGAAAAGCTTGAACGACATCGAATTTGACAAGATCAAGCAAGCCCTCAACGAGATTGAAATTGACCGCTTGATGAAGGACGCCTCGGATGGTGTCAAGTCGGCTGCTGATGTGGCAGCTGCCTATGCCCAAAACCTTGTCAACGAATTGAACAAGTTGAAGCAACACACTGCCACTGACGCTGTCGTTGTCGAAACCCCAGTGGCTGTTCCTGTCGCTGCTCCTGTCGACGAAGTTGTCGAAGCCGCGCCTGCCGAACCCACCGTCCAAGTGGTCGTCCAACAAGCCGCTGCTGAAACCCCTGCTGAAGCTGAATGGGAAGAAGTCCAAGACGAAACCTCTGCTGCTCCTTCTCCTGAAGAATCGAAGTGGGCTGCCCAATTGGCTTTGGTCCGCGAGGTCTTCCCAGACGCCAACACGGCCGCTGTGATTGACTTGTTGGAAGCTGCCAAGGGCGACGTCCATGTCGTCTTGAACCAATTGGTCGACTTGTAAATCCACCTTTCAATTTGATCTATATATATACTTAGTTCTTTCTATTCGTGCTGTGTCATGTCATTCACACGCGTCTTCCTGGCTCTCACGCCGTAGATCTAAACCCCTTATGGAGGCCTTGACGTGAAGGTCCTCCCATGAGGGCGCATCGGTGACTGACAGATCTCAATCTAGAGATTTGCACATCTCTCGTTGGCATAGCCAGTGCAGACGAGAATGGTGGAGGCCACATTGCCCTTGAGTGCCAGAAAGCACCCTTGGTTTGAGCTCTCTAGCCCTACCACGGGCAGCTTTCTCAATGAAGATTTCTCCCTCTAATGATGTCTCGAAAGAACAATGAGGAAATTGACTTTCCTCTTCTTGCTTTGCGACGAAGTGATAGTTGAGAGAGCCGACATTGACAAGTCCCGGACTGTCTTTTGTCCCATCGCTCTGCTCGTCCACATCAAACGTCTTTGGATTGGATCGTTTTTGGGCTTATTGCAACTTTTCTCGATTATCGAACAAAGCGACAATGACGCAACCCAGCAACATGTTCTGGCCACCTCGCCAAGACAAGACCAAAGGAAACGGCATGGCGTCTGAAGATAAGCAAAGAAGTACGTATTCCTGTCCTCCTTTTATCAACACCACGTCTGCGCCGGAAAGATCGACCAAATCACACCAAGCCGCCACGATCTCAACCGAATCCAACGCGAGAGAATTTAAAGGCAGCAGCACGTGGAAGTGCTCCAAGTGCGCAACGCAAATCACATCCGCGGTGGTCTCATGTCCTCGATGCAATGAATTCAAACGCGGTGCTTTATCGTCCTACAAAACGGAATGGCGACGCGAACTGACTACCGAGACACGCAACAAGTTCACCTGCGAGCTGTTGGGACAAACAAGGAGACCAAATTTGACTCATGGATACATGGATAGGTTTAACCAACTCACACGCGTCTCGAGCAATCGCGAACGCATGTGGTGGTGCGCTAAGAAGTACGAAAACCTCCTGTGGTCACGATCAACCAGCATGGTAAGCTGCTAACGTTAGAGGAACAATTTGTTGAATTGCGTCGGTGACTAGGAAAGCTACATGGCCACAATCGAGACCAAGATAGCTCAACTAAAGAGCCAAGAAGGCGATCGCATTGCCTTCGAGTATGCAATGTTGGAAGATTTGATGGCTCAATTGGAGAGAACAAACCCTGACATCATACTCCCGCCATGTGATGTGCTTATGGAACTGCCCACTGCCACCATGGTGCATTTACCTCCCGAGGCAACAGTGGTTGAAACGAAGTCAAGTCGAGTGGAGGCGTCCCGCGTGATCAAAGTGGGCTGCGATGGTCAATTTTATCGAGTGCGTTTGAATTGTGAAGCTCCATTTACACTGGAAGAGCTACATGGGCTGTTCGAAACCAAGTTTAGCGCATTAGTTCGCGGCTCGTACGTCGTCTTGTATGAAGACAACGACAAGGATCACGTTGTCGTCAAGACTCAAGCTGACTTTGACGAAGCGACATTGTACTTTGACAACGTGGCCAAGGCACCATATCGCTTTTTTGTCAAGAGAGAAGCTGCCGTTCATGACAGTTCCACAGCCAAGCTCCATGACATGCAAGACATGATGAACACTTTGAAATCTCTCCAAACTATGGTACTACAGGCAACTCAAGACCAAGACGAAATTGAAGAAAGTGTCCATGAGGCGGAAAATGCAAGTGAGCATGAATGGGAAGCTGTCGGAAGCGAGACGAAGACAAGTCTAGAAGACGAAAATACACCCATCGAAGGTGCAAGAAGCGATGATTCGTACGAAGTGCTCAATGAGTAGTTTGATGGAGCCTGGAGCAGCAGACGAGCAGCAACAGCAGCACGCATGCCGCCAGTTTGATTTGGAGCATTACTCGAGAGTAATGCCATCATTTTTTATTGTGTTTGGGTCGTTTTGTTGAGCGCAAAGACATATTCGTGGGAATTGAAAGCAAGAATGGAGTTTGATGACGATAGGATGGAAAAATGGCATAGGTTGATTAATAGAGCCACCTTGGAGCATGCGTGTCGTCGTATTCGATCATGGGCGAGAAAAACTCGATGAATTGTTGATCGAGAAGGCGCATACGTGGACCGGCAAAGCGGCAGTATTCATCAATGATGGAAGTGAGCGACCAGTGTTGGATCTTGCGAAGGCATCCAATGACACATCCCGTGCGATGCTACGAGAGAGAGAAAGGCAGTGAGGCATTGAAGGGAATAAATATATCGTCTTACCGTGCCTTTGGTGCAGTGAACAAGAATCGGATGATTGCGAACGTCTACAAATCGTTCCCGATGAGATTGGACATGTGAGGTTCAACCTAGTAAATGGCGTAACGCATTGATCATCGCGTCGGGATTAATGCCCAAGAAAGGTTCCTACGAGGCAGCGTTAGAGGAGGAGATGTCGTGTCTCGTGCCTTGTTGCCATCAATGGGAACCTGAAAGATCTGAATGCCATTTTCCTGGAAGAAGACCAAGTTTTCCGGACGATGTTCTTGATGGCAGAGGTACAAGACGGAGCGCAGGCCGAGCTGCTGCAGAAATGCGTGATTCTTCTTGTTGGGAAAGCCACTTCTATACACGCCAGAGTCCACCATGGAGAAATTGAGCGGCGGGATGAGCGTCTTCTCATAAGTTGACATGGTGGTGGCACCTCGAAATCTCACCTCTCGCTTGGATTGGACAATAATGCATAGTCCAACTTGTTACAAGAATAGCAAGCGGACACCATGCAGACGGCGCTCAAGATTGGCTTCCGAGGAGAAATCCACCGCATCGGCGTCGACTTGACGTCGTTCGGACTCCCCAACTTGCATGCAGTATTTGAGAACACGTTTGGTGTGCTTCCTGGAACTTATGTGGTTCAGTACAAGGACGTGGATTCGAACGTTGTCAACGTTGTCACGACTGAAGACTTCGACACAGCTTGCTGCATTCTCTTGACCATGAACGAGTCATCGTCTGCGAAGACCCTTCGTTTCTTCGCCGTCTTGATCTCCAAGCAAACGTCCATCTTTGATAAAGTATCAACCACCGTACGTCAAGCGCTGGATTCTATCCACAATTCCAAACCAAGCGAACAACGTAGCGAAGACCAGACTGGCGCAACGTTGACGGACACGATCCACCAAACAAGTGCTAGCTTGGGTCACACACTTCAGGAAACGCTTCAAAAGACAGTCGACGGCTCGAAAGTTGTGCTTGACCAAGCCAAGAAAAGCTGGCACGATGTTGAGTTGGAGCATACGCTCAAGCAAGCTGCTGAAAATATCAAAGTGGCTGCAGCAGGAGTGTCCATGTACACGCAAGAGTTGGTGGAAAACATTCAAAAGCTCCACATTGCTAAGCCGAGCACTGCTCCAGCGCCAGAGCCATCACCTGCTCCACCTATTACAGTGCCGGCACCAACCCCTCCTGCCATCCAGAGTGAACCAACGATTTCGCCGTCAGAACAAGCAGAACCAGCTCAAAGGACTGCCAACGAGACGACAAAATGGGCTGCTGAGCTTGAAATCATTCATGAAATTGTACCGGATGCCGACCCGACGATCGTTGTCGCTTTGTTGGAAACTTCCAAAGGCGATATTCAAGTTGTTCTTGACGCGTTGACGTCGTAGATGTGTAAACGACTTTTGTTTAAAGCATATCATCGTCTTCATGTGCTGGCCTGACAGCTTCGATGTCTTCCATCATGGGCAACGATAAGTGATGTGTATGGGCCAAATCCTCTTCGTAGAAAATATGCTGCGTCACAACATCGTCGTCTTGCGTGTGGTCGTCGTCCCAAAGTCCATCCATGAGCTCCAAGTGCGAATCTTCAAGTAGACTGTTTCCTTGGCTCTTTTTTGTTGCGTTGGGAGCCACGAGGTCTTTCCATGGCTATCAAATTGATAAACTCCCAGAGTATCCACATCATATACCTGCTGTTCTGTCGGGCTGAGCGCTCGCCACAGCTTGCTCACCTAATAGTCATGAGTCGATGGGTATATTTTAGAGATGTCCACCTCGTGGAGTAATTCGTTGTGCGTTAAATGAGGCGATCTAGCCAGCACATCGTGCTTTTTCGCCAACAGAAAACAAGCAAATCCATTTCTAGACAAGATAGAAGGGGGCTTGACAGGTTGCTTCTCATGGGCTTCACGGCCACCGGTTCTCAGAGTTTTCTGTTCACACTTCATTTGTGGTGTCACAAGAGCAACTTGTACCTCGTTTGAGCCCTGGCTGACATGCATGTCGGATATTGCAATCTTAGATGCTTTTTGATTTTGGGCTGCGGCTTCTTGAGCATATCGCTCTTGGTCTTGTTTGGCCATTTCGAGCCACGGAGCTTTTTGTTCCAAAGGCATGTTTTTCCATATCGACGCAATATTCTTGACAAAGGCTTTGTATGGCATCTCGTTCATCTCACGTCGTTTGTCGATTTGATAGTAAACAAAAGCAGTCTTTGGTGCTCTAAGGTTTGGCGGGGTCTTCTTTGACTGCTTTAGTAATGTCATGAGCTGCTGAGTCCTTGGCCACATAATTTTACCTGAGTCGTGGCTTTCTTTGGTGGTTGCTCCTGGCATTCACTTTGAAAGCGCACATCCCTGGCAATTTGAATCCACGGACGCTTCTCTAAGTTGCTCATTTGTTTCCACTCTCGACTAATTCGCTGAGTGAGCTCAACAAAGCTAAGTTCTGTCAGCTGCTTCCGCCTTTCTCGAAAGAAATAAATGTAAGCAGTCTGGGTCTTCTCTTGAGCTAAGGAATCGCATGTAGTGGCAGTGTACGTCGGTGGCTGATACTGCTTCATTTCGATTTCATACCTATATGTCTATAAAACATGTTTGTCACAGTCCTTTAAGTACCGATCACGATCGTCAGTTGCCAATTTCAGCCAAGGAGCTCTATCTTCTGTGCCCATTTGACGCCATTCTTGAGATGCTTCCTTCTGTAATGTGTTGTAGTCTGTATCAGGACGCCCTCGACACGACTCGACGAAAAAGTAGAAAGCTGACTTTGGAGCTTTTGGCGCCAGCGGATCTTTGGGTTTGACTTGTGTGTTTTCCAGTTTCATCGCAATCGCCATTTCGATCCATGGCTTCTTTTCATCATCCTTCAACTTTTGCCACATGCGTCCTATCTCCTTGTTTATCTGGGCTGGAAGTAGAGTTGGGTTAGCCGCAACTACGCGTTCCTTCTTGGCCCGGCGAAAGAAGAAAAATGCTGTATGGGCATCGTTCGTTGTGGGGCGCTTCCGCTTTGCAGATACAGGGAATGAGGAGGATGAGTCTAGAGTTGCGAAAGAATTTTGCTCCAGTGAATCCTCCATCAGAGAAGTCGAATCTTGAGAGTGGCTGGACAATTCTGAATATGTCGCCTCGATAGTCGTGTCAGACGCTGAAAGGGATTGCTGAATAGTTTCAATTTGGTTCTCGGCCAAATATCGAGCACGGTCATAAGCAGCAAGATTCACCCATACGTTGCGTTCATCTAGTGACAGTCCCTTCCACAATCGCCCAAGCTCTTTCGAGATCGCTCCATTCGGCCACGTTGGATTCTCTCGGGTGAGATCCACTCGCTTCTTGTCGGCGAAATGCAAGTATGCATTCTTCCACATCCTTACTTTCGAGCTACATCTCATGAGCTGACCTGAAGAGTGAGTAAAACGAACCTCTTTGTGGCCATGGACTTGGCGCCGAAATTTCCTTTCTGCCTTTTCATTTGCGATTGACATCTGAACTTCGTTTGGTGCTGTTCCCAGTATACGTAAAGTAAATATGTAAAGTGTACGTCAAGAACAACTCCGTAGTATTTATAAAGCTCCAATAAGTCCAAGCTATGTATCAATAGCTCCTTCTCGCCGCTATATGATTGATGCCAAGGCTGCTGGTGGGATCGGTATCTCCATGATATCCTTTCCAGCACTTTATCTCTTCTCCGTTGAGATGAATTCCATCATAATGACGTGCAATCGAATGCTAACTGAGGTCGACGACGCCTTATGCCAATTCAAATTGAGTCGAAGATGAAGGGGGAAATTAAGTTCCAGTCTAGTCTCAACCAGACTCCAGGATTTGAACAATTCATAACGAAAACGTCATTCAGCAATCATCTATCAATCTCGAGCACAGACCTTACAAGCGGCAGTCACTGAGCGTTGAAGGCGACGCATGGACAGTACAGAGCGATAACTATGTCGATTGGGCTCTTTAAAGTCACGTACAATCACGGAGAGAGCGCGCTGAAGCTGAATTTGCGTGACTACTAACAAGTAGGCGAATCAAAATCAACGCTTTCGTCATTCATTGCATGATCCATAGAGATGTGCAAGATCATAGTTTAATTTCAGTGACCTTTCGGCAGGAAGTGATTCTATTGGCTAAATATAGATCTTTTGATATTGAATTAGCCAATTAGATTGCGATTTTGGGGAGTGGAGTCCAGAGCTCGACTGTTTGAATGGAAGAGCAATCATTTCGGAATTGGACGAGAAGTAGGCAGAGTGAAAAAATGACCTCCTTGTGTAGCGTCGTGAAGCAAATGATATACTTAATCAGCTACTCTGAAAGAGCTTTAGTCGGCTCGCAAAACCATGTAGTCAACAGAGTCTGATGCTTCCTTCTAAATGTATTTGTGCACTTGACGATATTATGAATCGCTACTCCGAAGCGAATCGTTTGATTCGGTCCATGTGGATTCTCTTATTCTGATGCACTCGCTTCTTCCTAAGCTCTCGAGATATTTGCCAACAAGCAAACCAGTGTTGTCCAAACGCTTGGGTAGCTAGCCAATAAGCAAACCAGTGTCGTCCAAATGCTTGGGCAGCTATCTAATATAGAGTGCTGGCGTTGGGTATCATGGAAAAGAACACGATTCAAGCAAGCCCGCTACGACAGAAATCGTCACTCACTCGAACCAGAGATCTTGCGTCGACGACTGCAAGCCACGGCGATCAAAAGTTTTCACTCACCAGAGAAGGACGTCAAAACTTTAAAATTTACTCTAAGGGTCTGAGGGTTTTGGAGGCGGTGCTTGTTGACACTGCCTCACGATTTGCATCGTGAACTCGTATGATCGATGGAGGAGATGAGCATCAAGCACGTGATACTCTGTAGCAAAAGCCACGAGGCGATGCCAACAAATGGACAAATGTGTTGCCATGTCCAGTTGTGCAAATTGGCGATAGTTGACTCGGTAGAGGTACACATAGGCATGCAGCATGGCTAAGTAAACATTGCGGACGCTTTCCTCTTCGGCCAAAATGCGTTCATCATGGACGTGAATATCAAGCCTTTGCATCAAGACGTCCATTGTTCTTGATTCTTCGTTTGGTGTGCGCATTTCTGACATCATGTTGTAGAGCACGTAGACTTCGTTGTAGAAATCAATGGACATCTCGGCTGCGATGGTGAGCGCTTCAGCTTCGCTTTGAATCAGGGTCGGTTCGAAGGCGGTTGTAAGCACGCCTACTGTCAGGACATCGGTCGGCGATATCAACCCTTCCTTGGGCGACACGCGCTTCGTGCATCTGTCAGACGGCTGATGCAAACTCATCGACAAGTGGCTCTCGCGGCGTCGTTTGTGTCTCGTCGCGGGAGACGTCGCCATCGTGGGCAGACCCATGCAACAGGCAGAAGGACAAGTGGAGATGGGATCTGAAGAGGCGGTGACCATGACCAGACTACGGTTGAGTACTGTGGAACTTGAACTCCAAGAAGAGGCTTCTCATGAAAAAAAGCCAATCAGGCTTGAAATAGGTGTAGGGGTTGAAAATTTCATTAAAAACATCAGAAATTGCCGCCAACCAGCGCCCGAGAAATCGACAAAGGAGCGTTCATTGTCCAAGCAATCGCGGTCAAACTGCATGAAATCTCACTGCGATCGACGTCCATACCAACGAGCACAACGATAAGACTAGAGAGACTGTCCTGTCGTGTTTGGAATGATCTTGCCAAAAAAGTCCAACGCATACAGCCGAGTGACAAGGCTGAAAATTTTCAGCAGCGTTACGCTGTCGGAAATTTCCTTGTATCAGTATATGTATATATAAACTGTCAGCTTGGTCTTGTCGGAGATCCATCTTGGGAGACGCGGGGGCGCGTTTTCAAACCGCTTTGTCGATGGAATCGATGCTCTCAAATCTCTGCAACTAGACCATGGCAAGAGTCACATCCCGTTTCTTCCAACCCCTCGGCAGGAGACGGCCCTTCATCCAACCTGCCTGGGGGAACTAACTGTACACTTCTTCTCTTGTCGGGCTGGAATTTTGCTGCCAAAGTTTGACACAGGTTGGGAAAGACAATATAGTATACTCAATTCAAATAAATACCAATAATGAGGAACGACTGGGTTTTAAGACCAATTTTAATAAACTTTGGGTATCATCGGAATCATTTGTGACAACTTTCAGTTTTTAATAACTTTATCCGGTATTATCCGGAAATTTCGACGTCACAATGTTCATGTCATGCCGACACTGAGCGGCGGAATGCCTCCTTGTGGATCCTTGACGTTGTCGGTGGGATGCGAAAATCTTCCTGACACGCCGATGTTGTTTTGGGGCCAAAGCCACTGCATTTCCTGGCCCAAAAGCCTCAACGAATGTGAGTTTTTCATCAAGGAATCTCTTCCACATGGAGCTTGCAACAACGTTTGAAAAATTCATGACGTGGTTTGCTGTGCGCAACCATGACGTCTATGAAATCGTATTCAAGGAATTCGCCTGACGTTCATCCACGCAGATGCATGCAACAAGCTCTCAAAGCTGTGTTGTCTGTCGTGGGATCAATCAGGCACGACTGGCTTCCAGCATGATAAAATTTCCCTTCAAGATTTGGTTAAGGACATTTCACATGTGTGAGATTCGATGGAATGACAATATAGGAATATTTGATTGGATAATATCCAAAACTTTCAACCAATAATATATCTCCATTTATACGAAACATAGACCAATCCCATGTGGAGTTGCTGGGAAGACCAATAAGCAGAGGATGGAGAATGCCGACCGAGCGAAGCGATTGAAAGCTCTGCGCGATGCAAGGAACAAGAAAGAAGGGATAGTCGACGATAATGTCGTCATTGCTACACCCAAGCCAGTCGAAGTTGAAGAACCTATCGTGGAAAACGTCAAGGCAGCAGCGCCAGAAGGAGAGGTGGAGGAAATCTTAAGCATTGCCCCCAAGAAACCTACTTGGGATTTGGAGCGTGGTCTTGAGAAGCAAATGAAGAGGTTAGAACGTCGAACACAGAATGCTATTGTTGAAATCCTCCGCGAGAAGATGGAGCGCGAAATGCAAGAGGACGGCAGTGATGACGAAGAAGGCGACGATGAACAGACCCACGAGGACGAATAAAACAATTTTTCGAAGAAGGTATTATGTATCTCGAGCAATCGCATAAACACTTGGCTCTGTCATTTGCCGCTCGACTTGGCACGAATGTCGTATCCAACGGAGTAGTCTTCTTTGCCGTCATCGAGCTGCTGCACTGCACTTTGTCGAATGGGGGATGTTGCAATCGCCGATTTGATGCGCTCATTCATGATCTTTCGGCTCTGCTTGGTTGCACTTTTGATCGAATGGTCCTTCTCCCACGCTTGTGTGAGGATCTGCCGCTGTCGATTCTGTTCAGACAACACATACTCTCGATCTTGCTGAATGTCACGCTCCAACTTGGCTAAGAACTGCTTGTCGTCATCAAGCTCCTGTGTGCGCGCTTCCCGTTTCATTCTTTCCTTCTCGCGAATCTACGACCGCCTTGTCATGACAGTAGAGAGCGACTGGAGAACCTGTGCGTCTAGATACTGGTGCATATTGGTCTGGTTCTGCTTGAGGGAGTCTGGACTGTTGAAGCCCATGCGACTGTGGTGACTGTGGCTCAGGAACGTGTTTTCGCTCGGATCATTGCCGTTCACTTCTTTCCTCTCCATCTCACGGAGTTTATTTGTAGCCACCATTTGTTCACGGATGGCAGCTTGGAGGCGCTCGGCATTTTGCCGCTTCTTCCGCTTCTCAGCAGCAATTTCATCCAAATCCTTGATGTGATGGCGATGGATGTCCATGGCATGTTGAGCCTAGCAACGTACAAGTACTGAGCAACCTCGACGCGAGCACTGGAGTACCTCCATCTCAACTTCCTTCTCAATTCGCGCTATGTAGCGCTCGTACGCAGCCTCAGACACAGACGATGTGCGTGAATCGGACTCGCAACTGCTTCCGCTTCGTTCGAGCTCCTTCTTCATGATTTCCTTGAAGGAGAAATCAAAACTAGGCTCCTTAAACGAGGCGTGCTGGCGTAGCTGCGGCGGGGACAGCGTCATTGTCGTGTAGTCCTTGGATGGAACTTCCACGCTTGAATAGCCCACGCCATTTCGAGACGCTGGTCGTGGCGACGGTCTTGGCGAGCGAAGTTGCGATATTGTCGGAGGTGCGACTTCTGGATTGTGCCTTGGTGAGGGTTGCTGTTGAGGTATCATTGGCTTTGGTGGCCGCGGCGTCGGAGGTTGCCTCGGTGTTACGACGAGCTGCTCTAGCTCGTCGCCTTGATTGCTAGCATCGTCGAGAAGAATGTCAAAGTCAGCAAGGTCCCCAAGGACCGACGGCGCAGTGGATGTTGTCGACATTGTTGCAATGTTTTCTAGTGTCTTGGGGAAATGCTTTGGATCAAACAGCATGTGAATCGCTCGATTTTTCGCGACAATCTTGCCGATGGTCATTTCAATCGACATTTGAGCCCCCGTGGATGCGATTTCCCCAATCTTATGGACAAGATCGCGCATGCCACTAAAGACAGTGTCTTTGCTGAGATTCTTTGAGAACTTGATGGCAATTTTCGTAAAGTTGATGTCCTCCAGCGTGGCAAGTATTGGTGCCGTGATGCGCTTCTTGGTTCGGAGCCCATACGTCTTTGCATACGTGTCATGAACGACAAAGATCGGACGCAGTTTGCGCGTATTGCGGCTGATCGTCACGGTCTCCCACGAGATCTTGCAGAACGGCGCGGCATTAACGCCCTAGTCCACACACAGAGATTATCACTGCAAAGTACATAAAGTCTTTGATACCTTGCCCTCGTTGTACCTGGATTCGACCCATGCATTGAACGCCATCCACACTTCCTCGAGCGTCTCCTTCTTCTTCTCAGCGGCGCAAGATGTCCGCGTCATCTTGCCGCTGCAATCGCTCAGGAGATGCCGCAGCGTGTACATCCCAGTGGACTTTCGTTCCAGTACTGCAGTTCCATCAGCTTTGAGCTAAAAATAGCTTGACAAGCTTGAACTGGAATTGCCTTAACCAGTGAAAGTCCTTTCGAGCTTGCACACATCACTATTGCTGACTCAAGCAGTGTCCAACGAGGTCAACATCGCCTTCCTTCCTCTAAGAGCTGCTTGTAGAGTGTAGTCGCTATGCCCTAGCGATGGTAGGGGGATCTGATCTTGCCCGTGCGATGTCTCGATATAAGAGGCTGCTAAATACAGAAACCACACCCAAGCATCCAACGCTAGTCGATTAAAACTCTACGAAGCTCCACTACGATAGCTTAGTGATCACGTCGAGGCAATACATATCCGCGACAGCGTCGACAATTTGGTCGTGTAGAAAGATGAGAAGTCTAAACTGGATGATGCATTATGGAGACGCGAAATTATCTTGCTTCTGCCATTTTGGATTGCAGCAGTGTCGAAGAGTGACAACCCAGCATTTCTCATCGCAGTTTCACTGAGCTGAGCCCTGCCATTGTAGGTTGTCATTTGCTTCTCAACGATCGTCACGTTCGAGATGTCCTCGACTTTGACGACTGTCAGTCGAAGTGTACTGAAAGAGGGAATTCCGGATGGTCTGTTTCCAGCAATTTGTCGTTTCGACTGGTGAAGAAGATGCGAGTCGACTGGGACGAACTTCGACGCATCTCTGAGATCGTCCAGCGAGATCTAGACGCCCATGGTTTGGATGAACACGACGACTACGAGTACACATTGGATCGCGCATGAATTTCAAGCTCTCTCTCACTTGGCTCTTTGTAGGAGCGTGTTTGACATGTGGGAATCGGAATTGGCCGACGTCCAAGAATCGAAAGATGACAAACCTGCCGTTTGGTACACGAGTGGAGCCGAGTATTGGGAGGTACAACAGAGCTTGTTTCGAGTGTATTTGATGAGTCGGTCCTGTGGCAGAATGAAGAAAACTGTCCACCCAACGACCAAGGAGTTCTGGGCGGATACGGACACATTTCACCCGTTGACGTCGAAGGATCATCAGCTTTTCTCGATCATATCCAAACGCTTCGACCTGCTATGCAGCGAAATTTGGCCATTGGTGCGTCTCCCATTGCCTTGCCATGTGCAAATCGTGGGTAGATTGTGGCTGTGGAGTCGGTCGAGTCGTCAACAACCTCTTGTTGCCACGGTATACCGCTGTCGACTGTTTGGAGCAGAGTCAGCGGCTCCTTCAAACCATTCCATCCTACGTTGGACCTGAAAAAGCGCGAATTCGCAACTTGTACTGCATGGGCATGCAGGACTTTGACCCCAAGCCAGGCTCGTACGATCTCATTTGGTGCCAATGGGTTCTCGGCCATCTCACCGACGTGGATTTTGTGGCATTTTTGAAGCGATGCCAAGCCGCGCTTGCTCCAGGCGGCGTCATTTGCATCAAAGAAAATGCGATCAATGAAGGCGTGCCATACTACGTCGACAAGGACGACAGTAGTTTAGGACGGTACGCTCTTCGATCTTGTCTTTCCACGCACTAACTCGATGCTTTAGGTCGTCCGTGTACTACAAGAGCATCTTTCGACAAGCCGGCTTGACATTGCTCGCAGAAACCAAACAAGAAGGTTTCCCCGACGAATTGTACCCTGTTATCACGTATGCGCTCTACTAATGCAATGCTTTTTTTGCCCGAAGGATCGACTGGAGGAGTATTCCAGCGCAAGTTGCTCTTTCAGAGGTCTCGCCAAACGAGGTTTACGAATGCAACATGCTGCTAAAGTCGAACGAAATGAGCAGATGGATGGGGGAAAGTGCCGCTGCAATTTGTCGATCGGCGCACTCGATTTACTCGATTTGGAATCGACTTGGCTTTAAATAGCATTCGAAACAATGCTAGACTTGTCTCCTCAAGCGATATCATGCAGCTAAAGAGCCAAACGAGTCCATTATGGCCAGACCAGAGGTCGCAACTCCACTTTCAAGCTTTCCCTGGGGTTGTTGCTGTGCTCGATATACGTTTTTGCTGTTATGGAAGAGCAATCCTGCTTGTCGAGCTGGTTGCCTCCATCCATACCTTGATTTCAACCTCGCCGTGCAATTTTATACTAATTTTTCTGACGTTGCCATGTAAGAGCGCTGAGTGAGAACGTCGTTTCTGCTGGGTGACGCCGATCATACTGTGCACTTACAAGCGTTTGTTAACGTCATGAAGTCTTGGCGAAGCTCTGGGTGGCTTTCAAGGCTAACAAGGCATGACTAAAGGCAGGCACGAGGAGTTTCAATCAATTTCGACGGGAGTATGAGCGCTGTTGAGTAGTTTTGTCCCCGACAACGCCATCAGTTTCTACAATGAGATCTATCATCTAATGAAATTGAGAACCACATACTGAACAACCTTGTTTGAAAATATCTTGATTAAATTATACTCGAGAAAAGAGCATATTGACAAAAAGGATCATACATGAGCACGACGACGGGAGCCGCCGCTCAACAGGAGATTGCGGGATGGCTACTGCGGCGCACTATGTCTGGCTTCTTCCAAGCGAAGGGCTCTGGGGATTGGAGTCGAGTATGGTGCGAGTTTAGCCCAGCAGCAGGACTTTTTGCAGTGTATTTGGACGCGGAGAAGCACCGACGCTTGCTCAACTGGAAACTCCAGCTCTGCACAGTCAACCACGTCCGCAACGACGGTCGTTTCTGCATTGAAATTGAGTTTTCTCCAGCACGAAAGAAGGAAACGTTTGCATCGACGTCCAAGAGCTACGACATTGAGTGGTGGTTTGATGTTTTGACTTCGTCGAAAGTTGCATTGGCAGAAGGACGCGTGCCAAATCCACCCCTGCTTGTACGCACTCCCCCATCGAGCAATACTCTGTCAGCTACTGGCAGTTCACACAATGGATTGGGCAAGAAAGACAAAGTTAAGGTGCAGAAACCTCTCCGTCGTCGCCAGCCCAAACTCAGTACGAGCATCAGTCGCTTCGAACGAATCACAATTTATGAGACGGCAACCCACTTTCACCTTGTGGGGTCTGACCGACAGTACACTCGGTTTCGCCTCGTTTCCCTCGATCGAACACAGGAAAAGCCCCCAAATCTTCAAGCTATTTTCAAAGAAGAGCCGCTGATGTTTGACTGGGATAGTATGGAAGCAGCTCTTCAAGCCATCGAGCACGAGGCTCGCAAAACCTCTCCCCATGGTCTCGTCCGCGTGTGCACTGCAGTTGCAATCGTCGGTTTTATCAAATTTCTCCAAGGATATTACTTAGTCCTGGCCACGCAACGCAAGAAAATTGGCTGCATAGGCGGCCATTTCATATATGCTATTCAAGCTGCACAATACCTTCCCATCCGTCTCCCTGCTGCCGATAGCACACCATGGACTTGGGTCAACCGATGGCTCAATCCTGATGCTATTGAAGACGCCGAAGATCGCTACAATGTGCTATTCAAGCTCATGGATTTGACCAAAGACTTTTACTACAGTCCTACGTATGATCTCACGCATACCCTGCAGCACAACATGACTACCAACGAGACCAAACCGTTCAACATGTACGCCAACCAACCATTTCTTTGATTAAAAACATCTTAGGTTTGAGTGGAATCATTTTTTGAACGAGGAATTTAGTGCTTGCTTGGGAACAACAGCAGCACGCGAAGAATGGATTCAGCCGCTCATCATGGGATTCTATGAACAGAAGAAATGCAGTTTGTTCGGTCGTTTGATCAGCATCGTTCTGTTAGCTCGTCGCTCGCGTTATTTTGCAGGCACGCGGTACTTAAAACGAGGGGTTAGATTCTTTTCTTGCTATATCTATCGACATCACAACTAATTGTAGATCGCCGACACTGGCAAAGTTGCAAATGATGTCGAGACAGAACAAATTCTAGAAGATGAAAACACAAATGGCAAGTTCAGTTCGTTTGTGCAATATCGTGGATCGATTCCGATTTTTTGGACACAAGAGACGAGCGTGACGGTGCCGAAGCCCCCCATTAAATGTAGGATACATCTGCAAGATCTCATCAACTTAATGTTGTTTGCAATAGTAAATCGAATCGATCCAACGTACAGAGCAACGCAAGATCATTTTGCCGATCTCTTCGAGCGCTATGGTTCGCCCGTGTTGGTGCTCAACTTAGTCAAACAACAAGAAAAGACGCCGCGCGAAATGATTTTGGGCAAACATTTCAAAGATGCAGTCGAATACTTGAATACGTTTATTCCGATGGAACACCGCATTCGCTACGTTGCGCTCGACTATTCGCGTCTATCCAAGTTTAAAGTGGATCATTCAAAAGTTGAAGCTGTGCGACAAGCACTGGATAAAGTGGGCACTTGGGCTCTCGATCAAACAGGGTTCTTCTGCTCGGCTCCGAAACGACAAATTGGTACTGGCACGAATAAACGTACTGCAAGAAGGACTTTGGCCCCACCATCCAGACCGACATCTCCAGCGCTGCAGGTATGAAATCATGTGCTTACTGAATTCAATGAGAAGAAATATCGTAGTCTTCGACTGACTCGACTGCAAACACGGTAAGAGCAAAACAACATGTGAAATGATCATTGCGCTTTTAGAGCCTCAAAGTTCTGAGCCCCACGATTCCACGCGATTCTGGAGATTGGCTGGAACAACATGGAGTCCTTCGAACCAACTGCATCGATTGCCTGGACCGAACCAATGTGGCGCAGTTCAGCGTGGCTATGCGAGTATTGCAGCACCTAGTTTCTCAATTTTACGCTTCACTCTAGGCACTCGGCCAACAACTCTATGCCATGGGTTTTCGCAACACACCTTACTTGGAAAGCTCGTCGCAGATTCTCCAAGAGCTCACGGTTATGTTTGGCCACATGGGCGATGTCATCTCAATGCAATATGGCGGCAGCGAAGCCCATAAGAACGTCGTCAAGTCGAAAGAAAATATTAAAGCATGGGAGCTCTTGACGTCGATTCGACGCTACTACAGCAATGCATTCACGGACAATCTGAAGCAAGACGCGATCAACTTGTTCCTTGGAAATTATATTCCGTCGCCGACGACATCGCCTCTATGGCTTCTCGAAAGTGATTATTATCTGCATAACTTTCACGTCCAACGTGGCACATCGCTGAGTGAAATGGGTCCTTTTCATCGTGTGAAGAACTTGCTCGAGGGTGGACGCACAGAACACGACAAGCGGCTCTATCAAATGCATCGAGATGCCTTTTTGCCAGAGTGGTGGAAAACCAGCATTGAAGCCTTTGAAGCTCCTAAGTTTATAGAGAAACAAAGCCCTGCCAAAAACTCTGGATCACTCTCGACGTGTGATAATCGCAAAGCTAGCACTGCCTCAGCTGCATCGATTGATGAATCCATTTTGCAGGTTTAATGACTTTTTCCTCCTTCCAGGTTGACACATTTTTAGGCGACTGACAAGCAACAGCTATTTCTTTTTGACAAAGTGTTAGGCTATCCGTTCATGACACCAGTTTACATTGGAGCAAAAGATGGATCTTCAGATCAAAGATTGCCGGCACCTCCAACAATCGCACATTCGACTTCAACGTTTTCCCAAAAAGTGCGTGCAATGAGTGCCCCTGAAGAACTCATGGTGCCTGAGCTCCCGTCAGCTATGAAGCGTAGCATTACCAATGTTCGTTTGCCCGAGCTGCTGGAAGCTCCAGAGGCGCCTTCCTTAGCAGCCTCACCATCATCTCTTGATATTGAAGAGTACGCTGCAGCTCGTGGTATACGCAAGGAATATATTGGAAGTTGCAGTCCTGCTGTGCCAGACCCAACCTACGAGCGCTACGTTGAGTCCAAGGATAATTTGGCATTCTGGGAGAAGGAAAACAAGAGTGTTCGAAGTGACTTCCTCCTCTACTTGCGCGAATTCTCTGTTGATGTGGACGATATTGCTGGGGTGTATGAAGCAGCTGTCCGAGGTGGTTGTACCCATAAAATTCAAACGGGCATTTATGCCGGCCTGGATCAAACGACGAGAGCCCGTGCTCTCTTAACGAAGAAGTTTTTCAAAACTGACAAGCTCAACCTTCTCGAAGACCCATTCGACGATACGAGTGCCGTAGATCCACTCTCACTGGAGTTGTATGCGTCGTATTTTGACGTTGAGTTTCCAGTGGGAGCATCTACGCACGATTCGACTGCGCTTGAAATGTCGCTTCCGACCTCAATCGACCCTACTACAGGCACATACGATGAGTATATTGTGTTCAACTCAAGTGCGGCGGACCAGCAGTTTGGAGATGTGATGAAGACAGTGAATGAGCTCACGTTTGTGAAGAAAAAGTAAAGCATTAAAAATCTCGATCAGATTCTGAACCAGACTCCGATGCACCAGAAGCAGACTTGCCACTCGACTCGACGTCACTTCCTGTTGCAGACTCGTCGTTGTCAATGAGCTCGCCCGAGTCTGCCACTGAGACCTCATCGCTGTCATTGTCTGAGTCGTCAGTTTTCTTTGTTTGTTTGGCTGCCTGGGCTGTCTTGCTGTTGGAAGGTTGAGCGGCTGCTTTGCTTGGCTTGGAGCTGCTCGCTTGACGATCGTCATCATCATCATCGTCGTCGTCATCATCATCATCGTCGTCCTCGCTTTCGCTCTCTGACGAGTTGGCAGCTGCCTTGGACTTGCGAGCTTTGTCGTCTTTCTTTTGTTGCTGAGGCTGTGGCTCTTTGTCTTCAGGTACGGGAATGTCAGCCTCTTCTTGTTCACCACGCAGGATGGCCAACTCGTCGTCGCGAAATTTCTTCTGCATTTTCTTGAGGGTTCGGTCGTTTTCTTGGAGCTTCTTGAGCTCGCGGTCGTTGTGTAGATCCAATTCATGCTGGAGATAATCCAAGTTGCGGAAACGTTCGCAATAGATGGCATACTGTCGCTCAAGTTCCTTTTCGAGCTTTTCGTACTCGTCCATGAAGGCCGGGCGGACATTCTGAAGCGACTTGAGGCGTTTCTCACTTCGTTCCAAGTCTCCTTGAGCTTTCTTGATCTTGGCACTCAGAGCTTTCTCTTCGGCGTCGAGCTCAGAACACTGCCGCTCCATGCTCTCGACGTTTTCTTGCACAGATACAATGATCGACTTGATGCTCTTCTCCAGGAATTTGTGCTCAGCAGTTGACTCCAAGTTGGAGCTGACGGTGTCGAGGAATCGAATGGCTTGCACTCGAGCTTCTCGAACTTCGAGCTCGTTGTCAAGGAGGTCGTATAGTTTAGCTCCACACTCTGTGATTTCTGCTGACAGAGCTCGTGTAGCCTGGACAAAGATGTTACGTAAAATGTTTCCTCAATGCTTACCTTGGCGTCTTTAAGTTTAGAGCCAAGTAGACTCTTCGTAGAGAGTTCATCATCGTCCTCAACTGTGGATGGATCGATTCGTGATGCTTCGTAGAGAACCCGAGCAACTTTGATAAGTTCTTTGACTGCGTAACCATCTGCAGCGTACAACTTCTTTGCGTTGAGCTTGATTCGAGCTTTCGAGAGAAATTCAGACGTGACTGATGTGAGAAACGTGATTCGATCCTCTTCTGTGTCGATTTCCTCAGTCACACTAGACGAAGGATCGTATTTCTTGGCCATCCAGTATAGCAAGTCTGATACGAGCTCAAAGTTTGGCGTGCGAAAGTTTTCCACAGAGACTGGCCTTGGATATCCCAATGCTCGCATCATCTCGGTGAAGTTGCGCAGCTCTCGGAACGACATTGTTCCAACTGTGACCTTTCGTCAAAATTGTTATCCGACGGTTCAACAAACCTCTAATTACTTATTTGAATATCGAATGTTGCAGGTGGGAGGACACTTCAAACTGTGACATTCCAAGCTTCAAGGTGGGGCATGCGGAGTAGTATTTTCCCTCACTGTACTCTCGACGAAGCCATCCACGCTCCATCAGTCGACGCCAAATTGATTCCACTCCGCTTAGTCTGCGTAAATGTAATAGTCACGTCGAATGAAGCATCAGGTTGCTCATGAGCACCCAGCTACGTCGGAGTATATTGTTTGTTGGGAGAGCAGCTGGCGAATTGTTGATGTAGAAGATCTTTCAACAATGATATAAGATAGTGTCTATAAGCGAAGTCTACTTTTTGAACTTCTCGGCTCGCTTTTCAGCTTTCTTGGCGGCATTGTCTTGAATACGAGCTTCTTCGTTTTCAGCCTTCTTCATGATGTCTTCCAAAATAGCATTCTTGTAGTCTTCGAATGTGCCGTTGTACGCTACGCAATCGTTATCACCAACAACCCACAAGACGCAATTAATGGCTTCAATCAAACGAGCGTCGTGCGTCACCACAACAACACCACCGTCATACTCGTTCAATGCTTCACAGAGAGCATCAATACTTTCAATATCCAAGTTGTTGGTAGGTTCATCGAGCACAAGCATGTGGGGATTCATCAAAATAAGCTCTGCCAACACCACACGAGCCTTTTGACCTCCAGACAGCAAGCGGTTCTTAATTTCGTGGGCGTGACCTTCCAGACCAACTTTACCAAGCAAATTACGTGCATCCTGGTATGTGATATCTTGAAAAAGACGACGCAAGTACTCCACAGGGGTTTCGCCCATAGGCAACTTGTCGACAAAATGCTGATTATACACACCCATGCGCAAACGGCCATTTCGACGCACTTCTCCTTCTTCAATGTTCAAATCGCCAGTGATAATCTTGAGAAGTGTACTCTTCCCCACACCGTTAGGTCCGACGATGCACACGCGAGAATCTGTGTCCAGACCAAAATCCACGTTGTTGAACAAGTAAGGGCCATCGCCATATTTGAAACTGACTTCGCGCACTTCCAAGATAGGAGGCGACAACTGAGTAATTTCCTTGAAGCTGAACTTGACAGTATATTCGCGTGGTCGTTCCAAAAGTTCCATTGTCTTTCCTGAATCTTGTGCAGATTCAACACTTGATTTGGCTTTCTTCTTTTCCGCACGAGCACCAGGTTCGCGTTGCTTTTTGACGATGTCCGTCGCTTTGGAAGAAGACGTGCCCTTTGCCTTCAAAGCACGAAGTTGCTTTTGCTGTTTTTCCCATGCCTTTTCGGCCTGCTTCCGCTTTTGGACTTCCATTTCCTTAAATTGATCGTAGTTGCCCTTGTACGAAACGAGCTTCTTGTTTTCCAAGTGCAAAATTTCACTGCAAACTGAGTTGAGGAAATCTGCGTCGTGCGAAACAATCAGAAGTGTCTTTTTCCACTTTTGCAAGTAATCATCAAGCCAAATAACAGCATTCAAATCCAAGTGATTGGTAGGTTCATCCAACATGAGAAGCGTTGGCTCCACGTACAAAGCCTTGGCAAGAGAAATACGCATTCGCCACCCCCCAGAAAAGTCCTTTGTCGCCTTTTCTTGCATAGCAGAGTCGAAACCCAAACCGAACAAAATACGGCGTGCACGAGCTTCAGCAGCTGATGCATTCATGCCGGCCAATTGTTCATACACTTCGTTCAATCGTTCATCCAACTGATCATTAGGATTGTTTTCAAGTTCAGCCAATAAGTTCTTCTCTTCTTCAAGGAGAGCCCATCGATCGGCGTCTGCCTTCAGAACAGCATCAACAGCGCGAGTGTCGTCGGCAACGACTTCTTGTTCCACATACAAACAATCGATCTTGGGCGGAATACGCAGCTCGCCCAATGCAATCATCTTCAAAATCGTGGTCTTACCCTGGCCGTTCGGGCCAACCAAACCGTACTTGCCTCCATGATTGATGTGTAGCGATGCATTTTCATAAAGCAATTTGTTGTGAGCATTGATTGTGAAGTTGTCGATGTGAATGTCAGTAGCATTTTCCCAATTGGCATCTTCGGTGAAGGCTTGCTGAGAGACAGAGAATTGCTTGCCGTCCATTGGGTTCGCAGCTCGGTGGTACTCAGCATCGCGTTCAGCGGCTTCAGCCTCTTCCTTTAATTTACGGCGTTCCTTGTTACTGAGTTTCTTGCCCTCCTTGCGCTCCTTCTTCTCCTTCTTTGGTGTCTTTTCCTCTTCAGCTCCTTCTTTCTTTTCTTCTTCATCCTTTTCAATTTCGGCCAACAATGCAGCAGCCATAGCCTTTTTACTCTTTGCCTTTTTCTCTTTCTTCTTCTCGGCGTCTGTCTTCGGCTTTTTTTCCTCAACAACTTCAACTTCCTGAACTTCAGCATCTTCTGTCGCTTCAGCCAGCTCTTCGTTTTCGGCTTCGTCCTCTTCGACTTCTTCTACAACTGTCTGCTTCTTCTTGTCTTTTTTCTTGTCCTTCTTTTTGGATGCAGCAACCGCAGCAGCTTGTTCATAAGGATCTTCTTCCTCTTCTTCCTCCTCCTCGACTTCCTCCACAACGGCTTGCTTCTTCTTGTCTTTCTTCTTATCCTTCTTCTTCGAAGCGGTTGCAGCAGCTGCTTGCTCGTAGGGATCTTCTTCTTCTTCTTCCTCCTCCTCGACTTCCTCCACAACGACTTGCTTCTTCTTGTCCTTCTTCTTATCCTTTTTCTTGGAAGCGGCAGCAGCAGCGGCTTGCTCGTATGGATCCTCTTCTTCCTCTTCTTCTTCGACTTCTTCAACAAATGCTTGTTTTTTCTTGTCCTTTCTCTTGTCTTTCTTCCTGGACGCTACAGATGCAGCCGCTTGAAGGTATGGATCTTCGTCTTCCTCCTCTTCAATCTGTTCAGTTTCTTCTTCTGCTTCAGATTGCTTCTTCTTATCTTTCTTCTTGTCCTTTTTCTTGGACGCAACATTTGCTGCAGCTTGGACGTATGGATCTTCCACAGCAGCTTCGACATCTTCATCGTCGTCATGCCTCTTGGATCCTTTCTTCTTGTCTTTCTTGCCTCCTTTCTTTTCTTCCTCTACAGGAGCAGCGGCAGCAGGGGCTGGTTCATCGTCTGAATCGTCGCCCCGTCGATTGTTGCGCTTTCTCGCCATCTCGACAACTTGATGAATGGCGATCAAAGTCAAAAAGTCATTGGCCAATACTAAAAATACCGCTTCTATAGATTTATATTAATATCTTATATTTTGTATACTGCGGTACAATTGGAATAAAATTGTTTGTCTCAGGGGTTGAAGGGGTTAGTTTTAGCCCCTTCAACCCCACATTGTCATAGTGTCATTTTATTGGTTGTATTTCATTCACTGAAAAGCCTATCAATGAAAATGTTTGTCACGACAGCTTCATACTAGTACACAACGACAAGCGCAAAGGACGATGGAAATTCCATCGAACTAGCGACTTGGCGTGAGTGACGTTGAAGGCAGATGCGTGAGTGAAGATGAAAAGGTGCGTGAGTGAAGATGAAGAAGGCGTTATTCATGGTTTATGCATGCTGACAAGCTGTGCAAGTTTGAGCACTTGATACAGCTCGGGTTAGAGCATGCAATTGATCTCGAGTCACGACACCTTGGAGCTCGCCATGCTTCGATATCTACTCGGATCATGCAGCAAACGAGGTGGAGAAATGTGGGTTACCACACACAACAAACTCAATCCAAGAGTGCGAAAATGACGATACGCTTGCGCCGCAGTGGCTTCCACTACATTCGACATAACAAGTCGACGAAATGAAAGATGAGACTCACTGTTGATGATGACTGGTGATGGATTCATGTACGCCCGCAAGTTGATGAAGTTGGTCCTGTCTGCAGCAGAAAACGCACTGGCGACGATTTCAGGGACATCTCCATTTCCATCATCGACGGCGATGGCGTGAACATGGGTTGGGTCCTGTTCAAACGGACTCCACGTTGACTTGAGATGTAGTAAAGCCACAAGCACATGACTACATCCAATTAATTATTGAGGAGAAAGTGTCATTTGATTGTACCGTTCAATCGTGCCTTCCAGCACATTGAAATACACACCACGACAAGAGTCGTATCGGCGATCCACGACAACCCAACACACTTGCTGGGGTCTCTCGATTAATGCAGCTAGAATTGAGTCCACGCTCGCCCGCTACAAATTTGGCTTTGCAGTTTCAACATCTTTGGTAGCTCACCTTCGACAAACAGGAAAACGAATCCAAAGCCATCAGTTGAGTCACGCTCATCAAATCGAAAGCTTTAGGAGGATTCCAGTCGAGGAAAGGTATCCCGCGACATTGAATTTGGGCTTCGTAGAGACCCTAGCACGAGCAAGTCATGATTATGTATTTAGAACAGACCTCGCTGAATATGTTTCCAACCCATCGGGCAGCCATAAGAGTCATCATCAAAGGCAATGCATACTGCAAATCCCCTGGACATCAGGTTGCTTTAAGTGATATTGGGGACTGCGCTCACCTGTAGCTTCGAGGAGGATAATCGTCAGAGATATCGTAATGCGAGTGACTCCACCCAGAACAGCTGCTGCTCCAACGAGGGCGTAGGTACCGACATTGACAAAGTCCATATCGTCTGCATGCATCTACTTGAGGGTAAGACCAACCACTATATAGATTGATGAAAATACCCATTGACCCATTGCTCGACCAAGGGCTGCTCCGGCAAGTATACTTGGAACAAACACACCTGAGGAGATACTTGCACCCAAGACAAAGGCTGTCCCCTGCAATTGAGACATCAGCGTTGTCCTTTGTCCGGTGACATACCAAGAAGTTCAAAGTTGCCATGACAATCAAGCTTGACATCGTGAACGTAGGGGGCGCGAGGGGAGTTTGGAGATGCAGAAGCTAAACTTCTGTGAGAATACGAACACATTCATTTGAGTGACTTGTCGAATTGCTGTATCTTGACGAACAAAAACGAGACTTGCCAAGTCGTTGTATTGGCCAGAGGGGCATGCATATTGGACGAGCTAGAACACATCAGCAAAGAAGGTTGAAAATCGTGTACATTGGCTGTAAGCTCTGCTTTCTCGGTTTCAGCAATGGCTGGGGGCATATTCAGGCAAGTGCCGACTGTTCCCGAGAGAATCATCCACGCTAAACTGAAGAGAATACTGATGCCCACAATGTAAAAGACTTTCGATGGACGCGCAAGCGATGACACTCCCGCACGGAAGAGAACATATTGATTGAGATGAGTAAAGCCGGCACCCACTATGCCACCCTAGCCATCTTGTTATGAGCAAGACAGCGTCAACTATACTTACGACTGAACCAACGGCAATGAATATTAAAAGTTCCCACGGAAGGTACGAAGCGCGGTCGACAGACGGATCTCGCATTTTCCCTAGAAGAGTTTATTTTTTTTGCTTGAGAGCTGCTACCAAATGCGAATAGGGACGATGTTTTAGCTGTGTCTGCGAAGGAAGTGATATTTGATCCAAAGACTACGAATAAAGCAACCTAGAGCCCAATGAGATGTATACTAAATCGGTCTGTACCATGGCACAGAAGAAGGCTCGCCAGATTAGCTTTGGAGACAAGAAAGACGCTCCCTCTTCTAGAGCAAACAAGACACCTCCTATGGGAGCCCCAAACGCAGCGGCGACTCCTATGGACATGATTGAGATGTCTAACTGAGGTCTTAAAGGCACCAGCAGCTGCACCACACGTCACCAAATCTCGAACATCTTTCTTCTTGAGAATAGACATCTACAATGATTCAGCACGCCATCGTTGGAAGAAGTATGTACTGGCTGCCAGCTCAAGCATTTATATCTTCGCTTGGATGAGAGGCAAGATGCGACGATGGCTCCACTACGTACAAGGTAATAAGAGAAGACTATTAACCGCACGAACCAGTGGATCATAGGACCTTCCATGCCAACCGGCAATCCCCCTGAGATGGATAAGATCACACCGGCAATCTATAATACTGATAAACACGACATTTCCCTTGCATCTTCTCTTACCTTGGCAACAAGTGTCTCCACGCTCATCCATGATTTGACGTGCACACCGTTAAGAGTGCTTTTGATTTCTGGAATGCCAGAACCTGCAGAAGATGGAGCCCAATAAGTAGTGAGGGCACAGGAAGCACCAGCAAAAAGCGCATTAGACGCTAGTAAAAACAGAAGACTCGATCCTGGTAGTCCACCACCATCCTTTTCTGCATCTAGACATGGAATGTCAAGCATTTCCATCGGAAAAGCAATACCAAGAAGACTCTGCATCGTATCAAACTTCCACTCTAATAGGCGCGACGTCGCAAACGATACCAAAAATGCAATGTGGGCCGTGGCAACACCAATGAGGATAGTCAAAAGCCACTTGGCGAGCGCAATAACCTTGTCCAAGGGTATTCCGCCTCGGCTTTGAAGCACTGGAGCTTCATCCAACTGAATATGTACATGTACATCCTTCGCGTTGTGATGCAGAGCTGAGTTTGTGGCCAAGTCTACGCTCTTGTATTGAACAGACGCGAGTCCGAGTGGACGGTGCGCCATGAATCGAACGATGCGACAGAAAATCCGAAACTTGGAAGCCGCCGTTTCAAGTGTAATATTGTGAGATCCAAACAAACTATCAACAAGACAAATTCGATCGGATTCGAATTAATGCGTGGCTTGTGCTTAGCTACGCTTTGACAATAAGAGATAACAAAAATCAGATATAAACAAAAGAGCTATGTATTTATTCAGTAACTTTCTTCTTTTCTTGTCAACGAAGATCCTCAAACCACTTATGATTCTTGCTTGTTAGGCATCCGCATGAGTTTCTGTCGTTGAGCTCACGAATCATGATCTGCCCAATTGTCTGTCACGATGACACCCAATGCCAACGAGTGCAATTGGGTTCGTGTCACAACACCCACGAGCTCTCCTCGCTTGGAAACCTAGCAAAAATTATGTCCTGAGAGTGCCTGGTGGACTCCAATCGTACCACACACATCAGGCTCAACCCAAGCGCGCGAAATTGACGATAGGCCTGTGCAGCGGAAGCTTCCACTAAAATGAAAGTGAGCCCACTCAGTCGCGTAAGGACGATGTTCACCGTTTATTTGGGTAGGCGATGGATTGACATAGAGCTCAAGGTTCACAAAGCAGTCCATATCTGCTGTAGACATTAAGCTTGCATCAACATCGTCGTCATCGGGAGCTGCTTCGACATCCAGGACATCCGAGTCGTCAGGAAGACCGCTTTCACTCTCTGTAGCATTTCGGGCATGGAATGGTGTCCAAGTGGACTTGTGGCGAAGAAGTGATACAAGCACATGTCTGATGAAAATATAAGAGCGCAATTGACAGGTCGAGAGCCTACCGTTGGATTGTTCCTTCGAGGAGATTTTCGTACACTCCAAGCTGAGCGTCGTAGCGACGATCTACCACAGCCCAGCTTGTTTGGTGTGGCCGTTGAGCTAATGCAGCAACAATTGATCCCACTCGTTCACGCTATAACCACGGCGTCAGCCAATGCATCCAGAGTAAATATATCCACCTTGCCCAAACAATATGCCATGTCTGATGTTGTCACTTGAAGGACGCTCATATGTTCTGCAGAAGGAGGTGGGCCCCAGTCAAGGAATGGAATGCCCCTGCAACGAATGTGTGCTTCGTAGAGGCCCTACAAAAGTAACTTAAGCATGTGGTCAAGATAGAAAGCTGTACAGGACTGAGCAGATTTCCAATCCATCGGGCAGGCATGAGTGTCATCATCAATGGCAGTGCAAACTGCAGATCGCCTAAAACACTTGAGTCGAGGTGTTAAATACCAGCATACCAGTCGCTTCGAGAAGAATAATAGTCAGCGATATAGTCATCCGTGTGACACCACCGAGCACTGCTGCTGCTCCAACGAGGGCATAAGTGCTAATATTGATGAAATCCATGTCGCCGGCATGTAGCTGCATTCCAAATTAATTGCAATCACAATTGAGTGAAATTACCCATTGTCCAGCAATTCGGCCGAACGCAGCGCCAACAATAATGCTCGGAACAAACACACCCGAGGTGATACTCGCCCCAAACACAAATGCAGTGCCCTAAAAATCAATCAACTGTCATTTTGCTGGAGTGAGAGTACCAAGAAGTATAAGGTACCAAACACAACTAAGCTTGTAATGGTAAATGTTGGCGGCACGCCGACAGGATTTGGAAGATGAAGCAGCTAAGTGTACTTTGTGAGTCAAAGCAGAAGATTAAATGGTGTACATTTTTTAGCGTGGATTCAGGCGGTGTGAGGAAAAGACTGGCCAAGTCATTGTATTGACCAAGGGGACAAGTGTGTCGGACAAGCTATCACTTCCAAATTACTTCACTCGAAGCAGGAGGATGAAAACGTACGTGAGCTTTGTCATTGAATGCAACTGCAGTGGGCAGTACTCGACATGTTCCAACGGCTCCAGACAGAAAGAACCAAGTTACGCTAAGAACAAGGCTGATTCCGATAACATACAGCACTTTGCCGTAGCGCGGGAGTTTGGATACATTGGCGCGAAAGAGAACATATTTGTTGATTTGGGTAAAGATGGCACCGATCACACCTCCCTGGATTCAAGTTGAGCGACTGCAGCTGACTATCGACTTACAGTTGATCCAATAACAACAAATACCAAGAGTTCCCATGGTAAATATGACGCCGTGTCAACTTCTGGGTCATCCATTTTGCCTAGTCACTGGGGATCAGAATGTTTGGCGAGGTTCTATCGAACCAAATGCAAATAGGAAGGATTTATTTGCCATTTCCGAAAATGAGGAGATACTGGATCCAAAGACGACGAATGTTGCAACCTAGTTTAATGTAAACAAAAATGAATGAATGAGCTTACCATGGCGCAAAAGAATGCGCGCCAAATAAGCTTTGGAGACAAAAATGAAGCCCCTTCTTCAAGTGCGAATAAGACACCACCGATAGGTGCTCCAAAGGCAGCAGCAACTCCTAATTGCTTGATTGAGAGAATTTTTTTATATTTCAACCTGCTGCAGCTCCACATGTGACCAAATCGCGGACGTCATTTTCTTTGAGGAATGACATCTACACGAAAATCGGAACAACGTATTTATGTGTGAGCTACCGGTCTCCAGTTCCAACACCTAATTGCTCGTCTGGATGAAAAAAATGCTGCAATGATGGCACCACTATCGAAGATATTTAGCAAAGCGAAATCGGGTGTCACAAACCTGTGGATCATTGGACCTTCCTTTCCCACTGGTAGACCTCCTGAGACGGATAAAATGATACCAACGACCTACAGTTGTGCTCGAAATCTATCGAGAACTATGCATTCAATTACCTTGCCAAAGAGCGTGCGAGCACTCAACCATGCTTTGACTTGGACACCATTGAGCGTACTTTTGATTTCAGGAATACCGGACCCTGCGGACGATGGCGCCCAATAAGTTGTAATGGTGCTTGCGACACCGACCAGTACAATATTGAACCCAATAAGAAAGAGAATTCCTGACCCTGCCATGGTATCACCTCGGATTTCGTCGGCTACGAGAATGTTACAATAATGAGCCATTCAGTTTCCAGTTCATACCGAGGAGTTTCTGGAGTGAATCGAACTTCCACTTGACCAGTCGAGATGTAGTACTCGCAATAAAAACAGCGATCTGTGCAATCGCAATACCAACGATGAGAGTGAGGAGCCACTTTGCGAAAGACATGATCTTGTTGGCCGATGATGCAGGAATACCACAAACCCCAGTCCCTGGTAATCGTCCATGCTGCAAATGCGAATCACTCTTCGCATATCGCGGAGAGTATGAGACAAATTCGACGCATTTGTACGGAATAGCGTCGTTGCCACTGCTAGGAGCTAGTGGTCGATACGACATGTCGATCCCAAGTGAAACCGCGGTATGAGGAAAGCTCCGTTGGCATCATCTACATATCCGAAAAGAGCATCCGGATATCGAAGAAAATGTCGAGAAATTGTTTATCGCGACTGCAATCGAAGACGACGATAAAGCCATCGCATTTCCAAGCTTCGTCTGTCAACGACCAAAGAACAGTCTCTAAACTTGCTACTAGTACATCATGTAGATGTCGACTTAATGATTTCACATCCATTCCCCTGCTCTGTCCTTGTCCCATGTTTATGACTGAATCTTGTGACGCAACACAACATTATGACCATGCCTATGAAATCACAATGATTTGAGAAGAGCGGCGACCACATATTTCGCATTCTTGGCATTTATAACTTCAAGAGAAAGCAGACCTTTCCATCTCACGTGGAGCATCATGGTCTCTGCTTTCTTTCGACTCTGGCCATGGTGCACCCTGGGTGATATTGGACTGGACCTCTGCACTGAAGTGTACAACTGATTCATTGTAGAAAGACGAGTCGGTGGCATCGACAAAGAGAAGAAACTATTCCTATCGATCCCGGGCGGTATTCACAGCGATGACGAGATTGAAAGCATTTTGGATGTGTGCGCATAAAAAGGTTTGATTTCGAAGTGCAGTGTAAGTTCTTGGGATTGATACCCTTTATTTTGAGATGAGTGCAATGACTTAATCAAGAGTGTCTTCAAAACTACGTCTTCGTTAAAGATAGTCGAGACTCGATGCCTTCAATTGGCCGCTTTGTCATCATGTAGTCAAGGAAGTCAGCCTGAGTGAGCACTTCCGAGCTGCCCATAATATCTTTGACATGAGCATCGAACATCTCATCGTTTGGACCATGCGTGCGGAGCAATAACTTGACGTTTTCAAGAGAAAGCGTTGCTGTCGTTGAGTTGGTCGCGGTCACAAGCCACTTGTACAAGACTGCTAGCGTTATGACTCACAACTTTATGGTATCGCCGACTTACACTCAAGTTGTTCCTTCGCCTTTCCTTGCTTGGTGAAGAGCTTGAGTCCACGAGTTAGATTTCCCACAGAGTGAGCTACGATACCAAGTAAACTTCGATGAACGCATCAAGCGATGGGGGTTGATCAGGGGCAGGGGAAGAGCAACGTAATAGCATCTCCACTAATCTGATAGTAATCGTCACTTGTACACAAGGTTAGATTCCTCTCACTTCGGATTCCCGTTCGACCCCGCAATCGTCCTGGAAACAAATGTTAACTCTGCTCAAGGTTGGTCAGTGGCACCCTTGCTGGGCAGCTATGAAGCGTGCTTGTAGCTCAAATATCTTTCTTTGACTCACTACAAGACGCGTTTATCAAGCGATCATTGCTTGTTCACGTACATCCATACTTCTCCTGGAGTCGCTCGGCTTCAAAGATGGTGATCATTGTTTCGTGACTGTTCAGGATCGTTTCGTGTGGTAAAGTATTTTTTATTGGACCAAAGCAGAACCAATCATATCATTGGTCATCTGGGCAATCACGATGATACATCGGCTGGCATCGCGGTGTCATCCTCGGCTTCATGCCATTCTTGCGGCCCATCAATACCGCTCTGCGTCAACACCCAGCACTTGGTGGTCTTCTATTGCCTCTCTCTTCGGATCCGCGCCTGCTGAGCCAGAATCTGACGATGGACTGCCAAAAAGGTGTGTGTTCATTGATGGCAACAACCTTCTCTATGGCATGCACCGACCACTGAAGCCTTCTTTGCTTGGGCAATCGCAGCTACTAGCTCCGTATGCATTATTCTCCGTGCATATCGTACTGACATGCTTCACATTTAGGAATGGCACACCGATTGGTGCAACGATTGGTTTCCTCAACGTCTTGCATAAAGTAGTGGAGAAGTTTAAACCGCAACGACTATGTGTCGTCTTTGACACACCAACGCAGACCCATCGGAAGAAAGAAGACCCGACTTATAAAGCCAATCGAGAGCGTATGGACATGACATTACGAAGCCAGTTCCCTCTCACGGTAGAATCCTTTCCATTGTTTATTCATGACAACCTTGTAGCAATTCGTGTTGGACATCTTGCAAGTGCCTCAAGTCCGATTACCAGGTTTCGAAGCCGACGACTTGATTGCATCCTACACAACAGCCAGCGTTCTCGTTGGTTACGATGTTGTCGTCGTGTCCGAGGACAATGACTTTCTCCAACTTGTTCGCGAAGGTCCGCCACGAGTGTCTGTCTACAAGCCGCAGCGAAAATGGCATCTAAACGAAGTAGATGTCCGACGCGTCCTCGGTGGATCCAGCCCAAAGATGCAACCGGACATGCGTGCATTGCAAGGCGACCGATCCGGCAAGTCGCCTGGTTTGCCTGGTGGTATCGAACAGTCTCAAGCAGTGTCAGTACTCGAAAAGGCCGGCGGTCTTGTCTCCCTGCTGGATCGTTTGGACAAGGTTTCGAGCTAACCATTGATGGCCACATTTTACACATATGTATTAGGTGGACAATGCAACTCTACGTACTCGACTTGCTGAATCAACTGAGATGCTCATGGTGTCGTACCGTGCGTCCAAATTAGATGATGCAATAGATCCCCTGCCAACAGCCATGGATCAGTTCAATTCTAGCAAAGTCGACTTGGACTTGTTGTCCAGTATTCTCGAAGACCCCACACGTTTACCTCTTCTAAACTCAAAATAGAGCTTGTATACTTTCAAATGGAAACTCCTACATGCAGCAAGCTACCTTGAGCTTGACCAACTTGCACCTGTCTCTTGCTACTTGACCAACTGATACAGACAAGGGCGAATTCGTCATATTCCGAGGGTATGCGTAGCCTTGGGTTGGAAGAAAGCTGCTTGGCCAATGCCTTTCAACAAAGCAGTGACCACGTTGCTTGAAATGGGTCAAGCTCGATTGCTTTGTGAGCATGGCCGACAGAGAAATTCCGCCGAGTGTGCAACACATTTGACCACGTGAAGTGCGCAACACATTTTCCACGGAGTTTCAGAACGCCTGGCTTTTCATGGAGCATGGCGCCTGAGTTGGAAGCTCCATGAAAAGCCAGGCGTTCTGGCATTGGGTGTGTGCCTGTAGTCAGCGTGGTTTCACGGTTGGACATCGAAAGGCCATTGGTCAGAATGGTCCAATCAATTCTTGCATGTCGAGCTGTAGTAATCACGGCGCAATTTATTTGCTTTTTTTTACATTTTTCACTCCAAGTTTATAAAATTGTATCGAAATTTGTATAGTCTTGGTCCCAATATATATGAACGAGATATTTATTTGATTAAATTTAATTATGTCTTGAATAAAATATGCTCTATGATGAATTTTTAATTCGTATGTGGTGATCAAGTTTTTCTCTCCATCGCAGCCAACTCTTGGAACGCCGTTGAACTCGAACGTTCGTTGCATTCATTTCGTCATTCACCTTCACGAACTCGAGCTATGGTTTGTCCGCTCCGCTACGTTCTCTTGGCCCTCTCGCTCATTGTTGCCCTGATTGGGTTGTCTCAAGCTGCAATTGAAGCCGACGAAGCCAGCTCTTCTACCGACCCTGAGAAAGATGCCGAGAAGAAGAAAACGAGGTTCCAAACGCTGATAGACATGCTCACGGGACGATACCTCATGAACGCGTATTATGGAGTCCCAGCACTGAAAGCCGATTAGCCTGGATGTGAATGAAAATCTTAACTTATAAGGAACCTGAAGTATGTATGAAAATGTTTTCCCCCTGAATTCGCGAGGGCATTCATGCGCGCTGTACATTAGAGCGCCTCTCATTACCCAAGGATTAATGGCCATTTTACTAGTGTTTGGATTACGACGGGCATCCGCCGTCGGGACAAGATTTGGTCACAACGGGCGTTTTGCCGGTATCAGGCGTAATTTCAGTCAGCTCTTCGTCTTTGCGCATGTGACTCTTTTGTGGATCTGTCAGTGTCACTTGATACGTGCCCTGTTCGTTCGCTTGGCCTTGGACAATGTTGTACAAAAGCATTGATTCGGCTTCGTCGATGCCTTTGATCAAACCTTGCAAAGCCGACACATCCTTCACATCACGGTTTTCCAAAAAAGCAGCACGCACAGCCTTGTGGGCTTCCACGACTGCGCGTTTGTCAGCTCCAAAAGTTTGGCGACTTGCACGAATCAGGCGGCGGTAGCCTCCAAGGACTTGCGCGCGGACACTGTTTGAAGCCATCGTCGTCCACTGGCTAAAAAACTGAGGATTCTCTGAAAATTTATATTCGGAATCGTGACATGTCAAATGCATCATGGTCGGCAACCTCCGTGTTGCTGAACCAAGCGCTCTTCCTTCGCATATCAGAGTTCCAGCAAGGAGTGTATGAAGACCTTGCTCCTGTGGCTGGACGAATCCGTAAGAATTCGTTCGAGCGCTTTGAATGGCAGCAGCCTTTCGCATTTGGATTACTTGATCACTTCCACGAAACAATTGAAATCTGGCATCCTCCAAGCATAAGCCAAAGCTATTGCCGCTTGGTTGCGTGTATGCCTCAACTCCTCCCGATCGTCATTGCCCACGCTGCTTACTTTGGCGAAGTTAACATACTGCATGCATTGAAATCAGCAGGCCACGCAATTGCAGTGTCGGACCAAGTTGTCAGTGCCGCTGCTGAGCACGGCCATTTGAATGTGATTGCGTTTCTCCATGGCATTGGGTGTGATGGATTCACGAAGACGACAATGAATCTAGCAGCAAGACGCGGACATTTGAACGTGGTTGAATTTCTGCACAGCTACCGACGTGAAGGATGCACGACTGACGCGATGAATGCAGCAGCAAAGTGGGGACATCTTGATGTCGTTGAGTTCTTACATCATCACCGACACGAAGGATGTACGTCTCGTGCAATGGATGATGCGGCAAGTCGTGGTCACATGAATATTGTACGATTCCTCCACGATAACCGATCAGAAGGATGTACAGTTAACGCAATGAACAGAGCAGCAGCCAAGGGTCGTTTGGACATTGTGTCGTTTCTCCATAAGCACCGAAGTGAAGGATGCACAACCTATGCAATGGACAGAGCTGCGATGCATGGTCATTTGGCAGTCGTTCGTTTCCTCCACGAAAATCGCACTGAAGGATGTACTCTCATGGCTATGGACGGAGCTGCACGCGACAATTTCATCGATGTAGTTCGTTTTTTACATGAAAACCGCGCGGAAGGATGCCTTCCAGACACGATGGACCAAGTGGCTCAAGAGGGGAACCTGGACATGCTCAAGTTTCTGCACGAAAATCGCTCTGAAGGTTGTTCCACAGATGCCATGGACAGCGCAGCGCGGGAAGGATATCTCGATATTGTGCAATTTTTGCATGAAAACCGCTCCGAAGGATGCACTACAACCGCGATGGATGAAGCTGCCCGGTACGGCCAGATCGAAATTGTTCAGTTTTTGCATCGAAATCGACCTGAAGGATGCACAAAAAGAGCATTGGACGAAGCAGCTTGCCACGGTCATCTGAGTGTTGTCGAGTTCTTACACAACCATCGAACGGAGGGATGTGCCGCAGCAGCGATCGACTTGGCGGCTCGTGAGGGACATTTGGATGTGGTCCGATTTCTCCATACGAGTCGTCATGAAGGATGTACCAAACGAGCCATGGACGAAGCAGCACGATACGGCCATTTAGATATTGTCCAGTTCCTACATGACTATAGAAACGAAGGGTGCACGCCCTCAGCTATGGACCAAGCTGCTGCTTATGGACACTTGAATATTGTGAAATTTCTCCATTACAATCGATCTGAAGGCTGTACAACCCAAGCCATGGACAATGCTGCAAGTCGTGGCCACTTGGACGTTATCCAATTTCTCCATCAATATCGTCAAGAGGGTTGTACGACGGATGCAATGGATCTAGCCGCACGACATGGACATTTACGTGTTGTTGCGTTCCTCCATGAAAATCGTCGAGAAGGATGCACTACGCAAGCAATGGACATGGCCGCTAACATGGGTGACTTGACCATGGTTCGCTATCTCCATGAGAACCGGCAAGAAGGATATACAACTGACGCAATGGACCTTGCTGCTGCTTGTGGCCATTTACATATTGTCGAATATTTAAATCGAAATCGCCCCGAAGGCTGCACGGTTGCAGCATTGCAAGCGGCCACTACAAATGGTTTCACGCATGTTGTCGATTATTTGCGTAAACACAGTGTTCAAATGGCACCAATGACGCCATTACCTGGCGTCATTGATGCATTAGAAGATCTCGTTTTCGAAGGATAAATGTTATACCCGTGGTTGCAAAATCTTTCCTATTTGTGAACTCATTGCCGTGGAGTATGCACTGTACACAAGGAACAACAAACGAGAAAAGTCCAAGCCTTTGCTTAAATGCTATTGAAAACTGAAACCTGATGATCTATGTGTCTGTCTCGAGTGGAAAGCATGGCATTGGTTTTAAATCGGGAAGCTTGTCCAGAGGTGTCATCGCCTTCAAAAAGACGCTGTTTGCTTCCCTCCAGTTCAGCTCCACGAGACCCTCAGTAAAATAGCCCTGAGTATCTGGTGGGTTGTAGCCATACGCACTTTCAGGATTGAGCGACCACATGTAGCCACCAGCGTATCCTTTGGATACAATCGTCTGGATCGTGTAGTCCGTGCAGCGTCGTGTTGTCTTCTTGGGATGCTGATCGAGTGCGTACAGACCGGCAAATTCACCCAATAATACAGCCGGGCCCTTGTCATCAATGATATAGCCAAACATTTCGTACATTGTTTTTTCGACTCGCGAAAGCAAAGCAGAATTGTTCAGCTCGACGTAGTCCGTAATTGTGTTTTGAGAAGTGATAGTACCACCGCCGAAAAAGTAATACTCTGGGAACACTGCAGGCGTGTAATAATGCGGTGCATACACGAGTTTGTTGGGTGAGCCCAGCTTGACTGGAAACTGCTTCACTTTTTGGAGCCCTCCGCCATACCAATCGTAGTAGTTGAACTCTTCCCCATCGATAACCGTTGTGTGCTGGGCATTGACACCTTCAACGAATGCCATCCATTTTGGACACCCTTTGAGCATTCGGGCCCCAATAGTTTCCGCAGCCAATTTGAAGTCTGTTGCGTCGCCAGTACCCCACGTTGCTAGATAGGGCTCATTTTTTAGGTCGATACCCAGGACGTTCCAGTAGTCGTCAGAGCAGAGGTTCTTGGTAAGCATGTCAATCGCATCAAGAAATTGGCCTTGCGAAATCGTTTTGCCGTACCAAAGTGGACCATCATCGTTTGCAGTGCATGGAAAACATGACAGATATTTGGCGGTAGCCGAGAGCTTTCGTGAGACTTTGAATCAACGAGATATAACTGGATAAATCCAATGCGCGGTTGGACGCTTTATTGATCACGGAGGCTTTGAGTGGATCGTTGTTCAAGACATTCTGCACGCAGAGTGGCAATCGAATGGAGTTGAATTTGTTTGTGTTGAGAAATTCAGCGATAGCGTAAATTGTCGTCCCTGCAGTTTCGTTGTCCCACAGGCCGAAGGGGGCTTGGATACCTGTCTCCATTCCAAACCAGTTCACGCCTTTAATTTGAAAGGGCACTTCGGTACCATTCTTGGCCACGGAAAATAGTCTGCCTTTCTTGCTTTGGTAGTCTGGTAGTTGACATCCTTGTTTAGGATAGGCTTTGGGGTTATTCACAACGAGGTCATCGTCTACATAGGGTATCGGAGTTTGAGTCCCCTTGTTCGCTTCAATTCCACTCTGGATACTTTCATTGGCAGCTTTTCTTCGTAGGACATCCATTACACGTGCTCGACTCTCGCTGCGTGCTTGATATGCAAAGTGGACTGTGCAGTACGCTGCCCCTCCAAGGAACAAGAAGAGCAATATAACACCTGGCCATGTTCGAATGCGCCCTCTGTATGTAATTTGTTTCACCGGGGCCGCTTCTTCATCTGCTTCTAGCGTCACGGGGATACCTCGCACGATGCTAGATTCTCTCACACAGAAACTTCCAATCGATGTTTCCCTGGGTAGTTGGCTGTACGCAAAGCTGCTGCTGTGGCTAGTGGCATGCCGATCATTGACCCTGTCGAACCACTCGGCGCTTGATGAGCTCGACATGTCGGCGGAGCTGCTAATTGAACAATGGCACATGAACCTTGATGTGTTGTTGCATTCCACAAAAACGCATGTCATTCCAGGAGCAAATTTTCGGCATCTGCGCTTGTGGATCTTCGCAGTTGTCTGCTCGGTCATTTTTATTTCATTTCAACCTCCTCGATTCAAAAAGTCATGTATTACCATGACGACTTTATTAAATTCGTGACCATCGAAATGGCGATCTTGTGTCAAAATTTGACCTGATAATTTTCTGATTGGTCCATTTATGAAACGGCTAAATTTTGATTGGACAATTGGATGGATGTGGGTCAAGTTGACGAGCGGACGAGATCCGAAGCGACGTCGTAATGCATCTCCATGCAAGATGTAGACGAAATCCAGAGCAAGGAAGGCTTGAATATATATCAGTGGTGAGACCTAAGCACTTTCCATGCATGTGCATTTGCATATTTGAGCGAACATTGCGACTGGCCCAGTTCTCCATCCGATCGAAATCCAATCGATGATGCATCGTTGGAAAAAGCGACGATGAATGAAAATGAGAACCCAGCTGGCGTTCCTGAATGAAATTTCGAAAAGTTCTTATCGACATTGAGGACATGAGGACAGCAAGACATCAAACTAATAGTTTGGGTGATTTATAATTGTTAACAAGGGGCTTGGAGTAGGTATAACTTGGCAGTGCCGACTGAAGCCAAGGTCACGGATGCTTATGCCAAGAACATCAATTCGAAAGAATTCATGAATCTTGAGAACAACTTGTTCCAGTGAGAAGAATTCGAACATGGCGGGTTTTTTGCTTGATTCAAGAAATCCTCATGTGACACGTAAGTCGACTTTTGATGAGAGTTCTTGGACATGGATTGAGCGTTCCTTTCCTGCTCACAAGTTGAGCTTCACAGAGTATCGTTGAATTAGCCGTGCAAATATCAAGCTTTCATTGACACCTTGAATTTCGATGAGAATTCTACGAAACAAATACTGTAGACTCGGGCAAGTAGCTTGTGTACGTGGTACAAACAAAGGCAGGACGAAGCGAAGGAGCGACCTCGCAATCTTTGAATCCCAAGACGAACCAGAACATATATTTCGAAATCATTGGTCGTTTGTCTCGTCATTTCAATGTGCTCGGACTGTCAATTTTCACGCACTTCAGTACTTCAATACCGATGATGCTACAACTAGCTTGCAAAAAATGACGAATCCTATTTGTGATTTTCTCTATCCATGATCGGCTCATTTCCTCTGGGATCTTCTTCGGGACTATCTCTTGTCTTCGTCCCCACGGCAGCCATCCATCAAACTTCAGCAGGGTGAAATTTCACGCATGTCAAAAATGCTGTTGGTACGAGCGCTAAGAGTATGCATCATATCATGGCTTATGACGCCTTATCCTACAAAAATCAAGATAAAGCCCAATAATGACTCCAAACTTCACATTTCTCAATTGTCCCGAGCCTTTTGTCAACGTAGATCACTACCACGACACGCCAAAGACATCGCATTGAGACTACAAGCCCTAGATTCTTGAATTTCTTTTTGTTTGACCCATCGTGCATGAAAATACTAAAAAAAGATGGAGTTGACAGCCTGCTCGTTCAGCATCTGAGCTTACCTCTGCGGTCATGTCCTCCGTCCTACGACCTTGTTCCAAATTTGCCAACACAGTAATCTCAGGGTAATTGGGTCTGGTGGGTGTTCGTGGATTGTCATGCAGCCGCCTCGTTGTGTCATTTTGGCTCTTGCCTTGCTTCACTGACGATTGTCATGGCTTCGATGACACCGACAAACTTGTCTGCGCCATTGCTTCCGACCGAATTTTCGATCATACACAACGTCTCGACATCTAAACGCGAGATTCTAGCCACACCAGAGCTGCACTTATCAACTTCTCAAAAGTACAATGGGCGAATCAAGGTAATCAAGGCAAGAGAACCACCACTGATGTCTTCGTAGCGCTGGCCAGCTATCCTTTGCATCCTTACAATTGTTGCAATTGTCTCGACTTCGATTGCATACTATGCAAATAGAGCAAATGTCCAATCTAGACAGCGCATCATCCAAGCCATGAAACGAGAAGCAGAGCAACGCCGCATTAAAGACGGACTAGAAGACCCTGGTGAGAATTCTTCTATAGTTGACGAAGACCTTGTTGTCAACAACCCAAAGACCTATCCACAACAGAAATGCATACAACCCAACTACTTGAGTGAGAACGGCAAGCTCGTTGCCGTGTCGACAAACGGCACCCGTGTTCCGTTCCAGATCAAAGGCATTAACTGGTTTGGGATGGAAACCGGCGAGCAAGCTCCATTTGGTCTTTGGGACAATGAACAGAATGGTACCTCAGTCTATGCTATCGCTGACTTTTTGTCTCGCAACAAGTTCAACTCTGTGCGACTGCCTCTGTGCATCCAGCATATCCTGGATAACAACTCGCTCACGAAAATTGGACTTGTCAACCAGAACTCCAACCGCGCATTCGACTTAACAAACTACATCACCCTGCTTCAGACCATTGTGAAAGCGCTGGCGTATCGACAAATTTCAGTCCTCATTTCTTTTCACACTTTGACACCGAAAGAAGTTGGTGGTTTATGGTATGGTGCTGGCATCACTGAAGATATGTACTTGAAGGCCATGGATATAATCACTTCAAGTTTGTGCAGCGATACCTACTGGAATGTCCTTGGAATAGACCTCAAGAACGAGCCATTTGATGGGTCATGGGGAACCGGTGATAAGAATGACTTTAAAGCCGGCGCAGAACTGCTGGGCGGACGAATGTTGACTGGATGCCCCAAGTGGATGGCATTCGTCGAAGGCATTAACGGTGAGAAAAATTCAATGATCATCGATGGCAAACCTATGAAGTACAACGATTGGTATGGAAGTGGTCTTCAGCGTGTCAAGCAATACCCAGTGAAGCTGCCAGTTGATGGTAAACTTGTCTACGCTCCTCACTATTACACTTCAGCCGTGTACCCCGCGACGTATTTTTATGACGACGTCGTTCCTGGCCCCAGCGCTGTCTTTGCGAGCTACACAGAGTTAAGTGACGAAAAATTGCAAGTCCGAGTCGATGCGTCCATGTACGACATGTTCGGATACATCGTGGAAGACAAAGGGCCAGCTGTCCTCTTTGGCGAATTTGGTGGCTTGTATGCAAAAGACGCTCATAAAAAACTAACAAACCAACGATGCATTGACATGACGATCAAGACCATGATTAAGAACGGCTATGCGGGTGGATATATGTGGTCTCTCAACCCAGAGAGCGCCTATTTGTACAACCCAGCAGACACAAAGCGTGTCTTTACTGAGGGCCTTCTCATGGACGACTGGCGCACGGCCAACACAGTATTCTTGAATGCCCTGAAACCAATGGATTTACTCCCGGATTTGAAGCCTACACCTTGTTTCACGTAGAGCATGTGATATCTATCGCATTAACACGGTTCTATGGTCTGTCAACTACCATTTCGAGTGAATTGCACAATAAGCTACATGGAGCACTTGTATATTTCGTGAGCTAGTAATTTCATTTAGTCTGAAAGGCTTCATCAACAGGGGATGAAGTGGCTAAGACAAAGAATTATCTGATTGTCATCATCTATTACCTCGTTCCAGGCTTATTTCCTGAGCAGGGACGACATGCGAAATCGAGGAGTGCAAGATGTATGAGCCATACAAATATCTCGCCATTTATAATTGCTCATTACGCAAGAAGCTATCCACGATTGCTAAAGCAACTTCGGGTTGATCCATCGGCACCATGTGGCCTGCATTCAAGACACGAAGGAAGGCCAAATTCTTATACGAGCGCGAATAGCCGACTGTTTTGCCTTGAAAAAGCGTTGGTTTGAGAGCTGCCTGGGAATAAGCTTCGTGACCACTCCATTTTAGTTGCTTTGTCCAAGCCTCGTTGCCTTGCCAGTTGACCATCAAGTCAGCATCACCAGCGTAGATTGAAACGCGAATACCACCTTCAAGTATCGGTGTGACGAATTGCGAGTAAATCTTCATCCAGTCGTGAGAAAATTGGTGATTGATATCAAAATTGCACTCTTGCCATGACGCCACGCGTTGTGTATTCACACCAAGTTTCTCCATGATGCCTGGAGAGTTTAGAAATGCCTGGATATGACTAAAATCGTAACATCCAACTCCAAGTTGGCCAGGACAATCGCGGCGAATATCGTACGGATTGCGTGCAGTTGTCGAAATCAGTGGCGCGACCAAATTGCCTTGACAAAACTCCATCGCTTCTTCACAAACACTAGAATTATTTTGGCAAGTTTCAATGAGCTTTAGACACTTGGGCACCATAGCATCCATAACCTTCTTCTGCTCTGGCGACACAAGAGTCACGTTGTATGCGTTATCAGCCATATCGACGGCATGTGCGTACTGTGCAAAGGTGAATACCAATGTTGAAGAGATGACAGACTTACTTGTACTAGTGGATCCGTGAGGCCATTTCCAATCGCGATCCCTTGGAGTGGAATATAAAATTTCTTGGAGTCCATGACATATTTGTTTTGCGTGAAAATGAAGTGTGCGGCCGCAGGGACATAGTGACCTGCATAGGACTCACCAAATATGAAGAATTCTCGTCCTTGAAACGTAGGATTTTGTTCAAGCCATCCTTGTAGAAAGTTCCAAATGTTTTCGCCCACTTGGTCTTCGTTCTCGTCGAAATCGTTGGGGCTCCCGTAGGAAAAACCAACGCCTGATGGTTGGTCAAGCCATATCATGTTGGCAATATTGTTCCACGACAGTGGATTCAACTCAGTGTTAAGGTCTTTGTCAACGATACAAGGTCCATTCTCGGAGAGAAGGGCCATCATGCTCGAGCAACCAGGGCCACCTGTAAGCCAAAGTACTAGTGGATCCTTTGTAGGGCTACGACGGGACTCAAAGAACCAGTAAAAGTAATGATCATCCTCCTTGTGAGGAAGCTTGATGTATCCAGATTTTTGGCCAGCAATGCCACAGAAGGGCACTTCTTCGTCGATTTCTGCCCTTGCGATGAACTTCTGAACTGGTTCGACACGCTCCTCGACATCAAGTGAAATCGCAGTCTTCTCAATCGATGGAATCAAAGGTACACACTGTATGCCAGCAAAGATGAAGCAAAAACTTCCAATCAATCCAAGCAAGAGCTTACGGTGAAAAGTTGCCGCTGCTTCTTCATTGCGACCACGGGGAGTCAGTGGTGTTGACTCGAGCGGAATGTCCGTGTATTCAGTCATGCCCACAGTAAAAAAACAAACTGCCCATTGGGCGCCCATTCAAGGGTCACAATGGAATACTTTCTGGCCTGCCTAGCATCTCCTGTTCTTCGAACTTTCAGGGTTCTATTTTTTCTACACCAGTGAAATGAGTTATGGAACATCACTTCTGTGGTTGTGATAGACGACGTCTTGGTAGGAATAATTTATCAGAGCAAAGTCAAAGATGAGCTAAATTCTTCAAATTATGCTGAAGCTGAGCGAACAAGTGAACCAGAGTCGATCGTGAACGCCCCATACGCATGCGACAATCGCTGCAAGTAGTTTAAAAGCAGGCTTTGGACATCCCTCAGGACAAGCTCGCATAATATTTCTTCCAAGAAGGTAGCTAAGTAAAAGTTTGTGTGTAACTTGGCTTCCAACAGTGATTTACCAATAGAGCTAACCGCCTTGTGGCGCGGTGTGTCCTTGATTGAATTGCCAATAGCTTGATGTCTTTGAAGATCCAGTGTACCCAAGGGTGGTGAATACGATGAATTAAGCCATACACCTAACGCAGACGCTTGCTCATTTCTTCATTGACTTACATACCCAGGAACTGAGCTTGGGCAAAAAACGACATAATGAGTTCGGCATACCGACCCAAAGCGTCTTTTGAGCTGAGGAACTATGTCAATCATGGATGAATGAGTCCAGTCCATACATGGTCTCGACTTGAGCCGAGTTGGCTCGTTCGACAACTGCAACTGCTTGCTTGCGCACCATTCGACCGAAACCAAAAGCCAAGCTTGTGAGCTTTCCCACTGTATTGTTACTTCCAACAGCATTGACGATATCTCGTTCAATCTAACGGAAGCGTGAAAAATGAATTGGTATTGCTCATTGAACCTTTGTTGGTTCATGCACAGTGGCTTGCGATTCTGGCACAAGGTGTGGGAACGGACGGATTAGCTCAGCTTTTAGTTCAGTGAAAGCGCTCGAAAGACTGAGCAAAGCACTGTCGAATATTGCTTTATTTTCGGATGTATCAGGTATAGGAAGCGACTAATTTCATTTGGGCGTGATGAAAATTCTTGCTCATACCTGGAGAAGAGTAAAATGACTTGCACATGCATCCAGCAATCGCAGTTTATGGTCCACCCCAACAAGGCGTACGCGATCCATATACCTGGAACCGAAGTGAGATCCATTAACCTGAAGAATATAATTGCACCATATATCACGTGGAGCATATATCTTGGGAGTGAGTCGGCCTCCCGTCATGATTGTCGTTTGAATTAAATGCATGACACCAAAGACATGAAGGTCCCCGGCTTGTGGAGGGCTATATGGCACCTACACTCTAGTTTCAGCTGACAAGAAGCGCTAGACGCTTCATACATCATGTATATGTTGTCGCCGTTCGAGGAGATCCGCTGAAAAGTTTACTTGTCGTTGGCTTGAACGAGGTGATTTACTACAACATTAAATGACTTGGCAGCTACATAATGACGCTTACATTTCAGCTTCAGACTCAATATCCTGCTACAAGCCATCTGGGTGAGCATATTTCTCACTTGCGCTCCGCTCTTACCTCATTGTTTGTGTCCTCCAAGGTCAAGTTGTCTACCGTTTCGGCCATCGTGGATGTGATCATTTCGACAATCACATTCGTTTCAGCTTTAAAACACTATTTAATAATGGCAAACAAAAACTGAAATAGTGTTTGCGCCGAAATGGCATTAAATTGGCATTTGTGAGAGTTTCAAAGTATGAAACTGGTGCTGCAAAGTGCTCGTCGCCAACACCGACTGAACGCTGTCATCGGTGTTTAATCAGCACAACATATAAACCGAAGTCTCCCAACTATCAAATGTAAATCTGACTTACACCATGTTGTAAATTTCATAACTCGAAAGCTCTCAAGCCAAATATGCAAACTCGTGTCATATTCGGCTCTGATTTGCAGGGAATTGCCAGAGGATTGTAATTTGTATTAAAGACGAATCACGGACTAACTTGTGAGATAGATTGCTCAAAGTTAAACCTGGGGGGACTTCATTTGCTTCAGGGGGAAGCCTCAAAAGTCGCCTTCAACGATATGAACCGTATGACCAACGAGAAGTCATTATATCCTTGCACTCTGTAAGATTATCATGAAATCGAACTGTTGGCGTCGACACTGAGGAATTGAACAGTTCCAACTTGGTCTGGAGGTATAAAATTTTACAGGTACGAATAACTCCCAGAGTGAATTCGAACAAAATCAAAATGTCTGTGCGATGGACATCTCGGTGTTTGGCTGTCGGAATCGCCTTAGCTCTCCAGATTAACGCTAGCGTGGCATCTGAAGACTCATCTTGGGTGAGAACTGCGTACTCTTGGAGCCTGTTCATATTGATCTAGGCTAGCGAAACGTGCTCAGTTGAGGACGAAGGAGCTTGCCAAGTCAAATCTGTCATTGTGAGAGGATTGCTCGAGCAACGTCCATCCTATGCATCGATCCTTAAAGTAACATGTTTAAACTAGGCTAAGCTTCATTTAACGCATACAGCCCTTCTTCCTAGAATAAAATGAAGCTTAGCCTAGTTTAAACATGTTACTTTAAGAGTCGATGCATAGGATGGACGTTGCTCGAGCAATCCTCGTCGAATGTTCATGTGAAGCGCTTCCTAGGAGAAACTCTACAACCATGGATACAACACTGCCAAAATATTTCGACGTAAGTTCACCTACATCTCACCCGTGTGGTATCAGTATGTCACTACATCCCTCAATGTGCACTGTGACAATCCCTAGATTCGACACGACGATAAGCGGCAACCAACATTGACGGGTCGTCATGACATCGATGCCAAATGGATCGATGATGTGCGTGGGGAATCCAATGGGCCTCGTATCGTCCCGCGATTTATGTTTGAAATGAATTCTCTCAGTCATCAAGAAGCTAGAACTATAGTTCGTCTCGTGCGAAAGGAAGTACAAGATCATGGTTTCGACGGAGTGACCCTCGAAGTGAGTTCATCATCTGAACATGCATTTGTCATCAAGGCACAGATCCCAGTTCTTGAAATCACTATCAATTTTATCCAAGAACTTGGGAAGAGGCTTCAAGAGGATGACAAGATTTTGATTGCTGTGCTTCCCACCAGCCAAAGAGACGTACGTTATTCACAAATTTGAATTCTCATTTGTCTTAGGGGCGATTGTCGACACCAATCGATCTGATTAAGAAGTCGTCTTGGGTGATGGTGTGCCTTGCTAATCATTCGTAGGATGCTTCCATTTGTACATCGTTTCTCTGTCAATGCATATGACTACTCGTCAAGTGGCCCAAACGCGCCACTTCCTTGGTTAGAAACCACCATTGATGCCTTGGCCTCACTCCAAAGCAACCAAAAGTTTCTTATGGGTCTAGCATTTTACGGTTATGATACAAATCGTACGCAGCTCAAGCTTTGAAAGTTGTTATGTGTGATTAGAGGCTGTGGTTGCCCATCAGTACCGAGAACTTTTGAAGACACACAAACCTAGCATCAAATGGGATACATCGGCACATGTTTGCTATGGACCTAAGCAAGGTTTTCACACCTCAATAGGAATGCTATTTCCAATACGGCGACCATCGTACTGTCTACTATCCATGCCTTCAGTCCATCCAGGATCGTCTTCAGTTGTATGCATCTGCTCAGACTGGTGCTGCTATTTGGGATATTGGACAAGGTACTTTGTGCTGTTCCGACGTATCAGGTCTCGAGTACTTCTTCGATCTTCTATAGCCACTGTCGTTGGATTGTACAGATATCCGGATAATGCATGGAATGTCCTGAATTTGTGACTCTTCAAAATCTTGTGACGCCATGCTGAAAAACTTGGTTAAGCGCGCGCTGCGCAAAGACTGGAGCGACAATGATGACACTCCGAGAAAGTCGATAGCAGTGAAAAAAAGAGGGAAGGCAAGGCGCAAAGATACGAAAGGCTCCAAGTTGCTCGACAGCAGCACAGTTCGAGCGATTACTAAGGCTGTCGTGGAGAAAAGAAAGATGAGCAGCACAGAAATGTGTCAGGTGTTTGAGAAACTTGATGAAGATGAACTTGGACTTGTTGATGAAGCAGCTTTTGTGAAGGGCCTCACGAAGCTTGGAATGAAACTAAAACCTGACATGATAGAATCCTTGGTGAAATGCTTTCGACAGGAGATCCGTTCGACGAAGAAAAATACCCCAAACATTGATTATTACGGCTTCGTCGACTTCGCAATCCATGGGCGAGACAACGAGCAACTTTCGGAAATCGGCGATAAAATGCGTAGTGCTATTGCTTCCCATGAAAAGAATGGCCGTCCTTGGAACGCCATGGAGGATCTGCAAAGACTGGACAAAAAAAGTCGCCAACGTATATCAGCTGACACATTCCAGAACTTTCTAGAATCTAATCGGTCTATCGAGTTTGACTTGACGATGAAAGAGGTGTCAGCTATTTTGACACGATTTGAATTCGAATATGAAGATGGCTCAACTGGAATTGACTACACACATTTCGCACAATGGCTACAACCAAAGCTTCATTTGGATATCGAGCAACTTCATACTCAAGTGCAACGACTTATCCAGAATGCACAAGATAACCATGGAATAAGCCTTAAGACTATTTTCGAAGAGGTCGATGACGATGAAAATGGTCGTATCACTCGAATGGAGCTCAGAAATGCGCTGCTAGACATGGGATTACCCCTTACTGATACACAAATCTATCTTCTAATGGACGAATACGACGTAGATGGTGACGGGAATATTGAGTACCGAGAATTTATGATGGCGTTTGCTCCGAAGGATGGTAGAAATCGTGCTGAAACAATGGACGAAAGTGACGATGACAAGAAAATATCCCGAAGCAAATCGAGGACCACTTCCTGCCTCATTCCAATTGCTACGCAAAATGTGATACAGCAAAGCGTGCGAAATGACAAACGCAAACGTAGTTCTAAAGAGTTGTGCGCAGTTTTTGAAAAGTACGACAAGAAAGAGAGAGGACTAGTTGACGATGCCACATTTGCTAAATGCATTGGCAAACTGGGAATCAAGTTAAAAAGCAACCAAGTCAAGATTCTTGCTGATTGCTTTCGTCAAACGAAGAAATCCCAGGGAAATATCGATTATTATAGCTTTATTGACTATGCCATCGACATTCCTGACTCAACCAAGCTCATTGCTATTGGAAATAAATTAAATGAAGCCATTACGAAGTATGACAAGGAACATTCCGAGCCGTTCAATTTATTGGAAGAAATGAAAGCCAAGGATGGACGTGGTCGAAATTGGTTGAGAACAGATATTGCGAGGAAATACTTCGAGTCTGGCAGCTTGATAAAATTTGGTCTCACCACTAAAGAATTGGGCATTCTCATTGAACGATTTGAGTTTGATTTCGACGAAGACGTTAAAGGAATTGATTACATACAACTGGCAACTTGGCTTCAACCCTCATTGCACCTTGACACAACAGAACTTCATAAACACGTTTTGCGTCTCATCGAAAAAGCCAAAGGCGAGTACAATTTGAGTCTGAAAGACATTTTTGAAGAGATTGACGAAGATGGCAACGGTGTCATTTCTCGTCATGAACTTCAAGACGCCCTGCAGAGCATGGGAATTCCAGTTACACAAGCGCAAATTAAGTTCCTTGTTGATGAATACGATACAAACGGCGATGGAAAGATCGAATACAAAGAATTTGCATTAGCGTTTGCAGGTAAAGACAAACATGACAACGACAGTGGCACGGAAGATGAAGCCCAAGTAGTAAAAAAGACAAGGAGCTCATCCATGAAAGGTCAAGCGTTGGTACCGCTCAGCGTGCTGGAGACAATTGAAAGAATCATTAAAGGAAATCGAAAGTTGAGTCCATCTGAATTTTGCTCTGCATTCGAGAAGCTTGATCGTGACGAGACTGGCCTTTTAGACGAAGTGTCCTTTGTTAAGGCATTGACTAAACTTGGCATTAAGCTTAAATCCCATCACACGAAAACAATTGTGGAATGTTTCCGAATGGGCAAGTTCAAGAAGAAATCTCATTCAGATATCGATTACTATAAATTCGTGGATTTTGCCTTTGATGTTCTAGACAATGACACAATATCTGCTATTGGAGACAAAATGCGTCAAGCAATGAATAAATCCAACTCGACGTCAAGAGACGAACCGTACAACATACTACAAGAAATGATTAAACTGGACAAAAGAAAGCAGCACAGATTGAAGCCACAAGTGGTTCGTGAGTTTCTGGAAAGAAATACGGACATAGAGTTTGCACTCAGCCAAAAAGAAATGACGAAGGTTATCGAGCGGTTTACATTTGATTATTACGACAGTTCACAAGGAGTGGACTATGAACAAATGGCAATGTGGCTGCAGCCGAAATTACATACGGATATGAAGGATTTGCACAAACATGTAAAGAAACTATTCATGAAAGCCAGTAAAGAGTGCAAGTTAAGCATGAAACAAATATTTGAAGATATTGACGATGATGGAAATGGACATATATCATTCATGGAACTACGTAAAACCTTACGTGATTTGGGAATCCCGATATCTGAAGCACAGATGAAATGCCTAGTTGATGATTACGATTTGGATGGCGATGGCAAAATTCAGTATTCTGAATTTCTCAATGGTTTTTGCTCACAAAATGATGATGAAGTTTTTAGCAGCGATGATAATAACGAAGGGAAATCCTCGAAGAATGGACAAAAACCAAAAAAGAAGAAAGAGCTATTGACTGAAGAAACAGAAAAAGCAATCGAAATAGCTTTCACTGGAAAGCGAAGACGGAGCCCAATCGAGCAATATGCAGTGTTTGAACAATTTGACAAAGACGATTCTGGATATGTGGATGAAGCTACATTTATCAAATGTCTGACCAAGCTGGGGGTGCATTTGAAAAAAGATCAATTGAAAAGGATCACCGAATGCTTTCGGAAAGGAAAAGGGGAAGTAGACTATTACGGATTTGTGGATTTTGCTGCAAACATCCGAAAATCGTCAAAGCTCGTTCTATTAGCCAAGAAAATGCGAAATGTTATCGAGAATTTCGACAAGAAAAACGCAGACCTGCCATTTAATATTATGAATGACCTTCGGAGACTCGACCGCAATGACAAATTGCGATTGAAACCTCATGTTTTCCGAGATTACTTGATCAGCAGCAAACCCATAAACTTTGATCTGAGTGATAAAGAAATTGATTTACTAGAGGAACGGTTTCTCTTTGAATATAGTGACAAATCTATTGGAGTGGATTATGAACTCTTTTCAAAGTGGCTTCAACCGAAGTTGCACATGGACATGGACGAACTTCAAGCTCATGTCAAGGCTTTATTCAGCCTAACTGCAAAACATTGCAAAATGAGCCTGAAGGATATCTTTAATGAAGTTGACGAGGACAACAGTGGATTTCTGACTCGCAAGGAATTTCAAAATGCCCTTCAAAATATGAGACTTCCTCTTTCAGAAATGCAAATGACGTGCTTGATGGACAGTTACGATTCCAATGGGGACGGAAAAATTGATTATAAAGAATTTATAAGTGTCTTTGGAACTTATCGCGCAGAAGAAGACACCGATACGAATTCGTCCGGGTAATCAATTGAGACTAGTATTTCTGACAGGATTTAGGTCGAGTGGAGCAGAGGCTCGTTCATTTCGCAAGAAATTGGCTAACAGATGGAGTGATTTAAAAAGAAAGGTGAAAAAGCGCGTAGATGACACAGAAGAGGACAAATCACAATCCGACAAAGAGAAGAAAACATTGGCTGCGATTAAAAAGTAATTTTCTAGCCACCAATCTAACAATAATTGTTTTTAGTTTTTTCAGTCCAAAGTCACGCAGAGCTAAGAAGAAGGGAGAAGAAAACAGTGACTCCAGCGTCTCTGAAATATCCCCAAGAAAGAAGTACGTAACACGTTCGGGAGCACTGTAATCTAATCTGAACAGGAGAAAAAATACAAAGGAGAATGATAAGAGTGACAAAGAAGTATCTACTGAGAAGAAATCATCGTAATGTAGTTCAGATTTTACATGCATGATATGATGTCGTAGCTCAAAAACCCAAAGAAAGCAAATTGATTCAAGCGATTCTGAGCTGCAAAGGGCACCGTATGTTAATTGATTATCATTAATAACTGAAGCCACGACTAGGACCTCAAAACGGAACACGGGAAAATCTGGACGACCTAAACCGTACGATATATTCACGTGTGAAATTTATCTGTAGCCATCATACACGTAGTTCCAAAAATAAACAAAATGATTCCAGTGATAACGATCAACCAAAAGCCAAGAAAAAGTCATCCAATGCCTTGATCTCGCTTGACTTTGATTTAGAGTTAGTAAGAAGTCAGAAGGGCGAACGAGCTCATGCTCGGAAACGGCTTCTGACATGTGAGCTAAAGTCACCGATGCAATAAGAGACTAATAGGCTATCATAGGACACAAAAGAAGAAATATCAATCAAACGAAGCGTCTGGAGACTCAAGTCCTGTAAAAAGAAAACCAAAGAAAAAACAACGGTTCTCTCTATCAACATACCCATCGTCATCACTTTAAGCAGTACATGTAGACAGGCAAGTTATGATCAAGAAACAACGAGTGGTGCTGACGAGACTTTGCCATCGCCACCTCTTAAGCCTTTCCAAAAGGGTGTAAGACGGAAGAAAAAAAAATGTCTGCAATATGAAACAACAGACGAACCAGATGGATCTTCTTCGGGAATGAGTGTGACAGAAATGAGGAAATTCAAAGAACGAGCGAAGACAAAGACTAAAAATTATCGCCATAGACGTCGCTATGATTCAAGCACTGAATCAAATGACTCTGACGCAGAGTATTTACAACAAATGAAAGAAGCTATGCGAGTTGCATTTGACTTTTTCGACACTGACTTCAGCAATTCAATTGGTTTGAAGAATATTTCGTTGACTTTCTTACTGGATTGATTAGACAAATACGAATTGGGTCACATACTTCGTGCAGTTGGGGATGACGTAACAGAAGACGAACTGAGTGAAATAATGCAACAAGTCGACACTGATTCTAGTGGTCAGATCGATTTTGATGAATTTTATATCATGATGAAAAAGCGACTACGTTCGAAGCAATGGAAATTTGATACTCAGATGGAAATGGACATTCATGCAATTTTTGACCAAATGGACACAAATCACAATGGAGCTTTAGATGTTGCCGAATTCCAGCATGCGCTTCTCGAACAAATGAAAATACCCCTGTCACAGGACGAGTTTTACGCACTTTTGGACGAAGTCGATACAAACAATGACGGAACAATCGATTTAAAGGAATTCACAGCCTTCATGAACCTTATCGAAGAGGTAACAAAGAAGTAGACGATGTCTCATGACAGTCAGATGTCTTCGTCCAAAATCAATTTTGACTTGCCCAGAAATGCACTTTCTGCAATGAAGAAAATTGTTCGGCGGGCTCCGATTAACCCCGAGGCGTCACTCTTAATGCTAATGGGCGTGCCATCAAATTTCCGTCCGTCATTAACCTCGAAAGCAATCCAAATGAAAAAACACAAAATGGAATACGTACTCTCTTTTCCACCACCTCAAGTGAGATCTTTGGGATGATTCATGACTCCACAAATTGAATGTAGGTAGTCTATAGTATGGCTCAATCTGGAAATATATCCACACTTGAAAGTCTAACAAATCAAGTAAACAAAATGCACTCTGCATTGAATAATACATATTTAGGAAGCATTGTCAGTGATAGAGCAATCTGAAGCTTTGCAGTACCAGGCGGTCATTTCCTTGAAGCAAGCTAAGGGGGTTCCAACACCATATGACAAGCGCCTTCGAGATGTTGTTGGGCGAAAAGTCCGTGTTTGCTTTTTTGACATGAGTGACTTAGCCAACGTTGTTGGCACTTCTGGTATTCGCCCACTCAATGGTAAAATCATCGGGAACATCCACGAAATCCCGGTTGCGTGGACTAAATCTGAAGAGGATATCTGGAATTTCTCCAAAGCGTCAACGAGTACAGACGATTATAAATTCATTGTCTGCAGCATTTGCTCCTCGTGGCGTCTAAACTATTGCTTTAGATTCGCACAAACTCTCCAAAAGACGATGTCTGCCTCTTCATAGAATTTATTGTTGACTTGACGAGTACCTCTGCCTGCGAAATGAAGCAAAAAGAACGAAAACATTTCATGAAGGTAAAGCCATTTTTAGATCTAAAAAACACCGTCACATACCCACCAGGAAAATACATCGGATTCATCTGAAACTGTCGAAATGACCTGCTGTTGGGCGAAAGTTCCCTTGGAAAAACTACTTTCACAAACTACTGAAGTGATCCGTTTCGATGAAATGCTACTTGGTGGAACAATTCTTAATCCTGTGGACCTCGATGAAGTAACAGACGCACTCATCGACTTGTTGAATTATCATAGGATGAAATATCTCGTCGGCGTTATGGTTGGCGTGCGATTGCCAAAGCGTTAAAACCCTATTCTCCCCCCAAGTTGTCAATTAAAAGTTTGCAAATTTCTAAATTAGGAGTTCAGGTAAACTATCCCATCAAGACCAGATTGAAAGTTTGTTTTCTTAGGAAAGACTCCAGATTTCTCAGCTACCACCAACAATTATTGTTCCGTTTGGGGCACTACCCATGTTACAAGAGTATATGCTGATTATGATGTCAGTTTTGTCAACCTTGGCGACGCCCTCGTCTAGTTGGTGTGGCGTGACTATCTCTATCTAACATGGGTATAGTCCATACATGCGAGCCCACACTTAGGCTATTTCCAAGAATTTTGGACGACCCAGAAACCTACGACATATTCCGCAATGTGTTTAATGAAGAAATGAAAGGTCCATTCAAGGTGGAGCAGAACGATATTTGTCACTCATTCTTTGTAGACGTATTCGGATCGCGGTCGGCGATTCAGCGAGTTGGTGTTGCGCATGTGGCCAGCATTCATTATGCCTAAACATCGCTTTGATGAAGAGACAAAACATAGTGAAACGAAAGAGGAACGAATGAAGATGTTATACACTATGGCAAAGGGGTAAGGGTTTTGGTTGTCCCGTGAAGGTGTCATGACGATTGTTTAGTAAATCAGGGTTATGCGATGTCAAAGAAACGTGCACTCCATTTCACGTTCGGGAAATATCGTTCCAACGCCTGATATAATTGTTAACCGAGAATACTCGTTAACCCTCGTTAGGCAGTTCTCTGTAATCTGCCGTCAAACCCTGGGACGATTTTGAAGTGCTGCGTTTGAGATTTCCCCTTGCAACATTGGTCAATGCGGACTGTCACAATATTATTCATCAGTAGATTTACTTGGAAGTATGTTAACAAAATTTATTGAGCATCTGATAAGTTCAGGTCTATCTTTCTCCCCAGCCAAACAAAATGGAGTGCTGTCTTATCTTGCTATGCAACACCGAATCAATCGACAGCTTCATCACTACGTCATAAGACTGAAAGAATAATAAGCATGGTGGAGATTTCCCATCGAACTTGAAAGGGCATTCGGCGTTACTTGTTCTGCCTTCGATTTTTTCTAGCGGAACATTGTCGAGAAACATGAGCTTCTTCTCCAACCTCGACCTGCTAGGCTCCAACAAGCTAAAAGCAGGAGCAGGAGCGTTCGTAGCAGTGGTGACAACAGTCGTTGTATCAACTCTTCAACAACCACAAAGTTCTTCTAATCCCTCGCGTTCATCTCCACCGACGATTGAATTTAACTCAACGAACGATTCTCCAGATCCATTTGGAGCCATAACGATAAATACAACAGTGACTCCAAGCCAAGCACCTACGTTTGGACCCCTCCTCCCACATGAAACAACCCTGGAACCCCACTACACAAATTATACAAACGGAACAAAGCTTCCTACATGGGCCCCAATAACCAGTCCAATATCAGTACCAACAACAACACCATCAACAGAACTTAATTCGACAATAACATGGGTAACAAACCAGACCTCACCGTCCACCACAACGCCATCTCCCACCGACAACACCATCACCATGCCACCCGACACGACAGCAACACCCACGACGGCGTCTCCACCAGACACAACAGCTCCCTCCACGTCGTCTCCGGTTGACACCACCACGATGCCAACTACCACGACACCAACTACCACGACGCACACTACCACGACACCTCCAGACGTCACCACACTCGCTCCATTGACCAACACATCCAATGTCTCCATCATGCCATCCCCCGTCGACGACTACACCGACAACAACCAAACCACACCGTCCACCACAACGCCATCTCCCACCGACAACACCATCACCATGCCACCCGACACGACAGCAACACCCACGACGGCGTCTCCACCAGACACAACAGCTCCCTCCACGTCGTCTCCGGTTGACACCACCACGATGCCAACTACCACGACGCACACTACCACGACACCTCCAGACGTCACCACACTCGCTCCATTGACCAACACATCCAATGTCTCCATCACGCCATCCCCCGTCGACGACTACACCGACAACAACCAAACCACACCGTCCACCACAACGCCATCTCCCACCGACAACACCATCACCATGCCACCCGACACGACAGCAACATCCACGACGGCGTCTCCACCAGACACAACAGCTCCCTCCACGTCGTCTCCGGTTGACACCACCACGATGCCAACTACCACGACACCAACTACCACGACGCACACTACCACGACACCTCCAGACGTCACCACACTCGCTCCATTGACCAACACATCCAATGTCTCCATCACGCCATCCCCCGTCGACGACTACACCGACAACAACCAAACCACACCGTCCACCACAACGCCATCTCCCACCGACAACACCATCACCATGCCACCCGACACGACAGCAACACCCACGACGGCGTCTCCACCAGACACAACAGCTCCCTCCACGTCGTCTCCGGTTGACACCACCACGATGCCAACTACCACGACACCAACTACCACGACGCACACTACCACGACACCTCCAGACGTCACCACACTCGCTCCATTGACCAACACATCCAATGTCTCCATCACGCCATCCCCCGTCGACGACTACACCGACAACAACCAAACCACACCGTCCACCACAACGCCATCTCCCACCGACAACACCATCACCATGCCACCCGACACGACAGCAACACCCACGACGGCGTCTCCACCAGACACAACAGCTCCCTCCACGTCGTCTCCGGTTGACACCACCACGATGCCAACTACCACGACACCAACTACCACGACGCACACTACCACGACACCTCCAGACGTCACCACACTCGCTCCATTGACCAACACATCCAATGTCTCCATCACGCCATCCCCGTCGACGACTACACCGACAACAACCAAACCACACCGTCCACCACAACGCCATCTCCCACCGACAACACCATCACCATGCCACCCGACACGACAGCAACATCCACGACGGCGTCTCCACCAGACACAACAGCTCCCTCCACGTCGTCTCCGGTTGACACCACCACGATGCCAACTACCACGACACCAACTACCACGACGCACACTACCACGACACCTCCAGACGTCACCACACTCGCTCCATTGACCAACACATCCAATGTCTCCATCACGCCATCCCCCGTCGACGACTACACCGACAACAACCAAACCACACCGTCCACCACAACGCCATCTCCCACCGACAACACCATCACCATGCCACCCGACACGACAGCAACACCCACGACGGCGTCTCCACCAGACACAACAGCTCCCTCCACGTCGTCTCCGGTTGACACCACCACGATGCCAACTACCACGACACCAACTACCACGACGCACACTACCACGACACCTCCAGACGTCACCACACTCGCTCCATTGACCAACACATCCAATGTCTCCATCACGCCATCCCCCGTCGACGACTACACCGACAACAACCAAACCACACCGTCCACCACAACGCCATCTCCCACCGACAACACCATCACCATGCCACCCGACACGACAGCAACACCCACGACGGCGTCTCCACCAGACACAACAGCTCCCTCCACGTCGTCTCCGGTTGACACCACCACGATGCCAACTACCACGACACCAACTACCACGACGCACACTACCACGACACCTCCAGACGTCACCACACTCGCTCCATTGACCAACACATCCAATGTCTCCATCACGCCATCCCCCGTCGACGACTACACCGACAACAACCAAACCACACCGTCCACCACAACGCCATCTCCCACCGACAACACCATCACCATGCCACCCGACACGACAGCAACACCCACGACGGCGTCTCCACCAGACACAACAGCTCCCTCCACGTCGTCTCCGGTTGACACCACCACGATGCCAACTACCACGACACCAACTACCACGACGCACACTACCACGACACCTCCAGACGTCACCACACTCGCTCCATTGACCAACACATCCAATGTCTCCATCACGCCATCCCCCGTCGACGACTACACCGACAACAACCAAACCACACCGTCCACCACAACGCCATCTCCCACCGACAACACCATCACCATGCCACCCGACACGACAGCAACACCCACGACGGCGTCTCCACCAGACACAACAGCTCCCTCCACGTCGTCTCCGGTTGACACCACCACGATGCCAACTACCACAACTACCACGACGCACACTACCACGACACCTCCAGACGTCACCACACTCGCTCCATTGACCAACACATCCAATGTCTCCATCACGCCATCCCCCGTCGACGACTACACCGACAACAACCAAACCACACCGTCCACCACAACGCCATCTCCCACCGACAACACCATCACCATGCCACCCGACACGACAGCAACATCCACGACGGCGTCTCCACCAGACACAACAGCTCCCTCCACGTCGTCTCCGGTTGACACCACCACGATGCCAACTACCACGACACCAACTACCACGACGCACACTACCACGACACCTCCAGACGTCACCACACTCGCTCCATTGACCAACACATCCAATGTCTCCATCACGCCATCCCCCGTCGACGACTACACCGACAACAACCAAACCACACCGTCCACCACAACGCCATCTCCCACCGACAACACCATCACCATGCCACCCGACACGACAGCAACACCCACGACGGCGTCTCCACCAGACACAACAGCTCCCTCCACGTCGTCTCCGGTTGACACCACCACGATGCCAACTACCACGACACCAACTACCACGACGCACACTACCACGACACCTCCAGACGTCACCACACTCGCTCCATTGACCAACACATCCAATGTCTCCATCACGCCATCCCCCGTCGACGACTACACCGACAACAACCAAACCACACCGTCCACCACAACGCCATCTCCCACCGACAACACCATCACCATGCCACCCGACACGACAGCAACACCCACGACGGCGTCTCCACCAGACACAACAGCTCCCTCCACGTCGTCTCCGGTTGACACCACCACGATGCCAACTACCACGACGCACACTACCACGACACCTCCAGACGTCACCACACTCGCTCCATTGACCAACACATCCAATGTCTCCATCACGCCATCCCCCGTCGACGACTACACCGACAACAACCAAACCACACCGTCCACCACAACGCCATCTCCCACCGACAACACCATCACCATGCCACCCGACACGACAGCAACACCCACGACGGCGTCTCCACCAGACACAACAGCTCCCTCCACGTCGTCTCCGGTTGACACCACCACGATGCCAACTACCACGACACCAACTACCACGACGCACACTACCACGACACCTCCAGACGTCACCACACTCGCTCCATTGACCAACACATCCAATGTCTCCATCACGCCATCCCCCGTCGACGACTACACCGACAACAACCAAACCACACCGTCCACCACAACGCCATCTCCCACCGACAACACCATCACCATGCCACCCGACACGACAGCAACACCCACGACGGCGTCTCCACCAGACACAACAGCTCCCTCCACGTCGTCTCCGGTTGACACCACCACGATGCCAACTACCACGACACCAACTACCACGACGCACACTACCACGACACCTCCAGACGTCACCACACTCGCTCCATTGACCAACACATCCAATGTCTCCATCACGCCATCCCCCGTCGACGACTACACCGACAACAACCAAACCACACCGTCCACCACAACGCCATCTCCCACCGACAACACCATCACCATGCCACCCGACACGACAGCAACACCCACGACGGCGTCTCCACCAGACACAACAGCTCCCTCCACGTCGTCTCCGGTTGACACCACCACGATGCCAACTACCACGACACCAACTACCACGACGCACACTACCACGACACCTCCAGACGTCACCACACTCGCTCCATTGACCAACACATCCAATGTCTCCATCACGCCATCCCCCGTCGACGACTACACCGACAACAACCAAACCACACCGTCCACCACAACGCCATCTCCCACCGACAACACCATCACCATGCCACCCGACACGACAGCAACACCCACGACGGCGTCTCCACCAGACACAACAGCTCCCTCCACGTCGTCTCCGGTTGACACCACCACGATGCCAACTACCACGACACCAACTACCACGACGCACACTACCACGACACCTCCAGACGTCACCACACTCGCTCCATTGACCAACACATCCAATGTCTCCATCACGCCATCCCCCGTCGACGACTACACCGACAACAACCAAACCACACCGTCCACCACAACGCCATCTCCCACCGACAACACCATCACCATGCCACCCGACACGACAGCAACACCCACGACGGCGTCTCCACCAGACACAACAGCTCCCTCCACGTCGTCTCCGGTTGACACCACCACGATGCCAACTACCACGACACCAACTACCACGACGCACACTACCACGACACCTCCAGACGTCACCACACTCGCTCCATTGACCAACACATCCAATGTCTCCATCACGCCATCCCCCGTCGACGACTACACCGACAACAACCAAACCACACCGTCCACCACAACGCCATCTCCCACCGACAACACCATCACCATGCCACCCGACACGACAGCAACACCCACGACGGCGTCTCCACCAGACACAACAGCTCCCTCCACGTCGTCTCCGGTTGACACCACCACGATGCCAACTACCACGACACCAACTACCACGACGCACACTACCACGACACCTCCAGACGTCACCACACTCGCTCCATTGACCAACACATCCAATGTCTCCATCACGCCATCCCCCGTCGACGACTACACCGACAACAACCAAACCACACCGTCCACCACAACGCCATCTCCCACCGACAACACCATCACCATGCCACCCGACACGACAGCAACACCCACGACGGCGTCTCCACCAGACACAACAGCTCCCTCCACGTCGTCTCCGGTTGACACCACCACGATGCCAACTACCACGACACCAACTACCACGACGCACACTACCACGACACCTCCAGACGTCACCACACTCGCTCCATTGACCAACACATCCAATGTCTCCATCACGCCATCCCCCGTCGACGACTACACCGACAACAACCAAACCACACCGTCCACCACAACGCCATCTCCCACCGACAACACCATCACCATGCCACCCGACACGACAGCAACACCCACGACGGCGTCTCCACCAGACACAACAGCTCCCTCCACGTCGTCTCCGGTTGACACCACCACGATGCCAACTACCACGACACCAACTACACGACGCACACTACCACGACACCTCCAGACGTCACCACACTCGCTCCATTGACCAACACATCCAATGTCTCCATCACGCCATCCCCCGTCGACGACTACACCGACAACAACCAAACCACACCGTCCACCACAACGCCATCTCCCACCGACAACACCATCACCATGCCACCCGACACGACAGCAACACCCACGACGGCGTCTCCACCAGACACAACAGCTCCCTCCACGTCGTCTCCGGTTGACACCACCACGATGCCAACTACCACGACACCAACTACCACGACGCACACTACCACGACACCTCCAGACGTCACCACACTCGCTCCATTGACCAACACATCCAATGTCTCCATCACGCCATCCCCCGTCGACGACTACACCGACAACAACCAAACCACACCGTCCACCACAACGCCATCTCCCACCGACAACACCATCACCATGCCACCCGACACGACAGCAACACCCACGACGGCGTCTCCACCAGACACAACAGCTCCCTCCACGTCGTCTCCGGTTGACACCACCACGATGCCAACTACCACGACACCAACTACCACGACGCACACTACCACGACACCTCCAGACGTCACCACACTCGCTCCATTGACCAACACATCCAATGTCTCCATCACGCCATCCCCCGTCGACGACTACACCGACAACAACCAAACCACACCGTCCACCACAACGCCATCTCCCACCGACAACACCATCACCATGCCACCCGACACGACAGCAACACCCACGACGGCGTCTCCACCAGACACAACAGCTCCCTCCACGTCGTCTCCGGTTGACACCACCACGATGCCAACTACCACGACACCAACTACCACGACGCACACTACCACGACACCTCCAGACGTCACCACACTCGCTCCATTGACCAACACATCCAATGTCTCCATCACGCCATCCCCCGTCGACGACTACACCGACAACAACCAAACCACACCGTCCACCACAACGCCATCTCCCACCGACAACACCATCACCATGCCACCCGACACGACAGCAACACCCACGACGGCGTCTCCACCAGACACAACAGCTCCCTCCACGTCGTCTCCGGTTGACACCACCACGATGCCAACTACCACGACACCAACTACCACGACGCACACTACCACGACACCTCCAGACGTCACCACACTCGCTCCATTGACCAACACATCCAATGTCTCCATCACGCCATCCCCCGTCGACGACTACACCGACAACAACCAAACCACACCGTCCACCACAACGCCATCTCCCACCGACAACACCATCACCATGCCACCCGACACGACAGCAACACCCACGACGGCGTCTCCACCAGACACAACAGCTCCCTCCACGTCGTCTCCGGTTGACACCACCACGATGCCAACTACCACGACACCAACTACCACGACGCACACTACCACGACACCTCCAGACGTCACCACACTCGCTCCATTGACCAACACATCCAATGTCTCCATCACGCCATCCCCCGTCGACGACTACACCGACAACAACCAAACCACACCGTCCACCACAACGCCATCTCCCACCGACAACACCATCACCATGCCACCCGACACGACAGCAACACCCACGACGGCGTCTCCACCAGACACAACAGCTCCCTCCACGTCGTCTCCGGTTGACACCACCACGATGCCAACTACCACGACACCAACTACCACGACGCACACTACCACGACACCTCCAGACGTCACCACACTCGCTCCATTGACCAACACATCCAATGTCTCCATCACGCCATCCCCCGTCGACGACTACACCGACAACAACCAAACCACACCGTCCACCACAACGCCATCTCCCACCGACAACACCATCACCATGCCACCCGACACGACAGCAACACCCACGACGGCGTCTCCACCAGACACAACAGCTCCCTCCACGTCGTCTCCGGTTGACACCACCACGATGCCAACTACCACGACACCAACTACCACGACGCACACTACCACGACACCTCCAGACGTCACCACACTCGCTCCATTGACCAACACATCCAATGTCTCCATCACGCCATCCCCCGTCGACGACTACACCGACAACAACCAAACCACACCGTCCACCACAACGCCATCTCCCACCGACAACACCATCACCATGCCACCCGACACGACAGCAACACCCACGACGGCGTCTCCACCAGACACAACAGCTCCCTCCACGTCGTCTCCGGTTGACACCACCACGATGCCAACTACCACGACACCAACTACCACGACGCACACTACCACGACACCTCCAGACGTCACCACACTCGCTCCATTGACCAACACATCCAATGTCTCCATCACGCCATCCCCCGTCGACGACTACACCGACAACAACCAAACCACACCGTCCACCACAACGCCATCTCCCACCGACAACACCATCACCATGCCACCCGACACGACAGCAACACCCACGACGGCGTCTCCACCAGACACAACAGCTCCCTCCACGTCGTCTCCGGTTGACACCACCACGATGCCAACTACCACGACACCAACTACCACGACGCACACTACCACGACACCTCCAGACGTCACCACACTCGCTCCATTGACCAACACATCCAATGTCTCCATCACGCCATCCCCCGTCGACGACTACACCGACAACAACCAAACCACACCGTCCACCACAACGCCATCTCCCACCGACAACACCATCACCATGCCACCCGACACGACAGCAACACCCACGACGGCGTCTCCACCAGACACAACAGCTCCCTCCACGTCGTCTCCGGTTGACACCACCACGATGCCAACTACCACGACACCAACTACCACGACGCACACTACCACGACACCTCCAGACGTCACCACACTCGCTCCATTGACCAACACATCCAATGTCTCCATCACGCCATCCCCCGTCGACGACTACACCGACAACAACCAAACCACACCGTCCACCACAACGCCATCTCCCACCGACAACACCATCACCATGCCACCCGACACGACAGCAACACCCACGACGGCGTCTCCACCAGACACAACAGCTCCCTCCACGTCGTCTCCGGTTGACACCACCACGATGCCAACTACCACGACACCAACTACCACGACGCACACTACCACGACACCTCCAGACGTCACCACACTCGCTCCATTGACCAACACATCCAATGTCTCCATCACGCCATCCCCCGTCGACGACTACACCGACAACAACCAAACCACACCGTCCACCACAACGCCATCTCCCACCGACAACACCATCACCATGCCACCCGACACGACAGCAACACCCACGACGGCGTCTCCACCAGACACAACAGCTCCCTCCACGTCGTCTCCGGTTGACACCACCACGATGCCAACTACCACGACACCAACTACCACGACGCACACTACCACGACACCTCCAGACGTCACCACACTCGCTCCATTGACCAACACATCCAATGTCTCCATCACGCCATCCCCCGTCGACGACTACACCGACAACAACCAAACCACACCGTCCACCACAACGCCATCTCCCACCGACAACACCATCACCATGCCACCCGACACGACAGCAACACCCACGACGGCGTCTCCACCAGACACAACAGCTCCCTCCACGTCGTCTCCGGTTGACACCACCACGATGCCAACTACCACGACACCAACTACCACGACGCACACTACCACGACACCTCCAGACGTCACCACACTCGCTCCATTGACCAACACATCCAATGTCTCCATCACGCCATCCCCCGTCGACGACTACACCGACAACAACCAAACCACACCGTCCACCACAACGCCATCTCCCACCGACAACACCATCACCATGCCACCCGACACGACAGCAACACCCACGACGGCGTCTCCACCAGACACAACAGCTCCCTCCACGTCGTCTCCGGTTGACACCACCACGATGCCAACTACCACGACACCAACTACCACGACGCACACTACCACGACACCTCCAGACGTCACCACACTCGCTCCATTGACCAACACATCCAATGTCTCCATCACGCCATCCCCCGTCGACGACTACACCGACAACAACCAAACCACACCGTCCACCACAACGCCATCTCCCACCGACAACACCATCACCATGCCACCCGACACGACAGCAACACCCACGACGGCGTCTCCACCAGACACAACAGCTCCCTCCACGTCGTCTCCGGTTGACACCACCACGATGCCAACTACCACGACACCAACTACCACGACGCACACTACCACGACACCTCCAGACGTCACCACACTCGCTCCATTGACCAACACATCCAATGTCTCCATCACGCCATCCCCGTCGACGACTACACCGACAACAACCAAACCACACCGTCCACCACAACGCCATCTCCCACCGACAACACCATCACCATGCCACCCGACACGACAGCAACACCCACGACGGCGTCTCCACCAGACACAACAGCTCCCTCCACGTCGTCTCCGGTTGACACCACCACGATGCCAACTACCACGACACCAACTACCACGACGCACACTACCACGACACCTCCAGACGTCACCACACTCGCTCCATTGACCAACACATCCAATGTCTCCATCACGCCATCCCCCGTCGACGACTACACCGACAACAACCAAACCACACCGTCCACCACAACGCCATCTCCACCGACAACACCATCACCATGCACCCGACACACAGCAACACCCACGACGGCGTCTCCACCAGACACAACAGCTCCCTCCACGTCGTCTCCGGTTGACACCACCACGATGCCAACTACCACGACACCACTACACGACGCACACTACCACGACACCTCCAGACGTCACCACACTCGCTCCATTGACCAACACATCCAATGTCTCCATCACGCCATCCCCCGTCGACGACTACACCGACAACAACCAAACCACACCGTCCACCACAACGCCATCTCCCACCGACAACACCATCACCATGCCACCCGACACGACAGCAACACCCACGACGGCGTCTCCACCAGACACAACAGCTCCCTCCACGTCGTCTCCGGTTGACACCACCACGATGCCAACTACCACGACACCAACTACCACGACGCACACTACCACGACACCTCCAGACGTCACCACACTCGCTCCATTGACCAACACATCCAATGTCTCCATCACGCCATCCCCCGTCGACGACTACACCGACAACAACCAAACCACACCGTTCCACCACAACGCCATCTCCCACCGACAACACCATCACCATGCCACCCGACACGACAGCAACACCCACGACGGCGTCTCCACCAGACACAACAGCTCCCTCCACGTCGTCTCCGGTTGACACCACCACGATGCCAACTACCACGACACCAACTACCACGACGCACACTACCACGACACCTCCAGACGTCACCACACTCGCTCCATTGACCAACACATCCAATGTCTCCATCACGCCATCCCCCGTCGACGACTACACCGACAACAACCAAACCACACCGTCCACCACAACGCCATCTCCCACCGACAACACCATCACCATGCCACCCGACACGACAGCAACACCCACGACGGCGTCTCCACCAGACACAACAGCTCCCTCCACGTCGTCTCCGGTTGACACCACCACGATGCCAACTACCACGACACCAACTACCACGACGCACACTACCACGACACCTCCAGACGTCACCACACTCGCTCCATTGACCAACACATCCAATGTCTCCATCACGCCATCCCCCGTCGACGACTTACACCGACAACAACCAAACCACACCGTCCACCACAACGCCATCTCCCACCGACAACACCATCACCATGCCACCCGACACGACAGCAACACCCACGACGGCGTCTCCACCAGACACAACAGCTCCCTCCACGTCGTCTCCGGTTGACACCACCACGATGCCAACTACCACGACACCAACTACCACGACGCACACTACCACGACACCTCCAGACGTCACCACACTCGCTCCATTGACCAACACATCCAATGTCTCCATCACGCCATCCCCCGTCGACGACTACACCGACAACAACCAAACCACACCGTCCACCACAACGCCATCTCCCACCGACAACACCATCACCATGCCACCCGACACGACAGCAACACCCACGACGGCGTCTCCACCAGACACAACAGCTCCCTCCACGTCGTCTCCGGTTGACACCACCACGATGCCAACTACCACGACACCAACTACCACGACGCACACTACCACGACACCTCCAGACGTCACCACACTCGCTCCATTGACCAACACATCCAATGTCTCCATCACGCCATCCCCCGTCGACGACTACACCGACAACAACCAAACCACACCGTCCACCACAACGCCATCTCCCACCGACAACACCATCACCATGCCACCCGACACGACAGCAACACCCACGACGGCGTCTCCACCAGACACAACAGCTCCCTCCACGTCGTTCTCCGGTTGACACCACCACGATGCCAACTAACTACCACGACACCAACTACCACGACGCACACTACCACGACACCTCCAGACGTCACCACACTCGCTCCATTGACCAACACATCCAATGTCTCCATCACGCCATCCCCCGTCGACGACTACACCGACAACAACCAAACCACACCGTCCACCACAACGCCATCTCCCACCGACAACACCATCACCATGCCACCCGACACGACAGCAACACCCACGACGGCGTCTCCACCAGACACAACAGCTCCCTCCACGTCGTCTCCGGTTGACACCACCACGATGCCAACTACCACGACACCAACTACCACGACGCACACTACCACGACACCTCCAGACGTCACCACACTCGCTCCATTGACCAACACATCCAATGTCTCCATCACGCCATCCCCGTCGACGACTACACCGACAACAACCAAACCACACCGTCCACCACAACGCCATCTCCCACCGACAACACCATCACCATGCCACCCGACACGACAGCAACACCCACGACGGCGTCTCCACCAGACACAACAGCTCCCTCCACGTCGTCTCCGGTTGACACCACCACGATGCCAACTACCACGACACCAACTACCACGACGCACACTACCACGACACCTCCAGACGTCACCACACTCGCTCCATTGACCAACACATCCAATGTCTCCATCACGCCATCCCCCGTCGACGACTACACCGACAACAACCAAACCACACCGTCCACCACAACGCCATCTCCCACCGACAACACCATCACCATGCCACCCGACACGACAGCAACACCCACGACGGCGTTCTCCACCAGACACAACAGCTCCCTCCACGTCGTCTCCGGTTGACACCACCACGATGCCAACTACCACGACACCAACTACCACGACGCACACTACCACGACACCTCCAGACGTCACCACACTCGCTCCATTGACCAACACATCCAATGTCTCCATCACGCCATCCCCCGTCGACGACTACACCGACAACAACCAAACCACACCGTCCACCACAACGCCATCTCCCACCGACAACACCATCACCATGCCACCCGACACGACAGCAACACCCACGACGGCGTCTCCACCAGACACAACAGCTCCCTCCACGTCGTCTCCGGTTGACACCACCACGATGCCAACTACCACGACACCAACTACCACGACGCACACTACCACGACACCTCCAGACGTCACCACACTCGCTCCATTGACCAACACATCCAATGTCTCCATCACGCCATCCCCCGTCGACGACTACACCGACAACAACCAAACCACACCGTCCACCACAACGCCATCTCCCACCGACAACACCATCACCATGCCACCGACACGACAGCAACACCCACGACGGCGTCTCCACCAGACACAAACAGCTCCCTCCACGTCGTCTCCGGTTGACACCACCACGATGCCAACTACCACGACACCAACTACCACGACGCACACTACCACGACACCTCCAGACGTCACCACACTCGCTCCATTGACCAACACATCCAATGTCTCCATCACGCCATCCCCCGTCGACGACTACACCGACAACAACCAAACCACACCGTCCACCACAACGCCATCTCCCACCGACAACACCATCACCATGCCACCCGACACGACAGCAACACCCACGACGGCGTCTCCACCAGACACAACAGCTCCCTCCACGTCGTCTCCGGTTGACACCACCACGATGCCAACTACCACGACACCAACTACCACGACGCACACTACCACGACACCTCCAGACGTCACCACACTCGCTCCATTGACCAACACATCCAATGTCTCCATCACGCCATCCCCCGTCGACGACTACACCGACAACAACCAAACCACACCGTCCACCACAACGCCATCTCCCACCGACAACACCATCACCATGCCACCCGACACGACAGCAACACCCACGACGGCGTCTCCACCAGACACAACAGCTCCCTCCACGTCGTCTCCGGTTGACACCACCACGATGCCAACTACCACGACACCAACTACCACGACGCACACTACCACGACACCTCCAGACGTCACCACACTCGCTCCATTGACCAACACATCCAATGTCTCCATCACGCCATCCCCCGTCGACGACTACACCGACAACAACCAAACCACACCGTCCACCACAACGCCATCTCCCACCGACAACACCATCACCATGCCACCCGACACGACAGCAACACCCACACGGCGTCTCCACCAGACACAACA